>JAWNLM010000293.1:0-1200000 GCA_035042345.1 Drosophila fungiperda | reverse complement strand
CGCATAGACGCTGGCCTGGCGCACATCGGCATTCAGCAAGGCCTGCTCCCCAAAATAGTCGCCACGCTTTCGTTTCGCCACTATTTGCTCCTGGCTTGCATCGTCCTTCTTTTTGATGGTTACTGTACCTCCACGTATAATGAAGAACTCATGCCCCAGCTCCCCCTCCCGCACTATGCAGCTGCCTGTCTCGTAGAATTTCTGCAGAAAAAATCATTTAAATTTAAAAAGAATTTAATATTTAAGGTTTTATGGTTAGGTTACGAATGGCCTATTCGTGTTAGCCAAATTCAAAGTTTTCAAGAGTTAGTCAAGAGTCATTTTAATTGTTCAAGAATATTACTTTTGGCTATCGAAATATAATCTTCGTTAGATGGCAAATTTGTATCTTGGCAACAACAATTTTACCTGTTGAAATCTTTGTTCCCTTTTTAATAATTTAAATAAAATTCAAGTTTATAATTTACCCGCTGTAGTAGATCGACCACTTTGGTGAGCAGACTCTCCTCCAGCTCTTGTAGAAATGGAGCCGAGCGAAGAAACTGCAAGTTCTCCTCCCGTTCCCGGGAGCCAGAGATTAGCATGATGGCTCGAAATGTTTCACGAGCAATCTTCCAAACGCGCGCATCCGTTGCAGCTATCAATAAAATATGACAATTTTGGGATACACTGTAAGAAAAAGGTATTACCTTTAATTGTGGCTTTGCGTGGGGCATTGTAGAGTATGGCCAGTTCGCCAAAGACTGTGCCTGGCCCAAAGTTGCCCACATGTTTGTCCGCCTGTATCACGTCATAGTAACCCTCTGCAGAGACAAAGAACTCGGAGCCCTCGTCGTGCTCGTTGATGATGTAACTGTTCTTTTTGAAGCTGGCAGGCGCCATTGCATTGACGACCATATCCTTGCGCTCCTTGTCCATTAGATTATTGAGGAAATCATTGTGTTCAATGGCATTGAGTATGAGATTGCGTGTACTACGGATGGGTTACCCAACAAAAGAATTAGTGGCATTTACAAGTGTAGCCAATCTGGCAAAGAGATGTTTACTCGACTTACGCTTCGTCCTTTGCATTAAATTCGATTTCAATGTTCTGCTGCACGGGCAAATTTGGTCGCATATAGATGAGGCCACCTTCCACACGATGTGTTTTTGCGGCAGAGCTGCTGCTGCTGCTCCTCCGCAGACTCCTGCTGCTCCGCTCACTGTCCTCCGACTTGACCATTTCATCCTAGGTGATGCGGTTGATTTCAGACGATTCCACACAAAATTAAACAAATAAAAAGTAAGAAATTTAGTTGTTTGTTTATTCTCGACTCCCATTTTATGCTTTTAATGGTCAACTTAGTTTTGTGGTTTATATGTTGACTTTTGACATTAAAAGTTGCTGCTCTCTCAGATTCTAACAATTTTCTCTATTATTTTTCTTCCTTTAACACTTTTGTTTATGATTGTTTTTATCTCTTGGTTTTAATGATCAAAGCAAACTAAGCAAACAAATATTGTATAATTTTTTATTTATAAATTTTAATTATTAATGCTAATCTATTTATTTTTAATCTCAATATTTCTATTTTATTTTTTTAATTGAGTACATTAAATAAATAACAAACTGAGCCACCAGTTGGAACATTTTCCCTACTCGAGTTGCGCATTAAAGACTTTTCGAGCGACAATGATGCAGTTGAGCATGTACATAGAACGGATTGTTGACCCGCGAGGTTTACAGGAGGCTATCCATTAAATATTTACCTCCATTTGCACAGTGGAATCACAGCCATTATAAGCATTTCCGGAGGACAAACTATCGTCGCCACAGTCGTGGCACGTAGGCGGCTCGAAGGAGAAGGGGCAAAGTCGTTAAATAAATAAGGCTGCCTGCCATCTTGGAAGTCGCCACATCAGCCAAAACTTGTTCAGCAAAATTCGCTTACTCAGCAGGCAGTGGGGCAGTTAAGACAGAGATGTAGACGAGGGACTACGGTAGAGGTAAATATCAAGGGCTTTCAGCCACGTTGTCGGACGGGGTAGTAAAACACCGAAAAATGAAAGTAGCTGCAGCTAAGCATGTAGCAGATAAATGGTAATGTTGAGCAACAGTGTTATCTGTGGCCAGGCTCTGCTCTTTTTGGCCAACAAGTTACAGTTCATGTCGGTTACCAAACAATTAACATTTCACTTGTAATTAGCAGCATGTCCAAAAGTTTGCCCCACAGCAACTAGTTGCTACATGCAACATACTTTTGCTCAGCTTCTGCTTTTATTTTGTACATTTTTGTAATTTGGTTAGTTTTGTTGCTGAGAGCAAAATATTTAATAAATAATTAGTACTTAATTGCTGCCACGCCCAGACCAACAACATAATTTTTTGCGTTGCAGAAAGGTGCTGCTAATTATTTAGTTGTGGCAGAAAGTTTTAAGTGCTTGTGTGAAAAATTTTTGGTAATTTAAAAGTAACTTTCATAATATTGACCCATTAAAGCCACTCGACACAAATATGGCTAAAGTTGTAACCAATATTCAGCTGACCATTTTTTTTTTCTATACATACTTGACTGTTTCCAACTGGAGGCTGCTCTGGTGGTGCTTGCGGCTCGGAACTGTGTTTCTTTCGTAGGTGCAGTGGTGTCGGGGGTTTCAGTAGCTCCAGTGGCAAGGGTGGCGGCGTTGGTATGTTAATATCGGGCAAGGTTGACACACGGCGACGCTGTCCAGTGGTGGTCGACTCGATGGCAATGGTGCTCTTGCATCTCCTTAGATAATTGAGTGACACATTGCTGCAGCTCTTTGCGGGTGCCTTTGGCAATATTGTTGTTGTTGTTGTTGATGTTGCTGTTGACTCTGTCGGTTGTTGTCCAAATTCGTATGCTTGTTGGTTTGGTGCCAATGTTCCATTTGTCAGGTTGTTGTTGTGCCTCTTATTGTTGTTATCATCATTGCTGGGCCGGGACAAAGTGTCATCATCGGTATTTAGTTCCTGTGTATGACCAATGAAAAATTTTACATTTGACTCGGCTGCAGCTGTCGGTGTTCCTGATCCTGTTGATGTTGGTGTGAATGTCGAGGGCGTTCCTATAGATGGAATGCTGCCAGCCTCATTGTCAGCACTGCCATCAATTATGCCGTTCACATTCACTTTGAGTTTTGACTTGCCATCCACAACATCGACCTCCAACTCCAGCTGCACCGTTTCCTTATCGTCCTCCTCCTCATCACATTGGGTGCCATTCACTCTGGGCGCCTCGGTAGGCAGGGCCGTTGGTCTACGCTCTTTGACGGGCTTTAATTTGGAATTGGTACGTGTGACATTAATTGCAGTGCCACCGACTGTTGCAGTCTTCTCCTTCCCCAACCCATCCTTGTCTCTCTCTCTTTCCTCGGCCTGAAGCCGGCTCTTGTGCGAGCGAAACTTCCTTGGATGTTGCTTTTGAGGTTGAGGAATATGGTCCTCATGCTGGCTATTGTCAGGACTGTCATCAGCTCGAGCAGAGCTGAAACCATTTTCGGCCACAACCTGCAGTACTTGGGCGGAGGAGGAGCTGGAGGGCTGTTGTTTTAAGCGCTGCAGTTGAGCCTAATGGGCCCCGGGGGAGGGAGGCATATGCGGACGGGACGAGTGTCCAAACATTTACAAAGACAAACAAGGGGGTGCGGGGTGCATGTGTGGGTCCGTTGGCATTGTTTGTGTTGTTGTTGTTGTTGTTGTTGTATTGTGTACATATTTACAAGTGTTTTGTTTGGTTGTTTGCATCATTTCGTTTGAAAGTATAAGATAAAAAGTGTACTAATATTAATCGAGTTGGACAAAGACAATCAGAGAGAAATAAAGATGCGGTTTGTATGACCGCCGGACCCGTGAGTTTTGTGCCAGAAATGTGCTCTACAACAGGCTAAAAATCAATTAAAAATTAAAGACTTACCTCACTCGCGCTGGGCGTGATGATGGGTGAGTAAAGTTGCTTCTCCTCGCGTCGAATATAGAGTTCAATTTTCTGAAATGAACATTGATTAATGTGAAGGCAAAGCACAAACTTTATTTAAAAATTTCCATTATGAATTATGATTTGTTGACGCAAAAAGAATATATATATATATATATATTTTGTAGATAAAAAACTTTTAAGTGTCAGCAGATAACCGCCAAAATGTGCAAAAGACTTGAAAACAACAACTTATGAAATAAATGACGAACATAATTTAACTTCAGTCAATGTGGAAAGGTTAAGCGAGTCAAGTATCAACAGGTCTGCTCACAAACGGAATATATACAAATTTGACAGCCAAAAGAACAACAATTGCAAAAAAAAGTAGCAATAGCAAAAATGAGGCACAAAATGAAAAAAATGTATGAAAAATGAAACAATCTGTGAAAGTAAGCAAATAATTTCAGTTGCTTTTCTTGTCTGACTGCTGACTGTTTGCTCTGTGTTGTGCGTGATGGTTTGTGATTTAGAGAGTGTGGGAGTGTATGTGTGTGTGTGTGTGAGTGTGTGTCCGTTAGCTTTGAAATCAATCTGCTGCTGACACTGCTGATAAATGTTTGCTACAGTTGCCAGTTTATCCAGCCAGTGAGCCTCAATAAACCACAACAAATGCCCATTGTGCGCTGGCATTGTATCTGTGAATCTCATAAATTTATTTTTATTTGTGGCAAAAGATTTTTTATACTTTGCTGCTTTGCTTTTCACATTGCACACACAAAACTGTTTGTTTTTTGTACACGACTCGCGAAGTGTCGTCAACTGACTGTGCGATGGGATTTGCCACACTTTTGATAATATGACAGCTGCGGATTTTAGTCTTGATGATGGGATTAATGTAAGTTGAGCTGCCTGCTTGACATATGTATGAATATTGCTGAGAAGTATAAAGAATATTGCTTTAAAAGTTTCAAGTTTTTCTTAGCTTAGACAATACGAAATGTGTTGAGTTATTTGCACAGTTGCTATTCGAATAAGTCATAGAGTTTTAAATACGTATTTAATTTCCTTATATTGACTTTTTTTCCAGCCACATCTTGATATCTTCTTGCAACTTGGCCCACAATTTTATCTGCTCTGGTTTCTTTGCTTTCCAGCTTTTATTTACTCCTGCGTTGTTCAAAACAAATAATGAAATGTTGATCGTATAGAGACGGAGAGGGGTTAAAGGGTACCGGAAGGAGTTGGAGGTGGAGTAGCAGTTGGCTATGGGTACATTGAAATTTTTAATGGTTACCCATAGAAAATCAAAAGAAACGTGAAAACCCTCAGATAGATTTTAATTAGGAATGTGGCTTACGTTATACAAAAAATACATTTCAGCCCCCTTTGCAAAAAGTGCGGTAAGCCATTGGATGACAATTCTATAAAGACATAAGTACAGATGTGCATACAAATAAATACAAATATATATCTAAAGTAAACTTGCTCATAAAGTTATCCAAATGCTGCCGTTGACGCACTTGTATACACTTGAAATAAATTCGAATAATGATTATTGCACTTATTTAAAATAGTAAGAATAATAAACCAATTGTTCAAATAAAGATAATTAATTATTAAATATAAGTTTTTATCCCTTCCTTGCCAAAATAAGTTATTTACCAGCAATTATCAACAAAGATTACTATTATCTAAAAATAACTGATTTAATCAAATATTTAAGAGATCTAATTAAAATACTTCTAATGCAAACAGGTTTTATGTTGACTTTAATTTTCGGTTATTACTTTTTCATTTTTTTTGTGGCTATTCTGAAATCAGTAAAAGCCAGTAACTACTGTCTTACTGACTTACAATTGAAATTAAATGATTTTTAGTACACTTTAATTCCCCTTTTTATCGCCACCTGCAAAATGACAGGTTGTCTTATCTCTCAATTGGCAGACAGGCATGTGGCCAATAAGATATTCAAGCCAATTGGGAAAGAGTAAAAAATGTGTCATTGTTGACGTTGTTATTTAAATTTTGTGTGATAATATCCTACGTTTGCTGGGAATCCGCCCAAGTAAACACATGTCAATATGCAGGTCGCGTTGGTGTCTTTGCCGCTTTGATGATGTTAATCAGCCTTAAACATTTTGACAGGTTTTCCGTTTCCCGAAACGATACAGCCAAAACTCGAGGTAGATGTTAATGTGGTTTGAGGCAATCGGTCTGCTCGAATCTGCGAATGCCTCGAATTGGGTATTTCCAATGTCTGAATCGTTGCCAACCAAGCGTTTTGGTATGCGGATGTAAATTTTGTGGGTGGGCATATGAAAACTTGAAGGAGTACATCAAAAAGCAAAAACGAAATGTGTCCTGTACATAGCATGTTTTACTGTATTTATATGGAAACGTATCGTTGGGAATGTCAAACGTATTGCATTGATTGCCCCCTTGGGCGTTGTTTGTGTGACAACATTGACTTTGAATTGTACGCAGAGTTATTTGGGAGCAGGAATGGATGTGCCCCATCCGTGCTGGTTGCTTGGATCTCTATCGAGTTGTCAGCTCGTCCTAGCCGGCATCAGTTCCATCTTGTGCAGACAGTAGATAGAGCTGGCCATATAAATTGCTGCTCATCTACGGATTGTGCATATTTATGTGTAATCTTCTCGGCTTTTCTACATTATATGCAAAAGACACATTCCCTCAGCCGTTTTCATATGCATGCTTTTCATAGCTTTTAATATTTAATGTCTGCTTGGCTGCCAACCCCAGGAAGTGCGGATGTTGCAAATACTCAAACGACATTTCAGTGGAGATTTTGTCATTGCCACTGATAATTTGATAAATCCAATCGCATTGAAAGTGCATGTAAATCAGAATTTCTTGATTATAACAATTTCAGCAGCAACTAACAACATATGGTGACAAACAATAAAACTAACGTATCATATATATATATATATGTGTATATATATGCCAATCGCTAAGCTCTCAACTGTAAAATCATACTATATACTTATGATTATTAGAGATATGGTGTGAGCCGTTGATAATATTGCTACCAGCTATTGAGTTTTAAATGGCTTATATAGATAACGGAACATAATTTATTCTGATTATATTTATTGCCTAGTCTTGATAGTTATGCCTATTTATTTATTTATATGCATTTTTTGTATACCCTTAAACAGTACATCGTTAATTTCTATATATTTTTTGAAAATTCAATTTATTTAATACCCTGAGAAAATTGTTTAGTTGAATGTAGTTATTATTTGTAAATAATTGTAATAATTACTAATTGCAGATAATTTAATTTAATTACTGAATTAGTTACTGATTTATGAGTGTATCTTATTTGCGGTGCTTTAATGAATTTAATTTTTACTTTGTTTTTTGTGATAAGTCTGTGAAAAGTGCACGTCACAAGCGGCACACACGTTGATAAGGTTGATAAGCTTTTTGTGGCACACGTGTTTTTTTTTTAGCTTTTGTTTTTGGTTAGCTGCTTGGAGCCCTTTGTTGTGAGATTTGCACGCTGCCCCCGCGTCTAACTTAATTAAGCACTTGATCAACTTATCAGTGCTGCTTATCAGCGCACAAAAGTAATGTATGTGTATGTTGTGTGTGTGTGTTTGTGTGTTGTGTGTTTTGTGTGTGCTCTGTAACAACTCACCACTGGGCTATCTTCTGTGTTGAGTATCGTGTCTCTGTTCTCATCTTGGGCAGGCGTAAATTTGTTTTTACTCCGATGATGAAAGAGGCGCGGAAAGCAGGCCATGTTTGCGATTAGTGGCAGGGGTTGGTGCAGGGGGTGGTGTGTGGAAGCTCACACGTTGTGGCGCAAAGTTCGTTGGATAGTTCAATAGTTGAGAGTTGGGGCACCGTTTACTGTCTGATTGTTGGTTGTTGCGCTTAGCTGCCAGCTATTAATTTAGCATATTTATCACACATTTTATGTTGCTTCTGTTGGTGTTATTGTTATTAATGTTACAGTTTCTATTATTATTATTATTATTGCAATAATGATTGTTTCCTGCGAATATACCAGATTCATGCAGTGCTGAGCTGTTAACAGAATCTAAACCGCTTTTAATAACAATTGCCCGAATCGTGATTTATGGCCGCGCATTTAATTGCCGCTGTAAATTTGTTTATTCGGCTGCAATTGTTGTAAATCGCTGGTTATCGTTTATTTTTGGCACCCACTTCAATTCCGAATTGGCCCAATTTGAATACGTATGCGATTTTGGTATTCTGTCAACGAGTACTTTGCCCGTTATCTGCAGGGCCAGTGCCTTGGTCATTTATTCAACCTATAAACGTACATATATATGTATATATATGTATGTGTTTATATATCTATATAAGTGCTGCTACACATATATATCTTTTTAAATTGATTAGATTTATGGCGGCCTATTTGATTTGTTGCGCTTTTACGGCTGAAACATGTAAATAAATATTGATTCAATAGCAGTTTGATTTCCTTTAGTGGAGCTGTTTTTGTTTTTCGTTTGCATTGGTTACTTTTAGGCACAGAGTACAAAATGAAATTAGATCTGCTGCCATATCCATTACACACATTTCCCGATTTTTTACTGTATATAATCTTGCTTAAAGTGTTAGTTAAATGCACAGATTCATTTAACTTATCATTCTTATATATGATATGTTTAAAAATAATACTTTCTATTAGCTCTTGTTACATGGAAAATGCTTCAATTTCAATGCTAAACTTTGTTGATTCTTTGCCCGTATACAAAACTAGTTTTAAGTTCCACTGAACCAAACTGATGAGTAGGGAATATAGGGGTAATCCTTCAATCGCCACTGACAAGTTTCAAGCAGTTATGTCGAGCACACAAACGCTTATCTGGTTCATTCGGGGCATGTACAAAAGTTAACAGAAAATTTGCTTTTCATCAGATATATATATGCTTGGGTATAGACAAAAGTTGTAAAGTTCACAAATTTCATGCATCGCCAAATGGATGGGCTAATTAGCCGGCAATCCCCAGCCCGGAACCTATTTGAACCCCTTTGCCATTCCACTCCAAACGCTGATGAGTCACTCTGCAAGTGAATTTTAATTTTATTTTCTTTGTTTTATCGTATATCTCTTATCGTTTGAATTGCCTAATTGTTTTCTATTTATGCGGGGAGATTTCATTGTTTGGCCAATAGCTTTGGGGAGCGAGCATAAAGACCGCTTGGCATTTTCCAATAGTGGCTTATTCGCTGTAGTATCTTATCAGCGTAGCAGACGTTCTGGCCAACTGCATGGCACTCGGCCAAGTTGTTTTGTCGTGATTGCAGCAACTGGCTGTCTCATGTTGCAAGTACATATTTCTTGAACAATAACCTTATGCATACAACTTGCTACTTATTGTATTGTATTGTATGATATCGGTTTTATCAGTTTCCTATTACACGACATCTGCAGATAACAGCGGGGGAACACAACAATTGTTTATTGCAAATCGAAAACAGCAAAAATTATGCAATTGTTTTTATTATTGTCTTTCTGTTTCGTTGCTCTTGTTTTAGCCACAACTTGTGTTTCACTTTTCTTGCCAACCACAACAACATCGACAAGATATCCACAAAAGTCACGAGTCCGTCATTTATATTATTTTATTGACATTTCGTTTTGCAGTTATCAGCGGAATGTTTTTCACATTTTTGTTGTTGTTGCTGTTTATGTTGTTGGTTTTTGCTGTGTTGCTTGATTTTCTCAGGTTTACCCTTGCATTTCTTACAATATTTTTTGTTGTTAGTATAAGTTGTTAGTTTTTGACTTGACCTCATTATTTGTGGTTTAAATATAAAAAGTCTATGATTGGCAGAAGCTTTATTGTTTTCGATAATCTGGAAAACATATGATTTGATTTGATTTTTGGATTGAATTGAATATAAAACACTTGAATTTCGATTTAAAGTAAAAACAAAAAAAACAACAGTTATAAAGCTTATTTCTTTTGATTAGATATCCATATCGGGCGGAAAGTGATTGATTTGCACGTTGCTCTTTTTTTTAATAGTTAAATACGTGGAATTTAATAGCAACAACAGCAACCACGACATTTGACAGCACAGATCAGAGTTCTGGCAGCGACTGTGCGACATGGCCAATAGAAACAACTTCTTATCGAATTTACTCTATAATTTCATGGACACCGATAAGTCATGCACTCGTAACACACAAATAGTCACACTTTGAGATATATATATATATATAAATTTATATATATATACTTTATTCCTCGGTTCACACTTGTCGAATTTATTCCATTCAGTTTTGAGTAAACCACTTGAAACGGACACGGCAATCGCTCATGGTCATGCAACCACACGAAACCCATGTGGCAGGGAGGAAATCACACCAATATTAATATGATTATAATGCAATAATTTCCGTTCAAAATAAATCATTTACGTATTTTGCTTAATTCAGCACGTTACAATTGTCGCTTCATTTCTTTAACAATGCAAACTACAACAGCAATAACAACAATTTACAAAACACACAAAACCACAATTTCCACTTTTATGGCCCGTTCCGTTTCGATTCGTTTCGCATTCACACTCAGTACCCGTACTCCATACTCCGCCGTACACCTGCCGCCGTGGAGGCTGATAACTCGACTAATTTAACGCGGCCAATTTAAATTGGCAATTTGCTCGACGCGTCGACGGTAAACACCACTGCCGTCGGCCGCTGTCAACGCCAGCTGAGCAGCGGGCTGGAACTAGAACCCGGGGTTCTTTATCGGTATCTGAGTTCAGTTTGAAGTGCTCCCCTTCCGCCCTCCAAAGCGGCGCTAAACGCCCATCCCATTATCAGCATTCAGTTGGTGCAAGAGAACGCGTCACCGTTTTGACGTACATTCCATTTCCATATGATTTTTCCTTTTTTAAATTATATTTTTTTTGCTGCTCCAAAATGGAATATACCCGATACCCGAAAAAAGATAATGTCAATATTAAAATTCTTCTTTTTATTGTAATTTTTGTGGTTGAGAAATATAGATATAGCTATAGACTGCAATTTATTTAACGCAGCCCGAAAATACAGTGCAGTTTTAAAATGAAAAATAATACTAAAATAAAAATAAACTGAACTAAAAACTATTCAAATTGAGTAATTTGATTAAAATTTAAAATGAAAATTTGCATACGTATTGTGCAATTCTTTTGTATAATCTACTTATTGAGAATCCATCATTGACTAAGTTTGAATAATCTTTCTGCAGGAGCTGTCACTTATATTATTATAATATTTATATTTGTATGGGGTGGTCTAATAAAAAAATAATTTTCAATAAATTTGTGCATATTTTATGATGTCTTTGTTAAGCTATGACATTGAAAATGTTATATCAAGTAAGCCAGGCCGAGTAATAATTTACTGTTCATAATAAATATGTAAGAAATTGACAGAAATATTTCATAGACTTGTTTTTTGTTTATTCACCTGGCTAATTAGCAGAAATTATCATGCTTTGTCAAGAAGTTTTTTTTTGAGGAGTATTTTGTATGTAGCTGCTTAAAAGTATGCAATAAATAAAATAGCTGCATTTTAATGAACTGCAAATGGCTTTGCATACTTATTTAATAAGAAATATGATATGTGAACAATCATAATTCAGAGTTCAAAGTGTAACAAAAGATTTTATAATGTTGCAATTAATCTAGAGACTAACAAAGAGTACCAGCTTGAAGTCGTGCAGCTAACTTGTCTATATCTAAGACCCAAGCTTAGGCAATAACTTTATAAAACTCTCCTGAGACTTTATATATGGTTGGGCAAGTAAATTAACTTTTTGCTCGTACGATATACGCATATCAAACCCCGAAAAATTATTCATTATGCTTAAAAAGCGTAACTGAAGTAATTTTCAAGTAAAAACGCGAACTCTCACGCACACCACGCAGAGAGGGGAAAGCAGCTTAAGTGGGCGGGGAATGGAAGCAATTCGGGGCTGAAGGACTACGGCTTTGCATGGATGCCAGGATGTGCGAATGCCAGGCTGTTGTCTCAGCCAAAAAAGCCAAGCAACCTCTTTGGGGGGGCTCAAATGTATGCACGTGTTACGACATTGTCATTTGATTAAACTTGTTAGCACACGCAGCATCAACATCAGCATCAACAACAGCATCAACATCAGCAGCAGCAGCAACAGCAGCCGACAAAGTTTAGACACCTCTTTTTGGCCAACTCTCTCACGTTGCGTTAAAGCCAAATGCGACGTGTGCGTTATACATCCGGCCCCCTATTTAAGCCGACAAGTGAAACTTACGCATAGCTTGCAAAAAAAAAGTGGGATTTTCATCGAGAATCTAAATTTATACACATATAGGTATATCCACGTTTCTAATGTGAAATCTTGCTTTTTTAAAAAAAAGTCGTGATTGCTAAAATACTTACAAAAATACTTTTACCAATTGTTGTTTATTTTATGTTTCTTATATGCAGATAAGTTAGCAATCGATTTGAAAGTTAATACTTAACTTTTCTTTAAGATGGTATTTATGCACTCAGTAAATTAGTAAATTGTTATAGACATATTTAAAGTAAATGCGGGTTGAACAAATAAAACAAATAAATTAGGTAAAGATAACATAATTATTGTGATAAAACGAGGTATCTCAACTGCAAAAGCTCATTGTTTATTTAGTTTTATTGCAATTCACATCATTGCCCAACCTTCTGTGCTGATTGCACAATGACACAGCTTAATTCTGTCAATAATAAATTATGGACTAATTGTTCATATCTTTTTCTAATGACATTAAAGTTCTACATGATTTGTGGCTGGTATTTTTGTTATTTACAATTAATTTGGGTATTTTGTTGTTCAATTTATTGTTGCAGCTGGTTTTGTTTGTTTACTTTATGCCATATGCTGAATATAATTTTTTGACAATTTTAAATTTGATTGAGTATGATTTAATTGTCTAGACAAAGTAAATGCCATTTAACATAGAGTGCAAAAATTCGAAGATTATAAATGTTTTCTTTAATTAAGTTATTGGATTGATCTACTCAAAATCATTGGCTGCACTCCGGGAAATAATTTCTCTTCCATCCACTTCAGATTTGATTAGCATTACTTATTTTACTTTGTTCAAAATGTATGTTGCCACATAAGAAATACAAAACTGTTGCTTCTAAAGGTAGCAAATTAGATTTATTATTTAAAGCTCAAATATTTGTAAAGTGCTTTAGTTAATTATGATATGATTTAAAGTACACTATCTGCCTGCGGCTATTTAAGCCGATGAATTTGGTTTGATAAGTTCATAATTAATGTTCATATCGTGTTTCGTATCTTAAGTTTCAATATTTAATCATGTGGTAAGAGCCATTTCTGATAAATATTGACATATGCCTACGCATAAGATAAATATGTGTGATTTTACTTGGCTTGACTTAAATCATAGTCACATACATATATATCTATATATATATATATATCTATATGCATTTGAATGCTTGCTTTTTGACCGTGGCTCTCAACAGGCTTTCGGCAGAAGCTTTTCTAGTTTATAAGCAAATCCGACGCAAAAACCCCACTAAAACAACACAAGTCAAACAGTTGAAGAGCTCTCTCAATTTGACGTTGAGTGTGGACCCCAGGAAAATGCAGGCGTAACAAGAGCACCGACAGTGAGACTTGAGCAGGGTCGGCTACTGGAAAATGGATAAAAAAAAAATGAAAGAGAAAATATGGGAAAACAATTTGAATGTTGAAAAAGAAAGGCGCTCAGAGATGGGCCCTTTTGGATTTCGGGCCTTTGTTTTATGAGCATGGCACGCTCCACGGCAGCCATGATTGATGCGTGTCGCTGCTCTACATTTTTAGTGGATTTCCAAATTGCTTTTTCACGCTGACAGTTTACCATTTTCTAGTGTGTGCAAATGCAAGGCGCCATGTGTGTGTGAGTGTGTATTTGTGTGTGTGTTAGCTATCGCGGGGATGTGTGGGGTTAGTTAGTGAAATCAGATAAAACGACAGTGGCAGTTATTCAAATGCAAACGACAGCTGTCAGAAAGGTTTTTGCTAAAAATTTCACTTCATCTCAGAATTTGTTATCTCTCTTTTTTTCTGTGCTATCTCTCATCTCGTTATCGCTCTAACTCTCTCTCACACTTTCTCTCTCGCATTTCTCTGTTTTGCAGTGTGCCTAAAGCCAATGTGTGGCTGTGACGGAGCTAGTGCGATTAGTGAACGTGCTCAATGCCGATCGTTATTGGCCAAATGATAAGGCAACCAGACAGCAGCCAGCAGGGAGCAGCCAGCAGCCAGGTGAAGGAATCACAGTAAAAGCGCGAGAGAATTGATAACAAAAGAAACAAGTCTCAAATGTCGCTGCTGACAACCGTCAGATTGTTTTCAACGATATTGCTGCTGTTCATGCTGCTGTTGCCAGTGGCAACATTGTTAAAAAGTCAACAACAACAACAACAAGTACAGCAACAACAACAGCAACATGCTCGCCATCGGCGCGAGAGCCATGCGGATCAGAAATTCTCGCTGCCAGCGGTGCCGCTGCCACCTCCGCCGCCCTTCCCAGCGGCCAAGCATAATTTTTCCCTAAATGCATTTGCAATTGGCGAGCATGCAACCGGCTCTAGCTCCAGCTCCAGCTCCAGTCCCAGTTCCAGTTCCCCCTCATCGGGCTGTGGTGGACTGCTCAATTCACGCTATGGCTTAATTCAAACACCGAATTTCCCACATCGCTTTGCCACGCCCATCGAATGTGTTTGGATAATCGACGCCTCCGAGCTGCCATCAACGGCTCAGGGAAACATCTCGATTGTGGTCTACCTGACGCAGCTTTATGTGCTGGGCGGGCTCAAGTTCACCGAGTACATGTACTACTCGGATGACTTCAAGGTGCCCGCCCATCGCGTCTTTGCCCTCAACGAGGACGACGTGACGCAGGTCACCTGGATGCAATTCAACAGCCAGTATCTGGAGATTCGCTTCACCATGTCCACGCTGGATGGCACACATCTGCGTGCCTTGGACCGTCTGCTCGACGTCTACGGCTTCAATATCACATACGAGGTGACCCACGAGGTGAAGACGACTCAGTGCAACACTTTGCAGTGCCGCTTCCTTGGCGATTGCTTTGCCAGTGCGGATTATAGGTGAGTGGATATCACATTTATAGATATATTGAAATATAAGCTATATGGAATCATTCATATATTATTAAGTGTTTACGTCCAATTCCTCTGCTTTTTGTATTAAAATCTCTTACTTTAAACATACTTTGAAAATTAAATAAAAATGTTTTAAATTTAATGCTTTTCATTTATTTGTAGACTATAGAAATATTTAGAGATTTATGAAAACAAATTCTAGTTCATTATTGATTTAAAAATAAAACCACAAAAAATATAATAAAATATAAATGTTTGAATATTACAGCAAAGTCTATAAATAAATAAATGGGTGCATTAAGTTGTTTATTGCCAATCTTAGAGAGATATACACAAAAGATATATATCTCAAGATAACTCTACTGACTTTGATTAAACGTAGTTGTAGACTTTAACAGTTAGCTATCAATTCTCGGTAATATTGTGCAATTTTGTGGGTAGCAATTCAATAGTTTCATAAAGCAGTTGCAAAAATTTCCACTTTTATGCAACACTTTCTGGCTGACAAACTGTGGACATTTGACAAACTATGTGTTAACAATGGTAACGACTTCAACCTTTTGTTGTCGTTTTCATCTCTGCTCTGGCCCCAAAATATTTCATCAATCAATCAAGCCAAGCAGGCAGCGCCTCTCTCTCTGAACCCACTCCAAGCAAAGGCCACGTTCTACACAAATTCGCATGTGTGTCAAGCTCAATTGCAGAGGTTGTTCATAAGGATCTACCAACCCAGTTTGGCGAAGTGCTAAGGTGAAGTGCCAAGGGCTAAGGGAAACAGTACAGTGCATCATGTGATGTTGTTGCTACGTGGCTGCTGCTGCTGCTGCCTTTCAATTGACTTTTGGCGTATGCAAACTTTATATATATATTTTATATTTTTATATTTTGTATTGTGTTGGCAATGCCTTTTGCCGCTTATTGTTTGGGGTTTCGGTTTAACCCTGGGGAACGACAAGCGAAGCACAACGAAATGAAAGTTATTTGGCAACAGAACCAGCCACTGGAACATTGCAAAATGTATGGCTCCCACTTGGTTTAGGCTGCGAGCTAAGCGCTGATGGTCCCAAATCAGTAATACTGCGTATTTGCGAACAGCAACGGCATTTGAGCCAGCTACTGAAACAGCAGCCGCGTCAAACACTTCGACCAAAAGACGGGTTAAGATTGATGTGTAAACATTTTGCATACTTGCTACCCATGATTCTGTGCGCGATTGTCGGCAGCTACCCATTCTGAATGCAGGTTTCCGGACTGCGTCTGCCGGTTGCCATTGGCCCAGTTTATTTGCATTGACCGGAACTGAAGCGAAAGGGAAGCTCAATTCTGAAATTATCAACAGTCGACTCGCTGGAGCAGCAGCTGAGCTGTGTTCCCTTTTGAAAGGTCGTCAGAGGCAGACACACAGAGAGAGAGAGAGGGGGAGAGTGGCACAAAAGTTTTGGCATACCTATTAAATATGCGTGGCAACCGGACGCAGGTGCAGCAATTCAGCTCTCAGTTCCCAGCACCACTGTGTGCCCATTGCCACGTTTACAGCTCACCGAAATTACTTATAAATGGCGGCACATGCGAGCGGCAGCAACGCTAATGGCCGTCTAGTTGGCTAAAAGCAATAACACTTTGCCAACGTCGAGCATTTTGTGAAGGTTAAACGAATGACAAGTGTGATCCAGAGCAAGAGCACACCCAATCCACTCTTAAAACTATTGAAACCTTTATCAAAACAAAAACAAGCAACACGAAATCAGCTTTTGTAAAGAAAACAAAAACTAAACTTATGAGTAGAATTTCTATGTATAAAATATCAAACAACTTAAAATTTAATTTTAAAATTATTTCATAGGAAACATTATTCCGTATTATAATAATAACATGCCATAAAAAAAATTAATCATACGTGAAAGAGTTTAATTTTTCAACCATATCGATTTCTCAGAAATTCCTTTTAAATATTATTAAAATATAAAATACATGTTAAATTAATTAAATTTAAATTTATTTATTATTTTCGTGTAGTAAATCAAGAGACTAACTCAAGGGCATACGCTGAGAGAGGCAGAGAGTTATCTAACATAATAATAATTGCTAATATTCTTAAGGAATGCATTAATATAACATCAAATTGATTAAGTTATTGATGTAGATAAAGCACAATATTATTTTTAATATTATGCATTGTAATATAGAAGGCTAATGCATTAAAAAAATAATTATTTCTAAGAAAAAAGTAATAAGAAAATATATTATTTAAGAATGTTCATCAGGTTCCTTTATTAAAAAGCATATATTATTAGATCCCTTATTAAATTACAAAGTCCCAAAGTCCCAACTTTTAAGCAAAATAGGCGTAGGCGAAATGTCAGAAGTCGGAAGCATGACACTCAATTAGCATAATAAACAGAAGCCAGAAGGTTGGGCGAATTGAAGAACTTTTTCAATAGCTATGTTAATTTGAATTTGAGCGCTTAAGAATTCGGCAATTTAATGGCAATTAGCACGCAACACCATTGCCACAATTTATGTAGTAGAACAAATGATTTTGAACTCCTGAAGAACAAAGAAAAAGCAGACAAATCAATTTAATACTTTTGGGGACTGGGTCAAGAGTCAGGATTTATGAGCCTGACACAATTTTCAAAAGATGGACACATAATACAAAAAAAAAACTTGTCAGCAAATTTCCGGAAAACTTCCAAGTGGCATCTTCTACTTAGCATAATTAACATTAATTGGACGGACCAGGGGTGCGTGCTGGCCTGGCTAATTGAATATTGATATTAATGTGAAAACGAAAGCGAAAGCGAAATGTGTTGCCAAGAAATTAAATATGAAAGTGACAGCTTCCGATATTCAGCTGTGGAAAGTTGACCCTGCCCCCGCCACCAATCAAACACAGCTCAGGTGTGGCACGAGTGGCACGAGATGCTGCCTTAATTAACAATCAGAGACACATGAGCCACCAACTTGGCTTTCGGGTACGTGTTGTCAGGAAACACAAACACAAACAGAAATGTTGCACAGAAGTCACAGCCTCAGCCTCAGACTGCCCCTATCTGCTGCAAGGCGTCGAAATGTGGTTGAAGTTGGTGCTGTCTTCGCTGTTTATAGTTTATGCCACACATCTCCCGTCTGTCAGCTGAATGCGAGCAACATGTTTGTTGTCAGCTGACAGCCCCCAGTCAACGCTGTACAACCCCGAATGTTCCACTTCCATTTCACATTCTTATTCTTATTCTTATTCTTATTCTCATTCCCATTCTCTTCTCTTTCTCTCTCCTTCTCTTTTTCTCTCTGCCGCATCATTCTTGCCACACAATTTCTCATTGCATTTGTATGTGCCCCGTTCTTGCGTTGCGCAAATGTGCTCAAATACACAACACTTTAAAATGTCAAATGGCAGATAAGAACTCTTCCTCGTGTGGTGCTTCAAACATTGCGTATACTTGACAATCTTTTCCCTTAACCCGTTTTACTGTTTTGTTTGCTTATTAATTTGCCTTGTGCAGACAAGCGGCGGAGAAATCGTTTGACTCTGTGTGCAAAATGTTAATAAGTGGAATATACGAATATATATGTCGAAGTGGGAAAGAAGGGAATGGTTGTCTCAAAATTAATGAGTACCACATAACAGTCGTATATAAGAGAAACAGCAGAGCAGGGATCCTAAATTCTAAATACTCATTCATTAGTTTGCATTTGAGATGTTTACTCTTAGGATGAGATCTGATGGCAACTACTATTAATTTATAAAATTTAAGAGTATGCAAGGTAAGACTAGCAGAATAGTTTATTTCAGTTAAAATGTTAAGGAATTTAAGCTGAGCTAGCTATATATTGTAAATAGAGTTTGTGCATTCTTTTCAAATTCCAATATTGCAAAATATTTCAAATAAATACAACTATGCAAAGCATCGATAGTTATGCACATTACTATTCTACTTAGCACAAATTATTAATGCATGATAATAAATTCATAAGTTTAACATATTGAATATTTAAAATTCATCTAAATGAAAAGTTTAACATATTTAATATTATAAATTCGTTTAAATAAAAATGCCGCAGCTGCTTTGCATTTTCAATGCTGTGCTGACTTTTTCACTTAGCCATTGCCTTTTTGCCAACTCATTACAAGTGCTCGGCAACAAACTTTATTGTATTGCTAATAAAGTTTGCATAATATATTCAATGTTTGTAATGTTTGAATGTTTGTCCATGGTTCGCAGGGTCATCTAGTGCTATCGGGTTTTGGCACCAAAGCACCACAAAAACTTTTCAAAGAACAGTCAACAATAAGTCAAAAACAATTGGCCCGGCAACTGGATGGCATTTTGGTTTTGACTTTTAATTTCGCAGTTACTGCTTTTTCTTCTGGAAAATAAAAAAAAATAATTTAAATAAAAAACGAGCACAATAGCAACGAACAAATTTTTGTTGGATTCATAAACCTCTCAGCGCATTTATGTGTTGGAATTCTCCATTGCGAACACATCCACAACACATGTGTGGATTTTTGGAGTTGCATACCGCAAAAGTTCGATACAGCTGAAAACAATTTATGTTTAAATATTTCGTAAATATTTCGTCGGATTTTTTTGTTTTCCTCATTTCACATGACACCCCATTTTTCCGGTTCGTACCAATTTAATTTTTTTAAGAGGAAATTGTTAATTGAAAAAGTTTCTCGCTTTTTCCCTCTTTTTTTGCTTGAGGTTGCGTTAGCCCAAAGTTGAATTAAATAAGAGGCATTAATTGGCAAAGGCCTGTTAATGAATGACTACCAAAAAATGTATAAAACATTGTTCGTTAAGTGAAAAGAAAATTGTACTCAATTAATTTAATTTTACACTGTGGGTATATGTGAGTAGCGAGACTATTGGGGAATTTTAAAAATTGATATTATGATTTAGAATATCAACGTAAAATTTTTAGCAATCGTTTTTTATTAAGTTAGTAGGCTTTCAATAGTTTACCCAATCAAATATATATTTTGTTCAACAAAAAAGCATAAGAAAATGAGTGCACTATTCATTTTCCAAATCTTACTTTCGGTTATCCTGTTGCTGACTTTTACCTGCGCCTATTTGCGACCCATGATTCCCAACATTTTGTATGGCAACTCGACGGCTTGAGGTGCACCCAGTGGAGGCTGGCGCGAATTGGAGAGCGACTGTCACCTTGGGTTTCAGCAGTCTGCGTTATTAAGGCAGTCGCGGTGCCCTTTGAGAAATAAGACTGGAAGAACTTGTGACAGAATTGATAAGGCTATTTGGATTTATAGTATGTTCTGGTATCATTATAATTGTAAAACGTTATCAAAAAATATAATAAAATACAGATGATGATATCTGCAATTAACTTTATCAAGAAACAGACAGCTGGGTCAGTTTCGTTTTTATATAATTGTGCAGATGTTAGGAGTCCTTTCACTGCATGAAATAAAAAAATAAATAGTTCATGTCCATCCCCCATAGCCAGCCATAAGTGACCCGGACGACAATCAGTGCGGCAGGACAGCAGCGAGGTTAACTGGAAAAATGCCTCGTTCACATGTGGCACATGAGGATGAGAAGGGCGTTACGGCCCGCTTGCGGCAATCAATGTGCAACGTTTTGAAGTTATTTTATTTTACGTATTTCATGGCAAAAGGCACCGCAGTCGCTGCAGCAGCTGTTGCTGTAAGTTAAGCAAACAAACCGACAGCGTTAAATGAGAACAGGTTCAGGACGAGAGTCAACAGAGTGCCAGAGACGGGCAGGGGAAGGCCAAATACTGGCAACATAATAGTAAAGGCACAATGTAGTGGGCGTTGCAAGTGCAATGAGTTGGTTGACAGCCGCCAACCGTGCTCGCATCCCAGCCAAGCCACAGGACCGCCTCGTGTCTGTGAACTGTGTCAGTGTCATTCGCAACGCATCTGCCAGGCATGAGTGGGAAAGAGTGCGTATATTGTTTGCCATGTCAAACATTGTCATCCATCCAAAGTCGTCGAGAGTGTCTGTGCAGGCAGCCACTAGGGATTGGGATTGGGATTGGGGTGAGGGTCAGGACGGGTGCTTGCATATTGCAATTAAGTTTTGTTTGGCCAAAATTTTGACCTGCCTTTGTCACATCATCTGAATGAATGCCAGCCTTCAATCCTCTCTTTCACACACACACACTCTCTCTCTCTCTCTCTCTCTCTCTCTCTCTCTCTGCTCAATTAAAAGTTTTCCCTTTTTGCAACTATTTTGAGTCAGTTTTACCTTTAATTTTCCTGTACAATATGTGGCTTAACTTGCCTTTGCCTTTACTCAAAAAATATTTGTCAACGCTCGCTTCTCAACCGGAAACTTTGCAAAAATAGTTGGCTATTATAATATTTCTCACTCATTTTCTCTCACTGTCTCTGTCTCTGTCTCTCTCTGTTCAGCTGTCAAACTCACTTCAAATTTATTTGTACTTTTAATTTTAATTTAATTTTCGCTCCACAGACAAAAGATAAAATCATAAAAATGCAAATGGTAATATGCTACTTTTAACAGTATTTTTTACGATTGTCTGGCCATAAAAAAAAACAGCCGTAAGGCAATTGCTACAATCACTCGCCGCACTCTGGTCTAACCCTTCAGAAACACACGTCCACTTAGACGCACCCATCAAATTTAATGGCATTTAATTTGATTGCATTAGCTGAATAGGTAAGGGAAAAAATAACAACCAACATTTTTCTTCTTTTGCCCAATTTTTTGCTGCTAAAATTTTATTTGTCGGTCGGCACTCAAAACATTCACACACACAAACACACACTCTTGGGGAACACCCACTGAAAAACGCACGCGAAAAACTCAATTTGTTGTAATTTGCCATTTGCCATTTGGCATTTCCATTGTATTTTACTAGAAAACCATTTGGCAGTTAGTACTCTGCTCTACTTGGAGGCGCTAATGTTTTTATTGATTTTTAAAATGTATTAAAATTGAAATTTTAACGACTGTTTGCAGTTATCAGGGTTTTGGAAATACTCAATTCTGTATTGTAAAATATTTATGATTTATTTGATATTTGAAATTGATACTGCTACTACTTCAATTCAATATGTACAGATTAAAACAATTCAGCCAATAAATATATATATACATATTTTACAAATTCAATTGCCATACATACATATTTATTGGCTCGAATATGATTTTCTCTGCGTTTTTAGCCATTTGAGATATTATTCGCCTCTTTTCATATTTTGCATGACTCTTGGCACTGCCATGCTTTTTGGCGTTGTGTCAAGAAGACTTCTAAAAATGTTAGACAGTTTCTCAATTAACCCAAGCGACAAGCACTGCTACAAAAGACGCACCATTAAATATTGCATCGCATGTATGAAATATGAAAAAAAAAATGTCAATAATAAATAGAATAAAATATATGGTGAACTTTGGAGAACTTCTTAGAAAAATTCAAACTTGTAAGAGCAAACAAAAATTGTTATTATTACAACAATTTTTTTGAATTAATTTTACAGTGTACAATTGAGAATAAAATTTGCTTTTCTGTCTTCTGCTTTCTGTCGGTTGGTTGTAAGTGCAGCTCGCTGTTGGATCTTGGCTGCTGTTGCGAGTATGACATATTCATGGCATCCATTGGCAGACATGAACACACACACACACACACACACATACACACACTTAATGTGTCTCATAGAAATTATTAGTCCTTTCTGCAAGCAGTCCTGCTGTCTGCACTCTGCTCTGAATTGTCAGCATATTTCGAGTACCAGTCCATAAAAATAAAAATGCATCAGCTTTTGGCACACAGCTTTAATTGTTGAAGAGAAATAGAAATTTAAATGAATTTAAAACGCTCTGCGAATAAATAAAGAAAACTGAAATAATACCTACAAGAAAGCCAAAAGAACCATCAACTGCAGCATGCATCAGAATATTGCTACGTGTGTATTTCCTTTGAGTGCCCCTTAAGCTGCAATGCATTCAATTTGCCACACATTAATCACAATAAATTATTTGCACACTTGTTTTGCTCCATACTCTGGATTTGTATGAATAATAGGTACAATAATATGTAAAAATAAAACGAATATGTAAATTTGTGCCAACATTTCTGCTTGGTTTAAAAAAAAAGATTTCAATCCTCAAAAAAATGACAAAAATAATCGTGAAATATGCAGACAAATACTGCACACTGAAAAACAGCTGCAGGTGATTTTCAACGATTCGTAAAAAAAAAAATGGAAATAAAATACAGAAATAGGTTTTATTCAATGTTCTCTGTGGTATACACTCACCCAGCCCAGTTTGTGATAGTAGATTTTTAAATGCACTAAAGAGGAATAATAAATTGAATAAGCATGTTAATTTTATCAATTTGAAATGAATTTCGGGATTTTAATAAATTTAATACAGAACTGAAAATATGTATATAGTGTAATTAAAAGTCGAATTCATTCATGGCAGCTGCATTTGTTGGGTAACTCTTTTGATTCGATTCTTTTTTTGTAGGCAACATTTTGTCTGCGTTGCACAGCCATGTGGCATTTATTTGGGCAAGCATTTCCGTCACAGGCGGCGCAACATTGGATGGACATTGGGGTTTTGCACGCATTTAATATGCGTGTGTGCCACATATGCTCGAACACAGAGGCAATTAATTTCCGCTAGACAAAGGCACAATTGCTTATATACTTAAGATACATAATTAGGAGCTTCTTCTTCTTCTAGAAGAACCAACATCCTGTTTGGCAGTAGGTCAATATATGTTATATATATTTCTATATATATAGGCATTTCCGTGCCATACATGGATACATACCCAGAGGAATGTATGATATATGGCTGAAAGCAACAAAAGCATTTGACTAGAGTTGTTTGAATTTAACCACAGCTTGGCTTTGTGGTCAATAGCAACGAAATGTTCTTTTAATTTATGGCTAAAACAAGCAGGCAAGAGGAAAAAGTAACGCTTCAAAATGATTATTCCGGCGAGCAACAACCTCTAATCCAAATTTTATCTTCTGTCTGCAATGCCCCAGCACACATCAAGAATTCCCATTAAAACACAAGAAATCTTGGAAGCATTACAAGAACTTCAAGAGAAAGTTTTTACAACAATAAAGGAATGTGAAAGGAAAAGTTTTCTTGTCGCACTTTAGTTGTGTTTTTTCTTGTTTTTTCTTTATATTTGTCGTACTCCTGGGCACGTTTTGATTTTTTCCTTTAATCTTATAGGCGTAGCCGAAACTTTTTCCCTTCTACTTCTTTAATGTGTTGTGGCTAACTTGCCGCATACTTAATCTGCATTCAATATCACCATATGGGCCCATGGCTATCAGCTAATGTGTATGGCCAATAGCCCTAAAAGCCGATCAATTAGTTTGGCCTTTATTGTGCTTTGATAGCCACCAGCCTTGACATCGATACAAGTAAAATATTGACTGTTAATTTGCAAATATAATAATAATATAATATATTAATAAAACTTTTGGGAAGAGTGAAAGTGTGTGAAGTAAAGCGAATAAATAAAATGGTTAAAGTTAATCCGTAACTGAAATAGCAAGTGCCTTAAAGCTTGTTCTCAGATTGGAAATAATAAGCAGAGAAATCTTAAATTTATCTAAATGTCGACTTTTATTTCCAGTAAAATGTATTTTTCTTTTTTCATTTAATTTTTAAATTTTTGCAACTGTTTAACGAGAAAGATTGACTAAAACATAACATGTTGTTTTACTCGTATTTAGCACATTCTAATATAACAAATGTAAAATGTCCCTTCATCGAAATAATTTGAAAATGTTTCTATAAATTAATTTCTGTTGACATGTGTCAACGACGCAACAACCGCCATTGTTAGCGCTGAAAGGGGAGCGATGAACGGGCAAATATCCGTCTCCTGGTCACAGAGAATGTAAATCAAATGGCAAGGGATGTGCAATTATTTAACTAACAAATGGCGACCTTTTTGTTTATGTTTCATTTGTTTGTTTGGAGCTTTTGCTAAACTGCGTACCCAAATTAAATTGTCAACCGGAATGTTTTGTTAGCGGAAATTAATATCTGTGATTTAAAATGCTCGAACGCAATTTGCAGCCGTTTTGTCCTGGCTGCTCGGATCGAATTTAATTGTAAATTGAAATTGATGTGAGAGAATTAAATAATCCGCATATTTTTGGCTTGTTAAATGGCGCTTGAGCCCCAACTACGACTTCAAATTATGTAGACACATTCAATTTAAGTTGTTCAATGAAAAACACTTAAAATTTTTAACATGCCTTTTCACATTCAAGTGGGCACAATTATTTTTGCTTATTAGAATAAAATTGAATGGCAAACACCCTTCGGCTTATGTTCTGTCTCAAACTGTCTACTTTAATGAGGACTTCTCGGCCTGTTTGCGTAATTACTCGTAATTGAACCAAACAAGTGTTACAAAGCTCTTTCAAGGTTGCCCGGGTGACGTTGACTATTTTCATTTTAATTTTCTATGCCTCTGACGTATCCTTGGCGCCAAGTTTTTCAAATTATTGCCTCGGGTTAAGTGTGTGACCTTAGCATTTAGCTCTAATGATGTTGATGCTGAAACTCTGATAGCATTAAATGAGCTTTCTCACAATATTCGCGTTGGCACGTACCAAACAAAATAAGAAAAAAACTTACATTTTCTACATACACACATACTTGAAAATGACAAAGAATGAATTCATAGTAAAACTTGTTTGTCTTAGCAACTGACAAGTCTCAATTTTTTTGCCAAGCCGCAAGCTGCGAGATAAGCAGCTGTGAATCCTGCGCTGACAACTGCGCCACTGCCTATCTTTGAGGCATGTCCTGACAGCTTATCTGTGCCACTTCTCGAAAGTCGACGTTTGCCTAGCTTAAGCCAAATAAAATACATAGAAAAACCAACAATAATGCAACACATTCGCATCTTGCAACCATATCTCATTGCAGCTCTTATGGTTGCGCCTGTTTCGCCGGCTTCAGTGGCACCGATTGTGGGCATGGTCCGCTCTGCTCGGATGCACACACAAATATTTGCCAAAATGGTGGCACATGCAAGTAAGTACAGTCATCGCAAAATATGTTCTAGCTCTCATTTTGTTAATCTTAAAGCCGAAATTTGCTTTAATAAAATAAAGATTTATTTTTTCCCTTTTAAATTTTAATTAAATAGTTTTTCGTTTGCTTATTTCTTTTCTTTTTATTTTTGGACTTCGATGTATTTTTAATTTCAAAGGTGTTTGTTCTTAAAATAAATTTTATGTAGTTAATTAAAGAAAGAATAAATTTGAGAAATTTGGACAGCTGTTTAGAAAAGTGTGCCATAAATTATCGTGCATAGTTTTATTTTTAGATAATAGCAAAAAATAACTTTTTAAACATCTGCGTAAATGTTTTCTCTAATATATGTTTTAAAAAGATAAGCCAATATTTAGAAAGGTGGTCAAAACTGGCACATGATATGTGTAAAAAAAAAACCAGCTCGAATAATTAGTAATAAAATGAGGCAACATCAATTGCAACTAGAAATCCAAATAATTAGCTCAACTTATTGCAATTTCAGGCACATTGGCGATGCGGCAATAACCTGCCACTGTACAACGGGCTACAAAGGCACCAGATGTGAGATTCCCGAAATAATCGAGTCAACGCAGGGTAAGTAAACTCCTTTAAAGCAACTAAAGCTTATTCAAAAGTAACAATCGATTTTAAATTGAGTATGTGTAACCGATAAAAGAAAAGTTTTTATTATTTATAAAAAAAAAAACACATAAGTGAAGAGAGAGAGGAAGAAACAGAGACCAGAGACAGAAAGAGAGTGAAGGGAAAAGATGGAAGCACATAAAAAATAGAAACACAGGGGAAAATATTTAATTAAGCAAATAATAATGCATTTAAATTGCCCTGTGAGAGGCTACAGCGAAGGATAAGTGTGGGTGGGGGACGGGGGAGAGGGGATAATGACTGAGTGCTGGATAAAAGAGAGGCGACTTTGTCGCACCATTTAACGGACAATTGTATGCAAACTGCAGGTCGTTGCCAGGTGCCATGCCACGCCAATAACATATTTTTTTGTTGTTGCGAATGCATTGTTGCAACTGCAACTGTTGCAAGCGTGCCAATGATCAGAATATTAAAAGATGGAGAACAGTTGTCATGAAAAGATTAAATAAGCTTTGGCAATTTAAATTTGGTAATTTATTCAATGAAATTTATTTTAATAAATTAAACTATTTAATACAAATTGTTATGTTTGCTAAGTTTAGTTTTGCAATCCTCTCAAAGCAGCAGTTAAACATTTATTGTAAAATACTTACATATTTATATCTAACCAAAAAGTGATTTTTTTCTGAGCTGTTTGTTAACTTGGCTCTCATTGGAATAGATGTCCAAGCTACGCTATAAATGTTTTTGCTGACAACGTTTCCTTTAAATGACAATGTCATCGAATTTGACATTCACATTTCAAGCTCGGCAGGGGTCAGGTGGCAAATGCACAGCAAATGTTTTTGTCACGAAACTAAACAAAACCGGATGAAACTGGGTTATCCTGGCCGCGAGTGAATGTTGGTCATCCTCGTTGCGTGTGTTTGGCACTTGACGCAAACATTTCAAACATTTTTCGTGCGCTGTAATGTCGGCAATTGCATTTTTCCCAACCTCAACACTGTGGGTTAGAAACCTATAACGCTTTGTCTCTGACTATGATAGTGCAGTTTAGTGGGTCTTCCTTAACCAGCTATAAATATATATATATATATATATATATATATATATATAGCTGAGTGTTATTAAACTTTTCCACTTGGCAGTCTCTGTTATAGGTGAATCGAGATGCGATCTAACATTATATTCACTTTACATATCATTAATTTTTTATTATCCTTTATATGCAGGATGCATTGGAAATGCCAGTGCAAGTAATTGCCATCGTGCATGTGAATTTGAGAGCAACAACGGTGGCCATTTGGGTTTCAGTTCCGGCTATTTCAACGTGAGAAGCAATCGAAATGCGGCACGTACTGGCAAGACACGCTACGAGGTGACCATGCGTCTGGGTGCCAATCTCACCGGATACTATCGCAATTCGGAGCGCGAACAGTTGGCTGGCGTCATGGAGCGACAGGTGAGTGGGTTACATTCAAATACACTTAAACACACACACACACACATAATGGAGAGCACTCTAAGAATTGAATTAGGTTACTTTATACGTACTTAATGTGTATTTGAATGCAGCACTTTGCAGGCCAAATGATCTCCATTTCTCTCAACAAATACCCAAATACCTGTTTTACGTGACTCACATGAGCACATTCTACCAGGCTTCCTCATCTTCTTGATGCTTACCTATATCATCGAAAAGGCAAGAATACGTTTAAACGGATTAAATTAATGTTCGTCTCCATTCGAACAGGAGACAGCACTTTAATTAGCGGCTACTTTCCGCAAAATTGCAGACACTTTTTATTTGGCCATTTATTTGCCACTGAATTACAATTCGCAGGCCTTGGCATCATTACTGGGTGACAACCGCAACTGGCAGACAACTTCAAACTGCCTCCTTCATTATTGCCTCCCCTATTTGCCTTCAGCAACAGCAACAGCATCAGCACTCAGTGGTAGCTCCTCCTTGGTGGTTACTCCATGCGGTCTGGGCCACTCGGCTCGTATCTCAGATGATGACAGGCTGCAAACATCAACACAGAAATCATCATCAGTTAACGTTGAGTGCAGCTCTTCACATCCCCGCCATTCCCCCTATTGCTCCACCAAAAAATTATTAACTGTAACTGCCAGACAGTTGACATTTAGGGGCTGCAAAGCTGTCCTTGTCGGACACTTGCCTCTTCAACGGTCAGGATTAATTTAAATTCTGTGGTGCTAAATTGAATAAACTTGATAACAATAATAAATTAAATTAATGAAGTCTGACTTATAAATAGCTTAGACTGTACTCAATTTAAGAAAATATATTTGATTATTTTTGACAGTTGATACTCATTGAACAGTTGTAATCTTCATAACTTTATTGTTTAAACAATATGCAATGGTTTTCTAGAATTTAATTAAATTGTGTCATAATTATTATATTAAGTTCAACTAAATTCCTTTTACATTTATAATATGCAAACCCAAATAAATCCAAATTCATATATCTGAACATTCCATATACGACCTGGTGACTCTCAACCTTTAATTAGCCAACATAGTTTTTGGTCAAGTTAAGTTGCTCCTCCGTTGCCGGAGGTGCTGTATTGGCTGCCTGACCTATGTTGTGCAACATGTTCCGAACTGCTCTGGGCGTACGCTCCAATGAGGCAGTCCACGGATTGTGTGTCATCTGTTGGGCATTGTTGGGCGATGTGCTGCCAGCACTGCTCTCCATGATGGTGGGCATGTTGGGCGTGTGCTGATTAAGCGACGGTTGCGTCTCGCTGCGATCCTGCAGCTGGGTAAAGTTGCCACTCGCATAGTCTCTGCCACCAACGTTGCCACGCTTAAAGCTATTCACCGAGCGTGAAAGGCGGCTCCAGCGATTCAGTTTCTTTGGCGCCTTATGCTGTCCACTTAGTGACGTGCGATTGCCAGACTCCAAATTAAAAGTGGAGCT
Organism: Drosophila fungiperda; assembly: GCA_035042345.1. Lineage (NCBI taxonomy): Eukaryota > Metazoa > Arthropoda > Insecta > Diptera > Drosophilidae > Drosophila > Drosophila fungiperda. The sequence continues at coordinate 1,170,309 of JAWNLM010000293.1, read as the reverse complement.
TTTGTTGCCACCGGCGCCTGCCGCATGCTGCTCCAACAGGCTGCTCACCAGTTTATCCAAGACCTTCAGGTCGACATTCAATTGCGCCTCGGGTATGGAGTTCATGCGGCTGCCCGCCAAGCTGCTCGGTTTTGAGCGCATCGCTGCCTCCCCATGGCGGGCATTGAGGCCAGCAATTTCGGCCAGGCGTTCCGGTAGCTAGAAAAGATGTGAGACAGACAAAACCAAAATTAAGAAGAATATATTGCGACATTCAGCAGAAATCTATTGCAATTTAAATAAAATGATTTTAATCACTAAAACAATTGCAGACTTTGTTTTGAGTGTTTAAACAATTTTTTATATTGTTGTGCTATTATTACCAGAATTGTCTACCTTACAAACAATGTTTATTAGTACTTTTTTTTGGAGTCATACTTTTTTAATGCGGAAAACTATGCCTTGAAAATGTACACAGATTTCAGATTATCAATATTATGACATATATATCAAAGAAAATTACAAAATTTTACATTATTTTGGTATTTATTTATACTTTGTACGATAAAATAAGATACCAAATTCTGTGTTTTAAATTCGTTTATAGAAGCTACTAAATTGCGCAGTTTAAAAAATATAAAATTTAAAAAAACTTGGACAAGTAATAATTAAAATCCTGTTAATTTAAGAATTTAATTCAATAGAGAGCAGCCATTCTGAGTATTTGCATTTAATTCGATATGTTCTCCCATGAATTCCAGTTGAAGGCCTTTAACTGAGCATGGATTTTATATTTTAATTGAAGCAAAATATTCAATGCAGATATTTTTCTCGTCCTCGCTTGTCCTCGTAGTGCCGCAGTGCGGCCAAGTGAAACATGCCGCTTTACAATACAATAAAGCCGTAAACTAACGAAAAATGCGCCTTTTCCAGAGACTTACAACTTACGACGCGAGAGAACCAAAGGGATAACACAATCGGAGTACCCATTCCCGTTTCGCTGGTGGTCGCAGTGGTAGCCGAGTACCGCAAGGATTAACAATGGCAAACGAAAAGCAATATATATTTGGTTTGTTTTTTTTTTTAATGTTGGTGGTGGTGGGAAAAGGAGCTCAGCTGACAAAGCTGGAAGCGTTTCTCGCGTGGAGCAGGGCGCGACTTTAATTGATGTTTCATTTCCGTTGCAAAGTGCTTCCGCTTTCCTGTGCTCAACATCCGACATTTGCTTTGTGTGCTGTGCGCGTTGCCCACGCCTCTGGTCTGCCGCTCAAGTTCGAATAGCAACCGGAGAGGCCTGCAAACCCGGTAACCTGGCAACCCATTCACTGGTAATTGAGTATCAATGCGGTTTTAAGTGAAAAATGCTGCAAAAACGCCTTCCCACACATACACTCATACAGACCACACAGAGCACTCACTACTCACACACACACACATTCTCCGCTATATTTAGTGCTCTTCCCGCTCAGCCCACTCAATGGCTGGCCATTTCCGTTTTTAATCTTTTGCCTTGATTTCACTCCCTCTCTCTATTTTTATTTTTCTATCTCTCTCTCTCTCTGTCTTGTCTGCTGCTACTGTTGCTATCTCTGTCGTTTTCAATTGCCTTGTGCTTCGACAAACGGGGTTAATTGAGTTTTAGTGGCCGCGGCTCACTTTAAATGGATTACAAGCCGTTCGGCATCTAGGCGCATCGAACCCCCTCCCTCCTCCCCCGTCTCTAACAACTTATCAAGTTTGTTGTGCACTCTGCACTCCGCCAACGGCTTAAATATTTGGAGCATGTCTCGTCTGTCACTCGCTCAAGTGTCTTCTCTGACTCAATCCCATTCTACAACTCGTCTTTCATCATTCCAAAATGAATTAATGTGAAAGTTGATTTGTGGCAATTCATGCTTGGCTGGCTTTCCGCTACACAGTAACTTTTAATTGAGGCATTTATCTTTTTGGTTAACAGGAAATTGCAAAAGTTCTTATCATTTGGTTCCGTGGTAGAAATGGTTGCATATGGACTCTGTGATAATTTACTACACTCGCGTTTATTTATTCTGCTTATATATTTTATATATTTTTTAAACACCAAAAAAGTATTTTAAACTTAATCTTCATTAGGTGGAACGTGCTGTGCAAGAAAATACAAAACTTTTTCTTCAACTTCGCATAACGCATCAATTGTCAGTCAATTTTCAAGCTGCTCTTCTCAAATTCAATCTTCACATGAACCGAAGAAAAAAGTGTAGGAAAAAACTGCAGTGCATTGTGTGAGGAGAGAATGAAAAACACATTTGATGTTGGTTTTTTTTTTTTCCAATACTCTGACTTACGTCGTGGATGGCCACATTGCAATTGTTTCCCAGCATTTGTTTTTGCCAACAGCGATGGCTTCATCTGGGTTCCACCATAAATCTTAAACGATGCTTAGCTATAAACATGCAGTCTCCTCTCCAGTTTCTCCCTCGCGACAAGAGCGAAACTGCTGCTGACCTTTTCCATTCACACTCTGCCACCCATTGATTTATGAACGCGTACTTGATTATCCGGCGTGTGGGTGTTGTGTGTGTGTGTGTGTGGGTGTAAATGTGAGTGTGTGTGTCCTTGGGTGTATGGGTGTGTGTGTCTGGGCTGCCAGCTTTTGCCCGTCCTTGTTTCTCGCGACTAGCTCTTACTTTTCAACCACTGCCGCGCTTATCAACTAATGATTGAGGTCAGTTCTTTGTGAGGATTGTGCTCCGCTCCTTTCTCTAAACACTCGTAATTGCTGCTCATTTAGCTTAAATGCTGTCTTGGCCCATTTGTGTGTGCTTATGACCACTTGACAAATGCGATAAGCGGACGTTTATTGTTATTCTTTCTAATTGTTCTGTTTGTTTTCTTTATGTTCTTATGGGTCTGTTTGAAAAAACCAAAACTTAAGTTTGGAAAGAGATTCCTTATCAAATGTGGACTGTCAGATCTTTCGAGCTGTTATTTTACCTCGAGCATCCTTTGAGTATTCGAAAATGTAATTCACTTTTGAGTGGAAGAAGACTCAAAAGGATCCTTGAAGTTAAACCACCATAAACATAATAATGAACAGTTTTCTTGTAAAACGTATTAAATATCACAGGACTTACCTCACCAACCGCATTGCTTGAGTAGCTCATCCGTTTGACCTTCTGGAATGTTGCATCATTCTCTGCCTGGGCGAGTGCCCGCTCCAGGGCTGTATCCATTTTGGCACTACGCGCCTCATCCAATCCCTTGTAGTTTGCCCCACTGCAGTGATAAAATTAGTTGTAAAAACCTTGCTTAATCTATACAACAGTTACAAAATTCAAAAGTCAGTTTAGTTAACCTCAGCATAAATTGCAAATCAGTTTCATTTACTTTAATAATTTAACACAATTTAACAATTGTTTTTAGTCTGAATATCTTGTCCAAGAAAACCAGATAAATTCAAAAAGAATTTTTAAATTTATATTTTTATTTTACTTAGAAGAAATATTACTACATTTTTAATAAGCTGCCAGCAAAAGCATCAACAATAGTCTTCTGCAAATGTGCATTTGGTGTGAAAATGAAAAACTTTTGTAAAAATTCCTCAATGCGCTTTTGTGTGAAGCATTTGTAACATTTTTATGCTTTAGTTTGAATAAACATAGCGTTTACCGACCGTTAAATTAAAAACGCCAGCTAACTAATTTGCCACATGCCACATTCAAGGGCTTATTGTTTTCATATTGTTTTTATGGTAATTTTTTTTACGAAGAACCTACACAAAACACACTCCAGTTCAAAAAAGTGGTGTTTAGATTTCTGTTCTTTTAGTTAATGTAATATATTAATACGTTTTCATTGTATACTTAACGCTTTGCAAACCTGTTTTTTTTTCTTAAACTTCTTGTATAAATATGCAAATTTGATGAACACACAAGTGCCATAAATTTCTAGCAATGATTTCAATTATGTGATAAATATATTTATTGTATGCTGGCCAATTTTATTGCCGCCATCACAATTATTTATATCCTTGACGCAACAAAATGTGGAGAAGAGGAGGGGAGGACAGGGCTCCAAAAGTATAAATACATTTGTTATTTATCTCTCGAAATTGTTTTGAAACATCTCTTTTCCGTTCCACTGAAAAAACGGAGAAAATTGCGTTGGCTCCGGGGTATGTCATGTACAGACGTACCCCCTCCATCATATACACACACACTCTCACACACACTCTCACACACACTCTCACACACACTCTCACACAGACACTCACCCACACAATCTTATTCATGTTCGGTGTCACACATGCGCTCAATTACCGCAACAACAATAAACAACAATTGGAAAATCGTAAATATAAACGAGTACGACAATTGGCCTTTCCAACATCGCATTTTTCCCCTCACTGCACTCACCTCATAAGTTTATCAATGCCCCCAACTCCACCTGCTCCATTACCCCGATGTGTTCCTTGTCGATGACGCATTGTGGAGCGATTCGATTTTCTCACCGTACGAAGATCTGTTTCCCAGAAGCTGCAAACAAATTTTCCAAAATTAGACAATGAAATAAAATCCAAGCAACAAAAATGTGCTAAAAAAAATTAATTTTCTTAAAAAATAAAAAATTATCTCTGTCTGAAAGATATGTGATAAATATGTATATATATTAATAATAAAGATGAGATCAGATTTCTTATGCGACAATGAGAAAGTTGCACAGTCCAGCTGAAAGCCAAACCATTCAAAAAAACAAGTATTCAGAAATAACAAGCCACGAAACAACCACATTATGTCGCCAAACGAATAATATAAATCATGAGTTTAATGCATATTGCCGGATCTGGCGGACTGGCATGGAAAACATAGTGGCATAATGCCCGCAGCCAAATGATTCCGCTGCCCATTTTCAGGCATTTATTTGAGCAGTGCGTTCGTTGCACTCAAGTGAAAAGCGGTTGAATGCAGAAAAGCAAACACAAATATTGCATAAACAACACTCAAATGCATACAGACAACAGGATAATAATGCTACAGTTAAAGTGCCCAGCTGAACGATACCCTGTATATATTTATCCTTAACAGAAATGAATCTATAAAATTCTGGTTGACTTATCGATATTTGCTCCCAAGGAACTTCTTTAATTATTTATTTACTTTTGTACTTTCTCTTAAGTATATTGTTAATGTGAGCTCTTTATTCATTTGGCTGCTACAGGGTATAGCCGTGGTGGTTTGGTGGGTGGTCGAGCGTGCGCTTGCGTTAATACGAAAAAATTGTGCAGACTGTAACAGAAATTCTGCGAGCAGTTTATGTCGTCAAGTGTTGACAAAGCTTTAGAGGAAAAGAATTGTTTTGTGTGCGCTTCAAGCAATTTAATGCGTCACTTTATGAGATTGAAGGCCACATAGCCGGCCAGACATTTGCCAGCCACCAAGTGGCTGATGGCATTAATGCGCACAGACTCCCAGATCCGGGCAATAACTGGGCGTGAGATCAAGTCAGTGGCGTCTCTGCGACTTAGATGGCTATTTATAAGAGCAGAACAACAGCAATAAAACTCATTAATTTTCATTTAGCCAATGTGCGCCACTCGTCGTATGAGTAATGTTTAATATGGAATGCACCAAATATACCAGTTAATCATGCGATTTGTCATCCTCGGGCTTGTGGCTAATATAATATGACAAATGTTATTGAATGACACAAATACAAAAGTATTTAATTATTTCATGTTAAGAAGATTTCATTTGATATTCTGGTATTAACAGGGACTGTTAACTCTGATTTGATTTTCAGTCGTATGTTAACGGACACATGCCGATTGGTGGTTAATCTATGTTAATGCGAGTCGCACTGCTTGCTTTAACAGTGCTTTAAAGTTTCACTGAAAACATTGACTTTAATGCAATGTGATTTCATGTGTTGGGAATCTGTTAAGCACTTAAAACATAATTCAGCTTATCATATTCATGTTTAAGCAGAAACAGAGACAGGGAAAGAGACAGATACGAACAAATGACTATTTTTGTTGTTGCGGCTGCTGTTATTAATTACGTTTGCAAATGGTCGACTGGTCATATAACAGGCGCACATAACGGAAATGATAAGCTAAAAGGCAAGTGTTCTCCCATTAAGCACACTTCGGTGCATAGCACAGACTGAAGCTGATATTATTGCTGCCACATATCGTTGTTATTGTTGTTGTTGTGGCATGCACTGAATGTGCCAGTGTAATCTCATTTTTTTTTTGCCGGAGTCAACTTTATTCACTTACCGCTTTAGATCCGGACTGGCCGTATATGGAGCCGATACCTCCTTGATTTTCAGCACTATAATTGCTGTGATAAATATGCAAATCACATTGACAATTGTCAGGCAGGCGGAGACAATGCCGTTGATCAGAAACTCAGTGGGCAAATAGTCCGTATAGAGAAACGGATATGCGCTAGTTGAGTTCATTGCCTCATTTCTCAAGTGTGGTATTCGCTTCTCCGGATAGATGAGCCATATGCAGGCGAGTGACCAAAACAGACCCTGTAAAATTAAATCAACACATGCGAGTTTAGTGAAATGTATGTGCTACATACTTATTGGGCATTTGTGTTGGCCAGCCCACAATGACTGTGTATAATAAAATGGAAGAATAGGACAAAAGAAAGCGTGGATTTTCGAGGTCATAAGGTCGTCGCGTGCGCATTGCCAAATTGAAATTGAAACCGGCACGAGAGCTGCTTTTAGCATATCAAGTAGTGATCCCAGCCTTGAATTGTTATAAATCTCATCCAATATACACACCCACAAACACACACACACACACACAGTCACACACACATATATATATTGGGGGCATAGATAAAACTTCATTGTCGCATTGTCTGCTCTGTGCCTTGTTTTTTTCAATTTCTTGCCCCATGTGCTTTGCTCTTATAAATTATAATGACTCAGCGTATGGAACACACAGTCCGGAAACATGTGTGCCGCCTGCAAAAGGATATCTGCGTGTGTATTTGTGTGTGTGTGTGTGTGTGTTTTTTTGCTATCGTATGTGATTTCGGCATCTTATGCTGGTCTATTTTTTTGTTATATTTATGGCAATTTTCGCTGACTTATTGTTAGTTCGAATTGAAAGTGTGGGATGACAAATAATGTGGACTCAAAGAAAATGTAGCTTTAATAAAGTCCATTAAAAGTCAATGTTGAAAGTATATAAAACTGCAATTATTTATTTAGAACTTTACTTAAAAGGCGCGCGGCTATTGCAAGCAGACAAATATGTCAAATACATAAGACAATTATAAAAATAAATAAAGTTTTGCATAAAACTTATCTAATTAATTGCAGCAATTTGTTGAAATATTTGTCAGCGGCAACGGTGCGTATGAATAATGTGAATAGAATATAAATGTAATTAGTCATGCATGCAGGCGGCATGCAATTAATTGTGGCACGCTGTTTACGGCGATGCAGTTAGCAGATTTTAGTATAAAAACGTGCGCAACTCTGAAAGAGTATGTGTCTCTGATTTATGCAGCTCATATAAGACAAAAAGCAGAGAAGGAATACCAAACAAAGCTATAAAGCTGAGTATGAGACAAAACTTGGCTGGCTGGCTGGCTGACTGGCTGGCTGGCTGGCTGGCACACATGCTCGACCATGATTAAGCGATCTCAGCTCCTTTGTTTCAGCACATGCAGTTGCCCAAGTGCCAGGCCGAGAGCCCAGGCTCAGGCAGGAACAGGGCAGAGAGCAGGGAACCCAAGAGTCCAGTGGACGTTTCCATAATTTGCTCTCTTGCATCATTTTGTCATTCTGACTTACCCACTGCCACCCCGTCGCCTTTGTCCACGGCTCGCCGCCCGCTGCTGCCCGCTGCTGTCCGCCGCCTTTTTGGCATTGTCTTTCTGTCAGAATTGATAAATGTCAGAGAAAACTGTTGTTTTTGCTGCTGTTGTTGGGAGTTTTGTTTGTTTCGCCTGTCAGCCTGCCTTTTCCGCAGTGCAAGTTTTTGCATGCATTTATTTCCTACTCTCCCCCTCTCTCTCTCTCTCTCTCTATCCTCCCTCTCCCTTAGTTTGCTTAATCATTTTACGCAACATCCGCTTGCTTGCTGGCCCACAGCGCAATTCGCACTTGAAAATTGGGTCAAAATTTATGCACTCATTGCGGTTAAGTGCCACAAAACTAGGCACAACCATTTGGTCCTCCAACTCAGACAAAACCAGTGCCAGATCCAATGCAAAAGCTGAAGTCATAGTTACAGGCTAGGCGCAATTGGACGGATGGATTTATGACCAAAAGTTATTGTGGCCTACACTTCAGATTAATCAGCAAATTGTATTTTGGCCTAATTAATGTTCAGGCCACACAACTTTCACTCTCAGCGATGCTGCATGGCTTTGGTCAGTTTGCTTTCGCAGTTTTTTCCTAATGCAAGCAGACAAACATTTGCTCCAATTTCCATTCAAGCCTTTTCTAATTGCCTAGCATATAATGCTGCAAAATGGTATTCACAAAAATATAATTATAAAGGCATTTAACAGTAAATAGTGTAAGATATAAATATAAATAATTGCTTCAAAACTGAATAGTTTTTTTTTGTCTATAAGTATGATATGAACATAGATGTTTTCTTAAATTCCTTTTACAATTCACAAAAATTTTATTACAGTGAAGTCAACCTCAACATATTGTATATATTAGCATAGTAAATAATCTTACAAATTGTTTAAACATTTTTATAACACCGAAGGAAACAGTTTATGCACAAAAAAAAGTGATTGAATTCTTTCATCGGTTTTAAGATTTACTTTAGACAAATAGACCGCTGGAAATAGCTATATCGATCAAGAATAACAATATGTAATGAGTTTGAATAAAATATGCTTTCTAGATTCGTTAATGCAGAAGTTTAATTAAGCGAACATTTTTAAATTTAAAGCAATTGCTTATTTGCTCATAAATATATATAATGTATATAAAGAAAGAATTTTGGTTTTACTCACGCAATTTACGACGGGGGGAAGCAGGGATGCTGATATGGCCACACCAATCAGTGGTCCCGCCGAGCCTTGGAGCAGGGCAACGGCAACGCCTGTGCCAGATGTTAGGGCCCAGAGTACGCCCATCCACAGGGCACGCACATTGCCTCTGTAAATTGCAAATTGAAATTATTGAAAATGGAGACTGTTACACAAAGAGAAGAACAAAAATTAATTAAAATCACAAACAACGGCCAAATGACAAATGCCAACTGCGGGCGACCGGAGCGAAACGAATCCCGAAAAATGTAGTTACATTTGACGCTAATAATGCTGGCCAACTTTAGCTATATAGAAACAGTTATCTTTGATGCTGCCTCGTTGCTCTGTCAGCTGGACACTCCGCCAGGTGGCGTCGCTCTTCGCTTTTCACTTTTTGTTGTTGTTTTTTTTTCTGGTTTTGCTTCCTTTGGCGGTGTTTTTGCAACTCGCAACTTTGTCAAGTGTCAGCGGCTTTTTGTTATCACTTCCGGCAAGCGACCTTGTCGCCGCTCCAGGACTCACTTCGTTGTAAAAAAATGTTTGGCAAACTTTTCATTGTGCTGCTATTTGATTCATTCACCTCATTTGGGCCTGCCATTTTTTTTTTTTTTTGTTACTCCATCCCAACTTTGGCTTGATTAATGGCGCTTGACTTTGGTTACACCGCGCGAGGTGTCTAATTTTTTACCTATGACTTTCACAGAAAATTATACATTTCATTTTTTATCACGAAACAACTTTATGCATTGCTACAATTTACGCTCAATTATTGTTGAACTTGAAGTCAGACCCATAAATTAGCGAATGCATAATGTTAACTGTGTCAGGCAACTCAAAACACATACATTATCAAAGTGCTTTCCTTTTTTGAGGGGTAAAATCTAATAATTTCAAGCATGTTTTTTTCTCAAGTTTTTCTATTAGTCTCTAAGCAAACTAAAGCATTTTATAGCAATTTATGTACCAAAAATAACTATGGTATTTAATATTCTAAGAGTAGCAAAACAATTATAAATGACATTTTCACACAGCAGCTGAACCCGGGCAAAATTAACACTAATTATTTTTTGGTAATTTGCATCTGGCAAAGCCAGGGATTTCAATTGTCAACTGTCGGAACTTTGGTGAGGAGAGCTACATCTGGAATTAAAATATTCTAAGAAATGTGGCTTAAATATAATATAACACTTCTTAAGAACAATTAATTTTTGTAATTGCCAATGGATTATATAGTACACTTAATAGAAAGATACTTAGTTAATTACATATAATATATATATTTATATATATATATATATATATATATAATTTTATTGTTTAGTTATGGGCTTTAATAACTTCAAATATTCTATATTATTATGACGCAAGTGTCAAATATCACTGCACATCCATTTTATTATTATTTTAACTAAGGACATATATAAAAATGAAATCAAATGAAAATGAAACTATTTCTTTATATATATTTCACTTTCTTAAGTTTTTGCTCAATTTAGCAGCGTGAAATTATTGTACATTTTTGCAATGTTTTTTTCACTGAGATTGCAATGAGAATTGACAGCTTTGAAGTGCTAAAAGTATGAGAAAAGAGCATTTGAGTGAATGTAATCAGTAATCATATATCTAAGCCAATATTAATATACTGTATTTTTCTTTTGCCTGCTGTCGCCAGTTGATGATTGGCCAAAACAAATGTACCTAATTTACTGGGCAGTGACAAAGCTATTTTCACGCGCAACGTGCCACAATTACTCTCACACATAGAAGCAACGATCGAAGAGGTTTTTGGTTATCCTGCAGAATGATGTCCATTCCCAACACATGCGATGATTGAGATACATATATATATTTATATATATATATGTGCATGTATATATGTATGTGGAGCATGCTGGCTTTGGTAATCACGCAATCAGAGGCAGAAACCAAGCTTTCGGCTTACATTATTATGATGTGTATTTGCACATTTGCGTGGCCATTGTGTTTTGGCCATGTTGGCCTGGCCTATGTTGAGTTGTACATTTTGCTGTGTTAGGTTTGGCAACATTGACTATCTCTTGTTTTCGCTGTGTCTCTTTGTCCCTGTGTCTATTGTTGGGCCTTTACTCTTCTTTTGTATTATTATTTTAACAATTTATTTTGCGCAATTAACACAATTGCCGACACACATTCATTACGCACAGCTTCCGGCGAAATTCGTCTGAGCTTTATTTATTGTGTGGGGGGATGAGACTGTTTAGGCCATAAGCCTACTTGGCCCACTGGTGCAAGAGATTTACGGAGGCTGCGCGTGGCAACTCTATGTTTTGCCTGGCATGCTGGCAAAAAACGATGGCATAATAAATGTGTGGCTCATATACTAGTGTGTACTTGCCTGGAGTCTATGCCACAGAGTCTCTGTCTGAGTATCTCAAAAGGAAAAGCAGAGGAAGAAGAAGGTGTCGTTGGGCAGGAGGGGATGTTGAGGAGTGCGGGCAACCCCCCCAAAGAGTGTTTGCCTAATGAGCACACGCCTCACATTTCGGACGAGCGGATCAGATTAGTTGAATTATTTGCAAGTAATTTATTACGTTTTCGCTCATAGATTCCCAGCTGACTTAAAATAGCAGCTAACTTGAACATTTGCATGAGTTGACGCGTAATTAACATTCTTAATGGATTTGCCTTGTCTCAAAACCGAGGCCGTACAAAGTCTATCTTTCTATTCTCAGCAGCTCAATAGCTAAGCCTGTCTAAAAACCAAACTTAACTTTATATTCATCCTTTTAATATTCGGCGTTTTCAACACTTTAAAGTGCCTGTAAGCTCAAAGTTCTAAAAGAGCTGTTATAAGTTAGATAGCCACACTAAAGCCTAAAATTAGCATTTGATAATCCCATCAATTAGTAATGAACTTTTCAACGATTGCATTAAATATTTACAGTTTTATATTACTATATACTAGGATTATCATTTATATCATCTTAGCTTAATTTATTTGAGGGTATATCGCTTACACAACTCGATCATCGTCCTTCAATTTTTCTGATATTTACTTAGTTTGATGACTTATCAAATATCAAACCGATACTAATATCATCCTAATTAAAGTATAATGTAAAATAAAATATATAATTGAAAAAAATAAATGACTAAAATGGGAAACCTTTTCTGAGAAAAAATTAATGTTTGCTCTCCCAATTAAATGAGCTCAGCTTACCTGCCGCGCATCTCCTCCGTGGGCCAATCTGAATTTTGGCCCCAAGGCATTTCCGTGGTGCCAAGGATTAGGCCGAAAAAAAAACCGAAAGCGCATGAGATCAGCATGCCCAAGCTCAAGCTTAAGAAGCCTACGCGCTGTAAAGATACATGAGAAAAAATTATTTCCAACTGTGAGATAAAAATTTACCAGTAAATACAACGGAGCAAAAACCCACAATCAAAATATTTGTATTTGTATTTCACGTAAAGTAAACACTTACAAAAAATTGTCGAACGCTTTGAATTTGCTTATTTGTTCAGCTGGAAAAGTTCTTTACTTAGCACACTGCTTCAGTTTAAAGTACAAGATACATAGAAAAGAAACCTTGAATTTCCTCACATACAAAATACACAATTTACTTGAGAGCACAAGAACACATTTATAAATTACTACAATGCAGAAACCTGTAGCACTAAATTCAATTTTAAAGATATAATTTAAAGAAAATTGCTGAAATGTTTATGTTGCAGCTTATTGCTTTAAAGTGATTTAAATTAAATGATAAATGCTATAAATTTACTGAACTTTAATTTAATCTGCCAGAATAAATTAATTGCGCTGATTAAAGACGTGCAGGGAAAGTGCAACATTGATTTTAATTCGATACTCTTATTAAATATAAATATTATTTTAATCAAATTAAAGTCAGAGAACGTTTATTAAACAGTTTAATAAATGTTTGATTTTATGGACAGCAAGCAAAGTGTTTTCGCTTAAAGCAAAAATAATACACAAAGTTTAGAATATTTAATCGATCCAAGTCAGTGAAACTGTTGGTGCTGATTAAATATTTGCATATTTCTACAATTTTGACTACTCCTTGCAGCATTGTGCATTGTGGTTGCAAAGAAAGAGAGCGAGTGAGATATATACATATATAAAATGTGGAGAAAAGGAGAGCTAGATATAGATATAGATATATATGTTGAATGCCAAGTGACGTCAGTCAGCGACACTTTAAGCGATAATTTAACATATTTTCCAGTTAAAACGGAAAGTTAAACGTGACACAGAGAGAGAGAGAGTGAAATAGAGAAAGAAAGAAATAGAGAGGGAGAGGGGGTAGCTGGAACACGAACAGAACAAGAAGCGAGTGACATGTTAACCCAAATTTGCAAACCACGCAGCGTAAACTGTTTTTGGCAGCTGCACACAAATCTAAAATGTTCTAATGCCAGCCAGGACATCAGTCCTCGTCGTCGTCATTGTCGTCTTAGAGTCCAACCTCAACCCCCAAGATTGAAATGCAGCGCATAGAGGACAACTTGTCCGTAACAAACATCTTGACAACTGTTCAAGTTGAATGCGCTAAAAACTTTGAAATGAACGGCGTTAAATGCAGTTTAAAGAGACTCGCACAGTGATTTTCCAACTGGCATTAAAATAAACTTTAAAGATAAGTTGCGTCCAGTTAATGTTTGTGTTTTTTTATTTGTTTTGGCTTTTTCCTATTTTTTGCACTTGCAGGTACGTGTGTTAACGAGAGGGGAAATGGCTGTCGGGCGTATGATTAATGTGGAAACCAATTGCATCAAGTTTAAATGGAGTGCAAATATTAAAAAACAGACATTCAACGCATTCGCAGTGCTTAATTCATATATGTATGTGTGTGTGTGTGTGTGTTTGGCTGTGTTGCATGCAGCTGTTGAAAAAATTGAATTTCAATAACATTAAACGATTTTTGACAAATGGTGCCATAAATATTTTTGTATATAAAACAAACCATTTAGTTTTCATTTTGCAACTTTATGTTTATTGCACATTCATTGCATTTTTTTTTAGTTTTTCAATTTTTTATAAATTTTTATCTGCAGCTGCATTTGTTTGAATAATTTGCATTTTGTGCAAAATAACAATTTTCATCAAAATACTTTTCAAATATTTACTGAGCCTATATTTCACAATCTCTACTGCCATCTAACTTGCTGCACTGATAGTATTTATTATAGAAATAGGAAAATATGACATTCTTATCAAAATAAACAGGCATTTGGACAATTAAATTAAATTAATTTTTTGATAAATGTTGCAAACACTGGACTAGAATCATTTTAACTTAAGAAAATGTGGCACATTTATTTTTCTCAAGCTAAAACACAACTACTGTGGCATAGATTATGCTGCTACTTCACAAAAAGCTGACAAAAATGTTCTCGTATATTCATTTCAATTAAAATTTAATTGAAGTACACCGCACATAACAAGATATGTGCTCTCGCTCTGTGAGTGTGTGTGTGTGTTTATTTGTGTGTGCACAATCTGTAAAATTGTGTCAGCAGACACCAAGTTGCACCCTAGGGCTACCTCAGATACTGAACTAGTTGTTGTGACTCTGACTCGCACTCATTAAAATTGGTAGCAAAAGTTGTTTGTATTTGTGTAGATTTTTTTTTTTTTTGTATTTGGGCAGTTTTTATTTACTTTCAATTATGATGTCTGACATGTTGTGAATGAGTTTATCATAAAGCGCACCGGCGATATTTACAAAGTACTTACTCTTAAAATACTTTTGCCAAACAACAAAATCTTATCTCCATTTTGGCCTACCTGCTGTTAAAAATTATGGAAATTAAAATTGAGAAAATTGCGGCAACAGGAAGTGAAATAGCAACAGTAGTAAAAGAAAATGCTGCAGTTGACGTTATGTTTTATTTGCGTCAAGTTTGGATAATTCGCTGAGTGGTTCTCTCTTTTAATTTAAGAAGCTTAAGTTTGTTTTTGCCCACTCTTCCTGTTTGAATTTGCTTTACTGGTCAACAGACGAAGACGAAGATTTCCAAGTCCGCTGACAGAAAACAGGAAGTTGTGTTATAATTTACGAAGGCTGTTCAAAGAGCAAAGCCTTGGGGCTGCACACAGTAGAAATATTACTTTTGAACAAAAAAATACAAATTTGCAAAAATTTTATAATGCAAATAATAATAGAATAATTTTACATTATTCCTTTGTGCCTTGAGGAACACATCAAATAATATATTCAAGAAACTCAGATTATTATTAATTCTTTAGAATTTATTTAAATATTCAACGACAGTCAATCAGCAATTCAATTATGAGGCAATTCAGAGGTTCATAGAAATCTTATTGCTCAAACAAAAAAAAACTCACACACTGCCTTTGTATAGCATTTGTGTAAAGCAATTACTTCATTGACAATTTTGCGAAAAGTGGCGAAAACACATTCACTCGCACATCATCGAACTGTCAGGCAAGAAGTCGCAACAATTTCCATATTCAAAAGTGTTGAAAACATCTAACAAATTCGGATAAAAACTATCGCTTTGCATTTGACTGAAGTACTTTGGGGAGTCGATGCTTTCAATTCCATAGAAAAGCTGATAGCGGGAAGAGGACAATCGAAGTGTGCCAACGACTGACTCGAACAACAATTTTTAGTGAAATAGCATTTTTATTATTTTCATCTGTCACATTCCCATACATAAATCACGCCACAGAACGCAGGAGTGTGTGGCCAAATGGGATTGTTCAGCCGAAAGTGCATTCAGTTTTTGACTCGGGCTGCTTTTTTGTGTGCAGTTGATTGCAATGTTTGCCCCATGCTCTCTGCTAGAGAACTGCACAATTTGATGGTTCCCGTGCACACAGGCTGGAATATAACACAAAAGCGAATCGAAATTGTTGTTGGCCAACCGCAGACACAGGAGCAAATGCAGCAAAAGCAGCAATAGCTGAAATAGCAGAAATAGCAGAAATATAGCAGCAGCAGCAGCTGCTGCACCACTTACCATTAGCTCTCTGTCCGAGATAATTGCGCCGAATGTAATCGACATAACGGGCCCCATCAATGGCGAAACCAACATGGCCGCAACAATATTCGGTGAATTATTCTCGACAAGACCAAGTGCGGCCAGAGAGCTGCAAGACATCCACAGATTGCACACATACCCACACCCATTACCCATCCGAGGAATGATAACAATCTGGCGCTGTACTTACTCGGCGGTTACAATTAGCAGCAGATAATCAAAAGACAAGGCACCACCAGCACGGACACCGTCCACAACCTGCTTAACGGTCAGTTTGGACTTAATTGATTCCACAAAATTGTTCCACCTGGAAGCCTCATCCGCATCGTCACTGCTATGGGTGAAATAAATAAACACAATTACACAAACATAAAATGCAATGGCATGTGGCATGCTGTTTGTGGCATGTATCTAATGTGGCAGCAATGCACATCTGTGCATTTCTCTAAATGTCATTTTTATTGCAATTCTCTTCTTCTTCTTTTGATTGCATTTGTTGCATTTAATCCTGCACATAAAGAAAACCATTCAAATAGAGAGTCAACTTGTTGAAAAATCATAGACTGGCTAAAATCAGTTGATATATGTTGATATTATGATTAATTATTATTTCATATTTAAGTTTCTTTAAAATCAAAATATTTTCTTAATTTTGCATATTTTAAAAGCCGTTAAACTGATTCCGAGTCTTAACTGATTATAATACAATCTTAATTAGTTATTTATCATATTCACAGCCAATGAAAATTATAATTAGCTGATATGTGAATGAACGAAAATAATTATTAATATGCACTGCACAAATTCGTTGAAAATCAATTTCTTTCATATTTAAATTTCATCATTTTTGATTATTGAACAAATGCGTGAGAGCAAAAATTAATGAAATTATAGATCAATTTGAGTGAAATTAATAATATAAACAGTCAACTCAAAAGCCATGAAAAATACATGAAATTCGCAATCTGACAATAGTTCTCAAATTAAAAACACAACCCATAAACATAATCAAATTCGTGCTCATATTTTCATCCTGATGTTCATATTTACGTACCAGTAGTCGTCCTGCAAGTTGGATGCATCTGTGATGGCATCATAGCTAACGCTGCAAGGCAAAACGCTGTAAAACAAAACCAAGAAACGTTAATAAAAAAACAGCACATTTGAATATGGAAATACATATTTTAGTTGAGACAAGTCATGTTCACATTGCTGGTTGCGTTGTGCACTTAGTCGACACGCTTCACTGAAATGTCTTGGCTCATTTCTTCCTGTCTCCTTGTCTCTCTGTCTCCCTGTCTCCCTGCATATCAATCTGACAGCTGTGAAATACTAGCTGCATCTTCTGCTTAATCCTGGAGCTACTTCTGGCTACAAGTTGCTGGCTACAGGCCACAGCTGCTCCAAAGGGAATCGGTGTATCTTTAGTAGCTTCTCTGTCCTGTCGCCGCTTTGAAACTTAATTGCATTCTGTGCACATTCAACAGCTTAAATATTACTTTACCCGTCGAAACCAGGTCCGCCCTCTGAACTCCCATTCATTCTAGGATAAACAGATGCACTTCAGAGCTGAGCTACCCTTACTGCTTAAGCTCATTTGGCCTCTGTCCGCCCCTTAACAGCTGGTCACACCTTTGACTGCATTTTAATGCACCTGCTTAATGCTATTAAATGATTATCACACCTGCTCCTCTGCCCCTCTGCCCCTCTGCCCCTTCGTCAAAACTGTTGCCAACTTGCTTGCTAGCGTCTTTTGTTCTTTGCCAGTTCATCTTTCATTTATTTCGTAGGGCTACTTAAGACACTTGATTGTATTTGCTTAATTCCTAGCCAGCTCTGTTGCTTAATTCAGTCCCAGGATATAAGATGGGGTGGGGTGAGGTGTTGCAACTAGCCGGATATTTTCAATTAGCACTTTTGCTGTTGCTTATACAGAATGAAAACTTTTTAGCACACTTATAAATAACAACGTTTAAAGCATGGAATAAATGTTTATCTTTTGTATATTCCACTGTTTATGTATATTTAAAAACATAAATTCTCTACTCACATTATTAACAATTTAAATATAATTCGGTAAATTAAGTTAAAAATCTCTACTAATTGTATTAAAAATTTAAATATGATTCCGTATGTTAACTTTCGAACTGAGTATGTCATATAGAAAATGACTGCTGATATTTATTTTAATTATACTTATACTTATACTATAAAAAAAAAAGACGGCTATTATTTATTTTAATTATACTTATACTCGACATTTTGACTCTATATATATATGTCAATACCTTCCACTTTCAACTAGATTGACTTAACGTTTCACAGCTTTTAGGTACTTAGCACAGCAACTCTTATTCCAACTCCATTTCAATTTCAACTTCATCATTGCTTGCACTTTGCTTAGTAGCGATTATTTGCACACGTTTTTTTTTTTGTTACTCTTTTACCACCCACTGCAATTACACTTGATAAAAAAAACCCTCCCATTTTTAACCCGTTTCTGTGCAAAACAATCCGATTTGAGACCAGCCTTCAGCTATAGATACAGCATTATTTGTAGCTTTTCACTCCAACCATTTTGACCTGAAGGCAATCAAAATATGAACTTGCTTGGGCGAGTTAGCCAAGCCCTTAAGACCTTAACAACTACAACTGTTGAGCTGAAGCTACGCTGAATTTTTTATTAAAAACTAACCGAGTAGTGGCAGAGAGAGAGAGAGAGTGAGAGAGGGAGGAGGGAGAGAGCGAGTCAGAGCAGCTGTTGCATAAAGTGGCGACTTGTTTGCTTGCCCGGCACGTTTGCCGTTTGCCGTTTGGCGTTGCCCTTCAATGTCTCAACTTACCTGACACTGGAATTCAATTTAGTGCCAATACCCAGCTCCGTTAGACAGTGGAGTGTTGTCTCGCAGGCATCGCCGGCTTGCAGCGGGAAAACGACGTGATGGAAATAACCTTTTTTGCTTGTCGTCCAAGTAACGTGCTCAATTTCAAGCTTAACAAGTAACTCCTCAAGTACCTGGCAAGCAAAATGAAATAACAACAACAATTACAGCCAGGCGAATGGATCTCAATAAACAATAGCTTGGACTTAATCTATGCATCTGATTGGATTGCCTTCCAGTTGAGTACCGGTTACAGTCCAAGATTCCCATCGGTGTCTTAATGCCGCCTTTAAAGCGGCAGTCATCAATCTTTAGTTGCCATCTTGCCTTATCTTGCTGATTATTTGCCTGGGACTCAGTTGTCACTGCCAACTCCAACTGCCAACTGCCAGCTGCTGACCTTCATTCATCAAAATCATCGCATGAGCTGAGCTCTGCGATTGGTCAACCACTCAACCAGTAAACCGCACACATAGACAATTCAGTTGGCATTTTACATTGTTAAGACCCCCCCCCCCCCCTTTTGACACCCTTTTCCACACTCCGCGCACCCCTTAAGCATGCACTGTGCTTCAGTCACGTTTCTTCTGGTTAAGTGCATCCAGGACACAGACACACAACAACAGTCAACTTTAAGTGTTACGAGGGACACTTTCCACTGTGAAGTCGCTTCTCAGGCTTCTCCGACAATAGCTGCCCAATGGACTCACCTTTTCAAGCGGCACCACTAAATTTTGCCTGTCCAGTGGCACAGTTGTTGTGCCTCCGCCAGTGCCAGCTGTTCCTTCGCCTGACAATGCCCTCTTGGCAGCCGCCGTTGCAGCACCACGTCCGGCGGCAGCACCACGACCAGTCCCAGTGCCACCCCGACCACCGCGTCTATACTTGGGCACATTCTTGTCACGTAACTCAACTTCGAGTCGCAGTATTGCGTTGTTATTTTCCGGAAGATTGATGTTCAGATTATTATTACCACTGTTCACTGGGTGATGGGCATGGCCAACAGCCACAGCCCCACTAGCCGACTCAGATAAAGCATGATTTGAAGTGCCTGCGAGTAAATAATAAAGTGAAAGAAATACTTCATTTGTATACAAAAATAAACAATTTATGATTTTGGACTTGTTGTTGGTTTTTTGTTTGCTTAACAAATGCCACACAAAATGGGAAAAATCAACATGTTTTGTTCAATGAGTGATAAAAGTAACATTTACCTTAAAAGCTGAACAAATATGTAGAAATACCTTAAAATAATAGTTGAATTAATAATACATGTCATTTTTAATAACAATTACGACTTAGTATTCAAATGTTCTAAAGAAACACTTTCGTTTAGATTTAAAGTTTTTTTTTAATTCAATCAATTTCATAAAATTTTAAATCGTAAACTCCCTAATATGATTATTTTACAACCGCCTGTCGTAATAAAGATTTTTTTCCTAATTATACTTCTAAGTGAGTTTGTCAATTTGTGGTAACAATCTATTTAATGTGTATATATTTAAATTGTGAATTTTAAGGCTTCTAAAGTTCCCACAAATACATTTTAAAATGTTTTTAATTATTGATTTGCTTGCTCAGCAACCATTTAAATTAGGCATAATTTATGCGATTCCGCATAATTGTACGATTTTGTTTCTAATTAACGAAATTTGGTATGTCATTCAACTAAGCATTTTGTAAATATTTACTTTCCGCCCGAGTGGCTAAGAATTAAGCCTTATTTAAAATGTATTTGACCACAGTACGTGTACATAGCGCAATAAACTGCGATAATTAAATTGATGGCTGGAATTCTCAAACAGCCGCCGTTAATTAAATAATTTATGCAACCGTTATTGCCACAACATTTTCACAGTTTCGCATTTAATAATTTAATATTTGTTTTTGTTTGCCTTAACTTTTTTGGTTGCTGCAATTAATTAAGAAACTTCAGATTGTCATGTGGGCCTTAACTCCACTTGAGCTAAGCAAATAAAATCAAATCAAAGCCCACATAAAAACCACACAAGGGATCTCAATTTATTATAGGTAATGTAATGAAAGTGTGGGGGGGGGGGGGGGGGCAGATATCGAAATCAGGTATAAGTCTCAAAGCATTGACAAATGCCAAAATAAGGCTCAAATAAGCTTAGGACAGGGCACAGCATCACTTTTTGCTATAAATTGCCAAGAACATTTCAGGGCCAACTCGCCACTCTCTCTCTCTCTCTCTCTCTCTCTCTCTGTGTATCGCTCTGTCTCTTTCTCCATGCTGAACTTGAAGACTTTGCAAATTTGGGAAATGCTTTGGCTTTGCCATGGCAATGAGCTCCGTGATTTATGCCAGACACCTCAACCTACTGCTCAATGACTTGACACAAGTATCAAAAATGTACACGTCAAGTTCTTGGTTTATTTTTCTTTTTTTCTATGTTCGATGGTACTTTGGCATTTTGTTTAACTTCTTTCTGGTTTATTTGTGGCTGAAAGTTGGTTTTGCACTTCTTAAGCTGTTGTCAACGCATGTTCATAGCCTACTTTTGCATTAGAAAAAGTCATTTATTTTACTTTTACTATGCGCAACTTTGTTCACGCCCTGTAGCAGTTGCCAAACCCCCCTGCCACCTGTTCCCCTCTCTCTCTATCACTCATAAGCTTCATTGTCATTATCAGCAAAAACCTCAACGTGGTGACAAACAAAATTAATGATGATGCCCATTGATGGCTCTGGCTTTGTCCTACTTTTATTTGTGGAACGTTGTTTTTAAATAAATATTTGATTAATAATCGAAACAAACAACAAATGCACCGCACATCACCAAACCAGATAAACTAATGTTATTTAAGTTTTTTTACTGTTTTGTAAATAATGGTTCTTGATAGGTTTTTATTGGTGGCATTTTTGTATTTGATTATGATAAATTAACTTGATGTCCCAGTGGTCCTAATGACATTTGATTGTTAAAGTTTTGACAAGAATTGATTTGCTTTTTCGTATGGAATTTTAATTTATTTAACATTAAAAATAAAAGTCAAAGAATTTAATTAATGCTTCATTTTCATATGTTCTACAATATTTATTCTGCTTTCATAGATTTTTTATCAATTTTTAACTGAAATGCATTTTCCTTTAACTCAATTAAAATTTTGAATTAAAATGAATTGTGTTGGGCAACTTCCTCAAATTGCATATTGCGAAGGTGCTAAATTAAATTCAGAGTAACATAATCGTAATTCCCAATAGCTTAACCAAAAAAAGAAAAGAAAAGAAAAGAACATTAATTTGATGTTCTTATATACAGCCAACAAATTTGATTAAGATTCACATCGTTTGCTTTGAACACGACCGCTTTGCCACACTTCCACCCAGACCCAATTCCAGGAGCTGCCCCTTGAATGCCAGCTAAACTTTAACTTCTAATTTGCATGGGAACTTGATGTTTACAAACCCCGTTTGCCAGTAAATAAATATGCCGCAGCTCCGTGTTGCGCCTCCATTCCACATGTTAACACTTAACCCCTCTCATTCTCGCTAATTAAAATTTAATATTCAATTTTTAGACAGCAAAATGTTGGCGTGTAAACCTCTTTAAAGGGTCGAGGAAAAAAGTAAATAGCACGTATGTGTGTGTGTGTGTGTGTGTGTTGGTGTAATAGCTGTGTGTTGTGTGTTGTGGGCAACTTTCGAGGCATGCTTTTATGTGCCGTTAGAGCAGTTCTATACTTTTACGATGTCATAAAGTAATTAATAACGCCACTAAACAACATAATTACGCGCCTAAGCACCACCACATGAACAGGAGACCATGTACCTTGGTCGTAGGCAAAGGAGGTGGTGAGGAGGCTGCTGTGTGTTGGACATGTTCTGCACTTGTAGGCATGGTATATGTTGCAGCTTGTTCGACGAGAGCGGCAAACAAATTTGTAACTTTCTATTTAATTAGCTCTCAGCGCTTATTCAATTTGGCGCTTTTCCCACTTACCGTAAATCAACTCCCGTTCAAAATTCGCCGTTGGCACAACGATTAGGAAGACAACGCCCGGCATTTTTGGGATGATATGCCCCTTATTCCAAGCCTCTTTATATGCTGCTGCTGCTGTTGCTGCTGCTGCTTCCCCTTGGCTGCTTTCAGTTGTGGCAAGCAACAAAACTGTGAATGGCTAAAAGCAAGATAGACAAGTGGCCATTTTAGTTTACAAATTGTGTGCTTTAGCTCGGATAAGGTGGCAGTACACAGATAAAGAGAGAGAGAGAGAGAGAGGGAGAAAAGAGAGAGAGAGAGAGTGAGTGTGTATACTGTACTGTAGTGGATAGTTACAGTCAGACCAAGTACATTAGCATAAAAGACGTCTTTTTAGATACGACGCCTAAATGTAGTCAGCAGCACAAAAAGTTGGCAAGCTCCGAAAGAAGCCAAATTGTCAAAGTCAAAATGCAAGCTGATTTCTTGAGGTCATTGCAAGCGAGGGTTAGTCATAAAGTTGCAATTACTCAAAGGTCAAATAGAATCTTTATAATCTCTATACATTTTATAGTCAACATTTAGTTTTATTTACTTTATACTTACAATTATGGCTAGCCTTTTTACGATTCCCTGATTACATTATACCTAAAAATCGCTTTTCTTTGGATTCCGCAATGGAATTACAAGTTTTGGAAAAAACAAGAAACTTTCAGCTTGACTAATTAAAGGACCCTCGGGAAAGTTAGTCTGCGTTGACGACTCTAAACTTTCAACTTTCTGCAGTTAAGCCCTATTAGGTGGCAAGTTTGCAGCTAGGTAATGACCAAAAAAAAATTTTGTCACTTGCAAAAACCGAAACAAAGTTGGCATCAAATGTCTTGCAACATTTTTTGTAGTTGTTGGCTGTATTCCGTTGCAGACTTTGCCAACTGGTAGCTGTTGCACTCTTTTCAGCTGTAGCTTAATTTAAATGTGCTACGCTTTTTAATTCTACTTTTTATACTTTTCTTGTCTTAATTATTTCACTTGCGGTACTTCCATTGCAAATATTCCTTTATCATTAAATATGCTACTGTTGCTGAGCACACATACGTTAATCAGCCACCAGGCTGCTCTCTCCACTCTCTCAGACTTTGAAATTAAAACGCCATTAGCCCAGAGTTGAGATGAAAATGATACGAATAATGGCAGCCGGCAAGAAGTTGGTAGTCAAGCTGTGTCCCAGTCTAAGATTAAAGACATCAGCTGCCAGGACCTGTTTGTGTGCAGGATGCAAGCAAAACCAGATAAGCAACTGAACTGTGATAGATTCAACTTTTAGGCCAGTAAAAAGTCAAAGGAGACTTTGTTTCACAACATAATCCCTTAAAGAAAAATTGGCGTTTAATACGGCTCTATAAAGTATTTTATTAAGAATTAAATGCGATTTAAATATTTTAGTATCATGCAAATGCTACTGAAAAACTAATAACATCGTCAAAGACAAGTAAATGTAAATAATCAAGCATAAAAATCATATTTAAAATACAAGTCAAAAATAATAAATTATATTTAAAATAAAATAATTTTAATTTTAATAAAAGAAGACTTTACTTATAAATCTCAATGGGCAAGATGAAATAAATCACAGCAGGAGGAGCTATGTAAAGCTGATTGCCATTTCATATTGAAAGCAGCAGTTTAATAAGAGCATCAGCTCAACTTGCCAGCCGTTGTTGAAAGTTTTGTGCGAACAATGTGCTTATTTTGGTTTTCGTGCTTTTACTTGAACAATTTTTCCCAACAGGCGCAAACAGACGTTCTGCCCGTATGACAGCAGAGCAAAGGAGTCCAACAGGATCAGTCTGTTGCTCCGATTTCCCCCATCAAACCCGTCGGACTGTACGCTTCTCTGAACTTTCAACGCCACTTTGCAGCACATTGACTGTTGCACATTTTCTGCCCATACCCTAGCCAGTTTCCACTTATTTATTAAAAAACAATATTTATTAAAAAAATATAACGCGGAAAGAGGACAACGCAAACGCGAAATTCTTTTATATTAACCGAAAATATTTATTTTCTTATCCACTGTTTTGGTGTTGTCTTTTCCGCTTTTCTTTCTACACCCTGAAACTGTACAAAACGGTTAAAAAAGGCTATAATCAAGTTGAGAAACTGTATGCTACGGGTAGAAGTAATTACCTCCAAGTATATATTCCTATTCAGATTCGACAGCCCAGTCTATATAGCCATGTTCGTCTGGCTGTCTGTATGAACAAACGGTTCTCAGCGACTTTAAATATTGAATATTAGTGTTAAAATACTGTGCAGATTAATTCTTTATTTCGATAAATAACTCAGTTTCATAGATCAATATCTGATAATAATAATACTTTAGATTTTTAAGAAATATCATTCTAATCTATTATCATTCTTCTTATTTACCAAATAAATATACAAAAAGTGGTTTGTTCAGAAGTGAACTTAGATAGTGATTTAAAAACAGGATATCTGCTCGTCGAGCTCTCTCGACTAGAATAAAGTTAATTATTTTTTTTCGCACTTTTTGAATTAATTCGTAACTATATATTTACGTAAAGTGAAGTTGCATGGCGTCGACAACGTTGACGGGCGCAGCTGAAGTGGATACTCGGAAACGTTTCGGGCTTTACTTAACACTTAAATGCTACAATTCCTCTTTTTCACAGTATTGTTGATATTTGTGCGCTGTCGAACAATGTGGCACGGTGGCAGCTAATTTGATCATGCCACCCCGCTAAGGCTGAGCAAAAGTTGAGCACTAATTAGAGCAACAAAATTGCATTACTTTTGCACTTGTGCCATATAATTACAAAGTGCACAACAACAAAAAATAATAATACTAATAATAATAATAAATAATTAAAAGCCAAAGTGAAGCACATTTCAAGTGCAGCAGCGGCATGCTGAGCACGTTTTGAAGGCGTGAACCTAAATATTGTAATAACTACCAATAAATGGCTGATTGCCGCCACGTCTTTCAGAGTATAAGTTTCTCCACTTTCCACTTCTTCGCACCCCCCCCCCCCCCCATTTCCCACTCTATCACTGTCGGCTGACTGTGCAACAGCCTTGAAGTCAACGTTCTTAAAACGTTCCAAAAGGCAATTTGCTCATGTTGTCAGCTTTGATTTCATGGCTGGCCTCCTCCTGCAGTGTCTTAAAGATTTTCTGCTTTTTCTGCCACATTTTGAAATGCTTTAATGTTGTGTTAATTAAAAGTTCTAATTGCTGACTTTCGCAGTGCAACATGAGAATTGTGTGTGTTTGTGTGTGTGTGTGCTTGCACATTCGAGCTGCAACTGTTTAGAGCACATGGAGCTCATACATTGTGCTAAAATACTTGAGGGAGTTCCACTGTTGCAGAAGATATTGATCTGCTGGAAGATACCCTATGCTCAGATTTAAACTTCAAACTATACACTTTCTCAAACATAAGATGAAGCCAGGCGTAAAAGTAATTTTTGTGCAGTAATAATAAGAAAATATTTTTAGTTGGCATTTAATGTTTATAAATATTTTTATGCGGTAATCAAAGCAACTCTTTTTCCAAAATTAATATTTAATTCTGGCGCATAACATATTTTTTAATAAATACTTCACATTAATAGATCAAACAACGAACAGAACTATTTTTTCTTTGAAGACCACGAAATGGCTTTAAATTAACATTATCCTAATTTAAAGCTTAACGTAAAACTAACTAAAAGTCTTTAAAGTATTGCCTTCCAGACTAAACTATTTTTTAGCTTTGCCTTTTGCATTTTCTTTTCCCATCGCATTTTTTTTCATTTTTAGGTAGGTTTTGTACTTGCCACTGTTCGTGGAACATTTTCACATTTTACCCAGTGAAAATGTCTCAAATTGCATTTGTGCTGGTTTCAGCTTTTTGGTCGTCCGCTTTATGCTGCTCTCGTGGCAAATGAAGCGTTACCATATTGGCCTTAACTTGCCAAGTTAATAGTACTTCTAGTGACAGTTACCAGCTTACAACGAACGTGTGCAACCACAACTCTTATCCCATCCTAGTGTCTGCAAATATTTGGAAAAATTTTCTACGTACATCGCGGTTGCCTCGGCAAAAAAAAAGTAAGTTGGATTTCGTTGACTCCAGAGGCCTGCACCATGAACAGTAGATAGCTCAATAATATTAATATTTAAGTAGACAGTTTCAGTCCTGTGGTTCTGTGTTGCTGCCACACACTTCACAAGTTTTTAAAAACTTGTGGCCAGAGAGCAATGACCCTCGGAACGGAACCAACGACCAGTAGGAGCAGCCTTAATATAATACATAATCATTTGAATAGGGATAGGGTAGACACTGCCACAGCACAATAAACCCACTCTGGCCCCACAATATGACACACGGTGGTGCATTGTTGGAAAAAATGAGGAAAACTTTCGTTAGGCAAAGGCAAAATTGCATTTCATAGCCAATTGCAGCGGGAAAGAGGAAAAACTTTTCACTTTTAGTTGGCTAGATTACCGAAGAGCCAAAGAATATGTACATGAAATGCACTTAAGGTGCTCCCAAGCGTAGAAGAGCACCTTTTGAGTTTCTAAATATAATATTCTTCACGAAGCAACAAATTGATGAATGATTATTTTAGTTTGAACACAAATTAATTGTGATATTACAGCACAATAGAAAATATTTAGCCTTCAAAGTTATCATTAAGGCTTAAAAGCCATAGACAAACCATAGAAATTGGTCACTTTAAATTGAGCATTTGCCTCAAATTTGAATTCTAAGAAACTAAGGTATCTCCTTTCAAGTTTTTATTAGCTCACAAATTGTATGGCAGCAACTTATTACCTTTTGCCGTTTATCACTATTTTTTTTACGCTTTTTCATTATTGCCATTTACTTGAATATATTATCATTAATTTCGAATGATTTACGGAAGCTTTCGAGCTGACGGCAAAACTAAATCAAACCATATCCCATAAACTGTGTGCTTCAAGTTTGAGTAAGAAGCAATGCTAATTGGGTAATAAAAATCAATACCATTGCCTCAGAAATCGATATATTGTCAATTGGCCTTATGGACTCCTAAGTGTGTGTTTGTATTTTTATAAAAAATGCTTATAAATCAATGCAATTTATGATAACATTATTTAAGTATCATTTCTATTCAATCATTCATTTGCAGTTGACACGCGTCTTGCGCAACTTCAATATAACAAAAATAAGCGATCTGGAATTAATATCCAATACCACAGATCGCTTGGATATAACATTTCATTTCTTTGGCATCAAAGGCGATTCACAGCGCATTCGGGAGGCCATCACTCGAATGGTGGAACGTGGACGTATTGGAAACTTTACACTTGTCTCAAATTTTCATCATTTTGACGAGAACCCACCGCTAAATATGTTGGTGAGTAGTCAAATTAAAAAAGATTGGGATTTATCTAAAGTTTCTACAAGCAATGCACATAAACAATATATAAAAGCGAGAATACGTATTCAAACTATAAAATACATTTTAAGGATTTCTTTAAGAAAATTTAATGATAAAAGTCAAATACGCGTTTTTATATACACTCTCAATCAGTGCAAAACGGTCTCCATTTGCATATGCAACTATTTCAATATTCACTTCATGAAATGTCATTAAATTTACACTTTGACACTTTTGAAAGGCATAAATGACTTATGCTGTGCGTGTTCAATCAATCAATCAATCAATTGAATCATTCCATTATTGATCTTTGCTCCCCGTTTTATTTATTAACAATAAAAAAATGTCTGTCTAGAATTGCGAAAATTTCATACGTGAAAGTGTCTCTGCATTTTTATTTTCATTATAAATAAAAACATTAATTTATTTACTGTTGCCACATACGTGTGGCAGTCGCAGGTTCAGTAAGAACAATACAAATAATTATATGCAATAACAATGGAAGAAGCAACAACAACTACAGCAAATGAATGTGCAAGTGCAACGTAAATAAATATGTGCATAAATATGTGCATAAACATGTCAACAATGCGGAATTTTCCACTTGCCACTAGCCACTTGGCTTGGCAAACAGTGAATATAATTATTTATTAATTGAGGCAAGCGTATGAACAATTGGCCCCATCAGACGGTCATCGGGAGACCTGACCGCCACTGCCCGTAATTAGGTTGCATTAACATAACCGACAACCCGGAAACCTCACCGGCGTTGCCAAGCGACACAGTGCCGCATTTGTGTCGCTTGACAGGCGCCGTGGGACCGGAACACACCAATAATCGCCCGCCTTCAATGCGTCCGTCTAATTAGTGTACGCATTGTGGTCTCACTGAAACTGTGTGTGTGGTTCGCTTTCGTTGCAGGATCTGAGCGTCAATCAACCGCAGGCAGCTGTACGCGAGGAGAGCGAATTTATCATATCCTGCACCGCCCAGGGCTCATCACGCATGCACTTCCAGTGGTTCAAAGATGGCGCCGCTGTAAACGCCACCAAGGCAACGAGGTATGTTTAATCTTAATCTTAAAACCCTGCCCCAGCCAAAAGCAACTGTGTCCCCTTCACAGCTGTCTATCACAGTTGACCAATCGTATAGAAAACTACGAGTAAAAAACAAATACGGCCAATAAAATTGAAACTTAATGCGAATACCCGACTAAAATATACCCTGCATCTGTCTTATATGAAACTATGTATGTGTTTTCTTCGCGTGTAGAGCATATTCCAACTCATAAATTGCTTGCTCTGCATTTTTTCTTAAAATCAAATAAAATATAAAATGTTAGTAGGGAAAAAAAAATTGACAGTCTGCGCCGAGGGTTGATCGATATATTTTTAGAATGATGGTGTGGGATGGTTGTTGGCTTTTGCCAGCACAAGTGTTCAATTTGACTTTATGACTTTTACACATCAATAAACATGACATAAAAAGCCCTGGAAAAAATATAAAAATGAAACGGCCAAAAAGGATAAATAAGTCAGGGCACAGATAAAGATTTGTCAGCGACGGGATGCGTCGCAGCAGCTAACCAGGTTCTGGTGGATGGACCATCCTAACCGCAGTCAGCCAAGGCGAATGATTGATCATAAACCCCCCCCCCCCTCCCCCATCAAATGAAAGGGCAGAACACATCTGTCTGGCATACACACAGTAGGTATACGGCCACTACTACAAACAAACCCAAATGATGCTCCCTTCCCATAATCTTTATCCTTGTCTTTCTAACTATACATGTTATATAAAAAGCATATGGCCGTAACTAACGAGGGGTTGTTACTTGGACGACTGCTCGACTATTGGGGCCTCTGCAGGCTTAGGTTCAGTCGCTACTAACGGGCCATAGAGCCTTGACAATGTCCAGGGGCAGCATGGGCCCCTCGAAGCTCGATGTTCATCTTTGTTGCACAACCATTTCGAGGGGTTGAGAACTATAGTGCCAAATTAATGCATGTTGCCAGTTGTGGCAACAGCAGAAAAGAGCATATTTTCATGATTAAAGCAAACAAGTTCCCATTGATTATAATCAATTCTATTGTATTTTTTAGTTGGGTGTAAATATATTATTATGATAACCACTATATACACATCGGTATAAAGCAATATTATAATATCCAATTTCATATGCATTGCAGTTTAGTTTAAGTTAAATAAGGAAATGAATTTTACTCATTTTTATCTGAATGGAATATTACAAATTATACATATTTTGATTAACAAAATTGTAATAAATTGAAGAGTGTTCCACAAACTTTTAAATATAATAGTAGAACAGTAAATTATGTGTGTTTTTTGTGTTTCTCATCGCCGGTCGAGTGAAACCCATTGATGTGTACAAAATTGCTGTTGTAGGGAAAGCCACAAAAACACACATTCGACGACTGGGTGCAAAATATGTGTAAATATTTTAAACTAAAGTCAAGTGAAGTCACTCATTTGGACATTTACTAACTTCGCATTACACAAGCGACTAAGCATTGGGTCACTTGACGTCCACATCTACATCCAGGTTCCCGTTCCCATCGTTAGTAGCTGGGCTTCACTTTGCGTACTAAAATAACCGGAAGTAAGTGAATTTTTAATGCTTGATTTCACTCGACTGATGGGTCAGTTCAAAGCCCTCACAGCTTAAAGGCTTACAGCAATATAAAATGGGTTATTTATTATCTCAGTTTCTCACGCACAGCTTTTTTTTGCATACACCTGCTAAATGGTACTCCAATTCCAGCTGTAAATAGTTAAAATGGCTGTGAGACAAGACGTTAACTGCCAAATTCTGACTTAGTTAAGAAGGGTTCAATCGACAATACAGCTTCAGTTTCAGCTTGTGTTTTGGGTAATTAATGTAATTACTTTCCAATCACATCGTTAACGCATCCCTAAGCTATCACAACTTAGTCAAGGCCGACACTTTAATTAGCTTGCACAACACACCACCATTCTATTACCCCCTCTCTCCCTCTCTCCCATCACACACACACACACACACTGAGTCTGTTCACATTTGTATGTTGAATAATCTGAGGTAGACACCGTTTTAGGGTCATTAATTTTGCCTCTAATTGTCTTGGCCCTTAGCTTGTGCGTCTCTCTCCAAGGCAAATGAGGAGAGAGAAAGTGGGGAGGAAATTTTCCTTTAAAGTGTTAAGAATGTAGCCCAGGGCATTTATTAAATTATTCCCAATCGGTTGTATATTTTATAAATAAACTGCTCAGTTGCAGTTAAATAATTGTATTAATAAATAAGATTAACATATTTAAGGTGAAAATAATCGGTAATTAATTCCGCTTAACACTTACTTAATTAAGCCTTAAACGAATTGCTTTCACTTCAAATTACACAATCTTCGATTTTGCTGGCTTTTCAATTGAATGGCCCCATAATAGAATTAACGTCCTTTTTCCTTTGCACTGAACATTAACTGAATCCGAGAAGTTATTTTCAATTGTGCATCGCTTTGTAAACCGCATCAAACTGAATCCAAATTTCAATACAACTTGACTGGTAATCTTATCACAAACACATGTTAATTTCTCAAACACGTGCGGCAAAAATGAAAAAAAAAGCTAAGGAAATTTACCAAAACACATCGTCATTTGCATTTTGGCTTGAAAATTAACATATTCGAGATGATTTCTTTGATGTACTTATGAATAACTTGTTGTCTTTGCCTTCGTCGTTTTAATTTTAACATCTAAGACGGCAATTCAATCAAACAAATTTACCTAATAAAACATCATAAATATTGTATTATATTTTAGTATGGAAGCCAGCTGTGAATTTTGCATGATTTTATTAAATTGCAAACCATTGCAAAAAGATCTTTAATAAAGAGGTTACTTAAAATCTAATCCAGTATTTCTTTTGACTCGTTGCTTTTCACTCAGTTAGCAGAGTTTGTCTTTGCTTCAACACTTTTAATTAATTTAAAATAAATTGGATTATTATTAAATCGCTTGCTGAAAGATCTTTTGTTTTAGTAAATACTTTGTAAGAAACCTGTCAGGGCAATTTCAAACTTGGGACTTCCTACTTTTCACTTGTCACTTTGCAGCCAATCTGTTAAAAATCTCTCCAGTTTCATTTGAGAACACAACATTTTGCCATTTTGTTGTGTCAAGCTGTAGTCACTTTTGGCTCGTTTGCGAAAAATTTGTCAAACTGAATAGCTGGCAAAAGAAATTCAATTTTACCAGCCAAGCTGCAACACTGTCTGACCCCCAGTATGACATAAGCAGCATAAAGTACATACATATATATATATATATATATAAATATGTATTTCGTTATTTTACAAATTGGCTCAACCCGGGACCAGCAACAATATCAACAATAATGCAATGGCAAATGTCTTGACAACACCAGCGTTGTCTAGGACAATGCTACTCAATGTGTTCTTGTTTGTTGTTTCTTGTACCCGAATCTGTTATATTTTCTTGTGTATCTCGCAAACAGGGTTTTCCAGTAATCACTCGAATAAACTTGCACAATTTAAAACAATAAAAATGGTCAAAGTTGTCGCAACAAAACTCTGGATTAATTCTTTCTCTGGTCAGCTGTCATTTTCCCTGAGATTTCATGTTTCCGATTTGATTATGCAATTGACAACTACTTCAATTGGATACTGTTCCTGTGTGGTTAATATATAAAATAACATAAAGTCATGCAAGATTATTCATCCATTTTTTTATCAGCACTGATAAAATTAACATAGCTTCATTATTTAGTTTCCAATTGAAAAATTAATGTTCATGTTGATAAATTTATATATTTAAATATATTTAAAACTTTCTCAATTTTAATATTATGTTATCAGCAAAAAAAGTTATTAGCTTTGAAATAATTTTTGCTATTGAAAAATAAATTAGAATGTAGCACCCTGTATTTGTTCCACATGAACATCCATGCCATGTATGTGTCAAATTCATTCTTATATGAGAGACGTGCAAAATGGGGGTCACGATTTTCATTAGTTTCATTTGCCAGAATGCGTATATAGAACCGATGCCTGTGTTCGCATTGGAGTCCAGCGACAATGCCACAATTAGTTGCATAAAGTCATTGTCGTTGTCGTTGTCGTTGCTGGTGCCGTTGGCGTTGCTGCTTCATAATGTTATTGGGGCATTATCGCATAACTGTTTTTGGCTTGTCGGGTAACTTGTTTCCAGCTCATTGGCGCCTTTTTTTGTTGGTAAAAATAGCTGCAACCGTTGCGCTTGACAGTAAAAAAAAAAACTGTATATATTGATCAAACAATTCGACTAACGGGTCGCTCTACTTTTGTGCCATTGTTGGGCGGTATTTATGCGTCCGTTGCTGGGAGGGGGGGTAGTGAGTGAGGGACAACTGCAGGAGTCTTGAAATATTTATGCGAGGCACTGAAATGATTTTACAAGCGACTTGGCGCAGTTGCTGCCTGGCGCAGGCCAGAATCGAATCGAATTTGTCTTGAATAACTTAGCATATACTCACTCGAGGAGTGGGTCTGTGCAGTAAGTAAAGTTAGCCAGGGCCAGTTAGTTAGCTACTTAGTTAGTTAGTTAGTAAGAGTCGAGCAGGGTGGAAGATAGCCGAGGACAACGGTTTTTTTGGCGCACCTTGCCAAAAAGCAACGCGTTTGCTCCGTGTGCAACGAATCACATCGCACATCATCACCATACAACAGGACACAACAACGAATCAAAACCAAAACCATGCCCATACACTGGGACTGGGACTGGGAGCACGAGCACGAGCACGGCCACGGCCACGGCGGTGCACATTATCACTTTCCGCCAGGCAGGCATTGGTCAGCGGGTGAGTCGAAATGTCGACAGCGTCGCTACTATCTCTCCCACGAGATGGACGTATGCGCCCGAGAGTTCCATCTGCGGGTGGACGACAGCGCCTGGTGTCACGGCTCCTGTTTGGTAGGCCGCGTGGTCATCGAGACGGGCACAGAGCCCGATTCGCTGGGACGGGGCACCTTTAAGGTGGTGCTCGACGTGCATCACTTCCAGCTGGCCGAGCTGACGGTTAAGGCCAAGAACAGCGACACCATCTGCGTCGAGGGCAAGCAGTCAGACGAGCGGGCCAACCAGGGGCCGTTGTGCATCACGCGTGAGTTTACGCGCTGCTATAAGCTGCCACGTCACTATGATGCAACACAGGCGCGTGCCACATTCTCGGCGGATGGCATACTGATGGTGACGGTGCCAGCACCACCCAAACTGGATGACGTTGAGCGTGTGGTGGAGATTGAGTCCACTGGCAACTATTTTGGCAGCATTGCGGATCCCAGTGCGGCCAAAGCCATTGAGGAAGCAGCGGCGGCCAACGCATCATCCCCAAATGGTGGCGAGGCAGAGACTGCTGGCACAGCGACAGACAAATGAAGCTGGCGACGTCTGGCGGTTGCGCGTGCCTGGCGTCCACTCCGCAAGTGGAAGAAGCGCCTCCTGCACAGCGTGTAGCCCGTCAGAGTTGGTCGTTCAGCTTGAAAGAAGCTAAATTAAAAAGGAAGTTGAAATAGTAGCAGACGCAGACAGCATTCGTGGCAAAGCCAATGCTTCACCCACACAATCGTGCACCTTCAATGATGGAGTCTCCAACTCCATCCCTGAAAATAGTCAAATTGTTCATTACTTTCTTGTTAACACCTAGTGAAATTGTTATAAACGTTATCAAATATGGCTCCTAGAATCTTTAACTATATTAGCATTAGTCTTAAGGTTTTTTGTGACTTTGCTCTTGAAAACTTATTTAATGCCAATAAAGGACTTTATCATAGGCACCCCAAACCAAGAAATACTTACTAATTGAACAGACGTTGTATAGAAAACTAGTTGGACATGCTTTTAATCAAATTCATTTTTAAATCCGTATTCAATACTTTCACTTCTCCATTTTTATTTTTTGTATACTTATTTATTTTTAGCTTTAGGCTTTTATTCCCTTTCCAGCAGATATTCTTCAATCTAGTGTGAACTTTTCCCTTTATGAACTGCAAATATATAAAATACATATGTATTTGTTTCGGTGTTGTCGATGTCTTTAGACAAGCCTGTCACGTGCCATTTCATTAGTGTCAAATTTGAATAAAATTCACTAACACCTAGATCCTTCTGCAGACAAAAAGTGCCTTTACCCCGCCAGTCCCTATACACACATTTCAATAAAATGGCAGAGTCGGAAAGGCAGCTGCTTGTCAGCAAAAAAAAAAAAGGAAATGCTGCCGCAGGTTTGACCTAAACAAAAAGTGCTATTCCGACATGATAACATAACAAAAAAAAAAATATATATATATATATGTATATGAGAATAGATACATACACATATACGTATATACAATCGTAATATGACAGCAATATGCCAAGGGGCACATAATATGAGAATTTGTTCATAAATGGAGACCAACTGGAGGACGACAATCCAGCAAAAATTTGTGGGGCGTTTTTTTTTTTTTTTTTTGGAAAGAAACAGCAACTCGAATTGACAGCGTTTGTCAGTTTACAGAGCAGCATATGCTTAACAGCCGGCTGTTAAGTCGATGTTGTTGAACAGCAGCAGTTAAAGCTGCTGCGCCTCTGTAAAAAAAAGCCAATCAAGCCTTTGGCCATGGATTTCGCACAGTTATTTGCAATTTTTGTCTCTGCTTTGGCATTTGCAATTTAGTTGTTGAGACACGTTTTCTCGTTACGATTGTAATGAAATTCGTTACAACTTGAAGTGAATTGTGCTCAACCCAAGTCAAAAGCCTAGAAGAGCAAAAAAAAAAAAACAATGAAGAAAAAAATGCTAACGTCGGCGAGGCAGTCACACAGAGCAGGACAACCAAACTGGAAGCGAAACTGAAACGCGTCGCGTACTTTGTCAACGTTTTATTTTTATGTGTAGTTGCGTTTAATAAAGTTTTTATATGGCTCTTGGACACACACACAGGACGAACAGTCAAATGCTGTGCGTATTTGTTTCGCTCTTAAATTGTCAAGACGACCTTCTATCGTATTTCTAATCAAGTTACGATTATGGGCTCCCGCAGCTTAAATATATATATTTATATATATCAACTTATTCATATTAACGAGCGTTGCATAAAATCTTTAGCTGAAAAGTAAGTTCACAATTTCAATTTCCCACGATACTTTTTTAGTATTCCGCGAAAAATAGAAAAAAATAAAATAAATAAATACTGCCAGTGTAAACACCTTTAGGCCAATTTTATGAAATCATAAAAGCGCTGGATTTGTATACTGAAGCCCAAAGGCTTTTGCGGTGTTGGTCATATAAAAAATATAATCCGTGATGTTGCTCTTTGCTTCCATTCATCCATGTGACAAGAGGAGAAACGAACCCAAAGATAGCTTTGAGCTATTGTTGACTGTTCGTCTCTTTGATTTTTATGGGTCTGGGTTTTAACATATGTTTGTTATTTATGCATATTTACTCGTTCCAACAAGCTGATTTTACATGTATGTTGTTCTTTTCGGAAAATATGTTGTATGTGTATGTGTGTATGTGTCTTATTTTATTACACATCACATTTTTCAATCAAAGTCGAGCGAAAACGTTGAGCAAATCATATGAAAACCAATAAATTCAACACACCAACTAAAAATACGAGTAAACGTTAAAGTTTTACTGTCTGGGAACACCAAATGACAGCTCTGCGTTTAAATTTACGACTCTCAAGGGTAAAACAGCAGTGTTGTAAATTATATTTTTGTTCCTTTAATAATTATATATTGTGCTAAAAAAAAAAAAGAAAAAATATTGGCAGCAATGCACAACGATGCGTGTCTGTCAAATCGAGCTGCCTCATTTTCGTTTACGACCACACAATTGGCATTCACTTTTGAAAATTGTGATGATTCAGTTAGCTTTATGGTTAAAGCCATTTTATGGATCGTTTCGTTCAGAGTCCAAAAATCACAGCAGCTTTCAAGTAAAGGCACACTAATATAAGAATCAAAGCAAGCCTGCATGCCAACAACGACACATGTGGCTGAAACTGTACGTGCACACATTGCCCCACACACTTGCCACCTCATGCACACTTTTGTGCACACATGCCACTGCAGTTATCGTTGCATCTGCCTCTTCCACACAAGCTACAAGATTACAAACACAATCGAGCTGCTCAGTAAGAACCCTGCAAATGCTGATATTACTAGAGAAGGGTCTGTGTCTTTTTTGCAAAGCAAACCTGATGCGAGTTGCTTATTTAAAAATCAACTGATTAATTCAGTTAGTGAAAGCTATATAATAATATTTATATTTATTGACTGTAGATAGGAAAAATAAAATGGGATGTAAAAAAAAATATATGAACAAATACATTAAATATGTAGAACGAAGAATGTGTTTTCTTTTTTTTTTGCTGCACAGCAATCATATTAAAAAAAAATCATTAATATTATTCAGGTTTTCTTCTTATAAATAAATAGCAGATCAATATCAGAACATTCTTAGATATTTCTTATAAATGGAATTTTTATTATATTTACAAAGCATACATCGATTTAATCAATTTCCAACTGCTGATGTGCTGCGTTTCACGTGCTCATCTCTATTGGTGCGGATGGATTCTGTTGTGGCTGCTTGGGTTGTTCATTTTATCTTTGTGCTTATGCCCCATATACGTGAGTGTGTGTGTGTGTGTGTGATGTGGTGTGGTGTGTGTGTATTTGCTTAGTAGTTTAGTATGTAATTGTATTAGACGAGGAGTAACCAGCTTTGAGGACGCTTCCTGTGCGTCATAGTCATTGTTGGGTACTTGTTGTTGGAGCTGCTGTTGTTTGGATGTCTGTTTCTTGTATGGTCGTTGGCTGGATGCTGGTGTTGTTGGTGCTGTTGGTGTTGCTGCTGTTGCTCATTTGCCGTAAACGAGGAATGAGCTTGGCTGTTTTTGCGGTTGTCGGCTGTGCTGCATTTAAGCGTTACGCACTTCCTGCACAGAATGTTATTACTTCCGTTGGCATTTAATTGATTTTGAAGGTGCGTAGCTGGAACAGTCACTGTATGCTGGCGAAATCTTTCACCGTTAGCCATTAGCAAATTGTGGGCTAAGTGCTCTGGCCACCACCCACTTTTA
The DNA here is from genome assembly GCA_035042345.1 of Drosophila fungiperda. Lineage (NCBI taxonomy): Eukaryota > Metazoa > Arthropoda > Insecta > Diptera > Drosophilidae > Drosophila > Drosophila fungiperda. The sequence continues at coordinate 1,131,938 of JAWNLM010000293.1, read as the reverse complement.
GCTATTGCAAGCGTAGTTTTGGCCGCAGCAGCTGGGCAAATTGCTTGACGCACTCTGTTGAGGCCCGTCTGTGGTTTATGGTTATCCATGCGCAAAAGTTATTAGTGGAATGCACTCACTAAGCTAGCGTTCGAGCACGGCCAACTGACAGGATGCGCCAGGATGCGCCGCATCCTGCCAAGAACTCAGCACCCATTCCCCACCTAAAGCCCCAAAACAGCACTTAAGTTCTTAGGAACTGCAAGTGTTTGGTTTTGCCACCAGCTTCACATTTGGCTTGGAGTAGGACTTGGTGTTTCCACTTTACCCATTTCCTCGGCCAGCTTGTTGGCTAAGTAACAGTTTTGGAGCAAACAGCGTTCAGGTAACCACTAAAATGTACAGACAGTGTAAGAGCACGGTTAATAGTCTCCGAATATTTGAGCTATTTGCCCTGTTTGCAATCTTATCAAATGCTAATGGCAGCAACTAGTATTTGACTACTAAAAGGCAAATTGTTTTTTTTTTCATTTAATAGCAATTTGGGGATGCATTGAATAAGATAGATGAGGCCAATAACTGAAAACATATATATTGGACAAGCACAAGTTTTCTACTTGACTTTCTACTCTTCCAAATTTATTTATTCAATTAAAATGGAATCAAATTTGTAAATTCCTAAGTAAAATCATTGAATTCTTATGTTTTAATTAAGGTTGAAAAAGATTATTGGCTTACATGCCCTAAATTAAAAAATTTCCAATTCATTAGTAATAATAAAATAGTCATCATAACAGTTTTATTTATTGCACAAGAGCAGCAAAATGTGTCATAAAATCAAATGAAGTAGTAAATCAGGCGACAGTTGTGAATGACAGGCACAAACTGACATAAATACATCAAATCTGAAATAATATCAAAATAGTCAATTTGAATGTTAAACATTGAACGCATTAAGCTGTGACATTTTGTTGAATCAAAGACTATTAAATAATGTGTCAATAATCTTTTGTTAAATGTAACACAATATTTATAGACATATTTGTGATATTTGATGTTATTTCTGAAGCAGATATTTATATAAGCAGAGCTTTTACTAATAGTTAATTTAACTTAAATTTCAATTTAATAGTACAATGCGTACTATCATTTCGCCATTTGTTCATAGATTTACTTAATTTTCTCTTATGCTTTAATCCAATCAATGTTGCAAGTATCTCTCAATTGTGTGTCTCGATAATTACTCTTTAGTCATCTTTTTTTAATTAACCGCCATTTGAAAACAAGAGCACAGTTCAAAGCAAAACAAGCAAGAATAATGTAGTCGACTGAGTTTGACTATGACATACCCTGATCCCAGTTTTTTATTAAATTATAGCTTAATTGGCGAATTTTACAAATGAGAGCAAGTCTGCAAGTGTAGAAAACAAAAACAAAGGAATCGCATATTTTTATAGATAAGCCCAAACTGACCCGAACGCACAGACACAGATTCGATTGTATGCAATTAGTATATATATATATATATATAGTATAAATATGTATATTATACTATCTCACTCAAAAAAAAAATTTATATAACAAACAATTTATTTTTCCTTAAAAAAAGAAAGTGACTGCACTGAATCGAATTGCGTACCTATACTAACTCAAACAATTAAGAGGCTTGTAGTCGAGTGAGCTCGACTACGTAATACCCTGCAATCAGCTGTTTTATGTATCGTTTATCAATAAAAATAACTAATAATAATACAAAAATAAAATTGTATCAATAATCAATATACTTTATGGGTTCGGATAAGATTCGTTCTGCCTGTTACATAAATTTACAAATATCGATTATACCCTTTTACCCAGTTGTAATGGGTTCAGGGTATAAAAAAGAACATGTACATGTTTTAATTATGTCTGGCCGGAAGGCAGTCAAATAGAGTGGGCAGCAGCCAACTAGTGTTTTGACCTAGTTACTCATATACCCAAATCCTCTTCTAGGTATTTCAACAACATTTTTAAAAGCATTTCAGAGCGAGTCATGCTGCCTGCTAATTGACTTCGAACTGCAGCATCCGCGATTGTTTTCACATTTGCAATGATTTTTCACATAAACACAACCACACACACACACAACTACACACACACACACACACATATCTACTGGGTTCATTTTAAGCCCCGCAGTGATAGGTGAGCAGCTGTTAGTGGGTCAATTAGCGGGGAAGCTGCATTCGCTCCAATTCATTTGCTGAATAATGTGGGTGTATTGGGTGTGAAAATGAATAGAATGACTCAATCAAGTGCAAAAGCGAAAGCAGCCAGACAACAGACTTTGTCAGTTTGACTACAATTGCGATTTAAATATATAGAAAATACTAACTCAAACATTTCTATTCTCTTTGCAGAGAAATATGGACGACTGTGCTGCCACCGGAAACAAAAGATGTCTACACGGCCATTTTGGGCGTAACCAAAGCGAGTCGCATCGATGAGGGTGTCTACAGTTGTAAGGTAAATGAAAATAACCAACTCTTACATAACATAATATTGAATTATATATACGCTGTATTGGAATCTGTGTGTGTTTGTGATTTGATTTGATTTATAAGCACCTGAAGCTGTAGCTAACCCTATTAATCGAATTACCCAATTATTTATAACTTACTCCATGACACAACCAATTTCCCTTGTCAAAGTCAAAAACATGTTGTTCATACTTTGTACAATGAAGGTCCTGTGGCTTCCTGCTGCTGCTTTGATATTGTTGTATTACATGTCAATATTATTTACAAGCCATTTGCGTAATCTATTATTTGCCAAGCTATAAAGCAAAAATGGTTACTGACTTGCCGCAACATTATAGGTTTAATGGGGTGGAACAGTTGGAAGACTTAGTAAGTGCTACTAAACCCGAAAAAGATCCGGATATTTACTAAGATGCATTTGTGCGTCAAATCGGCAAAATACTGAACAGTACAATAATTGTTTGTAACTCATAGATTAACATTTAATTGAATGTAAAAATTGCTGGAATTCTCAAAAGCACGCAAAAATCTAAATAAATTATATTCAAAATTATTTCATATTTATTTCTGTATTATTTTATTCTTGTTATGTTCTCACATTGTGCGCTATTCACTTTCGCTAATTAAAGCCAAGTTTCAGCTTAAATGAAGAACTCGGCAACAAACAGAAAGAGGCTAAAATTTAAAAATAAATCCGTGCCATTTTAGATAGGATTTTAATGGTTTGTGTTCGTCCCTCCCGATGCCTGACAAACCAAGTTTCTGTTGATATGGTAGCCTAACGCATGGCAATTTAATTTATTACTTAGCCAAAAGCCAAAAGCTGTTAGACAATAAAAAGTGAATTAACAACAACACGAAATGAAAAAGATTAACCAAGATTTTACCAAGGAAATTAAGTCGGCATTTTAAAGGGACTTACGAATGCCATTCCTGGCATGACACACACTTAACTGAAGTAGTCTTTGTTATCAGACTTAGTCTTCCAATATGCTTAAAATATCACTTAGAAAATAAATACAAATTTAGCTAATTCAAGTGCACAAAAAAAAAACAATTAAGGCTAAATGAAATACATAAATTAACAAAAACTGCGAGGTTTGAGGAATAGTAGATTAAATATTATTGTATGAACTTAAAAAAGGTCATTTGTCGTATCTTAATTATTAAGTTTTAAAATTCATTTTCTTTGATTAGTTTTAATTTACTTTTATAAAATGATTAAGATTGAAATTATGCTTTTTATTGGTTTTCATCGACATTTTCATACCTGTGTGTATCTTCGCATTTAAGCTGCATTTTTATTGCAAAATTGCAAATAGCTGAAGCTGCAATTTCAGTTTTGTGGCACACATATTGTTTGTTTAAGACCACAAGGAGCCACAGCTGTTGCGCCACCTCGAGTCGAATTTAGAGTTAACGAGCGAACATTTTCTTAAAGCTCCAGCTCCAATTGTATTTAATGACTTGTCCAAGCACCCCGAGGGGATTCGCTCGGGGTATTCGATGGGGCTGGCTGCCGGGCTACACCCCAACACTTTTTAGCTTGACAGCTGCTTTGTGCCCTTGGAATGCCTTGTGACTCTCACTTATTACTGTCGCTGTGTGGTCCACATAATGATGCCATCAGATCAAAGCCAAGTGCCGGCGCTGGCACTGTGTTGCACTCGCCCTTCTCTCAACGGTTCTTTAGCAGCTCGAAGGATTTCCCCCTCTGAAATGTACTGTTTTCGCATTTCTATTTTTTTTTCTCTGTGAACTTGCCTAATGCACAATCCCCAATGGTTGATTGTTGCCGTCTTGTGGCTGATGTTGACTTAAAACTGAAAGGAATAAAGCCTTTACGCTAACAGTTGCCTCAAGGTTCGCCGTGTTTGTGCGGCAAGTCAATAATTTGTGGCATGGCCTGTCAATTTGCCGTTGGGGAGTTCATATTCATGTCATTGACACAGGCACAAACACACACCCACACACACACAAACACACACATATGGCAATATGCTCATGGGACTATAAGCGAAATGATTAGTTATTTATTGATATTAAGTCGCAATTACTTAATTTGCTCCAGGGAGCTGAATTGATTAGGCTTTCATTCGTCTAAAATTTAACGCAAAATATAAAAATATGTATCGATTTTGGGGAAAATTTATAAATTGTTCAAATGGTTCTAGTTTCGATTCATAATGCTGATCACGAATAGACATCCCAAGTTAACATTTTCCAAACACAAAATATTTTTATTTGTAGAAACTGTTTTAAACAATGATTTATAAATATGATTAAATTGATAAAATACTAAGAATATGTAACTAGATTGGAAAGTGATACTCACGACATACTTGGCCATATAAAGAGAATGTTATTTTATATGCTCGAAAGTTGCAATTGCCGATGTGAAACAGACTGCAGTTGTTAGTAAATCGAAAAATAGGGAAAATAGACATAGAATATATTAAATTGACATTTCATTTCGACCATGCACTTCTCAGATCGTAAAGCGACTTTTATCTAGCTGACTATAAAAGATATTTTCAACTGTCAGCATCATTAACATTGCAAATTTTTTTGTGGCATGAGTGTTGCTCTTGAACTATTTTGTAGAGCAGCCACAAATTTTATTGACTAGATAGAAATTGAGACCGAGACTAGAGAGACTAGATGGATATTGGCGGGAGGATTGAGAGGGGTTCTATAGGAGACCAAATGACATTAACCGTGCTCGTACAATGTGCTGCTTAACGACTTTGCCTGTTAATGAGTCGCAACTTTGAGCTTCAGTCGGGGGGACCGTAAAATCACATTTGGCCATAAAAATGCTTTGCTGTGTTGGGTGACTGCTAAATGAATTAATTGCCAATTGGATTTTGTGGCTGGCAAGGATTTGTGGACGTGGCACAGTCATAAAACAATGCCAACGCGTTTGTTATCGCCTACGGCCGCAAATTTAAAATTTAAATTCAAAGCAAAAAAAAAAAGTGTAAATGCCATAAAAACTGCAAAATCTTTGATTTTGGTTATGCCAAAGTTTCTGTCTATCAAATGTTTCCGGCTCAATTGCAACAAAGTTCTACTCAGCAGCAGACATGCCAAACACACACACACACACACACACACACATCCCATCCATGGCAGCTTCAATGCTTGCCACATGCCATGCCACATGCAGGGAATGAAGACCCCGAGGTGTGATCATGACGTCGTTGCTCGTTAGTTTGTCTGCTTTTTATAAATTTAAAACGGAAGTTTGTCTCACGACTGACTGACTGCACATGCAACATCATCAACATCATCATCATCACTATAATAATCATTTGTTATCAACATTATCTTAATGCTCGCCGTTGTCCTCAGGCTTGAATCCCTCAGCTTTATTCTCAATGCGCTCGCAAGGCATTCCCATGGAGCGACTATTTACAAACAACAAAGTTTCGCAGTGCACTACTCTACGACTAGTTGCACAACATTTTCGTTGCCACATGAAGCTGCAGCTTTAAGTAGCCACAGCAACGTGTAATCCCTACTTCAAAGCGCCTTAAAGGATTTGATTCCACTTTGCACACAAACACGTCCCGCGCACTCAGCCAAAGTCATTTCCAATCAGCAGTTTTAAGAGCCTAACACAGAAAAGGACACATTGTATGTAAGAGAGAGGGAGAGAGAGAGAGGGAGTAAGAGAAAGAGATGAGTATATTAAATTCTAGTAAATGCTCTAAGCAGCAGCTGGCAACAATTGTTGACACTGTCAACTAGCCAAGTCTATCTGTCTATCTGCCTGTCTGGCTGCTTGTACAAACAGTTCTGTTGTTATATTCCCCACTCACCGAGTAAACAGGGTATAATAAAGTTGTCTAGTCATTCTATATATATATATATATAGTCAATCACATCTAAGTCAAATATTGTGCAACATGATCCTAACAAACAGCCAATTCTGCTTAGAGTTTAAATTCTATAAAATGTTAATTAAATAACTTGAGCTGAATATATTTTATTATTTAATTATGTGTATACAAAATGACTTTGAGTATTATTGAATTAAATAATAAATAAATGAAATATATACAGTTAGTGTCGAATTTAGAAAATATACATTTTTGTCGGTCCTTTTAAGTATTATTAGTAATACTCAGAATTAAATTTTATTACCACTTTATTACATTTAAGTAAGTATCTTCAAGTCGAGCACTGGTACTTCTTGCCCCGGGTGATTATCAGGAGTAGTGGGTTTTCGAGGTACGTCTGAGCTGGAAGCAGTCTGCGGTTGTTGTTGTTATTGTTGCTGTGAGCCAGGAAGGAAGCCTTTGCCACTCTGTGACCTATATCAGTTGGCATGAATTTGTAAAGCCAAATAAACAGCACCTGACAAGGCAATCTTCTGGTCTATGTTTACAGGTTACTGACTGGGGCGTGGAGCAGTGTCGCTCGCTGCACATCCACATCAAGTCGCCGCCACGTCTGCGCGTGGATCCGGCAAGTGTGACGCTGCAGCGAGGGGATTCGCTGCGAGTGCGCTGTCTCTCGCCGGGCAACGATGACATCAAGCGATATGCCCAGCTGGGCTATAGTTGGACTCGGAATGGGGTGCTCTTTCAGTCGGATGCTGCGATGGCCATGTGGGAGGATCTCTATCCGGATGGCAGCATTCTGAAAATCAACAACATTCAAAAGTCAGCTGAGTATGCTTGCCTCGTGTCCAACAGTGTGCGTCCAGTCTCCAAGAGTGTGTACATCAATGTCATCGAACGCAACGCCATCCACGTTTGCACATCCGAGTCCAGCTATGGCGTCCACTGGCCCACCAGTGCACCCGGCTCACCCATCATCACTGACTGCCCCCGTGGCTTTGAGGGTCACTCGCGACGCATCTGCGAGCAGCGGGATGCGGGCAACTCCAGCTGGCTGCTTCCCGACTTCTCGAGCTGTGTGCGCGATGAACTGTTGCTCATCTACAACAGATTCCGGGCACTCAGTGCTGGCTTTCAGCAGACCAATTCGTCGAATATCCTAAAGGCTTGCTTTGAGTACACTCTCCAGCGACGCCATAGCTTTCTGCCGGGCGAAGCGAGCTTCCTCATAGACATGCTGCACGAGGTGAGCTATTCCTAAAGATATTTATAATAATATTCAGAATAATTATTAATTAAAATATGCAAATTCACATCAACTTCACACTAATTTCAAATAATTTTCAATTTTTTTAAATGTATTTTTAAAAATCCGAAAAAAAGAATAAAATGATTTAATTTTTTTTATAGAAGTAATTTTTTAAATTATAACAAAATGTTTCTTTCCATAGATAAAATGTTACTTTAAACTTATTTCCTCTTGAGTTAAGTTTTCCCAAACTTATGAATTTATTTGATTTATCGTCAATTTGGTGAAATTACAAATATTTTAAGAAAATAAAAGTTTTTTACTGCTTCCTTATGCACAAAATTTAATTTAGACAACTAGTATAGCTACTTGGGACACGCCGTAAAACTCTTGAACCCAGTTAAGCCTCGACGCAGACGAGCGCAAACGGCTCAATGGTGTTACAAACTACCTGGACCTGAAGATCCATCGCCGACTCCACTTGAGTAACAGGACCAAAGAGTCCGCAAACAAGCTTGCCAAACTATTTTTACACGCAAACGAATGCAAAAAGTGGCAAATGAACAACTGAGAAACTGAGCAACTGAGAAACGGAGAAATTGAGAAATTGAGAAACTGAGCGAGTGAACGCCTTGCTATTTTTCACACAATTTTCGGAGCCAACTATAGTCAAAGAAAACTTTACTGGGCCGCACGGCAACAATTTTTCATTTTAATGCGCACACAAATTTTCCCAACTAACGAATGGCTGTGAAGACTTTCCGTTGGCCGTATTTTTCTTTTACTTCCGCACTGTTTTATTTTTATTTACATTTTTTTTTTTTTTTGTTTCTGTTTGTTTGTTTGTTTGTTCGTTTTTTTCGTTTGCAACGATTTGGGGGCACTTGTCTGATGCTGTAGTATTCCTTTGCCTATTTTGCAGCTCGACACCTATTTGCAACTGAAAGGCACACAATTGGAGCGTGAAATGGCTGCCGAGATAATACTGCGCATTCTAGATAAAGTCATGCAGAATGCGCAATCGCTTAACAGTCAACAGGTAAGCAAAGCAGCTCTTTATGGTTTTCTCTATTATGTACTACTCTATCTCTACATATATATGTATATATATATATATATATATATATATGTGTGTGTGTGTATGTAGCATGCCCTAAAATTGGTGAGCTGCCACTTTGGCTGCATTCGCGCATAAATTATTCGAAAGGAGGCAGTCGTGCGTTTGGGTGCCATAATTTATAACCCACAGCCATATTCAATATTTGCCAGACTGGTTTTGCGGCTCTTTCCAGATTTATTACACACACTACTCACACACATATACACACATACCAGTCTCTAAATTGGACTGCATACGAAGTGTGGTTGCTGTTGTTGTTGTTGCTGGTTCTACTTTTATTTAGCTTGTAGTTGGTTTGTCATTGGGCCGCAGTTTACATTTGTCTACAACCACACATTTCCACAGCGAGTGTGCGGACTACTAAACCAGCCACAGAATTGATGTTCATGTTTGCTGGTAATGAATACCTTCTGCAAAATCTATGAATTTGAGGGTTTTTTTCCAATGGGCACAGGCTAAAAGGCCAATTTGTTCATTGGCCTGTTCCTCATTTGTAAATGGAGCATATTTGGCATTCAGATAGTTAGCTGAATATGTGCATAGTTACACATATTCGAGCACAAAGGGAGATAGTGGCTACGTGCAGAGTTAATATTATATATGACTAATAATAACGCAAATAACTAGAAATATTTTTTAGAACTCAAATAAAAAAATTTGAGAAATTTATAGGATATTACAATTATTGGTTGGTGAGCCAATATTCTTCATTTAGTACGTTGATTTGTATCTATATATTATTTACTTCTCTAATGAAACAATGAGCCACAAAACAGTCTATTTAATTTGACCCCAAGTTGCTGCTAATTATCTGCCATCAAGCTGAGCACTTATGGTGCGGTTAATGAATTTGCTCGGTGGGTCAACTGACACCTGAGTGGACCGCAAAATAACCACCATAACATAGGAAGTCCTTATGGCCAGCCACAGACAATGTCGAAAACTACTTATGAGCTTGTGCCGTAGTTTAAAAGTATGAGTATTTGTTATGGTTTGTTTGGCCATTTTCCATTATCAGATCCGTCTGTAGTTCTTTGTCTCACACCCAACTTATTTCAGCTTTTAAGGGAGTTGCGGAGTGGGGAGGAGGAGACCTACGGTTGGCAGAGCCTCATGTTTTATTCCTCGAGCACACTTTGCTTTCGCGAAGTGAGGCATTAAGGCAACAGCAGGAGCAGCCGAAGGCGGCTGAAAGGAGTTGTGTGCCACATGCATCACACTTAAATATTGGTATGCAAATTTATGTGAGTGTTGATTGCAGCTGTTGCTTTATTTCTTCACCATAAAAGCAAAGCCTCCTGTAATAGTAACAACAATCTCAATGTCAAGGACCTCAAGCGTGCCAGGAGTTGGCTTTACTGCATAATATATATTTGGTATCTGCTCGTTTTCAGTGTTTCACATTTTAAAATTCATCGCCCGAAAATCAAGCAAGTTTTTATTGAGCTGTTCGCGTAACACTTAATTGTCTTCAGAGACGATGAGACGACAAGTTGTGAAAGTTTATAATGTGCCGATATTAATTTTGTTTCCCCAGGAGTTTGGCTTGAGTTATGGCATTTCAATATAATTCGCCATATGAGCCAGAGAGAGTTCGCCGAATATTTTTGTATTAAATTTTTATTAGCTGACGTTGCGTTTTAATAAGGAAACGAAAACTTTCCATCATAATTGGGTCGATTAAATACCAGCATTCCAACTTCTCTCAACTTTCCAAATAGTTGGCATCGTTTTTATTGACTGAGCAGAAACTTTGAGGTACGAAGTAATGTTTTAATGCATGAACTTTTAATTAGCAAAATCGAAGCGAGAAACGATCAGAAAAACGCTGGCTGGAATCTTATTTCAATAATCCCATAATTTGGTTTTCATATATTCGGCAAGCGAATTTAACATTTCAAAGCATATAGACATGTTTTTAATGAACAACTGAATGATATGTTTGCTCTAGATTTAATATAACTTCACAGGTTTTTCTTTTTATATTTGATGCTCGTTTAATTATTATGTGCAGTTAATAATTGCTCACTGATCAATGCAATTTTTATAACAAGATTTCCACGGAATATATTATTTTAAACTTTGATTACATTAATAATTACAAACATTTACAATGTAATAATGCTTAAATAATGAGTGTACTTATTTGGCCTTTTTTGAATAAAATGAACTTTATATGTCAAAAGAATAATGTTCGAATTGAATTATTTTGCTGTTGGCCTTTCGATGGCTGGTTGACAGCACAAATGTAATTGAAAATGTGCAGAAATATTAATTTGCTTAATCAAGTTTTCATTTATTCTTGCTGATTAACATTAATTTTGGTATGTATTCATTTTCCGCTCTTGTGGATATTGCAATTGAAAAAGTTTTTGGCATAAAAGTGCAGCTGCATTTCAATATTAGAATGCAAAAGTTTATTAAAATCAGTAGGCCAACTTTCAATGCCTATTGCCTCATTATGGACCGGGCAATACAAATGACAAATAAAGTTAAATGACCTAGTTTCAAATACCTATTTACTCGAATTTCCAGGGCCGGACTTAACAAACTACAAAACAAGTCATTATCAGGTTGGCAAATGCAATGGCTTTCACTTTTTACACATCTATTTAGAATATTCATTCATTTTATTTTCATGTGTAATTTTTATAAATATATTTGTTTGTTTTTTTTTTTATACTAATCCGCTCCTGTTTAATTCCACACACTGTCAAACTTGACCAAGAAACTTTAGCTGGGATGCAGTCTTCGCAGATATGTGCTATTCAAAAATCAAATTTGTAAAGTTCACGACAAATCACTTAGCAAAGTAAAGTCAGTGAAATGAACGTGCTCTAAAGTCACAGGCAAACTTTTAAGTCAGCAAAAAAGTTTCACACACACGCGCACACACACGCGCACACACACACGCACACACACACGCACACACTCTGAAACATGTGCAGCATTTAAGGCCAAACGGCCACGCCCACATTGGTGAACGCCCCAGTGATTTGCCGGTAAACTGTTAAACGTGGCCAGGTCGGAATTTGAAACTTTTTTGAGCAATTTTTTTTTGTAGCATACTTTTTGTTGAGCTTTGTCTTTAATCGAAATCACACAAATGCCACAATTTGCATGGAAACATGGGCATGACATATGTAAGTATCGCTTTATGCTTGACTGATGCTGCTGCTTTCTGTATTATTTGCAGCATTTTTCATTTTTTATGGCCACAAACTTGGAACAGCAAACTTTTCCAATTGAAGTTGTTTTTTGCTCTCGACTGCAAATGCACGAAAACATTTATTTATGCCTATGTCCATATCCAATTCTGCTTGTCGGCCCATTGTAATTTTTGATTTGCACAGGAAATTGCGTCATGACAGCACAAAATATTATTAAAAAAAATAAAACATATTTATATATATATATATATATACTCGTACATAAACGCAAACACAAATCCCAAAAAAACAATCAAGGAAAACTGCAATTTAATGGAGTTTGTATTACAAGTTTGGTTCGTTGGCCGCTTGGCTGCTGCTTAAGCTTATTGGGTCAGCGTATTACCCCACTAATACTGCACTTCCCCTCTTAACCCCAATCGACAACAGCTTTCATGTAGGTTCATTGACTTATTTCATATTGTTCTTGTTTATGTTGTTATTGTTGCCAACTGAATGAGTTTGGTCAACTCTTCATATTTATTTTTGCATCGATTTGTGTGCAATATTTTGGCTTATACGCAATTGTTGGAACCATGACATTTGAATGGAAAAAATAAAATTAATTAATATTATTCAAAAAAATACAAATGCATTATAGAAATTACTTAGTCTTAAACATAGAAGTAACCTATAGCAACGGGAAGCATTAAAATTTATAATATTTGTATATGTTGTTTACAAATTGTAATTAACCTTGAAGATTTCGTCCCACTCTAAGTAAAATCATAATAAAGAAGCTGCCCGTCAAAAGTCTCACCCTTCAAAAGTCTGGTTTATTTTGGCAGCTTTGCGTCAATTAAATTATATAAATGTCAAGACAATTGGCCACCTCTCGATGCAAATAAGCTGGTAATTGAGGGAAGTACTCAAATTTCTTGAAACGTGTCATATATTGATTTGCTCAAAGTGTAATAATAAATCACAGTTGAGGAGAAAAACAAACAAAAATTACCTTTGGTGGGAGTTGCCTGGGCAACAGACATGTTGACGTTCATGGCCTGACCTTCAGCCTCTTAAACTTGAAAGCTGTAATTTTGATTTCAATTCATAAAATTAATGTGTGAAAATGTTTGATTTTTGCAGCAAATTAAAAAGTTGCAACTTTTAACGCAATCTGCGGCGCTGAACCGCGAGACAATTGCGGCCTCGCAATTGGCCACATCGACAGGCAACAGTGGCAGTGGCAAGCAGGCGACATCCTCGGCAACAGCTGCTGACAGTTCGACAACTTTGACCGCACAGGACAGAGGCAGCAGCAGCAGCAGCGGCAGCAGCAGAATCAGAGGCAGCAACAGCGACAGCAGTGGCAGAGGTAATGGAAATGGAAATGAAATTGGCGAGGCAGGCAACGCAATCGGCGACGCTGCGGGTAAATTGCAGGCCAATCGAGTCGGTGGCATGACCATTGGAGATGCCAGCGGTGGTGCTGGGACGACTGGTGCTGGAGCCGCAAGTATTTTGACTGTCGATGAGGATACATTGTCGCTGGATCGCCTGAATTCACTGCGCATTTATATGACCTCTGTGAAAACTTTGCCTTTCAATTTACGCATTTATGGGTGAGTTGACAAGCGAATCGAAGCCAATTGCTGCCCAATTTTCTCATGTTTCATTCATCGTATCGAACTTTTAACTAATTCAATTCCTTAATTTTTTCTAAATCGGTTTTTGTTGTAATTTAAATTTGAACTTTTTAAAAAAGCTATTACGACAACCCGAATTCTAAGTAATTTCTTCTGCTACTATATTTGTTTAAGTTGATTTTGCTCGCTTTTTTTGATTTTAGTAAGCATATGGAAAAACAAAGTTTGTTAAAAAGTTATTAGAGCCAATATCTGCATTAAGTTGATTATAATCTTTTCAAACTCTCTATTTTTCTTTCTGCATTAAATTAAGTACTTCAAGAGAACTTTAGTTTGATATTCTAAAGTTCTGCCTTGTATAAGTCAAGTGCTTTGCATAATATCATAATTAGAAGTAAAGGTAAAGTGCAAATTTTCTTACCCAAGCGCAACGTAAACTTCACTTTAAGCCCGCTTCATTAATATACTCTGTCAAGGATGAAAATTTTTGCATTTGCTTTTAACGGAAGGTTGGGCAAACATAAATAAAAAAATATAATAAAAAAATTCGAAATGCATACAATATCATCAGCTTGTAGGACTTTATACCAGGTCTGGTCAGAGCTAAAGTGTGAATCCTTCAAGTGTCTTATTAGGCTAATTAAGTAAGTGAACTATGTTTGCCATAATTTAATCTTTTGTGTGCACTTTTCTTTCTTAGCGACGACTTATTTTCTGATCAACTTTATATGGACATTGGACTGTCCTCACGTCTGCTGCATATCATGGCCAACTCGACAATATTCGCTTCTGTGATCTCCTACAAGAATCTGAAAAGTTTTCTGCCAAAAACTTACTACACGCGTGGCAGGTGATTATAAAACTAAAATTATTGTTTTACTTTTAACATGTGCAGTCTAGTTATGGGTAATGTAGGACATCTTTGAGTAGTTTAGCTATAAATGATGAAACACTTGCGAAAATGTATTTCCTATTTCCGCCTCTGGCTCACTAAGCTGCTAGCAGCAAAGCACAAGTTTAATTTCTATGCATATTTAAATCTAAAGCCAAGTCCTTGAAAAGTGTGTGTGTGTAATGCCAACTGTTGCCAATGCTGCATGCCACAGTCTCATTGACAGCAAATTCCTTGTATCATAAGCGCATTACAGCTGTTGCAAGAGTGCCAGCAACAATGTACTGCTCAAATATTGTAAATAAAATGCAAATATTCAATGCAGCAAATACAAAATACAATCTTGTTGTTGAAGCTAAAAATTAAATACCACTAGAATTGTTGTCAGTTTTGTAATACTCCACATAAATGTGTGTGTGTGTGTGCTTATGTTTTTTTTTTGTATATCCTGTGTGTGCGAGAGCTTTAATAAACATAAAGGACAGTTCGTCCTTGGGTGCGTTGATGAGATTAAATATATGTAAATGCAGAATGAATATTGCCAGCTGTTGATACGTATTTTATTATTTAAAATAGAAAAATATTCCTAAGGCTGCTTGCACATAAAGTAGACTTTTGATTTCAAAACATGCAAGCAAGTCTTTAAGTAAGATGAGCCGATTATAATTTAAATTATTTTGTTATATACAGCGATCCCAAGGATTCGGACTATGTGCTCGCCTCACGCATCATACAGACCTGGTTGTTTCAATCGAACCGCTCAAATGACAACTTTCGAGAGCCTCTCGATTTGTCCTTTGAGGCTGGCCATGTGGAGATCATCTTTCAGCACGAAAGTGTGCCCAAATCTGGTGATTGGGTAGCCATCTGTGGGTAAGTTTAATAACAGCGTTAATTTACTGCCAATTTTGAGTTTAAAATCTATTTACAGTCATGACTACAAAGCTTCCTTTGACTCGACTTGGCGCTCGGATCTCTGCATCACAAAGCACCTAATGGAAAACATAACCCGATGCGTTTGCCCACTTTCCGGCACCTATGTGGTTATGCTCACCAAGCGGCAGCTTCATGTGAGTAGTGTAGGATAAAATTCAAAATATTTTAAACATTTTACGAAAATGTCGTTTAGCAAATTTAATTTTTATATTTTTATTTATTTAGAAAGTTATTTTCGCTTCCTTTGCTCACCATTAGCTCAACACACAATTTTTATTTTCTGTCCTTAGCCCGTTGTAATTTTTTAATATTAAGCTAATTTACAGCAAATATTTATTGAGTTTTCCGCATTCCTTTGACCATCGCCTCGTTGCAGTCGACGCAGTCGCATGCCTCACAGCGGCCAATCTTTGTGATCGTCAGCTGCGCCTGCTGCCTCCTCCAAAGCTGTTCTGCTTTCCTCATCTTGCTGCCCATCTGGTGCAATCGCAAGTGTGCCGTTACCTTCCTCAAGATGCAGTTCTGCATTTCCACGTCGAGTGTGATGCTCATCTACTTGCTGGGTTTCCTGAAAATGCTACCAACGGTGAGTAAATAAAATAAAAAAATACTATTTGCTAAAGCTAATAAATCAAATAATTAACTAGCTAACAATATTTAAAAAAAATAATATAAATAAAAAAAAATATATTTTAAAAAATACATCAATTAACTAGTAGGACTAGTCCAGAGTGACGGAATGGATAAATATCTGTGTAACTTTTATATTTATAATTATTTATATTTATTTCAATTTATGCAGGACATTGTAATATAAAATAGATTTATAATTAATTTCTGAGTAAGCGGAAAACGATTTGATTTTTTTAAGGGGGGATGCTCAGAACAGATTAAAATAGCTTGTATTAAATTGATTTGCATACTTTTCTGCGGCGCTCTTTAAAATAAATGCTGCATTTTCAAAACCACCTCCATTTCTCATCCACACATCTACACACACAAAAACACACACACACCAAAATGAACAATCGCGCGCCACCACAATAAACTCAAAAAAACGTAACATTTAATTACATTAAAGCAAATTTACAAATAAATTGAGGCAACAAGCAAATAAAAGAAACCATCAGAAAAAAACCATAAAATCGGCAAAAAACCAAAAACGTCCCAAAAAATACAATTTGCAAAATATTCGTGGAATTTCCTTTTCAGTTAATTTCAACTTTGCTCAAAATACATACTTTGTTTAACAAAAAATTGACTATTGGTCTAGTAAGTATAATTAAAATTCTGCCCCTTCCATAAACACAAAACCTACCTGTCTAGACCCTTTAGTAACAATCATCCGTTCACCTGGTGACCACAGCAATAATTACCAATTTTCGTAAACATTCAAGCATGAATATTAGCCAACTTTTAATGCCGCAATATATATTGAAAGTATTCTGCAGAAGTCACAATTGAAATAATAATCATCAGCATCATCATCGCCATAACAAATTAACTTGGCGCCTAAGCAAATAAACTGAGTCAGGATTTGCGAATATTATAATTTACAGTTGGCTATGGCAACATGGCCATAAAATGGCTGGCAGGGGATGCAAAAAATTTATGAAATACAAATCCCGTTTGCACACCCACCTGTTGCCGGCGCAGTTGCCCAGTTATTGCGAGACGAGGAAATTAAAAGTCAACAGCACGGAGTCAAGTTCTCCCGAGAGCGAAATCGTTAAAGTTCATATTAATATTAATATATGCCCAAATTTTCAATTTGCCCAGACCCGGGGATAAGGCAGGCTAAGAGGATACCAAGATGATAGCATGTAAAATGCGGGAGATCGGCCCAAGCACCGTGCAACCGAAAATTCTTAAAATCCCAAATGAATCTGACAATCTGTTCAAATATAAAACGTAAAATTCGCGTATAAACAAAATATAAAAATTTGAGCATCATAATCTCTTGGGTCTTGAGAAGCTGCATTGCAAAAACAGCACCAGTTTCGTTAACAAAATAACTCCAGTAAGCTTATAGCAAGATTTTTGAATTAGTAATAAGCTGGGCCTCTGTAGAAACTGAAGCACGATAAATGAATGAAAAACAAATAAAACGCGAAAAAATAAAAAAAATGAACCAAACAACAAAAGAAAAAGGTTTAAGCAATTGAAAATGCTAAAGCAACCGAGTCGCGGGAATTCCACAAAAGTTGACATTGGAATCGGGCAGAGGAATCAAAGAAAACAGAGACAAACTCAAAGTTTTTGGACAATCATCCAAACTACGCCAAGGCCAAATTGTTGAAATGATATGAACATATTTGTTCATCTTTCTCTTTGCTTAAGAAAACAAAGTTTCCATTGTGTTGGCTCAAAGGGGAGGGGAAATTATTTTCCATGCTGTCGTCGTTGTCGTTGTCATTGTTGGAGTTATTTTTCTTAACGCATTCGATTTGTTTGGCAACATCCAAATGCTCGTCTGAAACGGTTTCATTTGATTCCAAAATATCCTTAAAGTTAAAATTCTTGCTTGAACTAGTTTCCATAGACAATTGTTGTTCAAAATTGCCTATTCTGTTCATTAGTCTCTGCTCAGGTGGCAGCTCAAGTTCAGCGAGCTGTTCAATTGTCGCCTTGTACTCGAGATCGGCAGTCTGGCGCTCCTCGAAGCGTTTGACTATGAGACATCGAATCCTGTTTCAAATTTTGCCTTTCCTTGTGTGCTGAGTTCCCCTTTCCTTTTCAGGGCATTCTCGAATTGGCAAAAGCGGAAAAAGATGCGATGGAGGTTTTGTGCACTTCCAAATATATTTATTGTCTCGGCTTGAAGTCACACCAAAATTGAAACCGCCAGAACCATGACATGCCTCACTGTTTTCTGAAACACATATAAGAGAAACAAGTAAGCAAGGCCAAGTCGGAAGAGACAGAGAGAACGTGTCCAGAAAATACCCTAACATATTAACAAATATACTCGAACTTGTTTTTGCTTTGTGATTTGTTTTATATGAACATACGATTTCTGGGACTACTCGATCGAATGTATGCAGTTGATCAATATGATCTCAAGATATATTCCTTGCTTTTCTTAAAACTTGTCGCTTATTTCGCTATCGCTCATCGATTTCTATTAATATTAAGGAAGCAGAGAAGTTAACGATTACAATCAATAAACTAATTTTTACCACTTTTATTTACAATTTATCGTTAAGATGTTATAGTCTCTGAGTTCGTCTAGTCTTTTGATGCTGATTAAGAATACTTAGAGTTAATGGCTCACATATGCTTCAATATGCCTATCATGTGTATTTGCATCATCAGACTCTTCTGGCTATTTTTTGATGGGCACAGGGTATAACCACACGGCAACAGGGGCACGACACACCGCAGACATATGGAAATTGTGTTGTTGAAAACATGTGTCGCAGTCACAGTCACAGCTAAGAGGAAGCCAAGAGCCCCAGGCTGACACGCCCACCGCCCTCACAATAAACCACTGTAAATTATATTAAAAAAATTCATTATTCTTATTCCGTGTGTATTTGTGGTTTTAAATAAATACAATTTCGGCAGCAGTTAAAAACGCATAATAAATGATATAAGGAAAAATATATATTGTGTACGACAAACGACAGAGATGGGCAGTCAGTACGAGAGAGACAGACAGAGAGAGAGAGAGAGAGATGGATAGAGAAAGTCATATGAAAGGCAAAAGCTTTTAAGTGCACTTAAATCATAATTTCGCGAAAAACAAACCGACGCCGCAAAATATTCGCGTTGAGAATTGAAAATTAAAAAGTTAACAAATTTGTTTTTCTTCATCCTCTTCAATCCAACGCATCGCTGACCCTAAAGAAGCCAAGAGCAACTGAACTGAACAGAAGCAACCGAATGCCGAGTTCTTTCCTTACCTGTATATATATATTTATATATATATATATATATGCATTAAGAACAAAGTAAAATGCTGATAATGTAATGAAGTGTGGCAGGAATATTAAAGCCACAACGTCTTGTTTTACGGAAACCACTCCACTTCACTTTAGCTCTTAAAAACAACGTGCATATGGAATCGCATATTTAATCAGGTTGTGTTTTTTTTCGTTATGTGGTGTTTCTTTACCGCAGCAGGCATATTAACTCAAATCCATTTTATATGCACAAAATCTTGGTTAACATCATGTTTTATGTTATTGTATCTTTAAGTTATAGTCCGATTCGATCGGTAGTCGACTTCTTCGTAATCGCAGCAAAAAAAAATAAGATATATGACAAGATATATGAACCAAATAATATTTCAAGCTACCCGAATACAACTTCTACAAAAAATGAGTACATCAACTTGGCTATATTATGCTTTAGAGGTTTGAAGACGTCTCTGTGTCAAGACAAAATTCGAATATAGTATAATTAGGACGGAAAATGATACTAGGTATTAACAAAAAATATAATCGACAAGACGACAGACAATATCAATGATTAATCTTTAAAAATGATTACCTTTAAGCGCTGCAAACAGTCAATTAAATTAGCGGGTGGATTGAGAACGCAACTAAACTCGTACATGATTCACAATGCACTCGTTTGTGCAACAGCGTTGAGCTGTCGCTTTTGTGAACCCATTCCCCAACACTGAAGTGTATTAACTTTTAATTTTGTTAATGGTAATGACATCATACCACAAGTTAAGACAAATTCAATTAAATCTCCTTGTGGCTTCCAGTTATTAATTAATTCCACTTAGCTTTACACAAACAAGTAAGAGAGGTGCAGAAGAGTGAGCTGGACTATACCCTGAACAAAGCTGTTAAATATATTATATAGTTTAATTGGCAAATTTCTTTTTAATTAAAAAATATTAATCAATCTTGATATGCGCCGGGTATATGAGAACATACTCTCCGCCGGGTATACGAGAAAATATACTCCAAATTAGAAGTCTTTAGCTATTATAGGATATATATCAACTCGGTTGTTGCTCCTGTTCAAGATTATATATACCTTATGGGGTAGGAGATGCTCCCATCTGCCGGATACATAAATGGGCAGAAAACCGCTAATTGTGCCCACAATATACAATTCCGTTAAGCAAGCGGTAACTAAGCAGTGCTAAAGCAGTGCAAATGTTTACACTTTCCTAATGATAATTTTCATTTAAAATATTGTAGCCTCAACACAAATTCATATATCTTGCTTCTTCTTCTTCTTCAAGTTGGCAGTCACACAATTGAAGTCTATCGATATCGATATTGATATCATTGTACAGATATTATTTTCCAGTCTTATTACTAAGTTACTATTAGCCTGTCATCTAAATTACGAGTTTTATATATAACAATGCAACTCAAATATACAGATTCAATTTACGCAGCCTATAAAAGACTAATAACGAGAAGAAGCCACATAATAAAGTTGTATGTCCTGCGTTATAATGCACAGGAAAGTTGTATAACTTTTTAATAAGTAATGTCCAGTCACTGACAAGCAGTGCAATGAAATAATTTATGCTTCAGGCACGCGTCAACATTTTGATGTCATCTTTATGGCGCACCGACAAAGCATGCGAAATCCAAGTAAATAGCTGTGAAATACATAAAAAACGAGGAGAAATATGAAATATATTTACTTGGTCGTAAATTGTATGCTGGGTGCTGTTGGCGTTGTTGTAATGTGACTTCAACTTTTTTTTATATTTAATTAAAAATAATGATGATGCAGCGGAGTGGCCGCCAATGTCCCACTTAGTGGCGTGTTATTAATGTGCCCCATAATTTCCTGTCTTTGCAGAACTGGCATGCCATAATCAGCAGCACGTTGGCATCGCTCCTTCTGCTGGGCATCTCCACTCTGATTGCCGTTGCGTTGGTGGTACACACAGAACTGGTGCCGAAGAAGTATTTGCAAATCGCTGCCAAGCCCGCCACACCAACCAAGCCGAACAAACGCCGCGAGAGTCTAAACAACATTACGCAAATCACAGCGCAGTCCCCAGAGCGGACAGCCGTGATGGGCGGCGGAAGGGGCAGACGGAATCCACCGCCGGCCAACAACTCCAGCAACTGCAGCAGCGCCCGCTCCTTGGCCCTTCAGAGCGGCTCAGCGGGTATACGCGGAGCCATTGGCATTAGTTGGCTGCTGCCGCTGCTGTTTGCGATTGCTGCGCCTCTAATCTGTAGCATCATTGGCAAGTGGCCGCGTCACTGGTGGCTAGAGTTGCTCACCACCCGACTGCCGTTGGATTCGAGCAGCCCCAACAGTGGCAGCGAAACGGATGAGATGGAGTCCACAGAGTACGATGCTGGTGTCTACTATGCAACGCACACGCTGCTCAATGGCGATAATTTACTGCTCGAATCGGAGGCACTGCTGGGCAATGCAACGGCCAGGCGGCAACCGGCCCTAACTCAAACATCATCAATGAGCAGCAGCAGCAGCAGCAGCAGCAATAATGTGGGCACATCAGCGTCATCAATCACAGACAGCAGCAGCAATAGTAGCTCGTCCTCGAACTTGGATGCTGTGACAGCAGCGGCATTGACTTGGCCGCAACAACAAAAACAACAGGAACAGCAGCAGGCTGGCGGTTGGAATCGTCGCGCCTCCGCCCCTGCATCTGGACATGCCGAGGCAGCGGCATTCACATCCGGCTTGGGCGGGACGTCGACGACGCCTTCGCTGAGTTTCATCCTGTTCGTTTGCATTGATTTGCTTTTCGTTCTGCTCTTTTTTGTGCTGTTTGTCATTTTAATGAAGAAACTTTTGTGGCTGTGGCACAAGAATCGAAATGTGCACGCGCATCCGCTGGATAAATTCAATGTGGCGCTGCGCAGGCGGTGAGTTGCACATAGATAAATAGAGATTGCATTCCGTTAAGTCCAAATATAGATGGAGAAGAGCAACAAATCGAAATGTATTCTGTATTCTGTCTGACTGACACAGCTTAAAATGGTCCACTCCAAGAATTTAATTTCCCTTTTACTGTCTAAGCTGAATATAGAAAATTATTGCGGCCAGAAAAACGTCAGCCATAAAATCAGTTCGCGTACCAAAGAAAATGCTTTTAATTTCCTCTGTAGCTCTCGCTCTCTCTCTCTATCTATCTATCTCTCTCCCTCTTACACACCATTTTACATCTCTCTCTTCCACAGACTTGGATTACTTTATCGGGCAGGCGGTTTGCTCCTCATAAAACTTTGCAGCGATGGATGCTTCATAGTCTTCGTTAATTCCACGCCGGATACTTGGTGGGCATATCCGTTTGGCATATCGTGCATAATATTGGTAAGTCCAGAGTCAAGTCACCATATAACATATCATGCCATACAAAGTCGTCAGCCAATTTAGATATTATTCCGTGTATTAGAGCAAAAGTGCGGACAACGAGACGAATGCTCGATTTGATGTGCAAATTTGATGGCATTTGCTGATTTTATGTTGATTGAGTTGTTCGAGCTCAAAGTGGGCGTCTTTGGCAACTTGTCAACAAAACTATTAAGGAATGGCTCCCCTGTGGCTCCACATTTTATGCAAATACCATTCTTCTGTCCTTTTTTTTTTTTTGTTTCACTTTCTGTTTGGGTTTTATGCTGGTTTACTTAGTATTTCGTCTTATTTGGCGTGCATATTTCATCAAAGTGCAAAGACTGCATATTTTTACGCTTGCCACACAAATTATGCATGCAAAATCAACTGAGACTTTTAGAGCAACAGCAAAAGTAACAGTAACATTAGCAAGAAGCCATAAGCAACATACCACGCCTCTTTCCTACCTCCGAAACCACTTTCACTCGTTGCAATAAGTTTCACCTGCCTGTTCTGAGGTCGCCCTCGTCTCAAGGTGGCCTCAAAGAAGCCTTTTTTTTTTTTTTGTTGTTTGTGTTTACTTTGCACTTGACATCGGTATCCACTCAATGATTCACTGACTCACTGGCCCACTCACTAACCCACTCACTGACTGACTTACTCCTTTACTACCTTGCCAAGCTTATTATGTAGCTGCTGCTTTTTGCTTCGTTTGCTTTGGTTTTGCAT
Source organism: Drosophila fungiperda (assembly GCA_035042345.1). Lineage (NCBI taxonomy): Eukaryota > Metazoa > Arthropoda > Insecta > Diptera > Drosophilidae > Drosophila > Drosophila fungiperda. The sequence continues at coordinate 1,108,575 of JAWNLM010000293.1, read as the reverse complement.
TTTTCTTTTCTTGTTTTTATTTTGCAACTGATTTATTGTGTAAACTATAAAAAGTGCTTTTTTAGAGTACTCACTTGATTGCTTCTTCTGTAACAACCAGCTATTTTAATTACATAATATGTTTCTTTAATTTCATTATGCTATTGAGATTATTTTTCTACGGTGGTATTGTTGATATTTTTATATTATGGTATACATAATACTCCTGCAACTTAGGAACGAAGAAAGACAAAGGAGACTAAGGAGCTGGGAAGAGACACCAGGACTCCGACAGGCCAAATGCCTTTTTGGCGGCTATAATCAAAAACAATTTAAGCAAGTAATATCCATGGGTAGGAATAGGAATAGGAATATTTGTCTGTCTACTGACAGCACATTGTAGACTAAGAAGCCACCTATTAAAACTGGGTAATTATAGTAATAATCGGTGCAGGTTTTGTGAAGGGGAGGAGGAGTCCTCAACTCATCATACCAGAATGTATCGCCTTATCCAGGAAAAGATGCAGCATCCTAGGGATGCATGTTATGAATGTCAATAACATGGAAACCCTCAACCTCAACTGGGGTTGATGGAGAAGCTATAAGCTTAGAAGGGGCACAATAGATCTAATAGGTCGCAGTACAGAACACCCAATTTTATAATAATAATTTAATAATATCCCATAATAATCGTCATCTATACAATTTAGAATTTCAATACTTATTAGTTATTGAACGTACTTTTATTTGTATATGTTACGATGCATCGGAATCGATTCGACCATTTTTGCAACTCTTAAAGCCAATTATTTTCTTTAATTGCACCTTATTTCCACTAAGATATTAATTGATAATTAAGATGCTACTGTTTATCTTATGTTGCTTTTTTTCCATACATTTACCTTCTGCCGGATTAGGTAACTAGGCCCATAATAGCATTACATTTTTTGTTTTTCTAACTTACACATTCACATCAGATTCTGGGAATGCACAAAACATCACGCTCAAAGTAGTCGACGTTGCCACATGCCACACACATCTTGTCTGCTTTTGCGGCCTGAGGGCTATTAATATGTCCATCGATTGCCATATAGAATATACTTTGCTCAGACTAGGCAGTGGATCTATTTTAATTATTTATATGAGCATTTGAAGGGCAGCCACACGCACGTATTGGAACTCCTTAATGGGGGATAGCACTGGGCAAATTGGAAGAGTCTGCTAATTATGTAATTAATTTCCCTGTGAAACCAAAACTGGACACTAGACGTTTGTCAAGAAAGATGCTCTGGCATCAGTTCATGAACATCTCAATTTAATAAATACACAAATTAAACATTAAACATTCATACTAATTATGTACAATGAGCTTTCTCTACTATCAATTGACTTCAAGTGCACATTTCATTTGAATTCTGGATTCCTATGTATTTTTACCTTTTTTTTGTAATGAATTTTCCCTCCCAATAATCAATATTCTTAGCAGTTACGTTTATTTAGTGCATTAAATATGTTTATTCATTTTAAAGGTGTATATTTTGTAGTTAATACATATGAATTTTTTTAGTATTTGATTTGTATTCATTAAGAGCAATGGTGCATTGATTATATAAGATCATAAATATAGATTAAATTTCATTAAGTTTTTTGGATTCTTTTAATAATGGTTGACCATCCGAAATGTATTAATTCTTTATTGATACATGGTTCGTATTACGGCGAATAATCTATAAGACATTTTCAAGAACTACATAGGAAATAAATTAGTAATTACCAGTAAATATGTAATCAGAGATTATCTCACCATCGCCATTGTCTCCATTGAGATATGTAAGTATTCGGTGGCCTTTAAGCAAACTGGTTTTTGAGCGCGCTGAGCAATCAAAATGAGCATTTTATTGAATCGCACATCGGCATGCGGCCAATTCATCTCGTAAGCCGCTGCAGAAACGCCTGTGCTCTGCAAGCCAGGTTAATGGAAAACAAAAATCGTCAAAGGATCTATGAAACGATTATGAATACACACCGACACAATTAGCCAGTCACTGAAGTAGCAAATTAGATAGATTTCCAATAAGGACGAAATCAGGAACATAACCAATTTTATAGTGTAACCCGCACTCACTCCAAGGGTCATCTGAAAGCCCACAATGCACACCAAGATTGAGGAGGTGACAAAATTTAAAAGCAACGGCCTTCCAAACACAGTGTTCATAATATCCGAAAGTCTGCAAAAGGAAAAGTGAACTAAAACGAAATAATGATATAAGTAAAACTTACCTAAATAACTTGTTGTGATAAATAATCAAACTCTTCAACTGGTTTATATCCTTTACATAGCCATTCTCCACATGGCCGGCTTGCACCTGAAACTCTGCCAGACTCTTTGAGAGGTACTCAAAGTGCATGACGAATTGCATGCTAAACGCATAGATGGAGAGATCTGCCGCGATGTTCCCAAATGTGGCCATAAGGCCACACAATATCTGCATAATATATATCAGATAGTAGCTCCAGTTGTCGGTGCAATTCCAAGGGCATGTTGGGTAAAACGGCAGTGTCATATCGGGATCGGGACTGTGGAGTATCCAGCGCTGTATTTGATAACGCACAATGTTGAAAAAACAATATGTGGTAACGACAAACGTAAAGAGGAAACTGAAGCCCCGCATAAGATATCGGATACGTTCGAAATGGTAGTCAACTTGATACTTCTCCTGCTGCTCGCGGATTTTTGATGGGAAGATTGCCTCCATTTCGGTCACCAATTCATTCAGCTTGTCTTTCTTTCTCCAAATACTGATTATCTTTAGTTGACTGGTAGTGATAAAGCTCAGATAACAAATAGTCATGCAAAGATCCAAAATTTTGTCCCCACTCTTGTAATATTCCACAATAAGCACCCATTCCAAGCCGATATTAAAGCTTATATTGGCAATATTGAGCAGAAAGGTGACATATGGCCAACGATTATGATTTGCCTTGGAGTCGGGCGACTCGTAGGGATCCACGCCGATTATGTGATAGTAAATCAGAGGCAGACTCAAAAAGTCATTGTAAGTTACGTATGCTTTTTGCATCTCAAAATTGGTAAATTGTTGACCAATGCTACTCAATTCAAGTTTTCAACTGAAACTTATTGAGGCTAAATGCGGCATACTTATATTCCGCAGTATATTACTTGGCATTTTCACAAAACCGCAAAATAAAATATGTAGCTGCACTTCTCTGCACTGTTTGAGTATAAAAATTATAATGAAAGAACTGTTTTCATAGGCATAACGAACATTATGTACCCTTAAAAACCATTGAAAGCCTGTCGATATCTTAATTCTGATCAAGACTACAAGACATTATTATATATACTTAACGGGTTCAAAAAAGTTTTCTTCAATACGATACTTTTTTATTTATGTGTTTCCCCTTTTACTAATCAAAAATAATATATATTCCTTAAGAGGTAAAGATTTTTTTTCAAAATTATAATACCCTTAGATTTCCTTATGAACTCTTTGCTAAAAGCAATGTTTCTTCTTATTAGATGCTATTGCATTTGATAGTATCAAAGTATGTCTCCTGAAGATAAGATTTAAACTTAGTGAACAAATTATAATACCCTGCCAGTATGTGTCCAATTCCAATCGAATATTCCTTTAAAACCGCAAAGTTTGCTTAGAGGAAAATCAAACAAAGTGGTTTTCATTGCAGTTTTATAGCTTTATTGCAACGTAGAATTTGATTGCGGTTTAGGTTCCTGCATGATTTATGCAGTTAAATATTGTTGTCGTAACGGGTTCAAGCTTTGCAAATAAAGTGATTTGAGTAAATTACTCAATTGCCTTTTGATTTATGAATGTGACCAATATGAAGGATATCTGAAAAATTGCAGCTGTCGAAGGCAACATTTAAATATAATTTAATGTGAGGGTGGCTGTCGGTTAGTCGAAGTACTCTGTGTATATTTTTTTACCTTCATTTCAAATATTTTCTGATGGAAATTAAATTAAATTTTTAAATATTAAATACTTTATTTTATTTGATAGAAAGCATGCTCATAAGAATATTTCTCTTTTGCAAATGCTTTTTCTTGGCTCAATTAAATTTCTCAATATCCTCAGAAGTGCATCGCTTGAAGAATAATAAAAGACTTGATTTTATAACGATTGCGTGCAAAATATATATTTAATTACTTTGGTGAATAACAATGTAATGTGCCGCTCTATGATATCATCAAAGAAAAGATACTTAAGAGATTTACTCCAGTTATGTGCAAGGTGATTGTGTATAATTTGTGTAAGTATAATTTTCTGCTATTGAGTAATTTTTAAATAGCAAACTTCAGCTTCAGTTAGCAAATCTCGATTTACTGATACATAGTACGAATCATACAAAAGAATCTGTAGCTCATTTCCAAGAACTAAAAAGGTTAAGAAGTGAAATACATATCACAATAAGAAACATTATATTTAGCAAAGAAATAACTTACCATAGTCATAGTCGGCATTGAAATATCCAAGAATACAGTTGCCTTCAAGCAAACCGGTCTCTGAGTCCTTAATGCTATAATAATAAGCATTTTCTTATAACGCGGATCTGCCTCAATCCAATTCATCTGATAGACGGAGTCTGCCAAACTGCCGCTCTATTAAATACTAGTTATAAGACTTTCTTGATATTATTATTATATTATATATACGTACTGCAGTGATAAGCATATCGCTGAAATAGCACATGAGATAGATTTCTAAAATTTGGGCCACAAAGAATAATGCCAGCTTGCAGACTTGCTCTGTGCTCAGGCCAAGTGTCATCTGAAAGCCCACAAAGCAGACTACCAGCGAAGAAGCCAAAAAGTTCAAGAGCAGCGGGAAACCAAAGACCTTATTGATGACATCGGTTAGTCTATGTGAACATTGGGATATCATCAGTAAATAGATATACATATATATATATATAGATTATGCCCAACTTACCCCAGTAGTTTATTGTGATAGGCGATTATATTCTTCAACAATTTGAGATCCTTGGCATAGCCGTTGGCCACACGACCTGCTTGGATATCAACCTCAACCAGCTCCTTTGACAAAAAGTCATAGTGCATCACGTCCTGAATGACTACCGCGTAAATGAGGATATCACTGGAAATATGGGCAGCTGTGCTCGTGTATCCACCCACTACTTGGATTGTGTACATCACACAGAAACCCAGGCTGTTGTCCACACTCCATGGCGATGTTTGGGAATAGGGCATCGACATTTGTGCACCTGGCAGCTTCATTATGAATCGTTGAATGATATACTGGCCGATTATGAAGAAATTGTAGATAGCGACGAGCACCAGGTAGAACGCAGTAAAACTCTTAGTAAACATACGACAAAGTTTCAGATAGTGTTCAACTTGATATTTGCGTTGATCCTCAGCTGTGGATGATGGAAATATTAATTCCATTTCACGCACTAATTCGGTCAACTTGGTCTTCTGCCACCAGACGGTTATCATCTTCAGCTCGCCCACAACACCATAACCAATGAAGCCAATTAACAGGCAGGATTCCACAAAGTTCTCGCTATTCCTAAACGAGACATACACAAAAGTCACCTCCAGGGCAATTACAAATAATAGATTAAACACTTGGAACAGAAAGATGGCATAGAGCCAGCGATGCGAAGTGGCTCTGCTGCCCGTCGACTCAAATGGATCCACTCCAATCGTGTGATAATAAAGCAAAGGCAGACTCATAAAATCATTAAAGGTGACATATTCTCGCGGCATTTTCAAATTTCTACAGTTGATATAAACTTAACAACAAAAATGATATTTAGGTAAAGGAAATATCGTCGATATGCTCAATATTGTTTATATTTATTTTAATTTTTTACTTTATTTCTTTTAGGCAAGTTTCTAGTTGTAATTGCATTAAATTTTTTTCAAGAATTGATTCAGCATTTAAGATTATACTTTGGGGATAACTAATTTAACTCGTGTGTGCTGAACACCTCTGTCAATTGTCAACTGAAATCGAAATACAATTTATTTGAAAAGGCTGAGTTCGCTTAATTTCAGTCTTAGCCAAAAGAAATACATATTTCGCATTAGGTAACTTGTAATGGACTTTTAATTACACGTTGGACTTTTTTCCATCAAAGAACTCTGCTGCTCAGCGGTAAATAAAATATGGGAAAATCAGCAATCAGTGGCTGAAAGTAAGGACTCTACAATATGGAAAGTAGAAATATAAAGCACTCTAAATTTTAATAATATTTAAGGTTTTTACAAAAATTTACCCATATTTATTGGCTGTTATTCGTTTTACTTTTTTTCAATTGATTAATGCTTTTAGAGAGTTTTAAGTTCTTTAAATATCTTGATTAATATAATTTATTAATTCAACTATATATTCATATCATATCAGCCTAATATATAAAATATAATATCTAAAATTAGGCATATGTCGTCAAGGTTAATTTTTGTTCGGAATGATAAAAGTCATCAAATATTCATCTTATTATATCTATTTACTTGCAACTTAAATTTCAGGGCTTTGGCATACTCTTCTGTTTTGTGATTAAGGCCGAGAGCCAGCTGCGCGGACCACCGTTCCTGAGTAGCAACGGCAGCAGTCAGAGCAGCTCGCTGAAGCAGACCAAATTCAACACGAGCAAAACTAGTCTGGATGAGAACTACTGCACGACGACGACGGCCAGCATCAATAGTCCACTGAGTTGTAAGTATTTGGGTAGGCAGATGAGGCAAAAATCGAGGAAGATTGTAGCTGCAATTCATTCCATTAACCATCGCTTGCAGTCTATACCAATCATGACAAGGAGAAGGAGAGCGAATGCATGGCAACATCAGCAGTAGCCGCAACTGGGGTAGGGGCAGGAGCCGGGGCAGCTGGGGTAAGCTCTGCGGGGACAGCACCGCTGCAACAGAAGCAAGGACTCGAACTGTCAGCGACAACTGGAACAGGAGCCGGAGCAGGAGTCGGAGGCTGTGGGGGAGTGCAGCTGCCGTTGACAATCATCTCGACGGCGCCGCGTTGCCAGGCTGCCGTTGTCAGCACAGCAGAAACACTACTAAGTGGACATCCACATTCACATCAACATCAACAGTTGCCGCTGACTGTGGCAGCCTCGCCAGCCACACGCTGCTGTGCAATGCTCAGCGGCGGCAATGCGGAGGCAGCCAGTGCCCTGGGCTATGCCTACGATGCGTACACGATGGGTGGCTTGACCGGCAGTCTGGGCAGGCGCATGCTGCACCACCCACAGACAGCAACACATTATGACGAGTTTGTCGGCGTTGAGACACTGGACATACTGCAGGGTCTAGCGGCAGGTAAGTGACCAAGCGACACTTGGTTGACGAAAGTCCCGAGTGCTGCTGTTGCATTGTAAATGAGCCGCTGGCTAACCACAGACAACTTATAGACAGCATCATTGGCATACGAACCACTAGCCATGCTGGCACGCCCCATTATGTGCCGCTGCAGCATAATCCGTATGTGGACTTTGTGCCCAGTCCGCTGGTGCTCAGCTTGCCACAGGGACCCCGGCTGCCACCACCACCCACCATTAGCGGCAATCTGAGTGGTGCGTTGGCTGGTGGTGTCCTATCGAGTGCCACGTTGCCAACGCCCAAGACGCAGAAGCGTGTGACCATCATGGAGCCAACCTCACGCACCACCTTCGATCCACTGTTGCCCACAATGGTGGCTGCTGTTGTCTCCACCACAACCACTGCAGTCACAACGAACCCTGGTACGCCGCCGACGCAGAGTGCCGGAGTTGACAGTAGCAATAATGCAACCCTGGATCGCATCACTCACGATCTGGACTATTTGCTCAATCGTGGCAGCATCGATGTGGATACAACGGCGACAGCATCATCACAACCACCACCACCACCACCTGCTGTGATCAGCAAGAAGTGCGAAGACTCCCAGCAGAGTAGCAAGTTGTAAGGACCCCGAGTTAACTAGACAACTAGAGTATTCAATACTTTGGAATCCTAATTATAAGCAGTGGCATTTAGTAAGGGTATCACTGTCCGATGCTTCGGCATTTGATGGTGCATAAAATAAAACAGAATAATGTACATATTTATATCCCCAAAAAAGAAATATGACTCTCATCTTGTAAATAATTACTTGTTAAAATATAACTTGCAATATTCAACTAATTCACTGTTGCAATTTAGATGGATTTATTGTGAAAAGTTGTATGTTTAAAGTTTCACAATGTTTTGTTAAATATTTTGTTAGCATAGCTCTGATAAATCTATGTGTTCTGTAAATACTAATAGCCCCATTTGTGAATATGCAGTTTATCTGTTGCAACATTTAGTTAAGATTCCATCAAAACAAATTATGGCAACTCAGTAAAGTGATTCTTAGACATCATTCAAACTGCATGGCTATTTCAGATCAAATTTCAACTCATCTAAATCAAATGAAAGAATTTAAACTAAACAAAATTTTTTAGCTAGATTTACAAATAAGATCAAACAGACGCAAAAGGTAACTATATATATATATATATATATATATATGTATATTAACCTTAGGTTAATTCAATGTGAGCACACCGAAAAGAAGAGTGTGTTTAAGTTTTTGATTCCATTTCTTTCTAGACCTAAACAAAAAAAAAACCAAAATTAATGCATAATTACAATGTAAAACGATAAAATCTCTACCAAATACAATAATTGTAAAAGTAAAGAATATAACAGAACTATTTCTGCAACAAACAAATTATACATACACATACATATATCTTTGAATAAACTCAAGACTCTTGTTATAAAAAATCTCTCAAAAAAAAAAAGAAAATTACGATTTTTATTATGTGTTGTTTTTATTGCATCGATGATGAATTGTGAGTTTATGGCAAATTATTAATAGATTATTATCAGTATGGCATATACATTATAAATCTCGTTGACTCTTCTCCACTAAAAGCTAACCACATGCCCCATAAAGTGGGTCACGTACTCTCCGCGTATGGCAAAGAAAAATGGATGATCCGCTCGAAAGAACTTTTGCCGTGAGGAATTGCTAATCACAATCGGCTTATAGCCTAAAATAAATATTTAATAACAATTAGCGGGGTTTGTGGGGTTTCTTTTTTAATTAACTCACCTCCTGCCGGCTGAGGCGACTCAGAACCTGATCCGGATTCGTTTAAGTCAATCCGCAGCTTTTGGAGAACATCGCCAATGGGCAGGTTACCGGCTGAATGCAAATGCTTGAAGTTAGCTAAGGAACCGAAAATCTCGACAAAACCCAGCTAAAAATACAAAATAATATTTTTATCAAAAGGTATTTATAATTTACATAAAGTTAATTAAAGTATTCAGTACGTCGCCGAAATTTAAATTAAAAGAATGTATTTGGCTAGAAGCACTTAAAAAAAAAAATAAAGTTCGTTGCATAGTTTCAAACGCAAGAAATTATAAAATATGCGACACACTTTTATATTGTGACACCAAAAATTTACTGTTGCTGACTTTTGTGCTGCTCAGAAATGCCACAAATGCTTCCTAGTTGCCACTGCAATACTTTGGTGACCGCAAAAGTATGCAGTGAAATTGTTGAGCTGTCCAAAAATACTTTCTGCTTCTGTTCACTTGGCAAAATGTTACTTACATTGGATACTTAAAAGAATACCGCAGGTGCAGTGGAACTTTATTGAAACGAATAAAATCCACACAAATTGTGACAAGTTGGAAAACTCCCAATTTATTTTGACAAACGGAACTGAACGCAATTTAGTAAATATTTTGTTGTTAAACATCTTAATCCGACTATTAAGACAGATCAAACTTTTTGGCAGAAATTAACTTTAAATTAAAATAAGTTTGCGAAATGGAGTCGGCTGAAAGTTATAATATTTTGACTAATTGCGTTCCATTTTTTTTTTGGCTCATTAAAAAACTGTGAACACCTGTTGACTCACCTGTCTTAGCGCCTGCCGTAAGCTGCACTCAAAGTCCATGCTAAACTTGGGCACCAGCACCTGAACGCTCTCCATTTGCATGCGCTGCTGCAGTGCACCCAGATCCACGGTGCGCAGTTGACTTTCCAGCTCTGCCAAGGCCGATGCATCGCGCTTGTTGGGCAGGATTAGGAGCATTGCCAGCTCATCGGCATGTTCATAGGGCAATTCAATGGCGCGGGCGTTGAGCTCTCGCAGCTCAGCGTACTTCACAAACATGTCCTCGTCGAAGAGCATCGGCACCTGTTTTGGTGCCTCCGAGGCGTGGCTATGGAATTCGTATAAACCTGTGCGATACGCGCTAAATGGCAAAAACCATTTGCTTTGTAGCCGTGCAGCGAGCAGGAGTAGCAGCTGCGACGCGACGCTGCCATTGGATTGGAGCGACTGGCCCCAGTTGCCACCGCCAGTGCTGGCCAAGATATTATCGCTTATGTAGCGGCTCAGCTTCTCCGACTGCTGCAAGTCGAGGCACTCGGCCGTCGCATGGAAATACGTTTGGGCAATCTTTTGGAAGTCATCCGCAATGTGTGTGCCAACGCTGGCCTGGAGCAGCAGGCGATTCTGCAGCTGGATGCGTGTATTTTGATCGGCGGTTGCTGCGGTTAGCTCAGCGGCATAGAAATTGGCCATTTTGGCATTGCTGGCGAAGCGTTGCTTCAGCTTCAAATGCTTCTCCAGCTCCGCGGCTGTAGCCCCATCGGAGCCCAGATAGAGCAGCGCCAGACTCGCCTCCAGCAGTAGTGGCGATATAATTACATTTTCATCAGCGGCTGCGGTTGCAATATTGTGAAAAATTTCGGCTCCAAGATTGATTTCTTGTGGCACACCAGGTGCTGTGGGAATGGGTGCAGCACTCATACTGGTTGAGCAACAGGGGTTGACTTTGGGAAGCTAAAAAAATATAATAATAAACAGGTTTTAGCGGTTGTTTTTAAGATTTTTCTATTAGACTGCTGGAGGACTATTAATCATTTTAGGATATAATAAAATGTAGAATTTATGTGTGCACTTTAAATGATTCTCAGGTTAAAGATGAGGCAACTTGTTTATAATAAAGATATATATAATAAACCAAAATTCGTATCCCTTACATACATAAAGCATACTTTGTAAACAAAAACAATTTTTGTCTCGTAGACAATCTCGAAGCTGATCAAAATAAATTTTCTGGTACATAGATCAAAAATGTATTTCATAAATTTAGAAAGTACTAACTTTATATGAGTGATTAATTTTAATGGTATGAACATATATGCAAAATTCAATTAATTTGCGCTAGAAGTGACCAGATGTACATTGTTTCATTAGACTAGTAGTACAAATCAAAATGCCCTTCAAGTTTAATGCAAAACACATGTGTGATCTTTAAAAAATTCAGATTTGATAGCATTCAGATCAAACTTTGAGATCTCAACGTGACCGTGTGCCTTTAGATACAAGACACATATATATAAAATTAGCTAAAAGTACACAACAATATACAATGTACACAACCAAAATATTATTATTAAGCTGCAAACGTATGTTGTTTAGCCTCTACTTTTATATATTTGCTGATATTTGATTTATTTAAATGCGCACAGATTTTCCGTAGGCATTAGATGTCATGATATCTATTAAATTTTCTTTTCAATTGCCCAAAAGTTTGGCCATAGCCTCAAAACAACACTTTCTAGAAAAACAATGTATTTTAATTTATTCCATTTCGCTGGGAAGCAACCAACATCAAATGAAAATTGCTCATATCTAAAGTGCACAACTTACAAATACCCTGTACTATAACACATTCATTCATATTCATTCATAAAAACATTTACAGGCAATTAAAAGTGCATTAACACAACTGAGCGTGTTTTACTCGATTATGCGTGGCTCGTAAATACCCTGTACTGTAAGTTTTTTAAAAGTATTGTTTAGTTGTTAAGAAGAACCAGTTATGAACAGTTTATATTTTCCTAATATGCTCATTATATAGTCAGAGTTTGCTAATTCTGCTCATATCTTATTTTACCCTTTTTATTTTATTAGTAAGCACACAGGGTACTTTCTGACATTATGGCAAGAGATGCACCAAAAAAAAAAAACCAAAGTGAAAAACAATGGACCAAGACAATGGACAGCAAACACAAAAACTTGACACTATTCTCGGTTAGCCAACCAAATACACAACAGCCCAAAACGGAAAAACTTTTTGACATTGCTCTGTTAAACAAGCAAACACACATATATAAATACATATATATATATATAAATATATATATACATATATATTTCGGCAACTTTTAATCTGACGCGTATCTAGCATTTCTCGCATTTATAGTTCGCGTGCTCAGCTTCCTCCACACATAAAAACACTGAAAACAATCTTTAAAATGCACAGAGTTTGACTATGAAACACTCTACAAAAGTTGAATCGAAATGATTAATGTTAAAGATTTTACAATATTAATAAAATAATTCATTTTATTAAGCTACTCATGTGTTTTGGATTTATGTATTTTTATATAAATCTATATAGAGGGTATTATAAGAGTTTTCCATTCTGCACATTTGGCTGACTTTATAAGTAGCGCACTCAGCTCTTAAATGCTTATTGTTTATTTTGGGTGTGCCAATTTTTGTGTTTTCTTTTCGGATTTTAATTACATCATGAATTTGTCAAATGTGTTAGTGTTTTCCAAGCATGTACAAATGTATATTGTTATTTGAATTTGGCAAAATTTGGAGCATGTTTACTACTGACGCTTAAGCAAGTGGCAGATGGTAAATGCTCACTAGATTTTCAATGGCTAAGCGATGAGGTAGCAGAATCATTTTCCTAGTGATCATCATTATCATCAACGGTAATCATCTCAATTGTGTATTAAGAGCAACATGTGTTGGAGATTTTCACTAAACACGCACGGAAATGAGAGCAAATTTTGTAAGTACATATTCACTCAGTAATAATTTTAGTCATTCTATTTGATTTTTAGTATTATTTTGGCTTTTTTTTTTATTGTATTTAGTTATATTGCTATATATATTGGGTAATGCAGAAAATGTTGAATTTAATATCGAATTTTCTTTGATTTATTAAAATTTTTAAGTATGTTTTACAATGAATAACAAATCTATTATTATCGTAATTTATATATTTAATTATTATATTGTTTAATTTGTTTTCTATGATCACTATAGTAGTTGATTAAATTTTAGTTTTCTTATCACTCTCTTCCATCATTATTTTTTTTATATGTACCTATTAAATTTTCTGGCCACTTGGCAATGCACACAAAGTATAACAAAACGAAATACGAAATAAATTAACAAGAAAATGTATGAAGCGTATGGCAAAACAAACAAAAAAGGAAAAGCTAAGCGAATCGACGCCCGCACGCAGCTTCGCACAGAATGGAACTAAAACCGTATTCGCTCTTAGACGATGAAAGAATCTAATTAAGTTCGCCTGACGCTCTGCTCATTGATGACGACACTTGTACAAGCGAGTCGGAAACGGAAAGCTCTGGCTAAGTTCGAATTTTCTGCAAATTCTTTTTTTTTTTTTGTTTTTCTTTCTTCAACGCTAAAATTTTAATCTATTTTTATAATTTCGATGCGGACGCGACGCCGACGGAGAACTGCACAAACTGATGCTGGTTGCGCTCGCCTCTCTTCTGGGGCCATAAGTGCGTTGTTTTGGCGCTGAACCACTAGAATTGTCGCTGATTGGGAGGCTGCTACTGCTTCTGCTTCTGCGGCTGCTGCGATGCGATGCGATGCTTGATTGAATTGAGTCATCTAGCGAGCGCTTTGTTTTCATAGTTCTATTGTTTAATCAGCTTATCTAATCTGGCGCATTTGGGTCGTTCTACATTGGCGCTTTAACTCAAGAGACCTCTGCCCAACAATAGAGATGGCATTTTTAGTTTATGTTCATTAATTTTATACATACACAAACTGCATTTCTTAAATTTTAAATTTTTTAAGCACATGCAATTTTTAATTTTCTTAGATTTAAAGTTCGACTTCTATTTAACCTTCACAATTTTCTTTTAAAAGCTTCAAATGAATTATTATTAATGCATTTAATTACAATATATGAGTAAAAGGACGAGGACACAATGTTTGGTGCCGCGGTTTGAGGTGTTTCTGGGTTCTGTTTGCTACATGAAAAGTGCTGTTTGGTGACAAGCAATTAGCTTAAAAAAATAAATACATATATAAAGCCTAAATACAAATTATCCGAAAAAGAAAGGGCGAGGGGTTTTTTTTCGCCATTAGCACACTAAGTACAAATAGCCATGCAAACGGGCTGCATCCGATGAACTAAACTTTCAGTGTCTTAAACCAGCACAGCTGGGTCCTGGCATTTTTTTTTCTTGAATCTGATGGAGAGTTTGTAGTAGGGGGGAATGAGCCTCGGATGCGTTTTCATGGCCATATTGCTGCAGGACAATGTGGAAATGTGCACCGTATCAAATGTTAAATACACGCGTATAGGGGAAGGCATTGGCTACACACTAATTGAGTGAAAGTGTTGGCGCGGTCGTATAAGGAACGAGTATTTGTGTGCGTGTTAAGGCTTGTGTGGGTGGGTGTGTGTGTGGATGTGTGTTTGTGTTTTGGTTGAGTTCTTTTTTCCTAGAAGTTAAAACCGCCTTCAGGCGCCTTGGGCTGGGCGGCATTAAACTCGAGAGCGCCATTAACCTCCTGCGGCGCTAGCTGCTGCTCAGCCTCGTCGTCGCCATTGCTGAAGTAGGTATCTATTATGGTAAATGCCTTCTTGTAGACCTCCTCGTTTTCGTGCTGCTGCAGCGCCTCCAGCTTATCGAGGCCACCCAGCTCCTCGACCATCAGACATAGATTTTCAGTGCCGCCGAGCTTCTCGGCTAGAGTGAATAGATTGCATAGACCCGTTTGCACCACTTTGATGGTGCGCGTATCCTTCGCATCCAGCAAGTCGATGAACGGCTTTAATATCTTATGCTTCTCAATAAGATCGACAATCTGCTCGGAACTACCCGAGGTGGTTGCATTGGTCACCGCCCATGCAGCCTCCTTTTGTGCCTTGAAATCGCCCTTCTCAAGCACATGGCGTATCGGCTGAAATAGCCCAGCATCTATGACGGCCTGAATCTGTGTCTGATTGCCGGCCGTAATGTTGCTCACAGTCCAGGCAGCCTCCTTCACTATGTTGCCCTTGGTGTGATGCAGCAAAAGGCCAAGCTTTGGCAAGCCACCAGCGGCAATAACCACATCGGTCTGTAAATGAGAATTGGTTAGATTGGCCGGCGATTCTCGAATTATTCAACACCATCAAACCTGTTGATCCGTGCCAGTAACAATGTTGCCAACACTGCGCAATGCCGGCACAATAATGCTTGGCTCATCGGTTTGCAGGAGATTTACGAGGCGTGGCACTGCTTCCGTCTCCACAACGGCCTGGATTTTGTGATTGTCATCGTCCGTCACGTAGGACAACGCCCAGCACGCATCGGCCAGCACCTGTATGTCCTGGGTGAGCAGCAATTGGGATAGCACTGGCAGCAGACGCTTCACCTGATCAAAGGGTGGCGACGGATTCTTGTTGCGGCACAAATTAGACATTAGCCACACAATGTTGCGCAGAAACGACAGGGGCGTATCATTGTTAATCAGACGCAAAATGCCATCAATGACATTGTTCTGGATAACAATGTCTCGTGCTGCAGCCCCATCGCCGGCAATGTTGCCCAGCGCCCAAACGGCCTGTTCGGCTAAATTGATGTGCTTGGACTGCAGAAGGGCTACAAAATGTGGCACTGCATTCTCGTCGATGACGCAGCTCGTCTGCTGCGATGTGCCCGACGCAATGTTGGTCAAAGCCCATGCGGCCTCGAACTGCAGCATATCGCTAACACAGACATATTATTATAAGAGGGAATTAGGATCAGGGATTAGCATTAACTTACTTGCCGGTATTTTGCAGGAAGCGTATGCATATTGGCACAATGCCATGGCCAATCATCAAATCAATGGGTGGATTACGTTCACGACTAAGCATTTTGCGTGCCTGCTGCATGCCGACAAACTGACGATCAGCATCCTCACTATTCATGGCGGCCACAATCTCGTCTACGGACAACTGCACTGGAGACTGCCCATTCAGCTCTTTGAGCGGTGATGTTAGATCATCATCGTTGATGTTGCGACGCTTAAACATCTGATCCTCCTTCTTAGATTTTCGCAGCTCGATGGTAACCTCATGGCGACGCATGCGCGAATCCTAGCCGCCAAAAAAAAAACCAGAATTTTGAGGTTAAGTGCGAAAAGGAATAAAAAGTTGTCACTTGCCTGCGTATTCAGAGTGTTGGCCTTGTAGTGGCCCTGACGAGCGCTTGCCTCCGATTTGCTCATCCTGAAACGCTTTTCGCTTTTCTTCACTGAACAGCTGTACTAAATTCTGCTGTAAGGAAATTATTAGAAAAAATTGCACACACACACATTGCCGCACACACACACACATGCGCACACGCACGCAAAAGTGCGTTTGTGTGTGCACACTTGTTGAAGTTCTTTGTGCCCGACGGTCTATTCTTTTTCCCCGTGCGCAGAGCCGGCTTTACAAGGCCAAACCAGCAACAGCTGCGGCTCCGTTTTGTCATTTGCCTTGCTTCTGTATATCGCACATTTTTCTTTAGCAGAACTTACCTTTTTTATGTGTATGTATTTTTTATTTGAATATGTTTTTGTGAACAGTGTGCTAATAATTTAGCTAGACAAATTTTTAACAACAAATTTTACAAGTTATTTGAAATCTAAAAATTTGGAACACCAAATTTCCTGGCGTGTTAACACTATTAAAATCGGATCAAGACTGTGAGAGTTTTTCAGATGTAATACACAATATAGCTGTGAATTTTATTCCCATGCATGCTTTGCGCAAAAAAGTTCCGTTTAATTTGAACAAGATGCTCGACTTGTCTTTAATTGCTTCAGTGGTATCGATACTATCAGAAAATCTACCGTCTACGATATTTACTCATTAAAGTACAGAGACACTAACTAATAACTTAATTTTGTTGATTTTCTCGCAATTAATATAAGTATTTTACTAGCAGAATAATAATTACTTTTATTAATAAATAATATAGTTGTTATATATCATTTATTTTGTTAAGACCAAATCAGGTCACATATCAGACGGCGTCACTGGGAGATCATGCGGTAGATGGCGCTTTCTAGAACCTAAAATCTTTGGCGCTTTCTAACACCTAGAATTTTTGTATTGCCTCTTAATATCTAAAATGAACGTTAATAATTTAAAACATTTGTATATACATTATAGATTTACAACGAAGATAAGTCATATATTTTTGTCAATTTATGTTTGAGTTTGAGCGGCTAGCTTGAAATACAATCCACACGATTGCAGCGCAGACACTTACCATCCAAATGAGCGGAATCTGCAAAGCCAGCTTATCAATTCGAATGCTTCATTTATGTGTGCTGTGTTTTAAATATTTATCGCGTGCTGCGAATTATCGACAATGTGGAGCAGACTTCGGTATTAAATTTGTTTTATATCACAGTTTTGTAAAAGACATCTGTCGATAAATTTTGAGTATAGTTTATTTTAATTTCTTATTGACCAACTTTCGCATGGCTTGCTGTTTGTTTTCGAAAAATAAAAATATTATTTTCAAAAAGAGCACTTCTCTGTTATTTGATAATTGCAAAAATCCTGTTCAATCGGAATAAAACCAATAATCCATAGCAATCAATATTACTCCTTTATTGATAAAAAGATTTCTGAAACTGAAGTTAACATGAATTTTGGCTTTAAATGAAACACATTGATTTTCATTAATGGAATTAAGAGATGGCATTTTAGTTTATGTTTATTAAGTTTATACATACACAAACTGCATTTATTCAATTTTTAAATTTTCAGTTCAGTTTAAGCACATGCAATTTTTAATTTTCTTAGATTTAAAGTTTGACTCCTATTGAAATGTATGAGTAAAAGGACGAGGACACAATGTTTAGTGCCGTACTTGAAGTGTTTCTGGGTTCTGTTTGCTACATGAAAAGTGCTGTCGGGTGACAAGCAATTAGCTTAAAAAAATTAATACATATATAAAGCCTAAATACAAATTATCCGAAAAAGAAAGGGCGAGGGGTTTTTTCGCCATTAGCACACTAAGTTAAAATAGCCATGCAAACGCAAACGGGCTGCATCCGATGAACTAAAATTTCAGTGTCTTAAACCAGCACAGCTGGGCCCTGGCATTTTTTTTTCCTGAATCTGATGGAGAGTTTGTAGTAGGGGGAATGAGCCTCGGATGCGTTTTCATGACCATATTGCTGCAGGACAATGTGGAAATGTGCACTTTATCAAATGTTAAATATACGCGTATAGGGGAAGGCATTGGCTACAAACTTCAGCTGAAGTAAGTATCTATTATGGCAAATGCCATATTGTAGACCTCCTCGTTTTCGTGCTGCTGCAGCGCCTCCAGCTTATCGAGGCCACCCAGATCCTCGACCATCAGACATAGATTTTCAGTGCCGCCGAGCTTCTCGGCTAGAGTGAATAGATTGCATAGACCCGTTTGCACCACTTTGATGGTGCGCGTATCCTTCGCATCCAGCAAGTCGATGAACGGCTTTAATATCTTATGCTTCTCAATAAGATCGACAATCTGCTCGGAACTACCCAATTGGGTTGCATTGGTCACCGCCCATGCAGCCTCCTCTTGAGCCTTGAAATCGCCCTTCTCAAGCACATGGCGTATCGGCTGAAATAGCCCAGCATCTATGACGGCCTGAATCTGTGTCTGATTGCCGGCCGTAATGTTGCTCACAGTCCAGGCAGCCTCCTTCACTATGTTGCCCTTGGTGTGATGCAGCAAAAGGCCAAGCTTTGGCAAGCCACCAGCGGCAATAACCACATCGGTCTGTAAATGAGAATTGGTTAGATTGGCCGGCGATTCTCGAATTATTCAACACCATCAAACCTGTTGATCCGTGCCAGTAACAATGTTGCCAACACTGCGCAATGCCGGCACAATAATGCTTGGCTCATCGGTTTGCAGGAGATTTACGAGGCGTGGCACTGCTTCCGTCTCCACAACGGCCTGGATTTTGTGATTGCCATCATCCGTCACGTAGCACAACGCCCAGCACGCATTGGCCAGCACCTGTATGTCCTGGGTGAGCAGCAATTGGGATAGCACTGGCAGCAGGCGCTTCACCTGATCAAAGGGTGGCGACGGATTCTTGTTGCGGCACAAATTAGACATTAGCCACACAATGTTGCGCAGAAACGACAGGGGCGTATCATTGTTAATCAGACGCAAAATGCCATCAATGACATTGTTCTGGATAACAATGTCTCGTGCTGCAGCCCCATCGCCGGCAATGTTGCCCAGCGCCCAAACGGCCTGTTCGGCTAAATTGATGTGCTTGGACTGCAGAAGGGCTACAAAATGTGGCACTGCATTCTCATCGATGACGCAGCTCGTCTGCTGCGATGTGCCCCCCGCAATGTTAGTCAAAGCCCATGCGGCCTCGAACTGCAGCATATCGCTAACACAGACATATTATTATAAGAGGGAATTAGGATCAGGGATTAGCATTAACTTACTTGCCGGTATTTTGCAGGAAGCGTATGCATATTGGCACAATGCCATGGCCAATCATCAAATCAATGGGTGGATTACGTTCACGACTAAGCATTTTGCGTGCCTGCTGCATGCCGACAAACTGACGATCAGCATCCTCACTGTTCATGGCGGCCATAATCTCGTCTACGGACGGTGATGTCAGATCATCATCGTTGATGTTGCGACGCTTGAACATCTGATCCTCCATCTTAGATTTTCGCATGCGGTGGATGGCGCTTTCTAACACCTAAAATCTTTGGCGCTTTCTAACACCAAAAATCTTTGTATTGACTCTTAATATCTAAAATGAAAGTTAATAATTTAAAACATTTGTATATACATTATAGATTTACAACGAAGATAAGTTATATATTTTTGTCAATTTATCGACAATGTGGAGCAAACTTCGGTATTAAATTTGTTTTATTTCACAGTTTTTTATAAGACGTTTGTCGATAAACTTTGAGTACATTTTATTTTCATTTCTATTTGACCAACTTTCGCATGGCTTGCTTGTTTGTTTTCGAAAAATAAAAAATATTATTTTCAAAAATAGCACTTCTCTGTTATTTGATATTTGCAAAAATCCCATTTAATCGGAATACAACCAATAAGCCATTGCAATCAATATTACTATTATTATTAAATGAATCACGTCTATTTTCATTAATGGAATTTACGCATATAAAGTTTTTAATCTGAACAAAATGTGGGCAATAATCAAAAGTTTCAATGGATCACAATTTAGGCAGACTTCTGTCCTGCTCTAAGTTCTCCTCGTTAACGGCAGTTGTAGCTGCAGGTGCGGCTGTGGTGCTGCTGGACGGAGCGTGCCTCAACCACATCGGAGTCTACGTCGTCGACAGGTCCAGGTGAAGCCGATGGAAAAGGTGGGTACTGCTGCTCCTGTTGCTGCTCCTCTTGCTGCTCCTGCTGCTGCTGCTGCTCAGAGTAATCAATGAACGCCGGTTCCTGATCGGGTTGCTGTGGCGCTTCCACAACTTCGGTCTCCTGGTCGGCAATAATTGGTTGCTGCTGCTGGAACAGTTGTTGTTGTGGCTGCAGATATTGCTGTTGTGGATAGTAGATGGGTGCGGGCAGACTTGCAACTGGAGCAACTTGAGCAATAGCAGCAACTGGAGCAACTGCAGCAACGGTAGCACGGACAGCCAGAACCGGTACGCGATGCACGACTGCATTGAAACCGTTAATGTCATCGACTGTGTAGGTAACGGTGCGCTTATAGCCATCAGCATCGAGAACGCTGTAAGAGCCAACCACATTGCCGCCGTCGCGGCTCTCAATCTGGCTCTTGACATCGCCAGTCAGTGAATCGTGCACACCATAAGAGAACTCATAGCAGGGAGAAGATTCTAGCTCCACCTGCTTAACATCTGGCGTCACAGTTTTGACAACGGGTGCAACAGCCTGGTGGTAAACTGCAGCAGGCGCCGCATGGTATCGATTCTACACTCCACAACCTGAAAAGATTTTGAAATTCAAAGCGTGTTCTGTGGCTTACAACAGAACTGTGAAGCAAGTGCAAATCAAAGCCAAACAAAATCATATAAGTAAATATGTTTATGTAAAAGCAGCAGGAGCTGCTAAAAACGCAGCCGTCTTCATCAGAAAAAGAGATTGAAGGACGGTCAAACAAGTTGATGAAGATAGCCAAAGAGGAGGCTAGTCTAAAGAAAGACAACTTGAAAGAAATTGACAGAATGTTAATTCATATGCGAAAGGAAATAGAACTTGCCAAGACCAATTTGGCAAATCCAACAGAAGGCGAGCTGATACATGGTATGTGTGCGATTCAAGAAACGATGACATCAATGGACATTTCATATTCGAATCAGAAGAATGTTTCGATCTCTTCAGCGAAGGTGAAAATTTAATAGGAAAAATTGTTGCAGAACTGTCGTATCTACCAAGTTAATCGAGAATTGACACTGTGCTACAAGAGTATTGGGATCGGGAGAGATTTCTTGAACAAGAACTGCAATCCATAAAATTCTGCACGGTCCAACAGGAGCACACTCAAACTATGGATAAGGAGCTGGATGAAGGTTTCGCCCATATCCAAATATTAGGGCAGACCAAGCCGCGTCTAGAAATTACACCTGAGACAATGCGCAAGGAGCTCGAGGCGGCTCGTTGGGAGCTACAGCATCGCGACAAGGAGCTCGGAAAAACCTACAACAAGATAAAGGAGCTCGAGTGTCAGGTAAAAA
The DNA here is from genome assembly GCA_035042345.1 of Drosophila fungiperda. NCBI lineage: Eukaryota > Metazoa > Arthropoda > Insecta > Diptera > Drosophilidae > Drosophila > Drosophila fungiperda. The sequence continues at coordinate 1,086,737 of JAWNLM010000293.1, read as the reverse complement.
AGTAGTATGGAGAGCGAGCACACGTGCTGCGGGAAAAACATGAATTGGAACGCAGACTTATCTCCATGGAGGTTCGTGATCGTGTAGATAGTGATGCCGGAGAGGCACTGAGCCAAAAGCTGCGTCGCGATTTGGAAGAAAGCAAGGCACTTCTGAAGGATGCGCAAACGCATCTGGAGCGATTCAAGGTGGATACACCCGCAAAGGCACAAATCCGGCAGTTGCGTAATCAGCTTAAAAATGCTGAAACTGCACGCACTCTAGCCCAAAAAGCTCGCCAGACCGCAGAGGCGGAGCTTGCCGAGTTGCAGACCATGCTTGAGAAGTCGCATGTGGCTCATAACAATGCTGAGGAACGTGCATTTGCGGCGCAAAGCTATCGCGCCGTACTGCAGGCTCAGATCAAGGAGAACAAAGACGAGCTGAGCGAGCTGATGAAGAAGTACAGCGCCACCGTCGAGCAGGTAGTGGAACTGCAACACAAACTGGATAACGAACCAAATATGAATGATCCCTCCATTTCTGTTATGTCAAAACATTTGGAGTTGCGCACCAAGGAGAACCAGTCGCGGTTAGGACTGGAGCAAGGTACACGTGAACGTCTTGAGGTGCAAGTAAGCCGATACAAGGAGTAGTTAGAGGAGCTGCAGAACGCAGTGACAATGGAAGCGAGCAGCGAGAGTTGAACACTTAAAACGTATCCCTCGAAACCAGAGCTGCACCTATAAAGAGTATGCTTCGCTCCATTGGAAAAGAAGAACGTCAACGTTGGACATTTCCTACGAAGATTAAATCCTATAAATATGAATAAGATATTTCCAAAAAAAAAAAAGAGAACTCATTAATATTGCATTTGTATAAAATAAAGAAATGCTCATTAGAGCAAACAGTTCGATTCTAAACGTCGTCACAGTTTTGCATAAGACACAATAAAACCAATAATCCATAGCAATCAATATTACTCCTCTATTGATAAAAAGATTTCTGAAACTGAAGTTAACATGAATTTTGGCTTTAAATGAAACACATTGATTTTCATTAATGGAATTTAGAGATGGCATTTTAATTTATGTTTATTATACATACACAAACTGCATTCCTTCAATTTTTAAATTTTCAGTTCAGTTTAAGCACATGCAATTTATAATTTTCTTAGGTTTAAAGTTTGACTTCTATTGAATTTTTATTAATGCATTTAATTACAATGTATGAGTAAAAGGACGAGGACACAATGTTTAGTGCCGTGGTTTGAAGTGTTTCTGGGTTCTGTTTGCTACATGAAGTGCTGTTGGATTACAGGCAATTAGTTTAAAAAAATAAATACATATATAGAGCCTAAATACAAATTATCCGAAAAAGAAAGGGCGAGGGGTTTTTTCTAAATTAGCACACTAAATTAAAATAGCCATGCAAACGCAAACGGCCTGCATCCGATGAACTAAACTTTCAGTGTCTTAAACCAGCACAGCTGGGTCCTGGCATTTTTGTCTTGAATCTGATGGAGAGTTTGTAGTAGGGGGAATGAGCCTCGGATGCGTTTTCATGGCCATATTGCTGCCGGACAATGAGGAAATGTGCACTTTATCAAATGTTAAATATACGCGTATAGGGGAAGGCATTGGCTACAAACTTCAGCTGAAGTAAGTATCTATTATGGCAAATGCCATATTGTAGACCTCCTCGTTTTCGTGCTGCTGCAGCGCCTCCAGCTTATCGAGGCCACCCAGCTCCTCGACCATCAGACATAGATTTTTAGTGCCGCCGAGCTTCTGGGCTGTGATGAATAGATTGCATAGACCCACTTGCACCACTTTAATGGTGATCATATCCCACGCATCCAGCAAGTCGATGAACGGCTTTAATATCTTATGCTTCTCAATAAGATCGACAATCTGCTCGGAACTACCCAATTGGGTTGCATTGGTCACCGCCCATGCAGCCTCCTCTTGAGCCTTGAAATCGCCCTTCTCAAGCACATGGCGTATCGGCTGAAATAGCCCAGCATCTATGACGGCCTGAATCTGTGTCTGATTGCCGGCCGTAATGTTGCTCACAGTCCAGGCAGCCTCCTTCACTATGTTGCCCTTGGTGTGATGCAGCAAAAGGCCAAGCTTTGGCAAGCCACCAGCGGCAATAACCACATCGGTCTGTAAATGAGAATTGGTTAGATTGGCCGGCGATTCTCGAATTATTCAACACCATCAAACCTGTTGATCCGTGCCAGTAACAATGTTGCCAACACTGCGCAATGCCGGCACAATAATGCTTGGCTCATCGGTTTGCAGGAGATTTACGAGGCGTGGCACTGCTTCCGTCTCCACAACGGCCTGGATTTTGTGATTGCCATCATCCGTCACGTAGCACAACGCCCAGCACGCATTGGCCAGCACCTGTATGTCCTGGGTGAGCAGCAATTGGGATAGCACTGGCAGCAGACGCTTCACCTGATCAAAGGGTGGCGACGGATTCTTGTTGCGGCACAAATTAGACATTAGCCACACAATGTTGCGCAGAAACGACAGGGGCGTATCATTGTTAATCAGACGCAAAATGCCATCAATGACATTGTTCTGGATAACAATGTCTCGTGCTGCAGCCCCATCGCCGGCAATGTTGCCCAGCGCCCAAACGGCCTGTTCGGCTAAATTGATGTGCTTGGACTGCAGAAGGGCTACAAAATGTGGCACTGCATTCTCGTCGATGACGCAGCTCGTCTGCTGCGATGTGCCCGACGCAATGTTGGTCAAAGCCCATGCGGCCTCGAACTGCAGCATATCGCTAACACAGACATATTATTATAAGAGGGAATTAGGATCAGGGATTAGCATTAACTTACTTGCCGGTATTTTGCAGGAAGCGTATGCATATTGGCACAATGCCATGGCCAATCATCAAATCAATGGGTGGATTACGTTCACGACTAAGCATTTTGCGTGCCTGCTGCATGCCGACAAACTGACGATCAGCATCCTCACTGTTCATGGCGGCCACAATCTCGTCTACGGACAACTGCACCGGAGACTGCCCATTCAGCTCTTTGAACGGTGATGTTAGATCATCATCGTTAATTTTGCGACGCTTGAACATCTGATCCTCCATCTTAGATTTTCTCATGCGGTGGCCTCTTAATATCTAAAATGCAAGTTAATAATTTAAAACATTTAGGGTATGCTGAAAATTGTGTTGGGTATGCTACCGGTTCATGTACCAGTAACAAAGTGTCGCCCCAATCGGTACTTGTAACAAATTGGGCTGGACGATGTGAATACGCAAATAGTTCTTTTTGTACTAGTTTATTTCATGAAGAATGCGTGGTTTATATACAAAACAGTCAATCCTAATCAATGCACCTACAGATACCATGCCCTAATATATTCTAATTTACGACGCTGCGTATGATAACATCTGTTTACTTCAGACAGTGCGACAGATAGTGCGAGAAACAATGTTTACATGCAAAACATATTAGTTTTATTGATTCTGTGCGCTATCAGCAGCTTAAGATTTTCTGCTTTTGAAGAAATCATACAAGCACTTCTCTGTTATTTGATATTTGCAAAAATCCTATTCAATCGGAATACAACCAATAAGCCATAGCAATCAATATTACTATTATTATTAAATGAAACACGTATATTTTCATTAATGGAATTTACGCATAAAAAGTTTTTAATCTCAACAAAATGTGGGCAATAATCAAAAGTTTCAATGGATCACAATTTAGGCAGACTTCTTGTCCTGCTCTAAGTTCTCCTCGTTGACGGCAGTTGCAGTTGCAGGTGCGGCTGTGGTGCTGCTCGGCTCCTGGACGGAGCGTGCCTCAACCACATCGGAGTCTGCGTCGTCGACAGGTCCAGGTGAAGCCGATGGAAAGGGTGGGTACTGCTGATCCTGTGGGTAAGTCTGTTGTTGCTGCTGCTCTTGTTGCTGCTCCTGTTGCTGCTCCTGCTGCTGCTCCTGCTGCTGCTGCTGCTGCTGCTGCTGCTCAGAGTAATCAATGGACGCAGGTTCCTGATCGGGTTGCTGTGGCGCTTCCACAACTTCGATCTCCTGGTCGGCAATAATTGGTTGCTGCTGCTGCGGCTGGAACAGTTGTTGTTGTGGCTGCAGATATTGCTGTTGTGGATAGTAGATGGGTGCGGGCAGACTTGCAACTGGAGCAACTTGAGCAACTTGAGCAATGGGAGCAATATCAGCAACTGGAGCAACTGCAGCAACGGCAGCACGGGCAGCCAGAACCGGTTCGCGATGCACGACCGCATTGAAACCGTTAATGTCATCGGCTGTGTAGGTAACGGTGCGCTTATAGCCATCAGCATCGAGAACGCTGTAAGAGCCAACCACATTGCCGCCGTCGCGGCTCTCAATCTGGCTCTTGACATCGCCAGTCAGTGAATCGTGCACACCATAAGAGAACTCATAGCGGGGAGAAGACTCTAGCTCCACCTGCTTAACAATTGGCGTCACAGTTTTCACAACGGGTGCAACAGCCACAGCAGCGGGAGCTGCATAGGTTTGCACAACGGGAGCAACTGGAGCCACTTGCTGAACGAGGGGCTGAGCATAGGTCTTGGTGTACACTGGAGCAGCCTGGTGATAAACAGCAGCAGGCGCCGCATGGTAAACAGTCGGAGCTGCATGATAAGTGGCATAGCCGGGATGGTAGCCGGAATAGGTGGCAGCAAAGCCGCCCAAACAGCAGCCAGTTAGCGCCATTAGCGAGAGAGCAATCAAAAACTGGGAATGGTAGCAATAAATGGGAAGTTGTCAATATTAGAATATCCAAGAAAATTAATGCTAAAATTAAAAATATATTCTTGACATGGGATCAAATAAAAAAATGTTGATTCTAATAACATTTTTTATATTAACTAGTATAAATAAGCATTATAATAAATTAACTTGTGATAGTTCTTGTCATTTATTATTTGTAGATAATATTTAAAACAAAATTATGCTCTTTATTAATTAATTAATTAAGCCATTTTAAAACTTGTCTGCTATGAGCTTAGATATGTTTTCAGTTGAATATTTTTAATTTTTAATAATTCTTTTTTATGTAACTCCCGTTTTGTAAAAAAACAACTTTAAAAATACAAAGATTCTAAAAATTTACGGATTCTACAATTCACATTTTTGGTTTTCATAAAAATGCATTTTTTTTTTTGATAATTATGATATTATGAAAAACTGAGAGAAATAAGATAAAGGTGCCATTTTGAACACCAACTAACAACAAATTTATTAGTTGTGGTAAATATAAAAATCACTAAGAATTAAATATCTAGATAAAAACCGATAAGAAATACATGTCTAATTGAAGGATCACATACTGATCCTCAGCCACTCTATATCAAAAAGATATTATTCAAATCAGACTGAATAGATTTATATATAAAAAATGCAGCTATAACAATTATAAAAATATGTAAATATATTTTTATATATTTTGATCAGAATAAGTTTCTTTATATCCTTCTAGCTGCAGTCTCTGCCCATAATTGCTCTTTACTTACTTTGCTGGCCATTTTGTAGTTAACTTGGCTGCTTTGCTTTTCACGACACGACACAAACACAGATTCGGATTCGGATTCCAATACAAAAACACACTCGTTCAGAATGGTATTTGAGACCGTCGCGTTTTATTTTGGTATTTATCCTTCGGTTGTCGACTTCGACAGTTGGCGCTGTGAGCGACGTTGGCTTAATGATGTGGTTTGGACGGTGCGCATGTCACTTTATATGGAGCGGACTTGTGCCTAGAATTGGCAGTCGGCCCATCGGCGACAGACGTCTTTGTCCAGTTGCACCCACACACGATGACAATAAGCCAAAACCGGTAATAGGTACAGCGGCACACAAAAGATACAAACAAAATCTCATTTGACAATTTGACAATTGCAAAGTAAACTGGTTTCGCTTTTTCTAGTGCGTTTGCTTTGATTTCGATTATTTCAAGTTCAACGCTATCGGCGCTTCCTTGTAGGCCTATTGACTAGCATTATTTAATTAAGCCCATAATGGTCAACAATGCTTACTACGGATTACAGCGCCTGCAGCCCCGTCTCCCCGTGCCAATTCTCTATTCAATCATCTTTCAGATTGCTTGGCTTACATCACTTTTTTATCAGTATTTCTTACCATTTTTTTGCACTTGAAATTCAAAATTTACGGCATTTTTGGCTGTCAGGCCATTCTCTACTGTTGAGGAACTGCGCCAACAGCCCAACAGCCATCGACCGCGCCCTCCTCCACAGCTCAGAGCCGACAGTTGCCTCGCCCCTCGACTCGCCACGACTCTTGCTCTTGCCATTAGGTGATTTGTCACCATCTGCTCCCTCTGTCAACACCTTCAACTCTTTTTTTTTCGGCCCCCGTTTGTATGTCAGCCACATTTGCCTCATTTGCTGCATGAGTTTCAGTTTCGGTTTCAGTTTCGGTTTCGTTTTCAATTTTAGTTTATTTTTTTTAGGGAATGTAATTGTTCCATTTTGGTTTTTGTGTCCATGCTCCACATGCTAGCATGTTTACTTACTTGTTAATTGTTGCATTGTCTGTGTCTTCACTTTGAATATGCCAGACGTGGCGCAATCGTTGCCATAAATATCTTTAAGTCAGCTCAAGTTTAATCCAAACTTGTAGTTGCACAGGTTTAAGGCATTATTTAAATAATTATTCAATGACTTAATTTTATTATGAATAAAATATAGTTCAATACCAATGATCTGCAGATTTTTAAGTTTTTGTTGTGGTTTTGTGCAATATTATTGTAATTAATTTTTATTGTATTAATTGATTATTGATTAATCAGATATGTTTAATATCAGTAGTTACAATTTCCTTTGATATATAAAACGACAGACTCTGCTAAATTAAATTGAACCTAAATATTTTAATTCATTAAATTAGAAAGATAATTTTTTATATTTTATTCCACTTTTTTTAAAGAAATTTAAAAAGAACCAAAGGCTTCCTCCATTCGATAGCGGATGTTACCTTCGTTTCGTCTTAACAATTATCGCACAATATTCGAACTTAATTGAGTGCAATGTTCATTAAAACTCAAATTCATTCAACACAAAAGATTGAAGGTTGACCACAAAAAGGTTTCTCTTGCTACAAGTGAACTCAAAAAGGGCACACAAAAAATAAAAATAAAAGAAAAAATGTCAACTCATTTCTTGGGTTAAATTAATGTAATTAGGGGGCAAACAAATTCAAGGAATTTTCGAGCCTATTATTCTATCGAACACTGATTTTCCATTCAACTTACAAATTAAAAGTGCGTAAAGCGTTTATAACTGAATTTCATGTTCAACAACGGAGGTTAACGCATTCTATTTTGCATGAGAATTAAATGCCAATTACGACTCCCAGACACGTAGCTCCCAATGAACATAAAGATGCGTAGGCAGGCGGATTCACCACTGCCTGTAAATATATGTAAGAGTAAATGGATGATAAGATGGATGGCAGAAATATGCATATCCATGTGTACATGTAGTACTATGGAAGGCTTGAACTTGAACTCAAGCTACGTGTGATGAAAAGATTTGTATTGTTTAAGAAAATGGTCTGAAAGATTTTATCAACGAATTAAAATTCAATTTCTTTTTGCAATCAATCATATAAATAATTGCCAAGCCATAGAAGACTGCAAAATGATAATATGAAAGACAACAAAGCTTTTCTCCCTTGCAGACAGCTCCGTCGATATCAAAATAAGAATTAATATCAATAATTTGTATTCTATATTTAAAGCAGGTATATGTTAAATGCTAATAATAATGAAGCTTATATTAGTAGTTTTAACTTTTGATTTATTTTTAAACACCAAATGGTAAAGTAATTAAAGTAGCACAATCAAAAAGTTAAATGTGTTTTAATCTACTTAGGTAAAGTAAAATATAGTAAATTCTATGATTTCAGCTCACTTTAATTATCCATATTACATTTTTCGTAATTTCAGTTATTTGGTAAGTATATAAAATGATTTCTTGTACTTTTTTTTACTTCTGTGCCATGGAAGCTTCCATTAATGACTTCTGCCACGCATTTTGCATCGAATGCATGCAGATGGCAGCGGAAATTGCGGCAACGGAAATACAACGAATCAACGAGGAATGTGAATAGTGCACTGCAAATGTAATCCAGAAGAGTAGCAAGGCAGACACTTTGACAACTGACAAATACTAAATACTATTTGCCTGGGTTAATAAGCTCGTTTTCAATGACTTTGACAACTCGTCCAAAACGGGTAAAAGGCGCACAGCAGGGCAATGGAAATTGAAAAAAGATCAAGCAAGAACTACAGGAAAAGGGTGTGCGAATGGTTGTGCGAGTGGGTGTGGGTGTGGGGTAGTGTGTGAAATGTGTCGGTCTGTAAAAATAGCAGAGATACGAGGATGGCAGCAATGATTGATTGCACGTTAAAGCTCGAGAGCATCACATCATTTCCTTTTCACAGTTGATAGGAAATGCATTTTTAGCCAGCGAAATGAGCAACGTGTGGATGCCAAAGGACCCAACGGGACAGAAACCGAGACTGAGACAGAGTGAGAGATAGAGTGGGAGAGAGAGAGAGAGAGAGAAATGCAGATTCTTTGATTTCAACGAGATATAGAAAATCCCAGCAAGTGGCGTAAAAAGGTAAAAAGTGTGTGGTAGTTGCACAAAATAATAAGACACACACATATTCAAAGGCATTTCCACAGTCAGTTCACACAAAAAAGAACACACACACACACAAACAAACACACACACACAAAAGGCATTGAAATGGAAATGCTGTCAAGTCTCTAAGCTTTTGAACTTGACTTTCAACTGCATGCCATCAAACAGGAACTGTGCCAATTCCTGATGTTTCGTAATTTAAGCCAATTAGTCAGAAGGCGTGAATACCTGCTCAGAGATATCGATCAATATTTTCCATTCACAAGCAAATCAAAATCAAACCATAAACACCTTTCCGCATTCACATTGTGTGAAGTATTTATAGTCCGACCGCAGGTCGGCATAATTGAAAGTCAGCTAGTCGCCAGTCAGCTGGCAAAGACAAACGAGCTGAGACGAATCGCATAAATGGCAAACATTCTGTATAATGAATGAGTTGACGTACCTGCCAATCCCCAAACTCCGAAACCCCAACCACCAACCCCTAACAGATTTGTTTGTCGCCAATATGTCGGTCGAAATAATCCATCAAAATAGTCGCTTAACGAACCAAGTGTAGGAGGAAAAAAACGAATGAGTTTGGGTTTGAGATTGGGATTGTGTTAAGAAAAAACATAGTTATTCATCTACTCTCTGGCTACGCAGTTAAGCACTTAAGTCAAGAAATACACAGCACAACTCTCGAAAAGCCGATGAGTTGAGAGAATGCAGAAGGAGAAGCAGAACTTGAGAATTCAATTTGTTTATGGGAACCATTTCGAATATCAATAGCAGAAGAACTTACAGCAGGTTGTTAAATTTTAGATACACATTTACCAAAATTAATTACTAATTTAATTAATAACTAACTATCTGAAACAAACTACACAATTAGACTGACTTGTGAGCAATAAAAACCAACACATGAAAATAGTTTATATGCCAACTATGCACTATAGCAATCAGACTAAACAATTTAGTAAGTCTCATGGTATAAAAAGTATTCCATTTTTTAATAACATTTAGCTCTATTGGCTTAACCCGTTTTTGGTCATGACAAACAGTTTGTTATAAAAATAAAGTACTACACACAAATAAAAAGCAAAAATCATAAACAATAAATTTTGTATACCAGCTGTCCAAATATCAGAATAAAACAACGAAAATGCCAACGAAGCACTTTTCAAATGTGTTTGAAAAAAACAATATGTTTCAAAAGAATATTTAATTGCTTTAGGCTGAATAGGCTCTAGAAAAAATTGTTCAAATGTTCACAGTATTTTTTTAATAAGCCTTATCAGGAAAGTCCATATCAACAGTTTTACATATATGTGTGAAATTTATTTTACTTTAAATCTATATAAAATATTTTATATAGAAAATAATTGTAAATTAACTATCCGAATTTTGTTCAAAAAATGAATACATATATAGATATTTATATATATATATGTATATACTACAAATTCTAGTTTTTTGTAGACACAAACAATGAAATTAATAATTTGTTGAATAATGAAGCGATAAGAATCAAATGGCGACAAAAAAGTGGACCCACAAAATTCCATATTGAGTGCGCCACACGATTTTGGCAGCTTTAATTCAAATGATACAGAAACCTATGTATGAATGAATGTGTGTGCGTTTGTGTGTATGTCAGTATGTATAGCTCTAGGTACATATTTGTGTTTGTCGCCTGCCACAGCCGACTAAGCCTCTAAGATTATGCAATCAAATCGAGACCAATAAAAAGAAGAAAAAAAAACACGAAATTGTCGACCATCGATGACGATGACGAGTTTTTGTGGCTGTGAGTTTGAATCCAACTGGCACCCACACTCTACGAGGGCTAATTATAGGGTTGCTAAGCGGATTTCATGTTGAATTCGATCTAGCTCACTATAGAATTGAAATTGTTACCATTGAACTTGAGATTGATGCCTAACGACATACAGCTAAATTGCCACAGTTGAGATAAGAGGATTAACAAAGTACATCCCCTCCCAAAAAAAAAATAAATAAACATATATTGTAGCGAATATTACATATTTTCGACACTCTAATGTCAATTAAAGGAAAGACATGTTTACAAGTATTTATGTTCACAAGCTTATATTTATTTAGAACTGAAGTTGATTATGACTTCCCATGTGCTTTTTGTTTTGAGATTTACTTATTTAAAAATTATAAGCTTGCTTGATATGTTTATGAATCACATAATAAGATAAAGTATTTTATACAATAAATATACCTTTTACAGTTCGTTCCGATAGTACCTATATGATATGGAAAGCCTATTAATCTGATCTATTTTATTTAAATATACCTATTGAGGTCTGAGGCGTCTCTCTAAAGCAAAAATTTGCTCGTTGAAGAACTCATCTTAACTAAGTAAAAATTTATATAAAAAAATGCAGATATATATATAGTTTTCATACTCAAATATGTCTTAGGTATCTGCCTCAAATCGTTGCAAGCTGCATTTAAAATACCCCCTGCAAAGGGTTTAAAGCCGTTAAACCTTGACTAAGTATAAAAATACGTAAATTTGGATATGCAGCCTTTTACTCATTGTTGTTACTCCAGTTGGCTGCTAAGATGATGTAGCGAGAGGATATCTCTGCACCAAGCATTTTAATTAAAAGCAATTTTTACAATGTCAAACAATGTCAACGCGCAAAGCATAAAATATTTTGCATAACCATAAAACAGCGTGCGGCTTGAACTCCCTTGATATGGCCCAATCCTTCATATCCCGTATCACGTAGCCGACGCGGGGGCCTGTGAGCAGCTGTTAAAACGTCAACAAGTTGATGATGGTAGGTGTAGATGACAAGCAGCTTGGATGCCTGAACAAGAGCAGCTGTAGCAGCCGTAGCAGCAACCGGCACAGAATTAAATCCTTAAATCCAGTCAGTATTAACGCCAAAAACAAAACCCAATCAATATGCAGAGTAGTCAATATTTGAAAATTCAAAAGTGCAGTGATTTCCACTTGACTGACAGTCGATTGGGTGTCTGTCCTAAACTGCTATTGTTTAACAATTTCTCTGTAAAATGGTCCCTGGTGCTGGCGCTGGGTCTGGTGCAGTTGCAGCTGCAGCACAGGATGTCGACGCCGGCCCTCGAGTGGCATCCAGGTTCAAGAGCTCTACACATTTTTAGGCATTAGCAAGAAGTATGGTGTAGCCCCACACGCCACCTCAACGCCCTCAAATCTCGTCTATGCACTTGCAATGTCAACGGCATTGTTAAAATGCGCCGCTTCAGCTCCACGTTGGCGTTAGACTGGGCGTGGCTGCTGTCTGCCAGGGGCAAACACAATCAATGCTCCCACTTCATGTTGCTCTGCATATTGAATTTGATGTGACTCTTCTTGTTGACGCTAAAAACAATAAGGGGAAGCCAAAACAGCATTCATGATGTGTCAGTCGACGCGTTTCTCACTTTTGCCAGCACTTAGACGCCCTTAAATATGCAGCGTTGTCAAGTGAAGTCGCAGCAAGCTGCCAAGCTGCAGGTGCCACTTTCACATCGACCTGGAGCACGGATTTCACTGTACTTATGTATAGACATATGTAAATCTGTAGGCGTTAAGGAGTTGAGCACACTAACTGATGCTCAACTTGACGCAAGTGGAGAAAGTCAAATCAACATCAAGTGGCGCCCCCATTCCCAACGCACTTTCTGCGTCACTACTCGAGCCTCGAATTCTATTTTCTGATGGCATTTGAAATTCAGAAAAGAGCTTTATTCTGAAAATCACATCTATATTCTAATTAAAAATTACAATTGTTTGCTTAAAGTTTATAATAAAATATAGCATTTTAACATATGCTTTAAATTTAAGTAATAAGCTAGGACTAAAATGTGTGCATTTACATACAAATATGTGTGATGAATACTAAATATAAATTAATACAAAAAAGCCATATTTAAATTTATATTCAATATTAATGTTTATTCAGCTGGTAGAAAATCAATTCATAGCTCTAAATTTATATTTTTTCTATATGTTTTCATTCAAATGCGATAAGTCTTATACATTTTACAATAAGCTCTGCAAGACAATACAACAATTTAACAATAGCATTAAAAACCTTCCTTTTTTCCAACCACATATCGATTAATTTCAATTGGCATTGGGCTATCTACATATATATATTAACACTCAAGCACATCTATATTTGCTATATGTCGACATTCACAGGCATAGAGAATAATTATTGTCGAAAATGTATTATCTGCAAAATTTCAATTTTCAGCACAGCAGACGCAAATCAGTAAAATCAATGAATTTTAAATGATGACACCGAACAAATATTAGCTGATTTATTTTAAGTGAATTATGTCTATCTTTGTGCAAAATTGCTAACAAATATGACACGCAAAATTCAATTGCGTCAAAGATTTTTAAATTCTACCATTGTCAAAAAAAAAAAATACAAATTTATCGTATAAGATGTGCTAAATTTTACTTCTATGAAAGATCTTTAGAACGTGTGAAGTTTATTTCAAATTAAATCAAACACTTTAACACATATATAAAATACTTATCTTTTGTTGTAATGAAAGCCCTTATATTTAAAATTGTACTCTAGCGCTTTATTGCCTCTTCAGAAATCTTTCCGAATTTAATTATCTAAACAAATATTAAGTATTAAATGTATCAAGTTTCGTTTAGCACATTTTGCCACTAATAGATATTCAAAATTTAGCAATATGTCAAAGCGGTAAATCTGATGATGATAATTATCACAGTAGTGAGCACGACTATAATAAGTACATAATCGGAAACGCTAAAATCGCCAACGCTTCGCGATAAACTGTTCCGAATGCTAATTGCGTGGAAAATGATTTCTGTTTCTGCGGTATTCACATTGGCAGTAGACAAAGCACAGCGGAGTTAATTTCGTTGCTGCATTATGACCCAAGGGCAATATTAACATGAAAATTATGAACATGACGGACAATGAATAATGACAGACCCCACAACAGCCGCACAAAAACCAGAGAATTAGATAACTAAAGTGTTAGAAAAGGGGAGATACCCTGCACAAATTAGGATATTGAAATATATAATGTTGCTAAAAACTTTTACATGAATTACACAGCATTTGAATTAAATGAAATAGTAAGCTAAAATAATTTATTAAAGAAATGAAAATATATCTTGATTTATGTCCATTTAAAGACTTTCCCATCTACATTTAATTTGCAACCACAAATTAATAACACACATGGAGACATTAACACTTAAATATTTTTGCAACAGCTGATCAGCGAAAATGCATTTGACAGACATAAAGTAATGTTGGAAATTGAAAGTCCCTGTCACTCGATTTAGTGCAGGGTGTAACGAAAACAAGGCACTTAAAGCAAATTGCGAAACCGACAGCACAAAAGCAACTACTGCAGTATTCAGGGATGGTGCTAGTTGCTGCCTGGCGCAAAAACAAGAAAATAATTTTCATGCAACAACAACAAATTTTTAGTGATTTTTGAGCAAAGCCCCAAAGGGGTCTGGCATGCCGTTTTGTTTTTTGGGGGACAGTGTGAATTTCGTATATGACCACAGCTGTCCGAAAATTGCGACGCAGCGGTGCATTTTAGATCTGGGCAAGCGTTGACAGAGGGGGAACTCCTGATTCCTGGTGTCCTGATGCATGTTCTGGTTTGGGTTGTCCACTGCCTGCTTGCATTGCATATTTTGCGGCATTTAGAGAACGAAAACAATGCCCAACCGAGAATAAAAAAATAATAACAAAACTCTGCTGAAATTTTATATATGGGCCCCATGATTTATGCCATCATCATAATAAATTTATGTGATTTATCTAAGGCGACCAAGCATCGGGCAACTAATTTCTGTTGCGGTAACTGTACCACTGCAAATTGCCTGCACTTTAATTGTAATGCAATTGCCTTAGCCTTATTGTGTCAGTGTGCGTGTATGTGTGTGTGTGTGTGTGTGTGTGAGTACGATGGCAAATTCATAACTTTTGGACAGTTTTAGGTTGGCATTTTGTTCACCCTTTTGAGTAATGCAAAGACCAAAATTTTAACACTGGCTTGGCATTTATTTAAATCATTCTTTACACTGACTTTAACTACTTATAACTCATAATCATAAATATATTTAAATATTATTGTGCATTGGAGACAGAAAAAACAGCTCTATAATTTTTATAAAGATTCGTAAAATACAAAGCTTGAATTCCAATATTAAATATATATTTAATCAAATTAAAAGTTATTTTAATGTGAACATTTGAACTTTCAACTTCGAATGTTAAAAATAGAGTATACATAATAAAAAATTTAAATTGATTGGGTAATAATAGACGAGGCAATTATTTTTTTATTGAACTGGTAACATTTGTGCTTACATTTTGGTAGAAAAATATTTTGACCATTGTGAAAATTGCTGCTTGGCAACACAAACAAACATTTGTATGTTTATTAACTATAATTTAAATATAAATGATATTTTTAATTTCATTTGTACTCATAGCAGTCCAACAATCATAATAACCTTTCAGTAAATATTTTCATTAAACCAACTTATCACAAATTAACTTTTAATAAATTTGAGCTTTCATTGAAATTTATACAAATCTGCACAAACTAACTAACTTTTCACTCGTCTGCCATTCAATCATAAAATGGCTAAGACATAAAATGGCTAACTTTGCCAACAAAGTGGCTGTGAAATGATTCAAACGTATTTCAAGTCCAACTGTGGCCAGTTTTGTGCTTATGAATATGCAAATTGGGCGCATGGCGACGAGATCTGTCAGGTGTGACAAAATTGGAGACAGTTTATTAAACTTGGGCAGCCCGAAAGTGTGCAGCACTTAATTAGCTAGCGGTATTTGTAGCCCTGACAAAAGTTTAATGAACTTCCTGAAGAAACTTGTGGGTGGCTGTGGGCGTCATCGCTGAAATCAAAGTGTTGGGTGCAAGGACACCGCCCCAAGGCGTCTGCACAAATTAGTTACAGAAGGAAATTCACAAAAAGGAAATGCGCAAGTGGTCAACAATTACGAAAAGACCGCGTCTGAATCAGAGGCACAGACTTATGCCACAGACTCCGTGGCACAGAATCCGTGGCAAAGGAACACTGGCAGCAGATGCCGCACAGCAGCGGCGGGCCGAGCATAAACGGCAAAAGGACCTCAATGAATGACATTTAATTATTTCATCAAGAAAGCAAATAGCCCAAGGAGCAAACAATCAACTCTTGTCCAGCATAAGGCATTGGCATATTCTTTTCTTGAATTTTTTATTTTTTTGTTAGTCTTCATGTTTTTGTGCCCACATTACTCAGTAAGCAGACATAACCAGCAGCGGCATAATGTCCAAGATGCCGCTTTAGCGCCAGGACTCCTACACAAAAAAACAATTGTATTAAATTTGGGTTAAGCTAAGATTCTTAACTCTCGAATTTATAAACAGATAAAAGCGGAATGGAAAATATAATTTACTTCAATATAAAATAATGTTATATACTATCTACTTTTGCAACACGAACACGTACACTGATATCCTTTAAGTGTTTTTTCCTTAGGAAGAAAACATGATGCATAAAATATTAAATTAGAATGGAAAATAAATCGTTGTTTTATGCATTATGCTATAAATATTTGTAATAATAATAGTATGATAGATTGACCAACTTATTATGATATTTCTCTTTAACACAAACATTCAAAGAATAGAGTTCCACCCTGGTTTGCTTTACATCCATCAACTCAAAAGTATATTGCATAAACTTACTGTAAATATTGCAGTTCCCCGCAATTAATTTCAATGTTCTTAAGCAAACCAAAAGCTTAAATTTTTTGTCATGCTGATCTGAAGGCATCCCCCACTTTGGTTATCATCATCAATTAGCCAACTCACGCCACCAAACTAAAAAGGTTAAAAAAAAACTGAAAGCAGAAAAAACAGAAAGAATGCTTTAGGCGAATGATCTCGACTACCATATACCCTAAACACAGCTGTATAAATATAATATAGTTTTAAGACATTGCATTGAGAAATCGATATGTTTCTATATTTGAGTAACAGATGCAATTATCAATAAAATGAAGCAAACTTTTTCTATTATTATTTTCCAAATATTATATTAAAATCTCTATTATTGCAAACTTTTTCAAAAAGACATTACACTATTTTTGTCCATTTCCACAGGATATGGAAAGCAGACACAAAGCAAATGTGACGTCATTTAAGAGGTTGCATAGTAACGATTTGTAAGGACTCGGGACCAGTTGGGGGCAGACAACTATTTAAACTGCGATGCTTTTGACTGTGATAATTACGCAAATTGTTGTTGTCATTATGTAAACACTTGTTTGTGTCAATCTGGACATTTAATACGAGCACCAAAAGGCTTCTCTCCCTATCTCTTTTTATATATATACCTCTCTCTCTCTCTCTCTCTATCTGTGTGTGTTCACTGTCCACTTTTAAGTGTGTAAACAAGAGTTGCTCAATTTGGTTGTGTTCAAGAATGAACAAGAAACGCTGCAAGACTCAGCTATTTTGATATTCAAGAGGATCACTTAAATAACAAATAATCCCCCGCAGAATGTTCAAGTATGAACATGAGACGTTGGAAAAAATTATTGATTTCTTTTAATAGAGTTTTTATTATAAGTTCTTATCACTTTTAGATATCACTTGGATGTAATGCTTGAGGCAAAAGAAAAAATTATATATATTATATATACACTAAATTATATTTTATACACATTGTTAATTAGGTTTAGTAGGCTTATAAAATAAACTAAAAAAGGAACAGAACATAGATCTCAATTAGTAAGTGATAAATTAATAATTAAATATCATATATAAAATATAAGAATTTTATATTTTAATATCGTGCATTTTGTTTTGGTTGAGCTTTAATTTTGCTTCAGCTATTTGTGGCGTGAGCATTGGACACGCGCACAACTCTAGTCCAAGCAGGCAGCGACTTGGGACGAAGGGAGTTCCCCGGCGTAATCTGCCAGGTGACAGGCGTGCTCGGATATGTCCATGTTACAGTTGATTAAGTAGGCGCTGAGTTCGATGAAATGCCTTTTAGATGGAACCGCAGCAGCAGGTGCGCTGACATAGACAAGGAATGGATGCGAAGCGTGTCACAGGTCGGTCCAAATTATTGACAGCATGACGCCAGCTCGTTCAGCATGGCGACTGCTGGCAGTCAGAATTTCTTGATTAATTAGAAGCCAACGGGCTAAAAGGCTGACCTGACCCCTTGTGCCGGACGTGGTCGTGCGCCAGAAGCGCCGTCATAAGTCGCCTTTGGTTGGAGTTGTCTCAATTTGAGTTGAGTTGAGTTCAGGTGAATTGAGTTGTTGATTAACACCAAACACACACAAAACACGCACTGCTCCAGTTGCTGCCTTTATCCATGGTTGGACAATGGCACGCTTTGATGGTTGGGTTAAATTTGTTTGGTTTGTACGTGGGTAAATATAAAGTTAGGTGTTAAGTTAAGCAACTGATTGTGTTGTCTTATATACATATTGCTAACGAGGCAATAAAACAGAAAAAGCCTATCTATCAAAAATGGTCAACTTAAAGAGCTTCTGGATTTGTCGGCTTTCGTTGATTTGTTTTCCAAAATAGTTTTGTTTAGGCGTTTCTAAGTTAGTCTGCTTGTCTAGCATATGTCTCGGGATCTATAAAGTAAACTATTAATAATATTCGGGAGTCCTTCAGCGAGAGACCTTTTAAAGGCCTTATGAAATATCTATTGGACTCAAGGATTAAGAACTTTTGGCAGACTAATTTGAATATATATAATATACGCTCAAAATAAAATTACCATCAATTTCCATCCAAACTTCAAGTTAAGTATTTAAGGCATTGATGGTACTCAATTAATCAGGCCACTAAATACTCCTGTGAACAGAAACTCAAATTCAAATAAGTAAATAATTCAGCTTGTAATGAGATATGACCTATAAAGAAATTTTCTTTAAATCGGAAAGCGTTCAACTGGTTACTTTGATCGAATTAACTCAAATTCAATATGCTTTTATTGACAACAATTTATCCTCTTACCAATGCCAATTGTCTTTCAATGCAATGCGTAAACAAATGCCTTGGCAAAAGCCAAGTGAAATATCTTATCGATGTCGGAGATTTTACGTTTGCCACTTAAGCAATACAATTTACGACTACACCGCTGCCATAGCCTCCCACCGCCTCCCCAGTCATAAACAGCCGCACACCCTCCTCTTATCCGTCCTGGTAATGGCTTCTCTAAATCTCGAATCTCAACTGTTCACAGTTTTAACAATGCAATTCGATACGTTTTATCGAATGTTCCTTGTCTGCCAAGCGGCGTCATACACATGTCCAAGAGTGTTTCTGTGTATGTGTGTGTGTGTGTTTGTGTATTTTTGAGTGTGTGTATGTGTGAGTGTGTGAATCTATGAGTGTCGAGCTGTTGCTAGTCTGTTGCATACTTTTGTGCACGCTCAATGGCAAATTGAATTTATGCTCGAGATAGAGAGAAATATAAATGCAATGATTTTATTTTGAAAAAGTATGGCAGAAAGGGGGAAGACCCTTTTCCAAATGGAATCCTCCATGTTGTCGTCTAGATGCGCATTCAAATTGTGTTATTCTGGCAGCAGCTAGTATTGTGTTCAAAGAATCTCAACCCATATGGATTTTGTGTTGTTGACCTAAACGTTGGCAAGAAAGGCAAAAGACTGGAACGTATTTCTTGGCATTGTTGCATGGCTAATAACCAATAAATGATAGATAAAGAATATGTATACAGTTTGTTAAATACGCTTAGCACATATATACACAAAATTAAAAAGAACTTTGACAATTAAATTTCAACTTCAAACATATGCAGAAATTGCCTTTAACAATAAGATGTCAACTTGGAAGGAATACAGGTTTAAAGGTCTGTTTATTCGTAATCAGGAATGACAAACTTAAAACTAAACAGTCGACACTTTGGCCAGCTACCCCGCCTTCTACTCCTCCTCGGGCTCCTCCTCTTGGACCACCTTCGCCTGCGGCCTACGTCTGGAGGCGCCACGCACTCGAGCTGGCCGTTTGGTGGTCGTTGACTTTGGCTTGGGATTCTCCAGATCATACAGCTCGGCATCGCTGAAGCGATCCTTATACCAGTCAGCACTAAAAAAAATGTAAAATAACAATTTCAATAAGGATTTGCATTTAGTGCGCATATCTAATTTACCAATCCGGCACAAAGCGTGCCCAGTTGCACATTTTGTTGTCATCGTCGAACACCTGGCCAAGTTTGCAGCCATTGCGACGGGGCAGATCACCATTCACACACACATAGAAGAACTGACAGTCGTCGGGATCCGCATAGCGTGGATGGGTGACGGCAATGCTCTCGTTCACCTTGGGGCATTCAAACTCAAAGATGTCCTCCGACTTGCAGCCAGTGACGCCAACCTCATCGGGCCACGTACAAATGCCAGTCTTGGGATTGAAGACCAGGCCAACAGGACACGTTATCATGTTGAATTTTCCATCGACGCAGAAGTAAAACTTGTCACAAATGCCTGGCTTCTCATGGCCAAAGTACCCATTCTTCCTAGGACAGTGCTGCGATGATTGTGGAGTTTCTGTGGACATTTTATTTAAGTAAAGGGAATTTAATAATTAATCACAATATGCACTTAAATATTGCTCTTAAATGGAATGGCTGCCTATGTTCGATATTAAGAATTTTATATTTTTTGAATTTGTTGTAAATTTTAAACACTTTTAACAAACTTAAATTTATAAGAATTATTGTTAAGAGCTTCGCTCATAAACACAAAAGTATCATTAATTTCATACTTAGAATAAAGCTCTTAAATTAGTTAACAAGACTATGCAAATCTCAAATAAATCTCAAACTTAGAACAGAAAACTCCATAAAATATATATAAAAAGTATTTAGTGGTTCTTATTATCTGTTATATAAAATTTATATTTTGAATAACTGATTTCTATATCCAAAGTATACAAAGCCAAAACCATTTGGTTGAATATTTTAATTATTTTTCAGTTGTTGCCATGTACTTTATTGTATTTAAAAACTGCTGCAGTTTCTACGAGTCGTCGCTTGTGGTTTATTTCTTAGTCCAGTTTGCAGTTTGCCAGGCACATTCCACGCCAGGACTGTTTTATTCGCTAGAAGAGAAGTTTATTGCCACAACAGTTTGGCAACAGTGCAAAGAACTATAAAATGGCCAACAGAGTGCATATATATATGCATAGAAGTATCTTAGAATTACAATGCTGGACTCTTGCTTAGACTAAAATAGATTATGTAAAGTGACTGACACAAAACAGTTAGAATAATATTAACTGAACTCAAAGACAATATAATATTCCTATTGTAATAGGAAACCATTTTTAATTGAGCCAAATATCATGGCAAATAATATTTGAATATTTAATGAGAATTTAATGGAGTTCAAGGAAGGGTGCACTAATTGGACAATTGAAAATTGAAAATTGGAAATGCATTAAAATTTAAGCCACTTTTCTTAGATTGTTGTATTATGCAAATTAGCTTTACGACTGACATCAATTTTTCAGCTGTCATGCGGAAGATACCAGAGCAGTCGAAGACCACGTGTCGGGTGCACATTAAGTCATACGGAGCGTGACAAAATGAACTAATAAAATCAGAAATAAAACAAGTCTACCAAGAAATAGATAAAATAAAACTGAAGCACCAAAACAAAGCCCAACTCTAACTCCAACCAAGACCACAAAGGCCTATCGACGACAACAATTTGGGTTAACCACCTCCGAGGCTATGCCGTTTGCATATTAAATAACTCTGGTTTTCATGTATTTTTTTTCTCTTGAATTTTTAAAACAGCAGTACGAATAACGAGCAAATAAGTGCGGACACGGTTCGCGTTTATTGGGCTGATTTTGGCCAGGTTTAAATATGGCACAAAGCGTGGGATTCCTCAACGCGTTTGCCCCTAAACAACACGCTCTGCATACTGAAAACATTTATAAAAACAAAAAATGCTGAAAACCAGAATTCTGGTTTTATACTCACGCAGCTTGGAACGCTTGGTGCAATCAATGTTATATGGCAAATCACATTTTTCCTCGATGGGTGTGTAATCATTGAAGACCATTCCGTCCGCACACAGCCTTTCCGTCGGCACACCATCCCTGTAATTAAATAAACCAATCAAGTTAAAGCCAGTCAAATAACCAAATAAAAATGCAAATATACTTTTATAAGGTAAGGTATCTCAGCAACAGCAACAGAGTATCTCAGTGTCAATTATATTAAAGCCAATGCATGTACACCAATAATTTGAATATCCCAAAAGTGCTAACACATCAACTGGATTCAGTCATATTTTAACACTTTCGTAGAACGGCTGAATTATTGATTACGCTCACTTGGGAACCCAATGGTGCGAAAGATAAGCACAGCGCGTTTATACGCATCATTGGCCACAGGAAGCAAAGCAAATCCCCTAGGTGTTTTCAACTGGATGTTCCAATCAGCTGCCTGCTGCCAAGGATAATTTACTGTATATAAACAAATCAATATACATGATTTGATAAAGACGTGATTTAATAAATATTACTTATCAAACTTAAACATTAAATATGATAATTAAATATTCATGCACATTTGCAGTGGAACTTACAGGCACGCATAGTATTTGTCGCACTGTTTGCCATCCGGATAGAAGCCATTTGGTTCCGGGCACTCCTCGGTGGCCTCATACTTCGCTGCTGCCTGTGCCTGTTTCCGTTTGGGTTCCACTGCCGCCTCCTGGACGGGATCACGTGTCCTTGGTGGCAAATGGCGTTGGGATGGCGGATGACCAGCTCCAACACGGAAATTGCTGCGCTGAGCTAGGGTTGTCCCTGTGTAAAAAAAGAGAAAATATTTACAAATTATTAGTTTAAAAATTCATAAAGTAAATAAAGAGAGAGAATCAGTACTAAATTAGTACTTAATGCTAATTAAAATTATTTAATATCAGTAAATTTGTATTACGATCAATATTATATTTAACTAGAATAATTGAATTCGAATATTAATAATTTTCATTGTTTATGTAATTTACATTTAACGTTTTTTCGTACATATTTTTTTTGTTGGTATAAATTGATTTTCTGCATAACTTTGCTATTATTGTTTAATCTGTGTCATTGAAATTGAACACATAAAAGATTAGCCTCCAAAGTTATTTAATAAATGATGCACCCTCAACATTTACACATTTTAATAATTTAAATATATTCATGTAAAAATTAGGTTTATTTTTTTGTTAAATGCCGGCTGGTTATTGCAACCATAATTTTGTTAAGTGTACGCGTTCATTATTTATATTTGTTTCATTTTCAGACGCTTGAAACCAGTTATACCAACTTAATATATGTCGAGTGATTATGCCTATGGCCGGACTGGATTGCCGCATAAGCAAATTGGATGTGTGACCTTAAAAGTGAAAGTTGCGCTGAACACCTCAGCGTGTTCAAGCAATATTCACAAGAACAGCTGTTTCCAAAGTGCCATCAGCTGTTTTTCCACTATAAACAGATACAAAGCCAAGGCAGGCAGTTGCCATGGGTGCGACTGGTTCACTTGCGACTGGTTCACACAGTTCAATCAAGAGCAATGCAGAGTCAGTCATGCACTTCCGACAGAATGAGCAACAATATGCACTCCAAGGTAAACCACTTTAATCAGCAACATGGCGCAAAAAAAAAACACACACACGACCAAGGCACACACAATTGCAAGAAATGGCGAATTCAATTAAATTTCAACACACAACAATGTCGACAAGTGGCTTTCTGCGGCAAGGGGGCTGGTGTGGGTGCGGCTGTCTGACATTCGATTAAACGTTAATAAAGAAACAATTCCACAGAGCAATTAGTGCGTAAAGTGTCAGGCAACAAGAAACAAGTTGTTGCTTTTGCTGCTGTTGGCTCTGCTGCTGCGGTTTGTCATTGAAACACGTTTCGTGGACGACTTGGTCAAAAAGAAAAAACAAAATAAAACTAAAAACACATAAGCAGAAATGTCGCTTTGACTTTCGTAGTTGATTTTGGCTATACTCTTTTGCGCTGTTCAGATGTCATCAAATTTGTCAGCAACTAGTCGACTTTATTTAGCTTTTTTTTTCAGCTATCTCCAATTTATATACTTTAAGCCTTTAGTTTGCTTTTCAAATTTAGCTTTGCATTCCGTTTTTTTTTTTCATGGCAAATGGATAGACGGTTGGTTGTTGGTTGATATGCGGTTTGAGTATTTTACGTGACTCAACCGTCGATCTGACAGTTTGTCAACAAGTTTGGCATAGAATACAGCTCTCCGACCAGTGTCGCCGTGGTACCGGCCCCTTTGCCTCTTGGCTGCCAGTCCGGTTAAACTAGATTAATTGAGTGCCTTTGCCTGTCACCGTGTTGAAATTTCACCAAAAAAATAACCAAAGTTTTTGTAAGCTTTCGTCGAATTCAATTCGAGTCAGCAAGTTTTTGTGGGTGTTGTGGCTGTCGTCGCAGAAATAAATGTGCGTCGAACATGCGTGTTAAGTTCATTGAACATTAAAAAGATTAAAAATAAACAAGTTGCAAGCACTTTTTCAAGTCGCTCACTCAACTGTTAGGCAAATTAATGGAGCGCATTGAAATTGTCTAGACTTCGTTCAAAAGGCTTATTTTATTATTTTAAAATTAATATAAGTAATATAAATATATAAATATGTTAAAACAGTTTTAATATGTAAAACCTGTATGTAATTGTAGAGCATATATTTTTAAATTTATTATTATTGGCACGTTATTCTAATTTAATCAGCTAATTGACATTCTGCACACAAAACTAGCCAGTAATTTTACAAAAAATATTTCCACATTCGCCAAATTATTCGCACATTTAATTTGAGTGGCGCGCAAACAATTGCCAATAATTTTCATGGTCATTTTAACATAATTACAAAATATGTTTAACACCAATACACGCAACAATTGCTAAAATATCAGTTAAACAAGACAATTAACAAAATAAAATTTTAAATGTGTGTTGCCGTTGCACAACCGTGTTTGACCATTGTGGGCGGCAGCCAATATTTAATGAGCTGCCACACCACGTATATGGTAACTAAAATGCCTGAATTTTCATCTGTGGAAACTGTTAAACAGCGACAGCAACAGCGACATTAGTTAAATATGAATTAAAACAAGTAAATGCATTGCATGAAAAGCAATCATATTGCTGAAATTCTGTTGTCGACAGTTCAATTTTGCAGTTGAATTACGATGTAAAATGTTTTCACAGTTATTAATATGCATTTGCCGCTCTAAAGTTTCAGCTGGTACTCAATTTAAGGCAAATTGATGGCGATTCCAACCGAATATTTGAATATAATTGTTCATTATGTTGATGTCTGATGCCATTTCATTAATTGGCATATGCAATTAAGTGTTTTCCACTTACCCACAAGCAGCGCAAATATGCAAATTTTCATAGCCGCCATTTTGTAATTATTATCAGCTGTACCTGTGGACACAGAGAAGTTTTTTCAATTTTAAATACACAATTATGTTAAAAAGAATTCGTTTAATTAGAATGCCCATTCATATGAATCAATTGTACAATATTTAATCATATTTTCACATTGCTGGCACTTTACACCGTTTCAATTCCGCTCGTTTCAGTTGCAAGCAGCACTATTTACCGTTCCGTTCTGTTCGTTGTGCGCACGCGTCACCGTCTCAAAGCCAACTGTTCACTTTGAGCTTGTGGAAAATACTTTTTAAATGTGCTGCGCCGATCGACCAGTTTGTGTTGTTGTCATTGCCTTTTCGTTGCCCCATCGCATCCAACGAGGCAAATTGTGTTAAAAACTTTATGCAAAATGCATCATGACATCTTACCAAAACCGGCTTTGATCAACGGCAACACAACAACAATGTGAAAAGCTTAGTCAATTAAAGCTTTCGTCGCATTTCAACAACTTACTCATTACGAGCTTAAATATTATTTTTTTTAGGTCTTTTAGTCGAATTTTGAGTTGAAAATATTTCTGATTTTAGAGTTCCAACCGATAGCAATATCTATCTATTAAACACGGCTTCACATTTAAATTAAATACTACTTATAAATTAAATGTGAATAAATAATATATATAAATAAATATGTATAAAAATGAGTTACCTATCTATAGAGTTACCTTTAACAGATAAATCTGATTTTATTAAATAACAAAATGAAAGTAAAATACGAATAATTTGACTAAGAGTAGTTGTTAAAGCAGTCGTCCTGTTGAGCACCTAAGATACCAATATCGATAACAGAACTTCAATCAAAACCACATTTTCCACATCCTGTAAAACATCCATAAGGGAACATCATTTGATAAAACTCTGAAAAATATGTTCACTCAACTCCAAAAGACTAAAACTGAACTACGTATTCTCATGCCCAAAAAGAAGCACAAATAACTTTCTGCAAGCCAACCAAAGAAAAAACATGTCCGCAAGCATCAAGGACCACAACGGATGCCCGGTGGCAAAAAATTTGAATATGCTAGCAGTAACAAAAATGGAAATTCTACATGAAACGGCCCATGAAATATTGCATAGTTTGAACGAGCGTGCACCCAATGAGCAATGATGCCGAAATTTGTCAAAAAGCTGACACTCGTCCAACACCAACACCAGGACCAGGACCAGGAGCAGAACGTACAAGAACAAAAGCCATTACTGAGAGTGAGCCCGTTGCCTGGCATCGATGATTTGCACTTTTGAAATTAACTAAAAATTATGACAAAATGGGGCAGAACAACGTGTTCAGGTGTCTTTTCCTCTCCTGCATACATACCTATATATATACATATTTATATATTTGGAAAATGTTTGCTGCATCATCGTTACACTTGTCGGAACAGAAACCTCACACCCAAATCCCTATTTAGTAGGCCCTGGAGCTGTCTTGGCTTGTTTTCCAGCTGCTTGGTTTTCAAATGTCTGTCATTTTGTGTGTGTAATAATTGTGATTGTGACAAATTGCCTTTTTGTTCACAATTTACTTGCTCCTGGAACAGCACATCCGTTCCGGGAACACTAACATTTATGTCGTACTTTTGGCCACACACTTACAAAAATATTTATGCAAATTGCTGACTCAAATGACAATCGTAATATTATGTAAATACTTTCAAATAAATGTTTAGAAAAACTGATTATGGTCAGAGGAAATCGTTGTACCAAATTGAATGCGCAAAATACGCTCAAAATTTCTTCAACAGCAATTTTTGTTTCTTTTTTTGAAGTCACCTACGAAAAATGTATATTAATAACGGTATTGAAATTTAGACAACCGCTGTGCTCAAAGTAATAAAAGTTATGACGGAAAAATTTAAATATTTATATATTTAATATGTGAATTCTTCCTCGCTTGCTTCAAGCATAATCTTTAAAGAAATTGCCGGCTTTAAAGTGGCAACAAATTTAAATCACAGTTATTTAAATAACCAAGGTTAACAACAAATATAATTGTGCAAATATTGGTAAATATTGGTAAAATTTAATTTTTTGTTTTGGAACGTAATCTCAAAATGCACTTGAAAACTGCAAACAGACAAAGCACTCTCAATGACATTTTTTTTTTTGTTATTGTTGTCGCATCCAAATTTCACAACTTGTCAGCCAAAAAGCTGCTGCATTCAAAAGAGAAAATTATCATAATTTTGGGGCGCATTATGAAGCGATTACACAAAGCAGCCAACACAATGTGCCACGGACCATTCGACTGAAGAGTGAAATGCCAACGTTGCAGAATTTAGACTCTATTGTTGGGAAGTGAGTACGTTGCATGCTGCATGCCGCATGCTTTGACTTGTCCACGCTTGAATAGCAATGGCGCCGCAAAGTGTGTATTGTGGCAGCTTTCAAGTGGCTGCTGACTGCGTCGAAAACTTTACCAAAACCTAATCATAATTTCTCGCTGATAGTTGGTGGCACACTTGCCACCCTTCCTCGCATCCTCACTCTCTGTGGGGGTCATTCAGTTATGCACGCGGCACAGGAGCTTTAGTTTAGCTTTGGCTTGCAGTTTTTATCAGCATCAGCTTTATTTTTATATTCAATTTTTGTGGACCGCAGCGCCATAAGCGCCACGTTATTGTCATGTAATTGAATTTAATGGCAATACGAATGGATCCGCATCCGGGGGCGGTCATTCATTGTATTAGCTGGCGATTATCTGCCATTTTTGTGCTGCGCTTGCAACACTGGCAACAATGCGCGCGCCTGCGGATATGCTAGGGTCCCGTTTTTTTTCTTCATATTATTTTAAAGTTAACCAAATGTTGACAATGCACCCAAAAAGTTTTAGCTTGTCATTAGCCGAGCACTAAAGCGGTCGTTCCGTACATAAACAAAATAAAAAAGAAAAACAGTAAAATTAATATAACATTTTGTTAGGTCTTAAAAACCATTTAGTCGACTTTTTCGACACTATGCGTTCCAGCACAATTATGCAGCGCATGGATTGCGAGCGAGGCGTGCCTCGTGCATGGAGTTGCCATAGAGTCGGATATGATTTATGTAAGGCTGTAAGCATAATCCTGTCATACGCTTTAGTGATTTAATGCATAAGTTTCCACCAGGAGCTGTTTGGATTGAACAATCAGCGGCATATGCCGTTGATGCCGCTGATCATGCGGCATCTGCGCTGCCTGTCAGTCGGCGCTGCAAGGGCTCAATATCGTGTCACAGCCATTTCACACACGTGTCGCGTGTGGCAGCCGCAATAACATTGCAACAGCTTGCTGTTGTTGTTACTCAATTTTAAATTAATGAGTAACGGCAGTGTGTGGCACAAAATTTTCACATGTCATCGCTGCTACAACATCCTCGCTCTCATCCATTTATTTATCCCTGCAACCACACACAGCGGTTAATGAACATTTTGACGCTAAGCGGCTTTTTAATCATGTTTTGTCCATTTCGCATTAGCCCTTTATCTAGCCGCATTTTTCTGCCCATTTAATCAGTTCGGACTGTTTGATTTCGTTATGTTGAAAATGCACTTTTACTCTTTTACACTATATATATAATTTGTAAGTACCTTATAATTCGTAGAAATATAATCATATATTGTACATAAAATGTACATTATTTTATTATATATATATTTAACATACCATTTACAAATAACTAATACATAAAATATCGCGAAAGAGTCACATAATTTATACAATGTTTTCATTGTTTATTTACTTAAATATTAAAATTAATGTTAGTAAATAGATTACATTAAGCTGAAATTCATGGAAAATGTATTTAGGTTTTAAGCTTAAGCCAAATTCGCAACAATTTCCAATTTTCATTTAACTGAATTCTGTATGCATGTAGCATATTAAATACATTATACAAAGTTGACAAATACGGCAAACAAATGCCAATTAGGAATTAGCTAAAATTATAAGACCAGTCGGACAAATTCCAAAACATTTGCATTGCAAATGGAACCAAATTCAGTTACGCAACTAAACTGGCCACAGACTCGAATGAATAGCTGTGCAACTGTGGCATGATTCGAGGATATCACTTGTTGTAGTTGTTGCATTTGTGCGTTGTTATTGTTTGTGCTTAAAAACTCATCAGACAAACGACAATGCGGCAATGCCACAAGAGAACAGAGCAATTGCAATTGCAATCGCCACCAGACGGCTGTTAAGAGGACACTTTTATCAACAGCTGCAACATACAACAAGCTAGAGTGTTGTACTCGAGTGAGCTCGACTACAAGAGACCCTGAAGCCAGTTTGCATTTACAGAAAATGTTTGCGTCGGCTGTTAATCATGAGACCAATATGAGATTACTTTCGGGACTTTACTCATGTGTTGAAGTTGATTAGCATTAGTTGTATGGGTAATCGTAGCTTTTATTGTTATCGAAAATCGACTCATTCCGAAATTCCTGAAACGGAAACAATTATCGATGACATGAAGTAAACTTGATCTGCTCTCGTAATATATATGAATTTCCAGAGTCCCTAGCCTACTGTCTAGTTTTGCACAATATTATCATACCCTTTCTATCCATTTTTAATTGTATGGGTATAAATATATGGGTTTTGTGTAATTGTGGTTTCTTAACTGTGTGTTGTTGTTTCCAAACTGTAAGTACGCCTGCCCAGAGACGCAATGGAGCGGGTCTCATTTTATTTCAAGTTGATTGCAGATGGAAGTTTTCTAGTTTTTAGTTAGTTAGTTCTTGCTGTGCATAAGCTAACCGCGCCCACTAAATTGCCCGTCCCAAACTGCACTCATTAAGTGTCACTTAAGAGCCACTGACAAAAGTATTTAATCAACGCACACAGCACAGTCCAAAGCGCCAGGCAATTTGTATATGATTGTAGTATGAAGCTGAAAACACAAAAAAAATTCAGTCTGCATATAAATTAGGCGTTGTCGCATTAGAGGAAAAAATAAAAAAAAATAAAAAAAATGGCACAACTTTTCTAATGTGCCTGATGAAGTGAAGTCCACTGTGCAGCAGCGTTTGCGGCAAGCAAATTATGTATTTGCATTTTTAATGGTGCCTAAAACAGGCTACACATAAATTAAATGTTACCCCAGATGCGTAAAATTGTAATTTACAGGGTCGTATAACACCCAGTAAATATTTCAACTTTTTATGATTACTTGTTGCATTTACAACAACAGAAGCAACAGCAACTTTTTAACAGCCCAACATTAACAACAGCTTAACAGTTAATTAAGACTTTTCAATCATGTGATTAGGAAATATTTGTAAACATTATTTAAATTATAAATGGCCAATGACCTCTCTCTTATTAAATAAAGTTATTAATATACATAAGTGGTAAAATTAGCATTGTAATTTAGTACAGAAGCGCCTTTTTCAACTTGGCTAAAATTGTTACCAAGCTGCCAGCTGCAAGCGACAGCTGCAGAGCAACCAACTGAGGCAACAGCAACGAGGCCCGCAGCCAGGCTTTGAACTTAATTAGCTGCGCATTAGCGAATTTTTACTGCATGGTAGATGGTAAAAGGTAGCAGATAGCGGGTTATGGGTAGGAAGTGCTAGATGGGTAGATTGTGAGAAGTGGTAGTGGTAGTGGCAGTGGTTGGTGCTTGCGACTGCAGCCAGGTAGTTACTTGCCACTTCCTTTGGCCATTTTACTGCACGGCTAATTTTTGTTTTCGACAACGGCAAAGGGCTGTCGCAGTCCAAGGGGACAACTCGCTATGACTGCACGTTGGTCGCTGGCCACTGGAAGGAAATGTCGCACCACAAGCTCCCAGCCAAAAAGGAAATGTTGCCGAGATTAAATGCCCGACTGGGTGGGAGAGTTGGGATGCGGGTTAAGCAAACTGTCAGCACGGACAGGTGAGCTAGTTACTCGGTCTGGGTGTGATTACGGTGGGCAGCCACAGTCGGGCTTTGTCTTTGGTGTCGACGCCAACGCCACCAACGTTGCCTCTGCGTGTTGTAATAAGCGAAATTATTTTACATTGCACAACATTTTTATATTTTTTGCTGCAAAACATTTTCATATTTTAATTTTCATTTTTTTCCCCCCTTTATTTTATTTTACTTCAGCTTTAATTATGCTAAAAAGTCGAGCACATAATTGTCCCGTTTAAATTTATTTCGTACTTATTTCAAGCAGCACATTTATGAATTTTACTTTAGCAGCGATTTCTTAAATTCTTTTTAGCTGGAAAAAGTTGTTGCACATGATTTATGGCGCTAGAGATTGAGCACTTTCCAATATATAATATCCAGATCAAAGGCCACATTACACAAGGGAGCTGCCCATAAAGAACGTACAAAAACCGATAAGCACTTTGCCTTTGGGTTGCCACAACAGCCCATAAAGCAGGCTAAAATGTGTTGAAAAAGTTCAACTTCCATTGGCCGTTTCATATATTTTTACCTATATTGCCAACGATTCTTTAAGGTAGTCCAAATGGTGTCAGTTTAGGTGTTTACAGCTTAACATAAGCTGCTCTGTTTTTGACTTATGTGAAACATTCTGTGACACAATTGAAAACACAATTACGGAAATATATTAAATTACTGGAATTTAACACAAGAGCATTATTTAGCCTGTCATTCGATAGATAAATGCTTAATGTAAGAATAAATACTGATAGAACCCAACTATATAAAGCGTTATTTAAGCACACTATTTATCTCTCGCCTCAACTATAAAATTTAATTTAAAAATAAATTAATTTTTCATTCATTTTGGTACTGCTCAAGAAATAAACAACAGAAAAATCGATTGTATTGTAAATTATTTCTATTTTTTCTTTCAATAGTTGAATATACTTATCCTCCATATTGTCTTCTAAATAGAAGAAGTATGTTTTCTCTTTAAGATACCACAATCCAACACATACAGATAAATACTAATCCAACACAGACGAGTAACAAAACGCTTATTTGTTGACGTTTTAGCTTGCAAAACAATAGACCAGTTACACTTTGTGTACCTCAGGAACGAGCGTTCCACCCACCGACAATTGAAAACAGATTCTCAGATCCAATCCTCCTGCTCTATTATGAGGAATCACCTACTCTGCCAGCGCCCCCGTTTGGAAAGCAGCAACAGAAACTACAATAACAAAGAGTCGTACAAAAATGGCAAAAAGAGAATGCAGCTTAGGATGGACAAAAAAAAAAAAAGTAACACATTCTATTTGAAATCAGCATTTCCGTTGAGGAAGCCAACAGCTTCCTGGTACATAAGTAGTGGTAATCATATACAAACACCGACGCACAAACAAAGAAAATAATCTAGTGCCTGGCTGGAATTGAGTCGAGGCCAGGACGCACGCCTTTTTGCATGGCCTTAACTTGCCACTTGGCAGCAGTGAAAAGGTCTGTGCTTGAGCAGCTTTTCATAGACGTTAAGCTGAATCTGTAGCTTGGTACCTCGACCTGCTACGAACTTTTATAACAAATAAGCACGGTCCGATACTTTGAGTAGCCAAAAAGTTAAGCCAACTCCAAGCCAGGAAGTCGGATAGAATGCAAACAGCTCTTGTGCTCCAAAACTTTGTGCAGTCAAAAAAATATTGCTTATTCGCCGCATAGTTCAATGCCAATCTGCCGCTGCACAATTTCTTAACACATCAAAAGCAGCGCTTTCCATGCAATATTTAATGAGAGACTTATTTTTCGCAAAGGCGGCCAACTTTTTATACACACACAAAAAGCAGCCTTTGAGCCACTGCCATTGAAAGACTTTTTAAAAGTGGGCTGGGAAAAAAAAATCGTTTTTTTCTTATATTTACTTTCATCCTTTTGATTAAAGTATTTATTATGAGTGTTCAACTTATAAAGATGTTTTAATTATTTTTCTTGGCTAAATTAAAAATGGATATTCTTAAAAACTTTGGCGAAAGCTATGAAAAAACTATATCATAAAAAATACAGATAAAGCTGCTAGCTAAAAAAATAATGGCCATAACTCATGAATGTGAAAAGTCGACGAACTTTCTTCATAGTTCAGGTACGTAATTTCTAAGTTTTTAGGACATCATAAATTCTATTTTACTAATATTTCTATATTAAATAAGTCGTTATTATTGATGGCTATGTGATAAATTTAAGGCAAGAGTTTTGAAACTAAATTAAAATGATAATTAAATATTAAATATATGCCAAGCTTAAATAATTTCTCCACTAAATTTTCCACATATACATATGTGTAAATTATACTGTAGAGAAAACTATAACTTATTAAAATTTGCAAGATTTACTTGAACTTAAACTAAACCATATGAAATGCAGAACACACCGGTTCGCGTTAATAATTTAACACTTAAGCCAAGGAGAACCTTTCGTTAAGTAGCCTTTGAGACCCACGCAGTTATTTGAGAAGTATTTGCAACACATATTTCTTTTGACACTGACTCTAATATTTATGGCCTAATGTACATGGGTTTTTAGGGGGAGTTGTTGTTGTCAGTTATTTCGCACATGTTCAGTCGACTGCCAGAGCTAAATGCACATTGCAGCCACCTCTTAAAATACACACACACAGACACACACACATCCACACACAGACTGACTCCCCGTTGTCTTTCTGTTTTGTTTTGTGCAATTTAACAGCTTTTGGCTAAAATAACAAGCCACCCAACAATCTCAAAATTCCAGGCGCAGCCAACAAAAAGTCAAGCTCAACGCTCACTGCAAGTGAACGTGAACGGGAGGGGGAACGATGCGACTATATACAGGGTGTGCACAACACACAGGGCATGTTGGAGTGCAGGTTGTTTGGGCAGAATGCCTCTGCATATTTTGCAACACAAAATAAACCGCAACAGCAGCAAATTTTGCTGGTTATTTTGGTGGAACTGCAGAAGTATACATGACACACAGATACATACACACATGAGTAGACAGACTGACTGTGCGTGTGTGTGTGTGTGTGTGTGTGGCGGTGTGTGCATGTTGGGGGTGAGTAACTGTGCAGCATTGCGCCATAATAAAATGAAATATATTTTTAAACAATTACCTTTAGAAGCACTTTTATGAAAGCGGAAGTTGCTGGCCAACCAACAAAGCCTCAGCACTTGAATGGCCAAACCTGCAAACCATCGGTCCATAAAAAGGCCAAAACAGCATTAAACGTAGTCTATAAGGAGCACTTGTGTACAATCACGAAGCTTTTATATAATATTTACTCCACAGGAAGCTTAAAAATAGAATGAATGAAACGTCAAAATTAAAAATATTAAAACAACATAAAAATAATAGTCTTCTTTTTTTTCAAACAATTTATGGATATTATTTTTTGGTTTCTCAATTATAAAGTTGACTTTAAATGAAATTCAAAATTCAAGCAAAACAAGTAAGAATGCTGTAGTCGTAAGACAACTAGGAAACCCTGAACTCAATTTTAGCACAGATTGTAGGTTCCAACTTTGGGGAATATTCTTTACTGCTTCATCAATTTGAAAGCTATATTGTTACTGAAAATCTACACATTTTGATATTCGCAAAAACAAACTTTATTTGCGCTCGGAATACGAGAATCTATATTCCAAGTATGATGGATTCATCTTATATAGTCTCTAAATTCAAATTGTTTAATGGACTCTACTGATTATCGTGATCAAGAATATATACACTTTATGAGGTCGGAATTTGTTTTCTCTGCCTTTTATATATATTTATATTTATAATCTTCAATAGATTCAAAGCAAATGCATTCCTTATCTGCATTTATCAAATCAGCACTAGGTGTAGCCTTTCGAGAGTACAAAATGGGGTAAATTACATTGAATGGTGAACAACCCGTTAACAACGCACTAAAAACCCCAACTTCCTAACTATTAACAAAGGACAAAGGCAAAAAATTCTTTTGTTTACATTAAACTAAAGTATATGTGGATGTGTGCAATTGTGGCATTATTTGTTGAGTGCTTTTCAAGGTTGTCACATCGCCCAAGAGAGTCGAGTCAGAGCAGTTGCACCATTTCAATATATCTGACAACAATTTCCACTTAACCTAACAAACTTTGAATGACATTCGGAGCCAGAGCGAAAAACAGCAGAGGCTGCATATAAAATTCTATTAAAGAAGAAATGTTCAACACATCTAGCCGCCCCAGGGCGTGACGGCTACGCATGCGTGGCAGCAACATTCGCTGCCAAAGCAACATTTCCCCTAGTGCAGCTCGCAGGTAGCATCTTGAATTATGAAATGTACAAATAGTGTTAAATAAGTAAGCAGCTGGTGCGTTGCACATGTTGCACACATGCTTTCTGATGCATGAGCCACATGCCCAGACACACACACGCACACACACACATACACACAACATTCACACAAGTCACGTAGCAGCCACACTCAAACCAGGATTGAGCTGGAGCAGACTTTTTTTTTATTATATGGCGCTTCAGCCAGCTAGCCAGGCAGAAAAAAAGTGCTAGACCACACCCCCTATCCCTGCGGGTATGCCGAAATAAATACATACCAAACTCTAAAAGAGGTGTACACCTAAAAAAAAAAAGCTCTTTCTATCAATTATTTATAAGTCTTTTCTTCGAAATACGTATAGGATTTTTTGCACTTTATAGAATATTTTGTATATATTTTCTATTTCACAGAAGCTAAATTAATTCATGCTTTATGAATTTGTTAATAACAAATCTATTTTTAAAACTATCATAAGAAAACGATTGATAATTTTATATTTTTTTTTATTGTTGTATTATTTTTATTTTCATGTGCATTATTTGATTGCAAGTAGCTAATTTTTCCTAGTGTACTTATATGAAATATGCGCTAAACCATAGCGGAAATTGTGTTTATTTAAAATGGCGAAAATGTTTAATTTCAATTAAAATTCAGTCTAATCCTTGGGATGTGCATCTAAAGCTGTCTTAACTGATTGTGGAGACCACCGAAAACAATACAATTTTATTTTTAGAAATATCAATCTCGCTAAAGCACCTTCAATCGATAGCTTTAAAAGTTCTTTAACCATTTTTTGATTGACTCTTGCCTTTTTGTGGAAAATTCATTGCCGGACAAAGACCACGCCTCTTTTGTGTGTGTGCGTGTCCTCAATTGCTGGCACACATTAAATTACTACTGTCCATTTGCGTTTTAAATGCTGGTCAAATGCAATAAAAGCCAAGTAAAAGCCACTACAACAAGTAAAGCGAATACCTACCAACCAGAAAAATAAATAAATAAATAAAAGCACAGTAAAGGAAACCAACTAAAAAATGCAAGGGCGAAGTAAAAATTGCTGCAGAGGAACGTGAAAAGTATTTCAGTGAAAATGCATTAAAATACCAGCGCCAGTAACAAAATTATTTCGCAGCACAAACTATCCCCCTTCTCTAGCAATATCAGTAGTTAAAGATATTCCAATATACATATATATATATATATATATATATAAATACATTTTAAAACAGTGCACGATTAGGCGCCAATATGATTGGTTCATAGTCGGTGCACAACTTATATGACCCATACATATATTATTAAAAAAAAAAAAGAGTATTTTTATGGGCAATAAATCGCATAAATCCTCAATAGCTGACTTGCAATTCAAAATGAACGCACGAACGTGCACAGTGGTCGTATAACGACTTGGATTTATAATTTATAGTTATGCTTGATTTGGGTACAGACTCGGATTCGTATATAAATTCGCCATTGGACGCCCAAAACTGTGCAACGCCTTTTGCTCTCAAATGAGCCGGAAATGCACAACAACGTTTCACACAATGTCGGAGGCCAATGCGCTTTTAATGCGTTCTTTGACTCTCGACGGGCTGCAAGTCAAATTAAGGATTTGGAGCTAGGCGGACTATCGAAGGATTGGCTAGCGAAATCAAATTAGAATTGCACAAATTCTGCTTTTTTGTTAAATGTATTTGCTGCATAAATTGCACTAATCAGGCGAATTTATTAAAGTTTAAAAATTTCAAATTGTAGTTTGAACTAACTCAAAACACAATCATTTTTAGAAACTGCTTAAAAAATAAAATTATATTTAATATAGTTAGTATATTTCGATTTAAGATGTATAATAAATTTAATTTTTAGTAATAAAAATTGTGATTGTGTTTAAATTCAAAGTATTCTCAGTAAAATATTTTGAACTAAATATTTACAATTTACTCTCAGTTTTCAGCTTGGGAAATAAACACATATCTAACATGACAAAACACTTAGCTTAACATGTTTATATATATA
Source organism: Drosophila fungiperda (assembly GCA_035042345.1). Taxonomy (NCBI): domain Eukaryota; kingdom Metazoa; phylum Arthropoda; class Insecta; order Diptera; family Drosophilidae; genus Drosophila; species Drosophila fungiperda. The sequence goes on along the minus strand of JAWNLM010000293.1, from coordinate 1,049,319 downwards.
TATATATATATATATATATATATATATATATATATATATTTGTATAAACATATTTATATAAATGTGGCTGGGCTTATGTGTCGTTAGGACAGTCGAGCAATTAATTAAAATCAGTGCAATCAAAAATGTCGTCCGAATAACGTGTGTGTGTCCTGAGAAACAATTTGTGTGATTTTGAATAAAACAAAATTAAATTTTTCATTAATCTGCGCCCTTTCAGATTTGCAGCGACTTCACAACAATAAAAGTAAAGTGAGTGTGTTTTAAATTTAATAACATACAATCAAACAAACTAAAAAAGGAATTAGTATTTCGAAAAATCATTTAAGTAAAGGGGGAAAACAACTTTAAATACATTTTTGTGTTTTCATAAATTTCTAAGAAGGGAAACATCAAATTTTTGTATGGGCAACACAGATGGCTTTGCAATTGGAAAATTATATTCCCAAAACAAAAGACAGTAAACTGCTTCAATCGATAACTGCACGTTTACGAATACGGCTAGCAGTCATTTAATTTCTGGAATTTTTCAATTGAACCGAAATAAAATAAAATTGTCAAATTGTTTGCTCAAATTGTTTTCGCAAATTGTTTTCGCAAATGTTTCGCTTCTACGAACTTTACTCGCTGTATCAGAAGAAAATTTACGGTTACGGAACAACGCCGACGTGGTGTCTCTGCGAGAAACTGCCACGCTCAATGCTGCACATTGCGTCGGATCCAAGTCTTTGGTGCGCTGTGTGTGGACGACGTCGTAGGTCACGCACCTGCGCCAGTTCCTCAAGCGAAGAGGAGGAGAAGGCAGCGGAGGGACGTCAGGAAATGCTGAGGAAGCAACGACGCGCAGAGGAGGAAAAGGCACAGCCGGACCTAGTGCGGGTCACAGTGGCCAGGAATGCCAAGAAGCCAGTACTCAAATCCGTGTCGAAACTCAAATGCAGCAGCAATAAAGTCTATGTGGGACACATTGGACATTATCGCAGGCCGCAGGGGATGCAGCCCAAAAGCAATGATGAGAGTGATCAGTCAGCAGTCAAAGGAGACATGCTGAAAATAGAAGCGAAGGTAGCAACAACGCCGCAATTGACACCAAATCGGAAAACCACCGAATCCTTGTGGCATCTACCCAGTGATAATATGCCAAAGCTGCCACACGATGTGTACAATCGACCGCTGCATCTGCGCCAGCGTCTGCCCATGCTAAATGACCACCTCTTTAACAAAAAACTTGTCCCACTCAACCATCCCATAACAAATCCGGCAGGTGGCGCCATCTCCAAGCGGCAACGCAACATCTTTGGACCACCACTGCGTCGACACTTAAGCGATCCGCTGCCGCCGCTCTCCGAGATTCTAACAAAGCAGCAGGTAGTGCGAGCCAAAGGCGGCGGCTTGACTTCCAAAGAAAATCATGTCACTGATGCAGCCAGTCAGTTCGAACCGTTTGACAGCTACGATGGACCATCGGAGGATGCGCTGGTTGTAGACAGCGCCTGGCTTTTCCTGCACCAGTCTAATTTGTCGCATTTGAAGCAGCGGCCCTTTTTGCCAATTATAGAGCACTCCAACTTCAGGTTGGAACCAAGAAGCAGCTGCAGCTCCACATCGTCATCCTTTGAAGAGCCCACGGCGCCGCTGGCAGATCATCAGGATGCTACTGTGAGCGCTCCATTGCAGCCGGTGGCAAAAGCAAGTCTTTCGGAAAGCAGTGCATCCAGCAGCACTTCGAGCAGCTCCAATTCCCGACCAGAGTCGGTCTGCAGTCGTGGCGGAGAGATACCCGCCTATGACATTCTGCTGGCCGTTGAACTCGTCGATAAAATGCTGTGGATGGATATTGGAATGAATTCAATAGTTAAGGACGAATTGACTGAGCTAACCCCAATGGCCAAACAGGTGGAACCCGCTGACTCCGTCAATGAAATCGGTCAAGAATTAGACAATTTTCACATTACCGAAGCCGGCGACAGACAAAACAAGACTCCGGCTAAAAACGTTGAAGAAGAACCAAGGATCGAAACTAATCATTCCAATGACATGTCAAATGAATTGCCTTTAAATTATAAAAATAAATCAGCAGGTGATGCAAAGTATTTTAAGCGTTTCTCCAAAGACGGGAACAATTCTAGACAATGCCGCAAACATCGCGCTCACCAGGAACGGGGGGATGTAGTCAAATCGACAGGGCAGATGCCAAGCAGGCAATCAATGTGGTCTATAATCAGTGATTTATTTGTACCAGTCTCGTGCAAATCACTTGTGTCAGGCGATGGCACCATTCAAAGTCCAAAGCCAATAACAAATCCAAATAATCAGTGCTGCCAAAAATGTGGCTTGCATAAGCGAAAGCAGAACTCCTTGTCAAAAGATTCCTCAAAAATCAATCGAAATGGAATCCATAAGTCTAGCTGTATTTACTATAAATCTACTGATACAAATTTCAATAATTCTACAGCCAAAAACACAACGAATTTGGGCCTAAAAGATAATTCAGAATGTAGGCAAAACACATCAAATGTTGCCATCATCAAATCGGATGAACTCAGAAATAATGTCGAAACAATTGTCAAACTTGATTCCGATCGGAAACAATCCGCATCTAGTTCAACCATTTTTGAATCATGTTTCGGAAACACAACTCCGATGGTTAAACTTTTCAAAGAAACAGTAGAGGTGCATTCTTCCAAAAATACTCTGATTTTAGATGAGCAACTTGGATGTCAAAAAACGAAATACTTTGAACGAGTTCAATATTCATGCAGTGAGTTAATTCTACCAAAAATGGTCTCATTCACCAAAAACGCGACATGCAAAGGACAGATTATAACACATATTATAACCCCAGATATACAAGTTAACGAAATATTTGATTCTCTAAAGGTTGAAGATAATCACGACTCAGTGTCGGAAAACTGTGAATCATTTATTTCACAGTACACAACTTCTCAGCTAACTGAAGAATCATCTATAAGTGGTAAAATCATAGAAAAGAAAAGGCGTAAGTCGACAAAATTCAATCTCCCAGCTTGGCCATCTCATCCATTCAAGCACAGAAAGCGGCATATGAAATACAAGCCACTGGAGTCCAGCGATGAAAGTATGATTATTGAAAGCATTCCACGAGGATGCAATGCTAAGGAGAAAAATACCCTAAGAAGTCGTAGAAGTGGCAAGAACAATGACTTGTGGATAGCAAATGAGGTGGTGAAACAGAAAATCAATGAAATGATGACGAAGCCTATTAGGCTGCTAAACTTCAATTAGCCAACGTTATCATTCTCTCATTAGAAGTGCCAATTACAAGCAATGATTAATCAACGTAGGAACTACGAAATAGTAATTAACATTTTAAAATACAACTGAAAGTGCTTTTCAAAAAATTTGGAGTTGCTAAAAAAAATGAATTCATATCCTTATTTTATATTATTAAATAACATTTCGTAGATAATTTCTTTTTAAAAAAAAATACAATAAGTTCTATATTTTAATTTTATATATTAATTTATTTATTAAATAGGGTTCCCTGATAATTTCTTTTAAAAACTTAACACAAGTTTTAAACAAGTATATTTTTGAAAACATTTTCAATTTCAGTGCAAGCAATTCTTTGTTTTATTTTTTAGAAAATGTGCAAACCAGTGGGAATAGTGAAATCGGCAGTACCCACTAAAATACATTATCGAAATCCTTCACTTGCCCTGCTTAGTGGCTGTGCCAGTATAATTTTCTGGGTAATATATTGGTTGGCATATTGCCTGATTTTGGTGAGTAAACGTTGGATATTGATTTGTTGTTTGATTTGTTTCTTATTAAACAGTTTTCTCCAATTTACCAGTTAGCCGGAGTCATTGTGGTATTTGGTTTGGTCTTTCCACGCTACTCCTGGTATTTGTTGAATTATTTTCTAGCTCAATATCATATCGAGCAACATTTTAAAGACGAGTTATAGGCAGTACATATATATATTAATATATTTTATATCTTAATTTCGCTATTAATAAAGTCTATTGTAATTGAAACGAGCGGTGTGTTTATTATTTCTCATATCAGAATTGCCTAGCTTTATTTTATTTAATATTTAGGTTTATACACTACTAATTTCAATGCTATTTTTGTATTAATTACATATTAAAATAAATGATCGTACATTAAATATATTGTAAGTGTATATTTTATTCATAAGTATATTTGCATATGTATAATCATTATCATGCACATCATAGGCATTATTATCAATAGCATTCGTTGCTTGCACTCAATTAAAAAAAACAAACACTGAGCTGCACGCAAATTCCTATAAAATGTATAATATTTAAAGTAAAAACAATTTGAGAACTCATTTGCCATTATTTAGCAGACAACAAATAAAGAAAAGAAAAAACACAAAACCAACTGCAGCTGTATTAAGCGAAATGCTTCTTGTCATATTTTCTATTTCAATATATGCATTATGGTAGGCAATGTTATGTATTAGGCACTATATCAAAAATTTAAATCGTTATCAGATTCAAAATATAAATAAAGCTGATTTACTATTTGTGGACTTTTGCGTAATGTGCGGAAAAGCCCGGCACATATTTCATCTGTTTGGAATCAACCTGAATTATTTTTGTTCTCGTTAGTTAGTCTTATCAATTAGCTAGAAATGGATTTTGTGTTTATTTAAATACATTAAGTTTATAATTTGTTTTTTTGAGTTACTGTTGTTGTTTTTTATTTTATTTCGCCACTCAGTTGCCAGCAACGTTTTGCACTTCACTTGAACTAATTATTTCGTAATCTTTGCTCGAGCTCTCCGAATCCGATTCCGAGTTGCGTGGCGTGCTGCAAAAAGAGATAGTTTTTAGATTTAAAACAACAGTCAACAGTCTCATAAGCAAAACAGACCATAATGTAAACAATACAAATTTTATAAGAAAAATAAAGACAACTTTTTACCAAAAATTGTGAAAGATTTATGAGGTGTGTGCGTATGTGTGCATGTGTGTGTGTGGGTTTGTGTGTGTGTGTAATTGTGTGAAACAATAACAAATTGTAAAACTTACTCAGCAAATGGGTTAATCTTGATATTTGATATCCACACTCTACGAAGAAGCTCAAAATCAAGTAATCAGAACAGACTGCAATCGAGCTGCTTGAATGAGTTTCAATGGCAAATGGAATGGATATGATACAAGGAATTGGTTGGAAATGTTGTGACCAATTCCACAATGCTCGCCATGCAATATGAGTTTGATATACATAAATACAAATATGTACAAGTTGGCACCAAATGAATTTACTCTATGTTCTTAATTAATTGACTAATCATTTTATTCCTATATTTTTAAATATTAAACATTATAAACAGTTAAATTTATTAAGGCTAATATAACTGACAAAAAACAGCCGCAATTTAAATTAATTGTTATGAAGTAGTTATTGTTCTTTACCATTTTGCTTCTTAATATATTCCTGTGACCATACCAAGTTTTATATTGATATTAACCCTAAGTTAAGCAAATGTTGGCCAACCACATTTGTTCACAAGCTTGAGAACCAACTACCAATTGAGTGAGTTATGAATGAATGACATGCTTTAAGAGAATTAGATGAAATTCAAAAAATAACAAACAAAAATTCGCAAAACGAACTTATGAGTAATAAAACTTAATACATATTGAAATCATACAATATATAATTTATTAAGGAACAGAAATGTACACAAGTAACATCTAAAGTTAAGCCGACTTGAATTGCGTGTTAACAAACTCAAGGCCATACGTTCAAATTCGAGCAATGATTTGAATAACGAGATTCGTTCGCTTCAAAAATCAAATAAGCGTCCTGCTTACCCAGCTTTGGTATCCTTGGCTTGCGCCACTGCATCCACTTGCGGCGGTGAAGTCTCCGCTCCCTCACCATCAGCCGCCTCATCATCATCCTCGTCGTACTCATCGGCGCCAACTTTGCGACGTTTGCGCACTTCCATGTCGGCGTCGTGCTCTTTGATTAGCTCAATTTTCTCGGGTTCCAGTGGCAACGAATCCGCGTCTGCATCACCATAAGCGTCACCATCAGCATCACCATCAGCGTCACCATCAGCATCGACAGCCGTATCCTCTTCACCATCACTGTCCTTGTCCTTTTTCTTTGATTTTGATTTGGATTTCTTGTCGGATTTAGAGCCAGATGTGGATGAAGATGCATCAGCAACATAATTGCTCTATAGAATTAAGTTAATTAGTTGAGCAACTTGAAGCCGTATTTTGTACACTTACCTCATACAGTGGCCAGAAGGAGGCAAAAAAGCCAACGTCTTCAGTCAGATTCGGAAAGATCCAGAAATGCAGTTTGCCGCCGGTCAAGGCCCAAACGATAGTAAACACAATCAGACGAATGATGGTCAGAGTTAATATAAAGACGAGGAAGCCCGCTGCTGCAATGGACAAATAGTAAACGCCTTGGCGCAACTGTGGCGGCCACAATGGGAACAAGCAAATGCCGATTGCGCCGAGCAGCAATGTAAATCCAATAATCCAGTAGTGCAGTGGAATGGGATCAAAGATCCACACATATGCCTCGGACCCATCAACGAATATCTGCTCGGGATGCATGTCCAGTCGAATTTTGCGTTTCTTCTTTTCCTTCTTATCAACGGCCGCGGCACTACCGGATTGTGCTGCGTCTCCATCTGCTTCCAAATCGGTATCCTTTTTGTCAGACAATGAGGACGCCTTTACATTTCCCTTGCCGCTTGCGTCCGTTTTGTCCTTTTCCTTGTCCTGCCCTTTGCTCGATTCGGACTTCTTCTCAAGCTTGCCACGCACCTCGTCTAGCGTAACGGGCACTTTTTTGGCGCGATGGAAAAACTTATGCTCCAACATAATGTCCAAGAACTCGATGACCTGCTCCCGTGTGGTGAACAATGCATCATCGCCCTGGGCGAATTTGGATTTCAGCAGAGCATCGATCGCTTTGCTCGAGGTGAAGTACTCGACAACGTGACTCAGAAACTTAGTCTTCTTTGTCTTCACATTATTTTTCAGCCATTTAGCAACGTTCTTTTCATCCTTCGATGGCTTCTCAACTTTCTGTTCTCCAGGTTCGGTGTATTCCTAAAATAAAATAGGCGAATTTTTATAGATATATTATTAAAATTAAGAAAATGCTTATAGCAATTCTAATTATAATTAAGTACATATTTGCATAAATTTAATGAGTCCGAAAAAAATAAAAGCTTGAAGCAACTTTTACTTTTAGCTTTACTTTCAGCCAACGGATTTAAGCCACGACATCGATTTCGTATTTCGTCACAAGGCGGATCGATTAACATATGCACAGATTTATACATGTTCAACAATAATAACAATAATTATATATATATATAATTATACCGTGCCGTCGTCGAAGATTTCCTGTTCTTCTTCCGCCTCAATCTCAGCTTGTTCCCTATCGTCATCTCTCATTTTTGAAGAAAATGTTGCACTTGCAATATGTGTGGTTTATTAAGGAAAATAGAACGCATAAGCAATGCAAAAAAAAAGAGAGCAGCAGCAAGTATTATTATTCTTGTGATTTTTGTTTTTCCGAGCTGTGACGTGTTGCGTTTCCTAAGCAAGTCTAGAAAGTATTAAATATGAGCTGTAACAGTAAACAGGCAGCTGGCAGTTGCCTGGTCAAACGAGTACTGATTCGATACACACATGGCTCACGATCTACGCACACATCAATCTCTATACTAGTATAGGTGTATATATGTATATTACTTTGTACTTATTTCGTTGAAACTTTCCCAAACAACAACAACATCATTGAGCCAAGCGCAAAAGCCAAAGCCACAACAGAATACAAACTAAACCGCTGATAACTCGGTGCACCTAAGATCGAGCAAGAGAGAGAGAGAGACAGTGAGCGAATAAGCCATCACACTCTTGAAGCAGCAGCTTCAGCTTTTGCAGTTTTACAGAGCGAGAGCATGCTAACAAAGCACGCATACCTGCACACATTTGCTCACCTTAAACAACACTGGATGCTTCAACGCAGACTTTCACTTGATACACTACGTTGCCAGATCAGCTCAAACATTACAAGCTCTAACAGCAAGCACAGCTGTTTGATTATGTGATCTTCGACTTAAAATGTGGTAGGTGGATACACAGCAATTATAAGTTAATAATAGCTGAAAGGTGCATGCATGCAGGGGGGCAGCAGACAGTGCACGCATATACACACACATGCATAAGGAATCACAAAATGCTAATGCCGACAGGCCGCATGGCAGCACATTTTACACAAAATCTAAGCTGCAACCTTTTTGAATGGTTTGAAATGGCCTTACTTCAGTTTAAATAAACATTTTTTATGCGATTCATTTGATTTTTCGGTCTATGGAAAGCAAAATGAAAACAAACACGCCAGTTGGACTGTGTAAGTCACACACACATGCTCACACTCAAACACACACACACATCTTTGCTTGTCGCGATAATTTTGTTTTTGCGACGCACTCTGAGATCTTAGAGGATTCATAGTGGCAGGGACTTACATCTTTACGGCGACGTGTTCGTTTCTTTTCCGACATTTTGCAGTCAAGTCGGATACAATTTCAGAATATTTTATTAATTGATTGTGAGTATTCTTATTTGATTTGCCACACACGCACGACGAACTCACAAGAGCACGGCAAGAGGAAGACTCATATTGTATAAAGTAAATATGAAATGGACCAAAAAATACCGACAAAAATACTAAGATGAGCATGTGAATATTTTATTAGGCTAGTAAGCTGCACACATTTGCTAAACTGATAACAACTAAGGATGCCAACGAACCAATTTTAAATTGAAGATTTATTTTTATAAATAAATACGATATTTGCTCAGTCGATTATTTCACATTCTAAATCTATTTTAAAATGCAGTAAAGATAAAATGTGTACGAACAACAAATTATAAAGAAATCTTATAAAAATTCTTTTTTTTTTTAAGTGAAATTTTATTCAAAATTTTTTTTTTGGTTGAAATAATAATAATAAATAAATTAAGAACGTTACGCATATCGAAAAAAAATGTGTAAATCACAAAGTTTCGTTTTAGTTGTCAGCAGAAAATGTATTAATCAAAATACATTAATGTAGCACAATGCACACAAATCTTGAAACTTACAATTTAGCTTAACAAAAAAAACGGAATACTAAAATTGACTAAATTTACATTTCCTAAGAATTAGATGCTCGAGCAGAAAGTGAACGAAATTGGTAAGAACACAACTGTAAATGAACATGGGGACCAAGGTTTCGTATTCCACCAGCCTCTTGCGATCCTCGTAGACAGTGTTGGGCGTGGTCCGCCCCAGCAGGCAGGCACAGATGCAATATGTGACCATTATTTTGGTCATAAAGATGGCAACGCGCTCGGCACGCGTCAGATTGTCGTGGACGGCGCTATCCCTCCATTTGCCTGTCAGCGGCTGCCACAGGCCCCAGTTGATCCACTGCCGCTCAAATTCAGAGGAGAAACGATGCCGCCTACTCTCTACGGCATTATCGTCGCCGACTCGGATCAACACCGCCGAGCTGAGAAATATGATCTTCTGACGCACCCAGCGATGCACGATGAAGACCTGTGTGACCTCCGTCTGCAGATCCATAAGCTCAATGCGTCGCAGGAACCAGGTCGGATAGCGTCCCCCACTATCCTGAGAAACGGCGATGCGGGTGGGGATGCGTATGTCACGGGTGCGCAGCCACAAAATATAGGTGGAGTTCCGAGTCAGCTTGGGATGTTCCGGGTCCTGCATCAGCGTGAATTGCAACTCCGTTCGCTGCGTTGTCTGAAAGATGATGCGTATGGTGGCCGTTGTCAATGCATTGATGCGTCCACCGGTCTTAATGAACACCAACAGATCGTGCACTTCCCGATGGGCATTATCCTCCAATCCGGTCATGTCGCATACGACCGTCTTGCAGGATCGCCCATTGCGAAAGATATAGAGTGCAATCAGCCACAGTATCAAGAGGAGTATCGCAAGGAAAAATATGGCCACAAATGGCCAATTGGTGCTAATGACCATGTTATAATTGGTAGGCACAACAATGGCAGGCACATGGAACACATAGCTGGTGTAGGTGCCCAGCACTGTGCATGTGCAGTACATGGAATCCTTGAGCGGAAACTCCAGTCCGGGCAGGCAACGGGTGTGCGACCAGTGCGCCATCTCCTCGCCCAGCGAATACATCCAATAGTCACAGCTGCGCATCTGGAAGGCAAACGAGTAAAAAGCCGGTCCGCCGGGAATTGGCGTAGAACCATAGTCGTCATGGATGTATTCACTGTCGACCTGCACCGCCAGATAGACACGATGCCAGTCGAGGCAATTGTTGCGCATCAGCAGCGTTGAATTCCTTGAATCCGCCGGAACAACGCAGCCATGCTTCCTAATCGCCTCACTGATCATCAGCGGTGTCTCATCCAAAACGAGCAGCGCTCGCAGTCGATGGGTTGTGTGCTGGAAGCGCACCACCAGCATGGAATGCTCATCAAGATTGGTGCGATAAACGCGCACATCCTGCATCGTCTGGAGCTGCTCGTGCTTCTGGAAATTCACATATTTGCCAGTGTCAGCAGAATCCTCGTCGTAAACATCATCATCATCATCGTTGTCAATCCAGATTCGTCCTTCGCTGTGAGCATTTCCTACAACAGAAAAAAATAATAAATAAATAATATTTATTATATTGTTAATATTATTAAATTTGATTCAACAATCAAAATTGTTTTTAGATTGACTGCTCTGAGTATAAAAATATATATTTATTTTATTTTTGCTTACTTGAGACTTCCGGATAATCCTGGGCTGGCCTGTACTTGCTAACGACTGTATTGAAGCTCAATTCGCTGTGAGCCAAATGAATCTCATGCTTAAACTTGTCCTCTGGGAAGTAGATGCGCACAGAGAGGAGCACAGCGCTTGGCTGTTTGTCGTCCGGATACCACCAGCCCAGCTCTCGTATGGTCGAGATGACTTTGATGCAAATCGAATCAGTGCCCGGTTCCATTAGCTCTTGCAACAACTCGGGCCTCGTATAAACGGAATGCATCCTATCCCTAGTCTTGGTCACATACGTGCGACCCGGCTCTACTTTAAAGCAACGGATATCGAGGGCAACGCCAACTTCCAAGCCATTTGGCTCATCCGGTTGAATGCCATGTCTGCGGGCCATAATCAGGAAGCGATGGAGTCGTTCCGTTTGCCACATTGAGTTCAGCCAGTTGAGCGAACGCTGTTTGCTATCCGCATTTTTGTAATTGTCGATCCGTTGCAGGAGCCGGTCAACTTCCTGTTTATTAAGGTTGTCAAAACTGGCAGCCTGATTGTAAGAATTATAGATCTCTTGCGGAGGCCGTGGTAACTGCTTGTTCAAACTCGTCATCATGTCGTGTACGAGGACACAGGCCATCGTGACATTCAAATACGGCTCCTCGACGAGTGATCTTTCCATTTCGTTTACGTAAATTTTCATAAATACCTCATTCAGTTTGGTTAAAGAACGCACCAAAATCTTTTCACCCTGAGGATCAATGGGCGTCAACTGGACAGCCAATGTTTTCGTTAAATTTGCCAATTTGCCCAGTGAAGCTATCGTATATGGATGAGCTTCCTCCAAGGCGTTCATCAAAATAATGCCCATCTCGGGGCTGACGATGCGTGTGGCCACGGAATGGATGTACGCCAGAAGGCGCTTCATATTGCCAGTGATGGCCAGATGATGGATATTGTGCGGTGACGTTTTAAGATACTTCTGGACCTCGTCCGGTGTGCTCAGTGTCACGTTGGCGAGAGGAGTAACCGTTACCGGCACTTGACTTCTGCTGCACGTGAGCGAATGATCGCAGATGAAGACATTAACGGTATGCACATCCTTTTGCAGATGGATGGTACATGCACAATTATGGCATTCAGTCAGCACCACCCGATGTGCATACATAAAGTACACAAGTGGCCCATTGTGCGTCCGAAATTTCTGGCAGCACACATTGAATTGGGTTTGAGCCTCTACACCTTCAGTGGGCTTAATTGAACATTTGCCTTGCTTGGGTGCCACATTCTGGCGAAGAATCATCTGCTGACTACCGATGCGTCCATCGGCTGAGCGCACAACCAGACGGATGTTGGCCACAGATTTCGCCGTATTTATGTGTGTCGCCAATTCCTTTGCGTTCAGCGTGAGCTGACCCATCACATACCACGCATACTTCACATCTTGCAGAGTGTGGCAGTCAAAGCACTTGGCCATCAGCAGCACCTTCTTGTTGGCATTGTACTGGCCCAAGCCGCAATTTGACATGCATTTAATCTCAATATGCAAGGTACCGTAGCTCACAATGGTGATGGTCTGGAATGCGACTGAAGTTTTATTTGGATCATCATCGGCCCTCAGAGTCAGCGAGAACACATATTTTTTGTGTAGCTTGAAATGATAGCCAGGAATTGTGAGTATCGCAGCTGGAATTAGGAGAAATAGTTTTAAAACTATAATAATAATATAAATAAATAAATAATTATTCAGAAAAAACATTAAAACTAAAGGAATAAAAATAAATGGGTAAACATTCTCTCGATTAATTTTAATCTGATAAATTTTCTTATATCACTATAATGTAAAGAAATCGCATATTAAATTTACTAAAAAAAATCCTTGCGAATGAATAACAAATTTATATATAATTATTACTTTGGTTTTTGTCATTACCTTTAGAAGTGATGGCATTATGGACAAATGAATTATCGGTATCGTCCTTTGAGTGGCATTCCCAATTGTAATACCTAAATTGCTTTTGTCCTCGTGGTTTGGAGTAATCGCGACTACTCCTACCATCTATGATTACATCGGAACTGTATTTCAAGTTTTTTTCAGTGCCTCCACTAATCACTGCCTGTAAATGCTCCGGGTTCACCTTCACATAGCAGCGTGCCGCATATGTCAAGCCATTGTACTCGCCCTCAACAAGAATCATGTACAGATTGCGCCACATCTCGATTTTCGTTGTATAATGTATAGAGTAACGCTTCAATGGAAACAATTTCCGTTGGTCCTTATAGGTTCTCAGCACAGCTGGAACAGAAACATTGATCAAACTGACGAAAACTGATAAACAGTAACTTAAACTCACTTTTCCCCATCAAATCCATAATAGTCCAAGTCAGAATTGTCTTATTAATATCGCAAGATATTACAATGCTCGCACTTAAAATGATAGTTCGCCTCACGCTCACAACTAGTGGATTTTTGGGATTTGAGCATTGTTGTGTCACTATTTGTGGCATACAGTTCGGTGGCATTATGACGTTTAATTTGATGGATTTGTTAACGGGATCAATGCCACTTTTGCTCGGCGCTCTGCCTTGCAGAGTCAGCCTAGTGTAGCCCGCCTCCCAGAAAGTTGCCATTATCACCACAAAGAAGCCGCTTTCATAAGGCACTGGCTGTTCTTGAGGTATATTGTGGCGCTGCAACTCGTCGCTAATTCGGTCGCTATTATTAAATGTGGGACTCATCGGTGTAGATCCTATGCCGATTTCCTGATACATCAGCAAGTATTTTGATGTGCTGAGATGCAGCACAACTGGATGATTTGGATATTTGGCTAAAGTGACCATCACTGCCGTCTCCTTTCCGTGTGTGACCTCAATGTTGCAATAGATCCTCATATTTGCCAGCAAGAGCTCGTTTTCATCCTGACCACTGGCGATCCAAGCGTTCAGCAACAGCACGAACAATTCCAGAATCTCTTTGCGCTGCATGATTTTGCTGCGTGCTGAAATTCTGTAAACTGAAATTTATTTCACTTGCTAGAAGAATACCCGAATCACTTCCCTTTCGCCTGGAAATAACTTAGCAAATGATGTTTGATCAACAAAAGCATCGCCTTCTGAGTTCTGTAATATTAATCAAAATATTAGTGAAATGGAAACATTGCACGGCTTTACTACAAAGCGGGTAAATCCGAATGAAATTTAAGATGGATTAGATTATAGTTAAGAATTAAGGTTTTTTTTATTATTCTTTGTTTTACAACAAAATACAGACTAAATAATAAGTAAAATATATTTATTTATTTATATATATGTATATATACACATACATATACACGTATATATTTATTCTTATTATTATTAATATAGATCCCTCGAAACTCTCTTGGCTCTAAAAGTTTACACTAATTTTTTTTGTTTTCTTTTTTTTTTTTATAATTTTTTGTAAATTTCTTATTTCGGTTTCAGTTGTGTGTCGTCTTGTTGTTTGTTTGTTTGTTTTAATGATTTCGAACAATGAAAACTACTAAATGGTGGTTGATATTGCAGTTCTTGCATAGGGCAGTAGGCGTACTAGGTTTGATGTGCAATTTAAGTAAACTAACTGTAAAATAATGTAAGAATTATATTTGCTTGCTTTGCCAAAAAGCAAATTGCTCTTCTCGACATGAAAAGTTTGTCAAATGTTGCAATTGTTTCACAATATGTATAAATATATATTTGTTTCACATGCTCTCGTTAAATACATGTTTGTAGTATGTATATTTGATACACTTATATTTGGGATGCAACATTTATACACAATAACATCAGCTCGTTTGAGAAAAGTAGTCGTTTCGTTTTTTCCCCCCCATTTGATTTAACAAAATTACAGACTTTTATTTACGACATGCTCTCTTATTGCAAATGAACTGATCTTCTCGAGGGGACCGGATTGCATTTAGTACTGGCGGATTGGCGTCAGCTAATAACTAGGCCAAATATAAATGAAAACAATAATTATAAAAGAATTTTAAAACAACATTTATCAAATTGTATTATATTTGCACGCACAAGGAGTAACTAAACTGACTCGCTTCTTCTACACTTTTTTCTTCTCAATTATTATATAAATATATATATAGAATTTTACATGCGCCCCTTTTTTGATCATACGCGATCTTTTCTCTGCTCGTCAATACTCATCAATCAAGTTCTGTCAAGTTTTCTCTGCTCTCCTCATATATTCTTCCTCCTCTCTCACTCAATCAATCACATCTCTCTCATCCTAAGCGCTGGCCCAGCGTGTCCGCCTCAAGCATGGCGTAGGCGTCTCCAAACGCGACAAGCGACACGTCGATACGTTCACCAATATCTTGACGAGCTTGAAGTTTGGCCTTAGATCTGCATAGAAGTTACCCTAGTTTTGTTTGCGATTGCGGTTAAATGGGTGTGAGGGGAGTGTGTGGTTGTTGGGTAGCGAATAGAAGGCATTTGGTTATGACATGGGGGAGGGAGGGGGTAGAGATATGAATGGATTAGAATTCGTGTTGCAATAACAACAAAAATGTGTCCAGCATGGGATTCTATTAATTCTCGTTTGTGCACGAATATTGATACAATCCATTGCCTACATGTGTATTGTGGTTATTGCCGTCGACGCGTCTCGATCTGTATGTGTGTCAGTTTTTAATGTATATGTGTGTTTTTCTGTGTGTGTACGCTTTAAACTAAATGATAAAGTTAGTTTAAATGGTAGCTGTGTTAACTAAATGTTAAAATCTGGATCTTACGAATACAGCACTCGAATCGTGCTCGCTGTACCCCAACCGTTTTGTATGCTTAAACACCTCATTTGTGATGCTCGTCACCGGCATTGACTGATCCAAATTCTCAGCCATGTTGAGCACCAGACGCAAATCCCTCTGCATATGACATAACGGTTGCTGCGGATTAAAATCGCCCTTGGCCATTTCTGCAAACAAGCATAATACAATTATTCAATAGAAATATATTTGAAAAATAAATAAATATATTTAACTAATCTTTATCTACTAAGCTGTTCACACTAAGCTGTTCATTAATTCGGATTTGGAATTTGTTAGACTTACCTTTGCCCTTAGCCAGCAGCAAAGGTGATTTCATAGAAGTTAAGTCGAATATATCTATGATATCGTTCAACGAAATGGAAAAACGATCAGCTGTAAACAAATCATTGAAATTTTTAGATACATTTTATAAACGAGAGTTAGAAGTACATACCCAATGCTAACGCCTCTGCCAGACCGACGAGACTGACGCCCTGAATAGTTTGCAAAATGAGGTTCACCTTACAGGCGTTGCCAATATCTGCTAGATACGAACAATGAAAGAAATTTTAGTATACGATGAGAAAGGAGGCAATTGTAATTTATTAGCAGTATAAACTTACTGCCCAGAAAGAAGGTGTTCTTGGCAATAGTCTTGAAGCAGGAATGGCACTCCTCAAAGACTGATCGATCACCGCCGGCCAATAAGATCAGCATGCCTTCGGCTGCCTCTTGTCGTGTGCCGTGGATCTGTGCCTCCAAATAGCGACCATTGCACTCCTTGATGGCCAGTCCAATATCCAGCGATGAGTCTGGATCAACTGTCGACATTTCCACATACGCTTTGTTTCGCAAATCCTTTAGCTGCAGGACACCACAGTTGCCAAAGACGAGCTGTACACAAAACGAAACGAGCGTATTAAACAGAAGAAAATATTTTTGTCTTGACAAGTCGTCCTCATCAAGAATCTAAATTCGAAATTGAGTGAGAGAGCCTCTATCAATGGAATTGAAACTTACGTCTCTGGCTCCCTTTGGATCTGATACACAGCAGAATATAATGTCTGCTGCTTCCACCACGTCCATTGGCGTGTCCTTAACTTCAGCGCCTGCCTCCACGAAAGGTTGACACTAAACACACACACAGAGAGCGAGAGCAATCTTTAAATGACAAAGCAATATTAAATAATATTAATAAAGTCACCTTATCAATGGTGCGGTTCCAGACCACAATCTTGTGTCCCGTATAAATTAGGTCCTTGACAATGGTCGAACCCATCATGCCGAGACCGAGAAAACCAAATGTCAGATCGGAGGGCTCAATGGCGCGATCGACCAGTGTGTTCGTACGTGTCTTCATATCCACGGCCTTTGTCTCTGGGCGTGTGACAACCGGTCGATTTAGCAGCGCAATAGCGTTGGGCGTACGCTTTGACGGCGGGCTCAAGAAGGTCTCTGGATCGATTCGCGTCCGGACAACGAACGAGGATGAGCTGGCGCCATCGTAGTCGCCACCGACTGGACTGTCATAGCGTATCATATCGCCCGAGGCAGCGCGTCGGCCGCGCTTGGCGCTTGAAGTACCAGTGGGCGTCTGGTGTGCCGAGATGCGTCGCTTCTGGGCGGCTGCCGATTTCGCCGATGTCGCTTTGTGCGCCTGTTTGCTGCTGACTGCGACAGCAGCGCTGGATTTTGCTTTGGGTGTGCGTTTCGTCTGGCTCTTGGCCGTTGATGTCGTCGTCGTTGTCGCTGTCGCCGTTGCAGCTGGTGACTTTGTGGCTTTTGCATGGTTTTCAACAGCAACGGGCGGCATATCCGACTCATCCGGACTGCCAACGACATGAGGCACGATGCCATTGTTGCCATCGGCTGTCGCCTCATCGCTGTCGAGGCCATCGCGAATCTTGTCAAAGTCTGCCTCGGTGGCATGATTCGCCATGCCGCAGCTCTCATCGATTTGACTGTCAATCTCTGCAGGATTTTCCACATATTTATCAATATCAGCCATCGCATGCCTAAACGCAGCAGGTTTGCTAACTTTCGCCATCTCATCCTTCCACGGACCCTCAAAAGGCTTAATGTTGGGCTCTTCAATCCAAGCGCTGCACACATATAAATATATATATATATTTGTTTACATAAAGTAATTTATGCTTTCTTATAATTCGCATTTCAGCTACTTACAAATTGCGCGTGCCAAAGAAGAAGACGCACTTCGTGTTTGCGCGTCGCTGCTGGCTGAGCAGATCGAGAGGTGGCTCCACAATCTGTAAACAGCAAGGGTAATTATAAACACATGCTGCTCCCATCTAACTGATATACCCCTTTGATCACTCACGTACATATTCTTGCACACAAATTTCAAAGTTCAGACACCATTTTTATATCGTTTTCTAATTTTTTTTAGCTGTACACATAAAAGAACGCTGCACTTTTTAGAAGTAACAATCAGAAAGTACTCTTTGTTGATAGCAACGCTACAGCAGGAACAAAAACAACACACACACACGCAAATATCCGAGAAGCGTACAAGTGCGTTATGAAGTCTACGGCAACAGAGGCAGCAGCGCACGTTCGACGCCGCTGCTCTGCTCTGCTTGTTCTGTTGCTCGGCTGCATGAAAAAGTACAGTCGAAAACAAACACGGCAGCGGCAGCAGCGTCGCCGTCGGTAGCAGCAGCAACAGCAGCACTAAAAGACACACAAACATTTTGCTTACCATTCCCGGCCACGGTGTGAAGCCCTTCATTTTGGCCCTGAAATATAATAAATTACTGGCGTTTTTAGCTAAGTTTTATGAATTTGCTTTATATTTTTTTTACAGTTTATATTAGCAATGAAAATAATGATATTGAGCGCGCGCGCAAAAAAAAGCGCCAACGCAGCCACGGCGACGTCGACGCCGCAACAAACAACGAAAACAAAGTCGCTCCAGAACATTACTGTATTTCATGGAATTTATTTTATCAATTTCTTAATATGCACCAATTCCTTAAATGCAATTTTTTTTTTCTTAATTTTTTTGAGGGAATAACTTGTCGCTTGCCCAACGGAGCGACAATTGAGGTTATGTATGTTTTCATTTAATTTTTCGTGCCACACAGTGTAATTCAAGATTCACAGGCAGTGTTTGTTGCTTATTGGTAATTTGAGGCACTGTACATTTTGTGTTTTTGTGTGAGATAACACCCAGCAATCTTACCATATTAAATCCTTTGGCTTGTAGATAAATTTCTCTGTCGGGTCGCTCGATAGCGACAATTTTTTATTTTTCGACATGATATTATCAAGGCGTATGTTGAACTTAGTTATTTTGCTGCTGTTATTTTGACGACGCACACGAAAGACTGGTTTATTTGCTTTAGCAGAAACTCGTCGTAGGAGCGCTGAATAAATTTTCTTAATTTTTCGTACGCAGCCTGATTATTTTTTTCTTTTTCGACTCTATGTGTGTGATGCGCTTTGTGTATGTCGATACATAATATAAAATTATCGAAAACAAAAATGGCGACCGACATGTGATGCGCGTGTATATCGATTAATTAGGCATTTTCTTACAAACAAGTTGGCATTTTTGTAAAATGTTGGCATTTATTAAAAATAAACATTACATTAATAACATTACAAATTGTTCGCCACCGTTATTAAATATGATGTTGCTTGTTTAAATATAATAAGCAAGAGTAATTGATTGATTGGTAAAGAGTTTTTAAATTTTTCGAAAGTTTGGGTATTTACTTTTAGTTCTCCAAAAATTAAGACCGGCAACCGCTCAAAATGAGTACATCGGTGGTGGACTATCGCAAAATGTTCAAGCGGAGCCATTTATAGTTTTTGACTATCGATAACATATTTTCGAATGTGCTACGAATCACGTTAAATTTAAAAATGGGCGACCAATTGGGGAAATTTTATTTTAGTTTTGCATGATATGCTAAAAATAGAGTTCACTGAAAAAATTTAGCCTATGTACTTTACTTAATGATAGCTATAATTTCAGGGCAAAGTATAACTAGCTGATTTTGTAACACAATTATCAAACATTCTATAAAATTTCTTTTAGATTTAAATATAATTGCTATACGACATTTTTAAAGCGAATACGTATTTATTTAAAGCAGCATGTGAGTTTGCCAAAAAAGAAATAAAAGAATCGACTGTTCCATTTCGCAAAAGACCATCCACAGATTTGCAAAATAAACAAATATGCGTGCCAAGTCAGCAAACACATCATCCCCCACCCCCACCATCAACCAACTAACCACACCCATCAGATTACAACCCCTTTTGCTTTCAATGGCTTTTAACCCATCGGCGGCCTGATTTGTTTAAATAAACGTTTGGCAAGCGCAAAGCGCATCGCAAATGCCACAATTCAATTGAGTCAGTTAGGAGCTGAACTCTGGGCCCTGCCCTCTGCCCACTGGCCTCTCTGTAGTGACCTCTCATCCACATTATTGCTATGTTTATCTTTGGCATGCGATCTTCCTGCTCCTTCACAAACAATGCGAAGTAGAACTTTCACTTAGGCCCAAGCCGCAGCATCTATCACAACAACAACAATAAAAAAGGAGTCCTTAACCGCAAAATAAATTACCACACGTAGCAGGCACTTGGCAAGACGACGGACGCATTCAGCACTAAACCATAATCCTCATAAATATGAAACAATCAAATAAAAAAAGGAGTAAAATCCACACAAGGATATAGGGGTTGCCCACGACGACCCAGTGGCAAACATTTTTTTATAGGACTCGCAAATAAAAAAAAAGAAAATACAAAGGAAATAAAAAAAGCCGGAAGAGTGAAAGTTGCTGGCGGGAGGGTAAAAAGGGTGAAATTGTGCAGTTTTCTATGGCAAAAGTCGCAACTTTTTTTAGAGCAAATAAATTGTTCGCACTTTGTGTTGAAATTAGCCTGGCAAAGGGACTGGAGAGGGGAACTTGCACGCTCAGATTGCAATGATTTATAGGGCTGAAATATGTACATGAAATATACATATGCATTTAATTGGTCTGAAGTGAAGGGTTTATATTGATAGCATTTATATTTACAGAATACAATTCTGGAAATACGCCATAAAAAGTTTTTTGAATTAGTTATTTAAAATTAAAGAGGACCAAACAAATATGTCAATATATTTAGGATGTAAATGGTGTTAGAAGTGCTTTAAATTACTCTTCCAAAAGGCTTCAATAAATAAAAATTTTATGGCTTATTGACTTTATATAATTAGGAATTATATATTTATAAATATATTTATTTTATTTATTAAATGCATTGAAAGTGCAGTATTGCTAATATTTTGACCGAACCTGTATATATATATATATATGTATTTATGTGTTTTGGATGTGTTTCTTAAACGAAATATTAGCTGATACATACCCATGCGCGCACACTCACTCACACACTAGCCCACTTACTATATGCATATGTAAATATGCACATGTTAATGCGTGTCGTGTGCGCTTGGTTGCTGCGCTTTTAGCTCGGATCGTGAGTTCAGTGTGTATATAATGTGCTCTGCTTGCTTGTTATCTTAAAATAAAATAAAATATTTTCCTCTCATAATTTAAATTTTATATGAGTTTTATAATTGCGTTTAAGAAAATTCTAATCCTTGTAAGCAGAGCACAAATATTCATACAGCTCTGATAAATCACTTTTAAGACGCCGTTATAAGTTTTGTTTACATTTCTCACGTCGCTCAATTTCAGTTGACAGTTTCACTAGAGATGGGCGCGTGAGCCAAAATTCAACCACGTATCAAGAAGTAATGACAGTTTTTCGTCTTACCTCGTTGTGTGATTTGCAATTGGTAATAGGTGTATTAAGGCTAAGTACAAATTGTAGTTCGTTAAATTTTAATTAATGATTTTTTTATTTAAAGCTGTCCATCTTAACATATCGGAAACTCAACAGTGTAAATAAAGATGCCTGCCTGTAACAGCGCCAAATGCGGCCAAGGTAAGCAGACGCTTTTTTTATTGTTTTCAGTTGCAATTTCACGCTAAGCCAATTAGTTTTGGTTTATGTGCTTGAATAGCCAACATTTGATTGATCTATCATCCTCTTATATTATCAACATATAAGGGAGTGACTGTAAGTTGGCTTATTTGCATATTTTTTGTGCTACTGCACAGTTTAGTGGTTTTTTGTGTGGTAAACTATGAAATTTTTTATTTTTGTCAGCACATCCTGCAGTGAATGAACTTTGCTCTTAGCAGCTTATCGCGATTATCGGAGAGTCTGTGCAGCGTCCATCAGCTGACACGGAGACTGAGCAATAACAAGAGAGCGCGCCCATATGCAGAGAGGGAGATAAAGAGATCAAGATAGAGATGGATAATAAGAGAGAGTGCTTTGTTTCACCGCCCTCTTTGTCTTCTTCAGAGAATATCGTCTATTTTGTTTTGATTATGATTTGTTGTTTCGCATAGTTAATTGTCTAATAATGGCCATGTGTCACAGCCTTAGTTGCAATGACTTAAGTGTTGCCATTTGATAACATTTGTCTAACGGAAAACGGCAGCAAAAGTGTTAATTCAACAAAAATTTTTGTTTGCCAACTGTCGATGAGGGTTTTGCATCCATCCAAAGAGGAGCAGAAATAGGCACAAGGACCTCAGCCAAGGATTGTGCCAGTTGCGGGTTTGAGCACTTCAGCAAAGAGCAGCAACAACAATTGCACAACAATTGTTATTGTGCAGAAGTTGAACAAATTAAAGCCGGCTTGGTCTCAAACTGAACTTGCCCCATTTATTTTCTTTTTTTGTTTTTATATTTTACTTTATTTTGCGGTTGCAACAAAAAGTTTCTCTTGCGTGGAAATCACAGAAATTTCCACACGAATGATTCCCGCCGGCGCTCTGGAAAATTATGTGAACTTTAAGCTTTTGACCATTAATATGATTTTATTTGCAAAGGTTATCATTTTACTTTACTTACTTAAAGGACAACTGGAGGATATGGACCAGGCGCAGGCCATTAACCCGGAGAAGGGAATCGTGATAACGTGCTATGTGAATCCGCATCTGTTTTGCTACTCAACATGGCATCGGCTGGCGACTGGCGGTGCCATGGTTAACCGCATGGAGTCGCAACTGTCGCCACATTGTCACGTCGACAACCAGCGGGAGTCCTTCGTCCCGGATCAGCATGTCATGGTGTGGTGGCGCAAACTTTTGCGTATTGTTGGCCAGAACTCCGAGTATTTGGTATGGTTTATGGTTTTACCATCACATGCCCTCCCAAGGACGTGTGGCTGCTGCCGCCAAGCCTGCGTCAAAGGCACATCCATGTAGCGCCCAATAACGCCACTGAATGGTCCAAAAGGTCAGTTCGCTTGCTTGACCAGCCGTTGCTGGAGGCCCAGTTGCTGCAGTTTAAGAGTCTGCACCAACATGAGCAGCACAAAATTGGCCAATTGCTGATCAAGTCTGCGCAGCATGGTGACACATTTGTGGATGCAGCCAAGTATTTGCTGGACTCAAAATGTGGACGCCCGGAGCTAGGCCCGGGAAAAAGTGCTAAAGTTCTCAATGACAAAAATCTGTTGGAGTTTATTGTTCCAAATATTGTTTCTAGTTGCTGCTCTACGATTTTTATGGAACTCGTGGAAAGGCTCGTCTCCCTGCAAACCTGCAACAGCAACAAAAACACGAAATGAAGAAAAGGACAAAAAGACGAAGGAAAATCTTTGTGCGCTGAAACTTATTGAAGAAAATCCTAAAAGGGTGAAATGCGTTTGCCAGTCTTTAGCTGCTCTTCAAGAACCAGCGAAGCATAAGTTTACCCAATATAAGACCAATATGCTGCAGGCTGAATTGGAACAGAAATACAACCAATTTGGTGTCACCAACTGGTGCTTGCAATGCTGATAATGGACCACAAAATCATAAAGCTTTGATTCCAGCACCTGCAGCATTGCAGCCAAATAAAATTAGGCAAACTGTGAATAATATTCAGGTGGAATCCGTTAAGAAATTGGCAGATAAGATCAATAAAGTGGAAGGTAGGCAAGCTAATAAGAAACAAATTAATTAAAACTAATTTTTTTTTTCTCTCAAAATTAAAAACATGAGCATGCTGTGCGGCCCAAGGTCCGTTGGCAACAGAGACTGCTGAAAAATCGAGCTGGTTTTTGAGCAAGTGCCGCAATATCAGCTCCTGCATTAGGACAATGTGCTGATCTATCAGGTCAAGAAGACAACACCCACCCAACGCTGCATTCTCAATCTGCTGGGCGAGTTGCGGATTTTGTCGGAGCGTCAGCATGGCTACCAGCTGCACGTTAAGCTGGCCAAGCACGGCCTAAATGTGTAGTGGCCCAGTTGGCTCAATTCATTGTATGCGCAACAGCATAGCCACTGGCTGGTCTACGATACGTAACAAGCCAAGCCGCCTCAGAAAGCTATGGTTCACATCCATTGGAAGCGCTATCAGCGTTGTGAGTACCAGGAAAAGGACAGCGACTTCTTTTGTTCGGGGGACAAGCTATTGGATGAAGATTGTATGAAAAGCGATATTTAATATTTAAGCAAAACTTTTTTGAGTTTCTTAAATGGGCTGCTCATTTATTCGATATGCAAATGAGAAGAGTCTGAAAACACAACTATTTCTTTGATTCAATGTATTTATTTACTTGTTTAACATGATGTGTATTTCAGATGTTTAATTTCTTATTTTATGTTATTCTTATGTTCAAGATTCTGACAGTTTTAAACATGTGTAAAATCTAGCTTAAGAAATTTAATACATTTTTTTAAAAGCTGTATTTCTGTTATTTATAAATGAAGCATGAGAAGAAAATGCTGATTTGATATATAATACAAAATGTGAATAATAACTGATACAAGGCAAGCTTAATTTAAAGATAAAGAAATGTAAAATACTTAACCTTTAACTTGTATTTGCTAAAGTTGGTCAAGTGAGATTCAATGGTGAGCAAGTAGTTGTTATGCCCGAGGACTCAGTCTGATTACATTTGATGCACGTCAGAACAAGTGGTGCCAAATAGAGCTCTAAATCATGCAGAACATCACCGTAATTTGTACAGGCGATGCATTCCTTAGCATAGGGCATCAGCAGGCCATCAACCAAGAAGTGTCCATGCTCATCAGCTAGGACGCTGCACACCAAAATGTGTTGTCCCCGATAATAGGAGCGCTGTATGCGCACATAGCGGCTTGAGTATATCAGAAACATATAGTCGCTGGGCATAAGCAACAGCGTGTCCAGAAAGATCGTTTGGTCACTGACATACCAATAATTGGTGTCGTAGGATGTCGGCATTGCCAAGCGATACAAGCGGGACAACTCACGTATTGTGGGGCCGATCAGTCGCCAGGGCGAATCGATATCCAGCTTCATTTTAAACGGGCATTTAATGTCGCCAAGATGACGATTCGCATTCGGTAAATCGTAATTAAAGAAATTTAACAATTGGCAGGCATCGTAGTCCGATAATTTGTATTTTTCCTTGGCTATATGCAGAAACTTAGCCAGCTGGATCACACCACCATTTTTCGAATCAGTCTTCTTGATGGAGTAAAATCCATCAGCTTGATCAAATTGCTTGATCAAACTAACCAAAGCCAAATTGTGTACAGCATTTAAGTTCCACATGGGTTCCTTATACACCACGAGAATGACTCGAAAGCGTCGGTTTATTGTTGTTGGCGTTGGCGATGCAATGCTGATTTTGGTACACATTTCCTTTGGGGACACGTCGCCCTTCTTATTACAGTAGTAAACGCACCTTTGCATTATTCAATAATTATTTCGGTTTACCAATGTCAGAAAATATGAAAGCACGCGCTTTAAAAGTGTTTAGAATACGCAATTTTTCAGCACTAATTTTGCACTTTGCATAATTGCACAGCACTGAAAGCGCGTGGCTTGATGGGAAATTAATTTAGGGCATATTTCCCAGGAATTTATAACTTATTTGCCAGCAGATACATTGACTTCGTTGCCTTTGTGGTCACAACAGGTCACACCCAAATACCATCCCATATATATTTTAAATTAATCAAACAGAATTAGAAGGTCATGTTTTTTTCTAGGTTATTGAACAATTTTTGTATTTTATATATCTTTGTTTTTGTTTTTTTTGCAATGCTTTAAATACATTTTATTGCTTACACATAATACAAAGCATTGAATGGTTACGAATACGAATATATATTTATATTTTACCTATAGTTTTTTATTTTATGTTTAATAGCCTAACATTTACATAAATATTGTTACATTTCCGCATCAGTTATTCGTATAACATTTAAGCTACGTAATTAATTGCATATATTTACACATTATATTAATTTTATCTTAATTTAAATAAAAAGTTTAAAGAAGATTAATGAAAAGTAGGAGCAACTAAATAATTGAACATATGTCAAACTAATTATAATATGTATTGGTATAATTAAATCAGTTACAATTTTTATTTTATTTATAACTGTCTTTGCTGAATTGAAATAAACTTGCACAAAAAGATCTGATATAAAAGTTGGCTTAAAAATTATAATCTCTTCAAAAATATGTACTACAAAAATTCCCAACAAAAGGGATAACAAACTAAAAAAAAGAAGGAAATTCAACAAAAATTCGAAACTGGATAGATATTTTTGATTTTTGAGATAGCGTAAGATTTCTTTTTAGTAATGAGTTATTTTATTTATTATGTATTTATGACTTTCATTTAGTTGCAATCGTTGAAATTACTGAAATCTGATTATTAAATATTATGGAGTTCATGTTAGATAGGATAAGGGATATATATATATATATATAAGTTCCTAACTTTACTTATGGTTATGGTTGTATCTTAGTGTTGTCTGCTGCTAGGTGTGAGTTCCAACTTACTTTTTGCATATTAATAATACATTGTGGCTATGTTTCGTCTGTTATCTCTAGGCTAGTATATATATATACTACATATATATATATATATATTATGTGGATGCGTATTTGATAGCTTGAATATAGAAATGAAAACTGCACTTATCAGTGTGTGTGTGTGTAATTGAAGTGGGTTCAACTAATTGCTAGGATGCTTTGGATGGCCCTGACTACACTAAAATAAACTGCTCTGCTTGGCTAGGCTGCAGCTGTGCAGGGTCATGGTGCCCGTGGGATGGATGGCGAGGGCAGCGTGTATTGTTGGCGGCGGCGTCGTTACGGGGCCCCAAGAGAGCCGCTTTCAGTTGGGTCGCAACGGCAGCATGGCATAATGTTGCTGATGGGCCTGAGCCTGTTGCTGCTGTTGTTGCATCATCATCTGCTGCTGTTGCTGTTGCTGCTGCTGCTGTTGTTGTTGTTGCTGCTGCTGTGTTGCTGTTGTGACAGTTGTGGGCACCTGGGATGTGGTATAAGTGACGGCACAGGCAGCCGGCTGTGAGACAACAACGGGCGCACTTACCTTACGCTCGGATTGCGTGCGTATGGGTTGTGGATGTGCCGCATTTGGTTGCGGTGGTGGTGCATACATCAGCATTGGTGGTGGCGGCGGCGATGGCTCCACACTGGGATGACGTGCTGGCGGCGTGACTGCCGAGCCATGATACGACCCATACGAACTATCATCGGACTGGGCCGACTGGCCGCGATTCCTTGTTGGTCCAGTCATGCCATAGAGCTGATCGCGTCGCTCAAACTTGTGATTGCCGTCGAGTGGTGTGGGATTGTTGCGTGATCCATAGACTGGCTGGAAGCCCTGTGGTTGCGACTGTGGCTCCGACAAAAGCTGCGGTGCCCCCTGCAATTGTTGCTGTTGCATTGTAACCGTTGCCTGTTGTTGCTGCTGCTGCTGCTGTTGCTGCTGCTGTCCTCGAATTGAACCACGCATTCCATAAATACTTTCAGTTCGCTGCTGCATTTGATTTTGCACATTTTGGTTTTGTAAATGCGAGGATTGGGCTGCTGTAACTGCCTGTTGCTGTTGTTGTTGCTGCTGCTGCTGCTGCTGTTGTTGTTGCTGATGTTGTTGCTGCTGTTGCTGCTGGTGTTGCTGTTGTGTGCGCATGGGGTAAAGACTCTGTGCTGGCACCAATGGACCCGGACGCGGCACAATGTCACGATTAATGGCCGTGTTGCTCTTGGCGTAAACAGACTGTGAGCGATTCAAGCTGCTCCGAGTCAAAGTTGGGGAACGGCAGTAAAGTGAACGAGTGCCGCCATAGAGTGGCTCCTGCTGCTGCTGCTGCTGCTGCTGGTCATACTTGGAGGAGAGTGGCGGTGCAGTGTACAGATTCTGGCAGTAGTTGCCCGCACCAGCGCCCACAACACCCATCTGGGCCATGTTGGCGGCGTTGGCATGTTGAGCTGCTGTTGCAGCGCCTCCATTCGATTGGCCACGCGGATAGGTGCCCTGTGACTGTTGGTACTTGTTCGGCTTCTCGATGTCCATGTCGTAGTTGAGCTCATCCTCGGAGTGAATGGAGCTCGAGTCGTTGTCACTGCTGCCCTTGCCATGTCGCACGCTACGCCTTGAGCTGAATATATATTCGTAAACCAGGCCAGAAGCCATGCCACCGACGAGCGGTCCGAACCAGTAAACCCAATGATTATCCCATTTGTTAAGCACAAACGAAGGACCCAAAGAGCGTGCCGGATTCAGATAGGGCATCTGCAATGGAACAAAAAATCATATTGTTAAAAAACATTTTATTATTGAGAGCAAGTAAGAATTACGAAATACTCTCGAAATACTTTATATTTAATATACTTTTTACCCATTAAGGGTATAAAAACATAGGTGTTATGATATATACATATACATATCGATTAACATATTCAGTTGATACTCATTTTAAATTTATATTAGCAAATTTAGATATTTATCTTTTAAGTTCATTAAAATTGTGTGTGGCATTTGTTCAGCATGTTTATTTTTTTCATATTTATTTTCAGATGTTGCGAAAATACTTGATGTGTTTCTCACGATCTGCATTTAAAATTGTAAGAATTTATTATTAAAGATTATCAATTTAATCCAAAAATTGACTTAAATTGTTTTTTTGATTGCAATGTTCAAAAATTATCGCCATGCCAATCCACATAAATATCATTTTTATTGTCCGACTAAACAAACTGGGTAAATATTTGCTTTTAATTTCTTGGCCGGCCCTGGGCCCATGCTATGAGCATGGAGCGGCCATGACTTGTGCTAAATTAATTATCTCTCCGCCAATTTCTCGGTCCCTTTGTTGACTACCTGAGAGCTGCTGGAAGGCTTAACGTTAACCAGCGATTGTCTCGGTGTGATTTTTGCACCATACACGGCAGGTGCGTTTTTTCTTTTGTTTTTTTTTTTTGTTTTGTCATTTATTTAGTCTCAAGAGTCGGGAGTCGGGTTTTGAGATTTTGCGCTGAAGCATTCCTTAAGCATCATTATCAATGTCAAACTTACCGACACAAAGCAACAGGCGCTGTATGCCGCACCGATGGCGAACGCCGAATTGCCCATGAACTTCTTAATGGCATCGGTCGATACGAAATAGCAGAGCACCACAACAAATGTCAGGATGAATTCCACGCCGAAACGTTCCCAGGCGGCTAACGCGGCGCTGTGCGAGATTGCCGCTTGCAGATTGCCCTGATATCCCGGCACGGTGACACTAGAAAGAGAGAGAGAGAGATGTAAATAAATTTCCATTGATTAATGTAAGGCAGATTGTCAGAAAAGTTTTGCACCCATTTGCAATTTATGCTACCACTTTCCATAAACAAAACCAGGCCATAAACTTAAAGTTGCTGCCACTCAACATAATTAGATGTTTCTTCACATGTGCGTTAAGGATGTAAGACAACATAATTTAGACTGTCAAAGTTTCAACTGCCTAAAGAAAGTTTTTCAACTTCGACATATGATTTATAAACCATTTGATTTTATGTGATAAGGCTAATGAGTTTACTGACTTTCAGTTAATGTCAATTTAGTGCAGTTGTGCGAGTTGTAATTGAAATTAAGCCGACACTTTCAAATGGGGCACGTTTACTATTAAATTAAATTTATTAAATGCAATATGAAAACAATCAAATACACAGAGTACACAGAAATGTTCGTAAATCTATTTGCATTCACATATATGAGTGGTGTTGGGTAAATATTTGGTAAGCTCTCAATAAACGTACAACTGAGGCATGCCACAACGCCAATTGCACATCGACACTGGACCATTGAATGTCTGCGAAAATCCGAAAAATAAATGCTTTTGCAATGCACTTAAGAGCACTTGGGCAAATACAACTGCAGCGAATACTCACTCAATGTGGGTGAGTTAGTGAGTGACAAGGACAAGCCAGAAGTTGTGGCCATCATCAGGTGCACAAGCTGGGGCAATATCCTTGCCAGCTTAATGGCAATAAGCAGCAGCTTTGCCGCAGTTGCCGCAAATACCAGTTGTGCCAATAAAGTAGACTATGGAAAATGTGAAAAGCTCAAGAATTTGAAAGAGAAAATACGTTTGTATGCTCAACTATTTAACACCTCTACACTAAAAAAAAAACAACTAATGTGGTTCATTATATGGGCATAGAAACTATCTAAAATTGTTGAATGTATGAAATCTTAAAATACTACATCATTAAAATTTTTATAATAAATCTAAAATATACTTGCTGAGTACAATGATATAACCCTGACCTTATTTTTCCGAGTGTATGATTATGTGTGGGACTTGGCGAATATAATATATAATTTGGCTGACCCAAACAACTTTTCACTTCATTGCACACTGATTAAATTTTGAAGCGCAGAGTAAAACATTCGGTTTCACTTAATATTTTGTGTTATTTTCAGTTTGAGTTTTACTTGTTTTCTTAGCACATAGTGTTTATTTTAAGTAACTGATAAACACACACACACACACACAACTACTTTCAGTTAAGTAGCGGGAAATAGCAAAATGTTGGCACAAGTTTGTGTGCCGTTAATCTTTGCAGCTACCAATTCTGGCCAAAATTGTTGGCGCATGATAAAAGCAAACAGAATGAAAATTTCAACAAAAAAAAACAGGAGAAAATTAAATGAAAGAATAATATATATTGCAACAAACAGCCAACTTGAACTGTGGCAAGTTAGCGTGCCTGCGAGTGCTCTGGCAACACATACATATTTCCTTGCTCATTTGTTGCCGCCACATCCGCATGGAAATAGCGGCGGTATGTGCTATGTGCAACACGCTCGGCTGCTTGGTGGTCTTTTGGGGTTTCGGTTTTCTGGTCATAGGATGCGTGTGAATCGCTCGAGGCAACTGGGAATGCTAACATTGGCAACGAAACTCTGAACAGATATTTTTGATGATGATTGCACACAATCCACATGGCAATTTATAATATATAAAACTAAGTTAATAACAGCTGAATTTAATTAAATTTAGTTTGTGTACAATTTAATGATATCAAATGAAATTGAAGCTTCTTTTTCGATGCAATATAAATATACGAAACAAACACGCTAAAATCATGCTGGGTGGCAATTAAAATGCCTAATTTATATTCATATAGCAGACAAAATTTATTATTGACTCTGCCACCAAGCAATTAATTATGAAATTCATACAAATATTTGGGTTTAAATTCCAATTTCAAAATGTGCATTGCCAAATATTTTGTTTCTTATGGCATGTTTAGGAATGAAACAAACTGCCACAGTGTTATGTCCTCGAGGTGAGTGTGTCAGCTACACACACACACACACACACACACACAAATGCACATGCACATACACATATACACATGCATCGTTTTATAAGTGGACCAGCTGTGCTAAGCTGGAGTTGGAGTTGGAGTTGGAGGAAAGAGCAACGACCGGAAGCGCCAACAGGATGCCATTTTCATGTTGCAGGCGATAAGCCCGAAGCGACATCAAACGAAATCAACGCAATGTGCATCGATTCCCTAATTCAATTGCCTATGTGACACGAATTGATTTCGTTTTCGATTTGGCTTTCGATTTGAATTTCTATTTGGATTTCGTGGCCCGCTTTGTGCTCCTTGCAACTGTCCAATGCAAATACAGGAAATGCACTGCCATTGCTAGATACAAATCAACAGGAGGTGCAACAAACTGAATGCAAGGCATCAGCCACGATTTGGGCCTCACTTCTGTGTCGCCTCTCTGTTGCGGTGTTGTTTTTTTTTTTTTTTGTGTCATTTAAAATTCAAATTTTCAACTTGAAAATCCTGTTTTCGTATGTATCTCTTGCTGTGGCACTACTGTAATTTTGGGCGGCAGGTGCGTGTTGCCTGCTGACCTGGGCTCGTTTATGTTGTTCCGTTGCTTATTGCAGCTGCCTCTGCTGGCTGGCCAACCAGATCGAAGAGCGAAGAGCAGCGCCGGCGACACGTGTTTGATTTCAAGTTTCCGACGCATCCTGCGCAGGCGCAACGACGACAAAAGACGCCAGAAACGGAGTTGAACAAAGCAAAAGAACCAATGCCAATGTTAATTATGCGCTTTTGCTTTCGGCTTCTACCTGATTTTTATCTTTCATAATATTCAGAACAAAAAAAAAAAAATAAATAAAGGCTGCTTTGGCATTTTTGTGGAACGTGCTTGGCGCACGTTCAACGGCCACAGGCCAGCTACTGTACTCAATCCTCATTGAAAATCCACAGAACTCAACTGGCATAACAATCACGAGGCAAACGGGAATCTTAAAATATCATACAGCCGGATATCGATACTTAAAATATGCTGCGGGCCTGTCATACCACTTTTTAAGTAAGTAAAAAAACAACAAAAACAAAATAAGACCAAATTTAAAAATAATAAAACGTGCAGGCTTCAAGTGCGTTTTTAGCTTCAGCATTTGTGTCTTGGCAACATTCTGGGGCACATGCGACACATGCGCCCAGGCAATTAGGGTAACGACAATTGAAATATGACGGTTTGAAGTGCGTGTATGCGGGGGATGACTGTACAAGCGGTACAAGAGTACTTATGTCTACATGCAGACTTAAATACTTATTTCAATTCAAAATTAAAAAGATTAACTCAAACTTAAGCAACGTATCCTGTTGGAGTATCATATAAATCAATAAGATCGAGCAGAAAAACAGTATAGAAGTATATACATAAATTTATAATTCAGATATAAGTATGAGATTTCAGCTTGATCGACTAACTATGTATAAGTATTTGTTTCTATAGTAATACAAAGACACCATAGAAAATACATATAGTTTATTCAAACTAATTATTAATATTTGCTGAACTTGGTGTTTCATCTTGACAGGATAGAGTTGACTACCAAGTCATCTAACTAAACTGGCTAGAGCAGATTGTGTCTACTAGATATGTAAGGTCGGAGGAAATAGGAATCCGCAAACCGACAACGATGCTCACATTCTTACAGAAATAAGAGTTGATGGGCACAGTATGACGACAATAATATTCATCAAATTTAAGTTTCTATATTATAGCCAATAGAAATTCCGATCTCTTAAAAACCACAATCTTGTCAGCTGAATTTTAAGCTTATGTTTAATTAAATATGGCATCAATCTGGGCTAAGCGTTAATCAAACTGACAGTCGAACCCAATTCTAATAACCAGCCGAAACCACAAAATCTTAACCAATTAATCAACACACAGACTTAAACACACGCACACTTATACGATGCAGAGACTCTTGGAAACATATGTTTCAAGCTAAAACCCAATTTGAACTCACTGGGACCCTTTGCTGAAGCTGAACAACAAAAAAAGGAGAAAAAAAGAAACGAACCTGATCGGAGTGGCAGCTGAAACATGTTTCGGTTGCAGCGGCTACTCGGATTGCTCCGACTGTAGAAAGTAAAGATGCCAACGCACTTAAAAATATATATAAAAAAAAAATAAAATAAAAAGGAGCCAGGGGTAAAAATCAACAGCAAAACAGATGTTGAACAGACAGACACACATAGTCAGAGGGAGAGAAAGAGAGGAGAGATAAATAGATAAGGAAAGAGCTGGAGAGAGTGACAAGCTGCACAAGCGCATTAACTGTCCAAAAAGGAGAAAAATTGGAGCGAAATTTGTTTGAAAAATGCTGCGCAGTCGCTGAAGGAGCAGCAGTTGAGGCAGAGCGACAAAGTAGACATTTTGCTGCATTGTTTTGTATTTGCTTTTTTTTTTCTTTCTTTCTCTTTTCCTGCTCGTTTCCCCTACAGTAAAGTAACTCAAAGACAAAGAGTGATATTCCACACGCATATCCTGCGTCGAGTTTGCGCTGTTATCTAGGCATAAAAGACGCTGACAGGCTCGAAGAAAGATTTGTGCGTATCCTCGCACAATTATGTATATGAATTTGTGTGGGTCTGTGTGTGTGTATCTAGGCAGCACATGGCGATGGCCTCGACAAGGGAATCCGGTCCTGACAGCAGCGCATTTACAAAAAAAAAATTGGAAATCACGTTGGCAGCGGCAGATGTTTTCTCTAGTTTATAAAACGTGGGCAGACGTAGTAAAAATCTCCTAGCTGTGCTCAGATCTCTACCTGCGTCCTATGCAGGTGCGTGTGCGTAATGGTGTCTGCGTGTGTGTTTGTGTGTGTGTGCAAAGGACACAACGCTTACCTGCATATCCTATTTATACATTTCTCTAGTTCGCTTCCCTGATTTTGCACATGAACTTTGTATTTCCTGTAAATGGTTTTTGGGCAAAGTGTCCTTGTACAGTCATCGCATCAGTTGTTAGTGGTTTGAGTGACATTGAGCACCTTGTTGAAACTTAATTCAAATGTTATTTGGCCCACCAGCAACGGGCGGTGTTAGCACGAAACCCAAATCTCTGACCATGCAAATTGCCCTTAGCAAAATTTGCCCAGTCAACGATAATTAAAAGTTGCCCCTAAATCGAAATGCATGTTGCACTCAATTCAATTCCCATTCGTAGAATTGAAGCTGCTTAAGGAGAGTTCTTTGTTGCAGCTTTTTCCGCTCATTAAAAATACTTGGAAGCTGCTGTGATTTTTATTGTAACAATTATAATAACAATCACAATGCAAAATCAGCTAAGAAAACTCAAAGATGTGCAGCAGTAGCATTTTAGCTGATAAATCTAAAACTACAAATAGACCAATTGTTTTAAATTACACTGACCAAAAGACTAATTAGCTTGAAAAATCGAGATTTAATCATAAAATATAAAAGTAACAATGTTGGTATATGAAAAGTTTAGATATTCTACTACAAACGTTCCTAAGTTGAAGGAAATAAGTATTTATATAAGTATTTTGCTAATGCTTATTTCTTAAAAGCATTTTCCTGAAACTAACAATTATTTATCCTTAATGTACAAGATAAATTAAATAAGGAAATTCTCTCACTTAGAAGACAAAAGCCTTCAATGAAAGTTATTAAACTAATCAACTCAGAATTCCGATGTCTTTTAACTTAAGAATGTTCATTTTTAATTTAATTAAAATGCTATAGACTCTAATTTGTAGAATCTTTCAGTTTTGCCCACAGTAAATATAGCTATTAATCAGATTATGGCTCAGATTAATGAATATTCACAGAATTACATAAATTGTATATGTATTGACTTACCCGTAGAGCAAGGCGGCGCCAGCGATGCCTCCGCCACACTGGGCGGTCATGTACATGGCGGCCCGGATTGGGGAGATGCTGCGCACCACACAACAGGCCAAAGTAACTGCCGGATTGATGTGTGCGCCTGTGGAGCAAAAGAGAAAATGTAAATAATTGGATTAATCATTAAATATTAAACACGCAAAATACTTAAGACTAAAATGTGAAATATTAACAAAGCTGAAGTTGAGAAAGCAGCTAGAAATTAACTCAAGTTTTGAGCAATAAGTCAAAAGAAGTGTTGACAGAATTAATTTGTTTAAATCTTGTTACACCTCAATTGTGCGCAGTGTATAATTAATGTACTCTCTGCTTGAAGCCCGTTAAATAAGATTTTGACACTTTCGTGGAAAAAGTATTTGTTTTGTGGGGTTGGAGAGCTGGATGAGTTGACATCATAACTTAATGCTCTGCCAATTGGCTGTGAAACAGAGGAAAAGATACTAAAAAGTAACGCAACTTTAAGGCAAATCAAGAACACATGTTCTCAAGGGGAGGACTCTTCCCCCAACATCATTTACAAACATATATGGTGTTTTTGTGGAAACATTTAATTGCCTTGAATGTCAACGCAGATGAACAAATATACAAGGAAGTTTGTGCAGAACACGGAAAAACAACATAACAGACAGGGGCCAGAGTCGACGCCACTACAAGTGCCGTCCGTAAAGATAAGAGGAGGAAAAATACGAGTGCAGCATGAAGGAAGGGTGGGGGTACTGTAAGGGGTGTCGCACTGGAAGTTGGGAGTGGGATGAGCAGGAGTGGACGACAATCGCAGTGCGTTGGCTTTTTGAAAATTATTTAAGAAAAGAAGAAACCAAACGAAAAATATATGTGTGGCATGTGAAATGGGGTTCTTGTGCCGACTGCTGCCACGGCCTCTGCTGCTCCTGCTGCTGCTGCTGCTGCGGCTGCTCTTGTTTGGTGGCAACAAAATTCCCACGCGCGTAAAGCTTGTGTCGCCAACAACAACAAGAACAACGCAGCCGCAACAAAAAGAAAAACATGCAACACTTGTCGCCTGTCTGTTTGTTTTCATTTGTTTTTCTTTTCGTTTTTTTTTTTTATTTCGACTTACCCGATATATGCAGAAAACACTGCGTTAGCGTTGCCATTGCCAGTCCGGAGGCAAGAGATGTGGCCAGCAGCACGGAGGAGACACTGGCACCCACGCCGGCGCCCGCTGCAGCGCCACAAACGATGAACACATACAGGAACGAGGCTAAGCACTCGCTGATGATGGATCTGCAAAGAGAGAAGACACAGATGATGGGTGAGTTAAAGGCATGTGGAACTGGCGGAGGGATGCATACTTCAGTTTGGGGCATGTCATTTCATATGATTAAAGTAAATATATGCCAGAAATTATGTTGCGCTTACAAATTGCACACAATGTCAGCCTTGTTCAGCGCCTTTGCTGCATGACAATTAAGCACACTCAGAGGCACAACACGAAGGGGAACACAGAAAGAACCCACAGTCGCAGTCACAGTCACAGTCACAGATACAAACCCAAAGGGGCAGCAGCTGCTGACTTTGGTGTGCCGATTGCCTGAGGTCGTCGTCGCTGGACAGCAACAACAACAACAACATCAGCAGACAGTAAAGCATAAAATACAAACGGACTTCGCCGTTGCCGCTTTTTAGCGATAACGAAAAATCAAACAAAACTGCAACTGAAGACAAACAACATCAGCGTCCGAGGAGGGCCAGCTGCAATTTGGTTGCTTTTCTCCCCTCCACTGCCCCTCCTAACTTTACATTTATGAATTTCCATAAAATTTCTTGTTTAACTTTTGCATTCTGATGGCGCTTAATTGGTACAAACGACTATTCCCAAACTCCTCCAACTGCTAATATTACTTTATGCTCGAACATTATGTGCTATTGCCCTGGACACGCAGGCCATTAAATCCAAACTTTTGTTTTACATTTCAAATATGAAAATATAATGCAGTCGACCAAAAACTTATTTAAACTGCGTCCGACAACATTTTAATGAGATTTACAGATTCAATTTGTTAAAGTTTACGCTTTGCACATCATTAATTTTATAATAAAGGAGTCTGTTCTCGAACATACAAAACCTTAATGAAGGGTAAACACGATTTTAAAATAATAACTATGATAGTTCCATATATAATTAAAAGTGGCTAATTAAATACCAACAGAAAATTATTTTTAATATATAAAAAAATAATTTATTTCTAAAAACAAACTATTTCTGTAACCAAAATTACTGCTACTTTTCATTTGTGAAATCGTTGGAAATTAAATATAAATGTAAATATAAATATTTATAGAAATAATAAAGTGATTAACTGAAGTGCTATAATGAATTAGAAATATTATTTTTTTAAATTATTTTTATTTACGTTAACTATTATAGAATGTTTAATCTACATAAATGACAACGTGCTTTGCTGTGGCAATTAAAGTGTTGCTCCAAAGTTTTGAATAAGTATTTGCGAACTCAAAGAAAAGTCCTCAAAGTATCTGGCAAAGACAAACACAAAGCACTTAAATTTCGCTTAGTTAAGCAATATTCAAGCGGCCGAGTCTACATAATGCACAGAGTCACAAAAGTTAAATACAGCTACCGACTACAACTAGCATAAAAAAAAGAACAAAAAACAATAAACAATAAACAAGCCAAACAAAGGGCAAGTCTAAGTAAGATAATAATAACGACTATGACTATAGAGTAGCCGTGGAACGCGGTACAAATTCTAATGTGTTGACGCTTTAGAAGCTATTTGCCCACCTCCAAAACTCCAGTGTTCGTATCTCGGCCTGCATGCTGCGCTTGGGCACCTGCAGGGTGCTGGAGAGCCGATTGTTGATGGCATTGCCGTGTGAATCTTTGCGCATCGCCTCCAAGCGCTCGAACAATGTGACAATGTGATAGTCTATATTGTGCTCCAGTGGCATTGTGTGCAGACTCTCGTCGGCCATAGTAAAGCGCTTTTGTTTATGTTTTCGATTAGAGTTGATGGAAGAAGCGACTTGGATTTTGGTGCTGATTACACGAACGAAAGACACTTAACGACACACGCGACAAATTAATTAACGAAATTGTCTTAGGCAAACATTTTGTTTAGCTCACTGGATAAACTTTGCGCTCGCAAATTGCATTCAATTGCAACTGGCAAATGACAACTGACTGCAACGTCGTTTGTTTATTTGAACTCTTAACCGTTTTGCAGATTTTTATTATTTTGGATTCGACGCGTAAACACGACCGTTCACAAGTGCGAATTGCGACCGAATGCCGAACAAGTTGAAGCTGAAAACTCAACTCAACCTAAAACACCATCTCCACCACTTAAACTACCACCACCACCAACACACCACCACCAGCACCAGCTGCTTGGGCAACTGCCCACACCACCAACGCAACATTGTCTGTGTTGAGTAAGCAACCCTCAACAGTGCGGTGAAGTTGAATACAGAAGCCGAAGCAGGCAACCTGTTGGTCAACACAACACATAAATGTTATTCCTGATGAAGATGATGATGACGTTTGTGCAGATAATAATGTTGCAGTTGATCTCGAGCATACTTGTGATATTTGGTGGTGGTGGATGCTTTTGCGGCAACTGGCAACATAATGAAAAGCATCGGTAACTTGATTATGCAGCTATGATCAATAACACTGATTTCACGGGCAGGCAAAAAAAACCCGACCTGGACTCAAACTTAAAGTCCCAGGCTGCTCAAGCATCTGCTGGATGCTGGTTTCCGATGAGTTGAGTGCGTCTCAGTTTTCATTGAATATAAGTATTATGGTCTTTGATTTTACGGTACATTAATAAAATTATTATAATATATATATTAATCAATGGAAAGAGCCAGACAAGCTTAAGGTGATTCCAAATTTAAAATATATTAAAGAGTTTATATATATGCTAAGAATTCATATATATAATTATGTTAGTTAAAAGTTGTATTTAATAATTATTTTGTGCTAAATTGATATAAAGAATAGGAATAAAATATATGAGCAAAAAACAGTACAAATTTTCCTGCTCACTTTTCTAAATAATTTTTGTTTTTATTTATAATATGGAAACTTGATCTTTGGCATGACTACCCCTAATAAATTACAATGTATCATATATTAAGCACCACTAAATACTACAATTATTAACGCTCATCACTTGATACCTGTCGATTTTTGAACCTGTCTGTAGGCCACTCAGTACATTTATGTACATGTATGTGGATATGC
The DNA here is from genome assembly GCA_035042345.1 of Drosophila fungiperda. Classification (NCBI taxonomy): domain Eukaryota; kingdom Metazoa; phylum Arthropoda; class Insecta; order Diptera; family Drosophilidae; genus Drosophila; species Drosophila fungiperda. The sequence goes on along the minus strand of JAWNLM010000293.1, from coordinate 1,009,914 downwards.
GGATGTGTGTGTCTGGATGCATGTCTGGATATGGCAACGTGTGAGCGACATTGTGAGCCCAATGAGCTGTGAAAGTCAAGAAATGATGCGCAAAAGCCGTGACCAAAAGTCCAAAGTGAAATCAATCACCAAACTTCTGAGACCTACCTACAAAACGAAAAGTAATAACCAAAAACTTTTGTTTGAGGGCGTTGCAAGAAAGGCACAGACATTTTTTTCTCTTTTTTTTTTGGCACTCAGCTCAGCTTTAGCACAATCTTTGGATGGGGCGGTAAGGACGTTTCCCAGATTGCGCCTTATATGGGGACGAACGACAACGACAACGATGTCGACAAAAGGCAGCCTCTGAGCGTGGGAATTTGCTTTTGCACGCTCTTTTTGTTTTTGTTGTTGCTGTTGTTGTTATTTTTGTTTTTGCTTGTTGTGTCCAGTGTCAGAGAGTGGTCCATGTCCCAGGTCCACATCGAGGTCGCACGGGGTCGTTCTTTCTTCCAGTCGGTCGGTTGGTCTGTCGGTCGTTCGTAGGTAATAATAAGATGTTTTGTTTCAATCACATCGTCGCATCATCATCATCATCTCCGTCTTGTATGCATATGTCTGTCCTGGACGAAGGTGAAGGCGATCGTCGTGCCCGAGTAGTTGGGATTCCTTTACCTTTGCCTATATGTGCTGTTCTTCCTTTTGTTGTTGTTGTTTCTGTGCTTTGCTCTTTTTTTTAGCACTGCCACAGCTTTTGTTGTTGCTGTTGTCGCTTTTGCACTTGTCGGCGTCGAAAAGATCTTCTTTATTGTAGGTTGCGGTTGTTATTGCTTTGGTTATTGCTGTGTTTGTTGCTGTTTTTGTTGCCTTTGTTGCTTGGCAGATTATGTAACGAGAAAGCCCCAACGAAGTAGACGAACGTTAGCAGCGGTTGTCTAAGACGTTAATTGAAAGTTATTGATGTACACAGATTAACACTTCTCCCAGTTTATGTTAACAAATAGTTATAACACATAATTTACTCCTTTGCCTTTTGCCAACATTATTTCAAAGCTTAAAGCTAACATAAATAATTCAAAACTAAAAAAAATATGTTCAATGGTAATAAACGAAACTCTTCTACAAAAAGCATTTATATTGTTTTTATCGCATTTCAACTTTTGCGTAACTCAAAATAAATTTCCAACTTGCTTTCATGGCAGTGCCAGCTAATTTGGAACACCTCCTTTGCTTCTCACAGACACACACACAGCTCAACTTTTGTGTGGATACAAAACGACGGCGTGACTTATGAGTGGATTAAATGTGGATACCTGTCCGCTGCCTCGCGATTCTTAAAGCTGGATGCTGGATATGGTGGATGCTCGGTGCCGGCACCGCTCATTGATCACCTACAAAACTGAGGTAGGTAACTGCCTTGTCGACGCTCGGCAATGTGAGCTGACCATAAAACAATGCTGGGAATATCTCAGCCTCCTTGGGTTTTCTCCCTTTTTATTTTGTTTTTATTTTTGGTTTTGCCGGTGTTTGTGCAAAACTTAACAAGGTCAAATTTGTTTGTGGCTTAATTTGCCGTCTCTGTGTGTGGGAAAAAACCGACCCGAACCGAACACGATTGCAGGAGGCGTTAAACATATGATAACCTGGAACTTTGAGGCTGTACAAAGTTAATAAAATAGATTTCCGCGTAGAGAGAACTGATGTGAGTTGATTATAAGTTTAGATTTAAAATATATATAGAATATAAAAGCTGACTTGTTGTGGAAAGAGATTTAGGTTGCCTTTTGGACTAACATAGTTGATCGAGTAACCTAAACATGAGTCTTTCATATAGATATATAAACTAAAGCTGAAAACACTTTATACATTCAAACAACTTTCAGAATTTTGGCACTCATTCGGCCGTCAACCCTTTTGACCCAGCCAAACCACAGCAGACAAATGGCTAAAAACAAATTTTCCATATTCATAGCTTACTAATCGCTGAGAACAACAACATGTGCAAATAGAGAAAAATTAAAAAAAAAAACCACATGACCGTGATGAGGTCGCAGGTTCAAATTTAGTTTTTAGAGTGCAGTCCAAAAATGTTTCGGTCGGAGCTAGACACGTGCTCCATACTCAGCAACCGCAACCCTTTCCATGTGCACTGCACTTGCACTGAAACTGATTCTGATTTTGTTTCTGATTTTGATTGTGATGCCGATTTAGATTTTGTTTCAGATTGTACACGCACTAATGATGCGGCATTATTTGCATATGCCATTGCTCTCGTTCCCGACACTGTCCAGAAAGGGTTAAGGGTACTCGCTCGCCAAAGGGGCGTTGGCCGTTAATGAAATGAAATATGTGCGACTGTTACAGTTACGATAATTTATGCATGTTATACAACCATTGACTTGTCCCGTTGTCATTGCCACGTTCCGGTTTATTTTTTTTGCTATCGTGATGCCAAATGTTTTTCTTTAATACCATCCCAAACAAAATCGAGACGAAAAGGGTTAACACAACTTGCACTTAATCATGCATATCACTTTTAGAGTTTTTTTTTTTTATAGTAAACACTCGCAATTGGGGTGGATTTCAGATTCACAGAATTGTTGGGCGGAACTCTGTTTGCGGTTGGTTCATCATCGAGCACAGGTGTAGAAGTGTCGATTGTTGCGGTTTGTTCTTTAAAAAAGCTGAACTTCAAGCATTTCGTGTGAACTGCTCAATTTCGGGGCCTTTAAATCAGCTTCTTTTTATTTTATTCATTGAGCGTAAATCCGCTTTGTTTCCTTACAACTTGCAGTGATTTGCTCTATAGAATGTTTGTGAAGATATCTTGCAGAAACCGACAAAATTTATATAAACAGGCATAGTACAATTATATGTAGAACGAAGAAATATATTGGCACAGTGCTTCAACAATAACTTCAAGGCTATAAAGTCATCTGAATGGTGTACCTTAACAATTTGATTGCTATATTTTAAATATAACAATCTATTAAAATAACTTTGAAAAATTATCATATATAAATCATATAATATCTGAATTACGGAATTATATATAAACGATAAAATATAAATTGCTTTCATGTTTACAAAATATAAAATAGAAAAAGGTTACATATCATCTTCCAAGAGTGTTTCCAAATGAATATCAATTCTAATTTTAAATTGTAATAACCGTTAAACAGAATAAAATATTTCCAATAAATATAAACTTAAATTTCTCCTTTATATGCAACGAATTTAAAGTTAAAGTTTCAAACTTAATTTAGGAAAAAATCACTGCTATTCAGAGAAAATGATTAATTTTGAAATGCCCACATGTTCACTATTTTTCGAGTGTCTAAAAATATTGTTCAGCTGACGTTAAAATATAAAATATAAAGAAAATGGAAACTCATCAACCGCAGGGATTGGTGAATTTATTGGCGAGCAATTCATAAAAATGTTCACAGTATCATAAAAAAGGAGATTTGAAAATTGCAAACCGATATTACAAAATGCGAGCCTCGAACAAATCGATTTTCAGTTATTAGGCGTCACACAGTCATTAAAAATTTTGACAGCTTTTGACAATTTATTGATGTTTCCTCAGAGCGCACGACAAATGACAACAATCAAAAACTAAAAATAAACGTTGCCAGTTCGAAAAGTTTGACCTGTACAGATTGCAAAAGCAAAAAAAAAACAACAAAAAAGTGGACAAATGTTTGCCCGGCTGTAATTTTTCGAGTGCCAGCAGCGCTCTCCCTCCCTCAACCCTCAACCCTCTTCGCGATAATTTGATTAATTGAAAGTCAGGCGACCTTTTTTTCGTCTGGGGGTTGAAGGGTGGTTTAACGGCCCACGGCGTGATTAAATGATCGTTTGGCTAGCGCGAGGGGAACTGCTTCAAGTAGCTCTATTGTATTCACATTAACAGGTTTGGACAACCACCCAACCCGCCCATATTGCCACTGGCCCTCATCCCAAATTATATAACGATTTTTTTATGCGCGTTTTGTATAAAATTTAAATATCGCATTACACACAGACACTTGATTTTAAAGCCGACCGCATTCAAATGTTTCACTTGTTGGGCTCGTCATGTGGGTTCGTCTGGGTGGGTCTGGTGTTTTTGGTGGTTTCATGTGGTCTCTTGACAATTTTCGAACATGTGTTTTTTAGTATAAAATTTAAATCTGTTGTATACTGTTGATTATGCGATAAACTCCGCTCAGTTGGGACTTTTCTTTGCTTTCGCTTTTGGACAGTTGTGTAATTGTTTTGCCTCAACTGTTTCTCAATTGGCTGCGGTTTACAATTCTGTTGGAAAATTGGCCTCATTGTGGTCTTGAGTTAAATGTGATAGCATTTTGCTATCAACTGTACTACTTGAAAGGGGAATATTCTTATTTTCTTACATTTACATTTATCAATTGGCTCAAAATTTTAACATTTAATCTTTAGTTTCATTACACATACATATTTATACAAATATTCTATTACGTAAAATAAATAATTATAATTAACTAAATGGGAAAACTGTGAAACTTATAACATATACATATATATGCTAGTCAATCTATGTTTCTTTCATAGCATTATCGTTAAGGCAAAATTGTTTGCCACATGAAAATTGCCTATCAAATATATGGAATTGCTTTTGCTTTAGGCACACGAACTAAACACCTACAGATACACCCACACCAACACCCACAGCCACACACGCACACGGAAGGTCCTTTCGAATGCTGCCACATTAATTATCTCAAACTCCGTAGCCGGCTAAGTGCAGCGACTGGCAACATTTTCTAATTTTCTGGCACAATGCCCCAAAATGTGGTCGGCATTATTATTGTTGTTGTTTGTGGCACGCCTAGATATGCAAATTGATTTTGTCTACTCACCGAAAATGGAGGCACGCCAGGACATTGGCACGTCAACACCGCAAGGATACTCAACTTGCCGTAGGTAACATAACAATTATTATTATAAGTTCTTCATTCTATTTCAATTTACAATTTCACGCCAAGGCGTCTCTCAGTTTTCCCATTTCCATTTTCCCAGCCCGCAGCATGCATCCAGCTCATTTGCATATTTTTCGCCAATTATATTTTGCATATGCAAAAATTTGCGATTGTATTGTGTTCGAGCTAATACGATTTGAATATTTCGCGCCCATTTGTTCGATTCGCCTTGCAATTTGCGTTTTTAACGATTTGTTTTGCTAGACCCGCTGTTCCCCTTACCCCTCATCTGTTTCGAGCAGTGCCCCCTTGGCATTGATCTCATAATCGACGGCAGTTGTTGCCTTTTGATTGGCACTAAAAAAGCGAAAGGAAAACAGCAACAGCAGGCGCACTCTCAACCAGCTAGGTGTTATTACAAGGGGGTCCTTAGACTCGTATTTGCATGGGCCATTTTTTATGGTATGCCAATATTTGATAGATGATGCGTGAAGGACTTAAATGGCGCCTTACCAGGGTTCGGTGGGGAGGGAGTGTAATAAATTGCGCATTTCAAACAAATTGTTGTGGTCCACATAAGTGTTATTCAATGTGTGCCTTCTGCTTATTTGCATATTTGATTAATATGTTTTGTTTTTTTCACTGTTTTGGGTGATTTTTTATGGAAAAATAATAGGCATTTTATTAGGGGGTAGAACTGAGGGTTGGATTTTTTATGTACATCATATTATATAGGAGAGACTTTTTTTTATAGATTTTATATAATGAGTAATGCATTTATTAAGAAAAAATTAACTAAGGATTTGGCTAGACTATTTCATTGGAATAAGCAGCCCAATGTTTTATAAGATTAACTTACTAATACTAATACTTAAACTTGTAGCAGAATAACAGCAGAAGACTTTTTACTTGCTTTAATTACAATTTAAAAGAAGAAATGTTTAAATGGAGATTTTTTTTTTATTTACTCAACACATTTATTTAAATTCTTTTGCAGAATAATCTGCGATATGCAATTTGAACATTTCTTATTATTTTTATATGTATATTTTTTCGTAAATCAATTATTTTGATTTGCCTGAGATATACATATAAAATAGCTTTAGCAAAATACTCGATGTACAAATATACAGTGGGTTGGCTTGTGGAACAGACTTGTCACACAAGTTATGTTAAATTAAGCTATCCACATAAATAATATAAATGTGCAAATGTTTTCAATCGACTCGACAGCAGCTTATGCTATGCATCTTTCAAATGCAAATCGTGAAGAGAGGATGCCTACAGAGACCAAGGCACGTCGATGTCTCTGGCTGGAAATCTACTCCTGCTCCTGTTGCTCCTGAATCTGGTATGTCTCTGTTTCTGCTGCTGCTGCATTTGCCTGTGAGGCACGCACTAATCCAATTGCTGCATGGATCATTAAGCACTGATTGCGTTTATGGTGCAGACACTCGAATACACACATACATATATAAATGTGCTTGAACAATTCGCACATATGCAGATTAGCCCACAGGCTATAAGCGGGCAGTGGAAGGGGTACTCAGGGTTGGTCGCCATGTGACGATTAAAAGCATTTATATGCAATGCCAAATTGATTTTGCATTTAAAATTTAATAAACTAAAATGCAACCTTTTTTTCAATTTCCAGCTACAACATTATTTTTATTATTTTTTTCTAAATCAAAATAACAAATAACAAATAAATAAAATAAAAAACAAAATAAAGTGAGAAACACTTTGTAACTCACATTCAAATGAGAACCCACAAAGAGTAAAAGAAACTGTGATCTGCATCTGAGCAGTTGGGTGTTGCGCACATGTTGCAAAAAAAAAAGTTGTTGGGCACCACCAAAAAAGGTGCAGCCACACACAACTACGGAAAAACAATTGCCAATTACGTTTGGTGTCAGGCGTGTTTTGTTGGGTCGCTCGTTCAGTTCGCTTGTTTACCGCTTCCGACAACCCCCGACGACACCCTAAGCCACCAGCATAACGACCACAAAAAAAAAAGAAAAAAAATCTAGGACAGGAAAATCACTTTTGCGCTCATAAATTTCAATAATAAAAATTTGAATGCATTTGCGACGAAGCAGGCGACAGTGCCGAAAAAAAGGTTAAATCAAATAAAAATCATTGAAATGCATAAACAAGATTTAAGGTGCGGGTTGCCGGTAAAGCATCCGCATCCCGATAATTGAATTGGGTCGCTGTTGGTTTTGGCCAGCAAGCAAAAGCAGCAACCCTTTATTCTTTACGGGAGAAACAAAAGTTTTCCTTTTGCATATGTCGCACTCAATGTTTGAGTATTCTCTTTAAATGTCGCAGTCGTTAATCTTTTGCAGTTGATTATAATTTCTCGATGAATTATGGTCATACATATGTTGAAATTGCACCTGGTAATTATATTGGTTATGTTATGAAAAAGTGATCTCCAATTTATAAATTGTGATTAGTTATTCGGGACAATTTTGTAAGATTTGTATAGCAATATTTGAAATCATAGTTTATTTACCTATATTTTTATTAAATACCACAATCGTAATTGACAACCATTTTATGCATTTCAATTTTTAAAATGTGTGGAGATATTAACTTTGCTGAAATAATTTAGAAAATTCGTATTTATCATTATATACAATGTATAGGCTTACAGGCATCAGTTAACATAAGCAGTAATATTGAATTTTATTAACAGCAAATACGTTCTTTTAAGATGATATCTATAATCCTAAGAAAAAAAGCTGAATATACTGCTTAGCGAGAACAGGAATTTGACTCTATTGTTAAGTTTATGCATAAATTCATATCTGTATATTTAGTTCGAATGCGAGTTATGTATACCTGCACAGGGTATCTTCCAGTCGAGTACACTGTAGTCTTCTTAGAGCTGATAACTTACATTTTAAATATGGCAATATATTCTATAATTGTTAAGTAATTATTTTTTAAAATTAAAATCAAAACGATTCAAGATGAATGCTCAATTTCACAATATTTTGTGTGTAACATCCTTGTTTATAAAAATTGTGATATATTTCTTGTTATTGTGACGCGACGTTAAGAATCATCTGCTTATAACAATATAATAAAGAAAGCGGTCATCACACAAGAAATTGTGGCAATGTTAAGGTTTTGTGTGTGCACCGAGGCAAGCGGCAGACGGCAGGCAATCAACAGCTGCACAAGTAAATCTGCTTGGTGTTCCGAACAGGGCTCATTGTTCGGTTGAGGCAAGAATGGCTTATTATTATCGGTCATCAGCTTAGCGAATGTTGCTCCCCAAAAATAGATTGCCGACGGTGCCTGCACATTGTGCTGAACACGTTCCAATTGACATTGCAGAGCAGCTGTTTGTGATTAAGGAGAGTATACAACATTTATGTGTGTTCTTCTCCTTAAATCGGAAAACAGCGATGCTTACAAATTCGTATTATTGGTTACGTGATTGAAAACTGCAAAACTGTTCACGTTTATGACAAAAACTAAAACTTTATTCTTGTTGTTAATTGTAGACAGAATTATCAGGTCTAGATTTGCTGTTTACTTCTTGGCCTTCTTGGTATCGGCCTTGGCGCCCTCCTCGCTCTCAGCTGCCTCCTTGGCGCGCTTAGCGCGAATGCCTACCAAACGAGCATCAGTACGTGCCTGCAAATCAAATGAAATGATGATTAATTTACTACCAAGTCAAGCATCTTTAATAAAGTTTACGCACCTTGCGCAGAGTAGCGAACGCCTTGAACTTCTTCTCGTCCTGTGTGACCTCACGGAACTCAACAACCGGCTGTTCCTTCTTCAGAGGCATAACGCGTCCCTTAAGCTGTGTGGCCAACTTGCATTCCTCAACAGTAGATTCGCCCTTGCGGATCTTCTTTTCATTGATGGGGAACAGAATCAATTTGCTTCTGTATTCCTTAAGGCGCTGAATGTTACGCTGACGCGACTCCAGTGACTTGTTCTTGCGACGGCGATCGATAGCAATGCCAATGGTTTTGGCGAAAGCACTGCTCAGACCAGCACCCTAAGAATTAAGAAATGTTTGTCATTTGAATAATATCAACAAAAGTATGAAGAGACGCACCTTCAGTTCCTCGATGGTGAAACCGCGGCCGGTACGCAATTTTGTGTGGTAGCGGATGGTGGGGCAACGCACAACTGGACGCAGGGGACCGCTAGCGGGACGAGGGAAGACAGCCTTGGCTTTCTTGACGCGATTCTCGTGCCTGCGGACCTTACGCGCCGGCTGGTTGAACCAGGTGCGCACATGCCGCTGCCACCACTTGTGGTAATGCTGGTTTGGAATCATATTATTTCCCTTACCCATCTTGGCGGTTTAGATTAGCTGCAATCGATGTAAAAAACAAACACACACACATACACATTAATAAACTTTGCATGAAAGTTTATAATTTACATTTTAACCAAATAGCGACCAGAGTACACCACGTGGCTGGCGCATATTTGCATCTTTTACGCTTAAGTAAAGCTTATTTTTATTCATGTTTTCATAGCAACTGATAGTTCTCCAGACTCTACACATTTTGGGCCATCATATGAAATATTTTGTTGGCCACTGTTTATTTAAATTCATTACTTTCGATGCGTTGTAAAAATTCACACACCTTTTGCTACCCAAGAACGAATCAAAAAGGAAATCGCAACCAACTTCATGCCATGGGCATACAGCAATATAAAAATTCCCTCCACAAATTTCCCATGCTGTCGCTCAAATTTCCCCAGCTATCGATTGGTGATGCAATCAGTGTTAACAGAAATTTTCACAGCTTACAATTAAGAGCCGTACGACGCCTAATAAATGTCAAACGTTATCCGATAATTATTTTTCCAATCGTAAAAAATAAATAATTGATTATAACTTCTGCGCATTTGTAATACAAAATACGAATTATGTGCATTTGCCTTATCGATTGACTACTCTGTCGCGTGGCAACTCTGAACTGTACTTTCTGATACAGATAAAAAACTATTGACTATTGAACTGACTATCTATAATCGAGAAATTGCGCGCTTATTTATGTGCTGGCATCGGTAATCAGATATCAATAAACATCCAAAACCAATAACAATAATAATAATAAAATACACAAGAGGGTACAAGCTGCAAAATGAACGCCAGTGTCGTAGGTTCTCAAATGGTGGTCGAAGCCAAATACGAAGATGTCTCGCAGCTAAATTTTTCCAAGCTGTATTCGCCGAAAATGAAAAGCGTATATTGGCGCTATTTTGGATTTCCATCGAACGATGATGATGAGGTAATTACCAAGCAAAGTGTTGTCTGCATTAAATGCCACAAAGTGTTGACCAATCACGGCAACACGACCAATTTGCGTGCGCATCTCCAACATCGCCACAAAGAGCTGTTCAAGGCCCTCTGCCAGGAGAACGATATACAAGTTCCGCCACGTAAAACCCCTCGCAACATCAACCATCCACCGTTGTCCAAGCGCAACGTCTCCTCGCGTCGAGTTAAATTGGAGTTCATTAACAATCGCAGCCATCACGACAACGACAATGACAACGATGAGGATGAAGAAATTGATGAGGCTGCTTCTGCCGCTGCTGCGGTGGAAGCCGAAGATGATCCCGCATCACAAACGATGCTGTACGAATCGATGGTGCCGCTCACCTATGACGATGCCGATACTCTGGTCGAGGAGGAGGATCGCTCCATTAGCATCGAGCCACGTGACCTAAAGTGTAGCCGTAAGCGCAAAATGATAGCTCCATCGGCGGGCACCATGCATTATACGCGTGCCAACATCAAGCATGAGGACGGATCGAGTAGCGTGCAAGGAGTGCGTAGCTACATAGGCAATCTGCCGGAGGCATTGGCCGATATTGTTGTGCGTGATCTGCGCAATGTGGAAACATTGTATGATCAGGGCATCAGCGAGTTTATACGTCTCGCCATGGGCAATCTGGCTTCGCTGCCCATGCCCCAGAAGATTGAGGGGCTGATTACCGAACAACATGCATCCAAGTTCTTGGAAATGTGCGATTTCACGCGTGACTTTACTAGCGAGAAGCCCTACTCCTTAGCATTCGAGCTGTGGGTCAATGTAGAGCAGCGTCGCTTCCTCAGCATCTGTCATAATTATTTGAGTGATGAAACGCAGTGCTTGCGCAGCGTCTTGTATGACACCATCGAGTATACGGATTACGTCTCATTTGATGAACTGCTCACCGATTTCTTTTTGCCCAATTGCACAATGGCAATTGTTAATTACGATGATGAGGACGATCTGCTACAATCCTTCCTAAAGGAGAAGAGTAAGTTCAATTAAATTATAAGTACAATTCTAACTTTATATGTAATTAGGTATTACTTTAATTAGAGCTATTTGTTTACTTGCGCTTGCTCACTGTAATGTTCATATTATAAAGTTCTTAATATCATTTCCATTCTCCTTCATCCAATTAAACCACCCAAAAGATATACCCATTGTGCTCTGCTATGTGTCTGTAATTGACAAGTGTCTGCGACATGTTTTCGAACTGGAGGAGGTGGCCTCAGCCCTGGAACAAATCAAGGATATTATACAGCGTCATTCGGCTGAGATAAGCTCCAAGGTGTCTTCTGAGCTGCCACCATATAGTGAGCATTTCCCATGGACTTTGTATGAGTTGCTTAAATTCTTTGCTGAATCCATTTCGTGGTCCGAGGATATGGATCAATTGGTGATCACAGCCAAAACGGTGACCGAAGCTCTCAGTGCTCTGGTGGTAAGTTAATTGGCTTAAACTGACTAAGTAGATTATAAATAATCTAACTGCACTTGCGCAATTAGATTGCGCTGGATACTTTGCGTGGCGAGGATATCCCATTGTGCAGCATGCTATCCCCGATCACATCGAAAATACTGATCAAGAAACTGGGCATTGCCGAGCAGGATGAGCCGCTCATGATGAACATTAAGCGCACTATTGCGGGTGTCCTGCAATCCCAGATTATTGCCAATGATACGCTGACCAGCACGGCGCTGCTCGATCCCCGATTCCATCGACTGACCACCATTGACAACCTGGACAGCTGTGTCCGTATACTGACACAGAAATACAACAAGACGTTTGGAGGCGTCCTGACCACGGACAGTCAGAGTGGAGAATCAACGGAGGTGGCAGCCACTGCCTCAGTATCCAGCACACCAACAGTGAACATAAAAACAGAACCAAATGTCAAATCAGGCAGTGGCTCGGCATCAGCAGGAGCTGCGACATCTCATATCGCTAAAAAGTCAAGTGAGTTCACCTCTAATAATAAATACACATGCAGTTGCAGTTGTTGCTTAGTAGTTGTATTAATTTGTAACTGAATTTGTCTAGAACTGGAACTGCTATTTGATGTTGTAGAAATACCAAGTCCACCAAAGCGAGATGCCGACAGCACGGTTGAAACGGATCTCAAGCGTTATCGTAACGAGGTGATTGTGCAGCTGGACGAATCGCCAATAGAATGGTGGAACAAAATGGGTCACATCTATGGCACACTGCGCGACTTGGCAACGCTATATCAGGGTGTACCTGGTGTCGTCAACCTAAATTTCAAGAAAACGTTGCGAGAACAGATCTATGATTATAATAAGCGATTTATGCTCACTGGCAGCCAAAGCCAGATCGATGCGATATTGTTTTTACATCGCAGCAGCAACTTAAAGGACACCATATATGTTTAATAGCTTTTAATGATTTTTTATCTAAATGGGATATTCATAATGTAATTCGATCATTGTAATTAAAATAATCACAATAATAATCCACAATATTAATATTCGTATTTAAATGTTAGCACATGGGAAATTATTACAGAGCTGTTATGGGTGCGGGAAATAAGCGTAGATAGTTTCAAATACAACCATGCACTATATAGTGTTGCATAATTGAGAAAGTGCCCTAGCGACTTGCAGCACTGGACAGTTTTTGGCATTGCCACACAGTTACAATATTCCCCTTATCTACGGATTTGTCGCTACACACCAGAAACTCGAAAATTAGCAAATATTAGATTGCATTGGCCCAAATTGTTGTTGTTGTGTGTTTGTTTCGCAAACAAACCCAGCCAAAATGTACGCAAAACATTTGCAAACCGTGCGTGGGTGCAAAAGCCGTGTCATGTAAAAGCCCAAAGAGAACCACAAACGTAGCACCAAAAGAAACGCAACAGCCAACAATAACGGGGCGGCGGAACGAGCAACAACAACAATAACAAAATCAACAACGATATCAACAACGACGACGACGACGTCGTTTCGGTTGCTGCTGCTGTATTGCTTTGCGGCTTTGGCATTGTGACGAAAGCGAAACTCGCAAACACTTCCACATAAAACCGAACACAAGCTCAATTACTTTAAATATATGTGTAGGATGTGCCGCCTGGATATACGGCGCTTCTGCGAGGATTGGCGGATCTGGATACGTCCCCTACTGATTATTGCCTATGTGGTATTCGCCATTATTGTTGTACCCCTGCTGATTGTCAACTCGGTGAAGGATGGCTTCAAGCAGAACGATCAACTCATTCTGATTGGGGGCCTCTTTGTGCTCTCTGCCGTTCCCATTTCCATTTGGCATATCATCCAACATGTTATCCATTTCACAAGGCCCATCCTTCAGAAGCACATCATTCGCATTTTGTGGATGGTGCCTATATATGCGTTAAATGCGGTAAGTGGGTCAATGGAAACGGCTGTGGTTGTGTGTGGTTTGCGAAACCATTAAAAATAAATTGATTGAAATTCGATCTCAATCTTTAGTTAAACTACAAATTACAAAAGCCAAACATTTTTATTTGGAATTATTAGATATTTTAAAATTATATCCATTATAATATAAAATGTTTACAATTTCAATATCATTACAGTGGATTGGTTTACTACTTCCCAAGCATTCCATTTACGTGGACTCGCTGCGAGAGTGCTACGAGGCATATGTGATCTATAATTTCATGGTTTACTTGTTAAACTATTTGAATATAAGCATGGATCTGGAGGCAACGATGACGTACAAGCCGCAGGTGCATCATTTCTTTCCACTCTGCTGCATGCGTCCCTGGGTCATGGGCAGGGAGTTCATCCATAATTGCAAGCACGGCATTTTGCAATACACGGTGGTGCGACCCATTACCGCATTCATCTCCGTGTGAGTATAGCTTAATTCATTATCGGTAGCCTACAATATGGTTTCGGTTTAGTTAATTTTCTCTGACACGCTGTAAGCATTTTATAATCAGTTGTTTTCAGTGGACTTAGCTCCTAAAACCAAATGATATTGTTATCTGTGAAATAATTTGTACGTACTTATTCATACAGCGTTTGCGAGTTGTGCGGCGTTTATGGCGAGGGCGAGTTTGCGGGGAATGTGGCGTTTCCCTACATTGTGGTGATTAACAACATTTCACAATTTGTGGCCATGTACTGCCTGGTGCTTTTCTATCGTGCCAATAAGGAGGACTTGAAGCCCATGAAGCCTATACCAAAATTTCTGTGCATCAAAGCTGTTGTGTTCTTTTCGTTTTTGTAAGTGTTAATTATTTTCTAAAAATTCGAATAAATTGAAAACATATTTCTTATCTATTTTAAAGCCAAGGAGTGCTGCTTAACGCTCTGGTGTATTATAAAATCATTGGGCATATAATCGGCGATGTGGGCGATGACAATCTAGCATCCGTTCTGCAGGTGAGTCATTGAATTGTATATATTTACTCTGTTAAGTATAATCACATTCTGTTTCATTTTAGAACTTTCTCATATGCATTGAGATGTTTATTGCGGCAATTGCACACATTTACAGCTTCCCGCATCATCCATTCCACATTAATTCACCCCAGTACTGGAATAATCCGAATCAAAACTGGTGCCGTGCCTTTCTCTCCATGATGGATATCTCCGACATGCAGGAGGATGTGTCGGAACATTTGGGTGTGGTCAGCAGCTCGATAAGTCGTCGCTTTCAGGGTCGCAATACATATCAGCCGCTGGTACGTGGTCCTCGTCGCTCGAGCAGCGAATCTGAGTACTTAATTGGCAAACGACCAGAACAGGCGACGCCTGGGGACAGCGCCACACATTCAGGTAACAGCAACGCCACATATGGTGCCACAACTACGAACCGTTTAATTGTGCCCGTTAACGCAACTGGGCAACTATCTACACTAGCTGAACACCAAACTCATTCCACATCTAAATTTCCCATAGCAGGCGCCGATGCGGCTGGTGATAATAGCAATAGCAACAATTACCAACAACAACAACTACACTTACCGGACACTAATTTGAAACTGTCAACGCGTCAACGTGATCCGAATCAGCATCTTCGCGAAAGGGATCAGCAGCACTTTCTTGGCGGTGTTGGTCCGCCACAAGCGACCGGCAGCAGTTTTCTGCAGGCACGTGCTGCTGCATCCGCTGCTGCACCGATACCCGAGTCAAACGACGACTATGCGCTACTGTTGGGCGCGGGCAGATGACATCGCTATCAGCAGCAGCACATCGATGTGCTCGAGGATGGAGACGATGTAGAAGTTAGCCAAAATTTAAATGCCTCATCGCTGAGCGCATCGCTGTCTGTTTCATTTGGCATGTCGAGTAGTTTAAAATTTAGCGCCACGTGCAGCAATCAGACTGCATCCGAGTGGTCAAACTCAACGGGCGGTGATGATGACAATGACAATGACGAAGACGATGACGACGCGGACGATGATGAGGATGAAGATGATGACGATGAAGATAATGATGATTTAGGGAACGCAGAGAATGTTGAACAAATGCCCGTTGTGGTTGTCGCTTCTACAACGCGACGTCGTCGCGACAGAGAATACATCACCTAGACCCATTAATTATAGACGCAACGATATTTATGCTTTTTTTCTAAACTCATCATTATTTTGTTTCCTTCAAAATTACTAAAATATTTTATTTGATTTCTTTAGTGTGCTACAAAATTAGCATTAATACTCACATTGCAGCAAACTCTTTTGCCAGCCCAATCTAATTGGGTACATTTTAATTAAGTGGCCTTAGTTTTGAGTGAATATAGCAAGATTCATGAAATTCCAGCAAATCTTGAATAGGAGCAACAGTTAAATTCGTTGCACACATTTGTAGATTAGGCTCCAAATGTTTTATACTTTCAACTTAAAATTTAAATAGGCAATAAAATCTAGGAAAACCATATGCATATTTATACACATTTGCTTTGTGACTGTCAGTAGATTGTACATTCGTTAGGCTAGTTATGAACCGTTCTCCGTGCTCTTAATCGAACTGGTATGTTGCATAGTAGATAATTTGATACAAACCCTTAAAGCAAATGATTGTGAATGGAGTGACTGCCGGTCAGAAAAGGGCGAAACTTTTATTTAAATTATATATTGTATATTACCTAATGTTATTCTCAATAATATAATTATGCAAACAATTTTTAAAATGATGTATTTTTTTCTGTTTTTATTATTTGAAATTGTAATTTAATATTGTCGTTTTTTTATAAAACATTTCCTCTTAAATATTGCACAAGTTTCAAAATTTTATTTGTATATTATTTGCACCTTAGAGAATGCTTGAACGTGTGCATGCTAATAGGAAAAGTACGGATTGTACACGAGAAATGTTTTTTTTTTTTATTATATTTATTATATTACGGTATACATTTATTCATTTTTGTATACCTATATTTACTTTTTATATATACACTTATTCACCAAAGATGTTTGCAGAGAAAACTTATTTATAGCATTTTAATATGCCTTGGTTTCAAGCTTAATTAATCTATATCTTATATAGGCATTACTACTCAAGACAATATTTTAAAAATCAGTCTAACCTCTATTGAGATTACTGTCGGTCCTGGAAATAGACTTGGGCCAATTTTAACCGATGAAGTTTTTGAGATGCGCGTATTTAAGCGATCTTGTAAAATAGATAAACCTATTAGAAAACCTATTGGTCAAGCAGAAAATATCCCTTAGTCTATTTATCATTTTTGTTAACGACCCATAAAAGTGCGAGACACTTTTTTATCATACTCATTTCAGCAGATAACATATAAATATTGTTAGTCATTGTAGACGTATTCGTATCAACCTTTTGAAGTGTTTTGCTGATAAGCTACATTAAATTACTTAATCAGTTTCTTTTAGCAAATCAGCACCGAGTCATAAGAAAGATTTAAAGTTTTATTTTGCAACATTTGATTATGTTTATTATGTTTTATTGTATCCATAATTTGTATGTCTTTTTCTTAATACTTTCATTCTCAGATTAAAACGAATAGAAACAGAATTATTATAAAGAATAAGTTGCAAGAGCAGCGAACGACGATTAGTGAAAAGAAAAACCACAGAACAGGTGGACAAGGACAAAATGTTTTAAGTACAGGCAAAAACATAATCGAACATAAATTAAAATGGCATTACAAACAATACGTTCAAATATCAATCAAATCATTCCAATAAGCAGTTAAAAAAAAACATAAAACAAAATTCGTTAATCGAATAACATCAAAATACAAAGAAATTCAGTCCAGGGTTAATTCGTATCGTGATGCGCGTGAACGAATGAATTCTAAGTATGAACATTCTCTTTTTAAGGTATTTTTACCAATTGCTTTCAACTCAAAACACGCAATTTAAACAAAAGCAACTATTAGTTGTTGTAGTTTTGCCTGCCGCCTAACTCGAGAAGATATCGATCCGGATGATCCATCCAATCCGCGGCGGTTAATTTGACTGTGCGTTGACGTTCCGCTTCCTTGATTTGCCATTTCTTAATATCCAATTGCACTTCGCGCGACGATTTATCGCCGCAGCCCCAAACCTGAAAGACAAGTGCATTGTTATTGTTGTTGGTAATATTCTGTTGTTTTTCCATATTTGTTTTGTTTTTGGATAAGGAGAAATGTAGACTTGATTTAAATGTACACACACTTTCGCGCTCTACTGTTAAGTCTGGTCGTAAGGCCAAGCTTAAGCTTTTAGCTCGTTGACAGCAGCTTGAAAGTGTTGTTTTAAAATGCTTAGACTGGAAACTATGCCATACACATATATGCAATATATACATGGGATATGTCTATGAATTTTTATACCACATTAAAGTATATTATATACCATGTTGACTAAGGCTTATTGCACATTATAAATATAGCAAGAAATATACAATATTAACAACGAAATTTAATGCGTTTTATACCTCAATAGACATGAGACTCGCAGCGATGCCCTTACAGTCCACATTCTCGAAATGTTCATCTACCGCTAAAATGGGCTTTCGGGGATCAGCACCCGCTCGCAATCCTTTTGGATAACCACGTATGCTCGTATTAAGGTACAAAATGTTGGGCTTCTTCTCCAGTATCACAAATCTGCAAAGATATAAAACAGATTATTGATCAAGCCGTTGGAAAAAGGTTGGCGCCTTGAATTTAAAAATTATTTTTTTACTGTCGCTTCCATAAATGTTCAAAAACCTCATTGGGACAGGGAAATAAGGCTTTTAGAAAAGTCTATAATTTACTTGGGCAAAAGCTGAATGACACAGCTGCCTTCGGCACCGACAAATAAATGTGTCTCCTTCCATTCGCTGGGCGCTGCAACGCAATAGGTCTGCTCATCCTTGGTGTGTAGCAGAACCAGTGTGGGACCGCGATACCCAAGAACATGATGCAAAAACCTATTAGCACCCACGCCATGCTCGTTGGAATCGTACAGAAGTGTCCAGTGTGATGGCATCATCGACAATTTCTCCTTGAATATCTGTACAGCTGTCGAGGCGGTGCTGTTGTTGCTGCCGCTATTTGGCGGCGCAATCGTTTGAGGCTTTGAATACAGTGGCGGCAGGGCGCCAGCCAAAAGCCAGGCCTGTGAGAGTGGCATCAGCGATTCAATGTGACTTGGGAGCGCACTGTGATCCGTTGCATCGCTGCTGGATGCGAATGGGTTGCGCTGCTCCAGCACAGGCGTTTGCAGCTCAATGCCGCAGGACTGTGACTGTTGCTCTAGGCCGCGATATGCTGTAGACAACGTGTGCACACAGTATTTGTGCACCAACAGCACAAGACGTATTAGATTCTGCTCGAACCAGCGGCAAACGAATCCCAAAGTGAGGCTGTCGTGGCTAAAGAATATCGACTTGGTCACCGAGCCAAAAGTTCGATTTATAGATGGGCAAAGCACTGCGTTCCCCGAGTGTTGCATGGCAATCGTGTAGCAGATGTGAAGTAGACGTGTGACGCCTGTCTTATCTATAAAATCGGGATTATCGTCCTCCGCAAACATCTTAATGTAGCTCTCCAGGACCTTTGCATCGTCCATGATGCCCAGAAATCGTTCGCATTGCTGGCGAAATGCAACGGTGCCCAAATGCTTTGTGGTTGCCTTCGAGTTCACGTGCATCAATTTGAATAGACGGTTACCCAAGTCAGCGTATTGTGGAAACACTTGAGACTATGTGCAAGTGTGTGAGAGTGAAGAATTGTGATATAAAAACTGTTATCAGCTAATTAACTCGTTTGCTTGCTCACCACAAAAATATCCGAGACAATGCCGTTAATGCCAAACTTAGCACTCGTCTGTTCCTTTAATATTTCAGCCAATCGCTCCACGGGCACTAGCTGTGTGAAGTACTTCTCGGTCACATCTGCGCCCGACGCTGACCTGGTCATTGTTTGCGTTTGTGACTGCACTTTGAGACTGTTGTTGCTGCCGCTGGCGCTGCTGCAGCTAACGGCAATAGCGTCGCTACCGTTGTTGTTGCCGTTCGACGTTTGTGATTGTATGCTGGATTTGTGTTGTTGCTGATGGTGCTTATGGTGTTTCCCACCATCCAGTGGAGGTTCACTGCTCTCGCCATCGGCCTTGGCACTAACATTGTTACCCATATCGTTTCTTGTGATTTTGCTGTGTGTTGGTTGTTTGTAGGTCCAAACTTCGACGCAATTTAATTGCACACAAATTTGCTCAGTGCTAAAGGGGCAAAATATGGCCCGAAACGCAGGCTTGCACTGAGAAACCAGAGAAGAACAACAGGTGCGCGGCTGTATTTTTTTTTTCATGCAACAGAACTAAACCTGTTATGAAACCAGCTTGCATACACACATCTGCCAAGTCAGTGTTAATAAATCAGTTAAATATATTTACATAATTAAAAATTCCTCATAAAAAAAAACCCAAACAAAAAACATTTTTTACAAGTTCGGTATTTTAGTTATCGATAAGTAATATACCAAATTTCGCTCATCCCTGGTAGAGGTGTGAACACAAATAACTTGTGTGTGTTTGTATGTTTATATGTTTTCTCGCTATTTCAACGCCTTTGTAAATTTGTTTACAACAATTTTAGCTTAAGCTAAAAAGGAGCACAACGAATTTACTAATGCCAACTACTCACTCAGCTGAGAGATCAGCTGCTTAACGCAAAACAGCTGGAAATTACTTCGGCAAGAAAGTAATCAACAATCTGTTTAAAGTCATATTCATTAAGCAGGGTACAAACGTCTTGAACTTGACGTGAAAAAACAGATGGTTGCGGCCGTGAACAAACTGCAGAGCAGCGCCAACTCCGAGGATGATGAGCCGGCCAACATGCATGCGCCCACTTCGTCGACGTTGCACGGGTCAAGCATATTGCTGGATGCCAACTCCACCAAACGGAAGAGCGCTTTTTTGCCCTATCGACCACAGTCCACTGTTCTCACGAATCTGCAGCGCGGCAACACGGAGGCTACCTTTTGTCCCGTGGAGGTGTCGCTCTCATTTCATGAGCGCGCCGGTCAGGGTGAAATCACGGATGAGCAAATAAAGGCTGAACTGCTCCGACAGCCCCACATAGATTTCAAGGACTCACACGGATTCACACCACTTCACTGGGCCGCTTCCTACGGCCAGCTGATACCGGCCCAATTGCTTGTGGCGGCAGGCGCTAATGTTAACAGCCTTGCACCGGATATGGTTAGTCCGTTGCTACTGGCAGCCGCCGGCGGACACAACGAAATAGTTCGTTTCCTTTCGGATCACGGTGCGAGCGTCACACATATGGACATTGTGGGCAATACTGCGCTTATGTATGCAGCTGCTGGCAATCATCCGCATACCTGTAACGAGCTGCTCGCCAGGGATCTGGACTTTAGTGCAACCAATGAGAACGGGGAGACCGCTTACGCGCTGGCCGTAGAGCACGGCTCACATCTGGCCCAGGCTTTACTGGAGCAATATATGACAGCCGTACTGACGGCGCCCTTGGCAACATTTAGTACTATTTAAATGTAATATTTTAGAGAGATTATTAACTAGTTAAGTGCATTTAAAAGCAAATTTTAAAATGCTAGCGTTTAAGTAAATATGAAAAAAAAAACATGTGTATTAAGAAGTGCTCCTTAATTAATACGATTTGAAATTAAGGATTTGTCTGAAAAACCACAACTTCGACAGCTTTTTGATATTAGATGGATATCTCAACTTAAGGACAACTCAACATTTAGAATTCAAACATTTTATTTTTGCTCTTACGGGTTTGTTGCTCCTTGCTGAGGCTGCTCTCCTGTGCCTGCATCGTGGCCAGCTCCTCTTGATGTGCTTTCAGCTGCCCATTCAATCGCTTCTGCAGATGTGCATCAGTTGCATTTCGCGCCAGCGATTGCTGCACCTTGGCAATGTCTCGCTGCTTTCGTCGTATGTCATCGGCAATGCGCACCGTTTCCACATTAAGGGTTTTATTTGAGTGCTGCTGCAGATTGCTGGTCTTTCTCGCCTTGCTGGAGTTCTGACCCTGGCTCAATACACTTCCGTTAAGAAAGGCAAAGACATCTGTGCGTTTGGATTCGCGTGCGTAGGCCTTTTCATTCACTGCCTGCTGGCGACGCTGGGCACGCTTCAGCTTGCGTTCGATACTGAAGTAATCCTTGTCGCCATTAGCAGCCTCACGCAGCTCCATGCAGGCGTCGAGCGAACGGCCCTGTGGAAGTATTTGCGCACTCACTGGTGTAACAATGCCACGACCATCTGAGCCAAGGCCTGTGCCATGTATGTAACCCATATTGGCCATCAGTTTGGAGCCAATGCCCTGAAATTGAATACATTAGACAAAGCTGAATGGTTAATTAGAATTTGAATACCTACTCGGGTATACTGCTCCCAGGCACCAAGTTTTTCGGTAGGCTTGAACGTAAACAAGCTGAGCTCAACCATGCGTGC
Source organism: Drosophila fungiperda (assembly GCA_035042345.1). Taxonomy (NCBI): domain Eukaryota; kingdom Metazoa; phylum Arthropoda; class Insecta; order Diptera; family Drosophilidae; genus Drosophila; species Drosophila fungiperda. The sequence continues at coordinate 987,789 of JAWNLM010000293.1, read as the reverse complement.
CTGACGAGCTGCCTCCAAATCATCTATATCGGAATCGTTTGCTGCATCACTGTCCTCAGAGCTATGGGATTCGCTGCTACCGCTAGACAGCTCATCATCTTCGTCGGTGATTAGCGGAAAGAGCTCCTCAAAGGGAAAGTCTCGTTCGCGTTCCTTGTGCTCTTGACCATCCAAACGCACGCGACACTGTTGTTCGACAAAATTAACACACAGCACACGACCACGATGCCACAGGCGGTCCTGCAATTTAGCCAGCACCGGGCAATTGCGTGCCAGCCTATGAAAATCGGGTGCATTATACTCTCTTATAGATGCTCCTGGAACGAGGGCGCCATGCGAGAAACGACATCGAATTTCGTCGAATCGACATTCACCCTCTAGGTAGTAGTTACAAGGCAGCATCTCGCGGTGTGTGGGATTTGTGAAGAGCACACGGAGTCGTACATCCAGAATACCATTGCCATCTATTATTAACTCATCGTCAACGCCACAGATGAGCGCATTATGATAGCTAAGTGCACCCCAGCTATGCTCGTGCGGTGCTGAACACTTTTCACCCAAAAGGGCATTGTACTTAGCACGTAATTCTTCCAATTGTTGCTTGTCATCTCTGGTATCTGCAATGTCCTGTTCCTGCTCCTTCAGGTCATTTAACTCGCTTTGAAAACGCTTTAGCTCGTCATCGAGGTCGTCAGTAGTCTGTGCCGTGCTGATGCTATTGTCAGCTTCAGTTTCACTGGATCTGGTCAGCTCGAGAAGCTCCTCCAGGTTACTTCGTAGTGCGCTCAACTCCTCGCGCTGCTGCTCGTCGGTGGTAACAAGCAGCGCCTGCTCAACGACCAGTAACTAAAAATGAGTAGACAGTTTTACTAAGGCTTATCGAAGCATTACTTAAAAGCCAGTTTACCTGTGCCTCGTATTCTTCCATATTTATTCGCTATAACATTTTTTGTTTATATTTTCCCCGGAAACACTTTGCCAGTTACAACGAACCGGCGACGCACTTATAGCTAGTACGCTGCACAAATTCATAACTGCTATGAAAAGAGATTGAGTGAGAGTAGAAATTTGACAATTCGCGTACATGTTATTTTTACTTTTTTTTTGTTAAAAGTAACTTTCTTTCGTTTTCTAAAGTATTTGAATATAAACGAAATATTATATATAATCTTTTATAGTTTTAAGGAGCTGCATACCCAGATTAGTTTGGGTAGTGTTGAAAAACAATAAAATTGTTTTTGAAAGAAATTCGAACTATTGGCGAAAATATTACAGTTTGAATGTCTCCATTTTCTGAAACAAAACCGTATGGCTGAAATTTCTCGACTTCCTGAAAAAAACCGCATTTACAACTTTTGATGCAAAATTTGCATTTCTAAAAAGGACTTCAACATAATTTAAGAGACAATTACGACGTGGTGAAATATTTGTCGCATATGTAACTGCCCCGCAGGTTACAAAGAGTTTCTCAACTATCAATTAATTTATTGCTCTGCCGACAGGATCAAACTATTTATAAGAAGTTTTTCAATGTTATTTCAAAGATGCAGCACCAGCGTTTTCGTCTTATCAAGGAAACTTAATTTGTTATAATGAAAATTAGCAACAAAAAATATATATATTTGTTCTACAAGCGCATCGATTCGATTTTATGTACATCGGTATTTCTTGCCTAGATTTTAAACTTGACCGCCAGCACTACTTAATTAATAAACACAAAGTTCTAATATTCAAACTGGCAGAAAATATTTGTATTCACAAATTGAGAATTAATAAAACTGGCAACAACAAGGAAAAGTGCCGGTAATAAAAGTATATTGGTTAAATCTATCTAAATGCAACTGCGATGGGATTCAACTTCTATCGACTAGTGCTGCAAAACTCTTAATTGTTTCTTGGCAACCCACTTTTCCATAATATTTGCTACAGCGGAAAAATTGTAAATGTTGTGCTGTTTGTATGTCAATATGGCATAATAAATCATAGTTATAAATCATAAGGTATCAGGTAAACTCGAGCCCACTTTTCCATTTGCTGAAATGCAACCTTAAAACGTTAATTTCTTCATTTGCTAAAAAACATCATAATTTAAGGGACAATGACGACATGGGGAAATATTTGTCGCATTTGTAGCAGCCCCGCAGACTACAATATATTTGCCAAAATACCCACATACTTGCACGGCTCGACAAATGAGTTTCTCAACTATCAAAAGCCAATTAATGTATTGCTCGAAGAGACTTCGGGACTAAAGGTAAGTATTTTTCGTATTGAAGCCCATTCAAACATTTAATTCCCCGTATGTATAGAACTCTACAGATGACGGACTACCATCGTACATTTGTGCTTTGTGCATATCGTACTTGAAACACGCCGTAACATTTCGTGAACAGTGCATAAAAAATGCACTTAGCCTGAAGCTGATAGGTTTGTACCAACAGAAATCAATCAATAATAACCAGGAAGGGGATAAGGAAGCCGCACTCTTCACGGCCGAACAGCTGAGCTATGTAGAGCAGCGACCGGTGCACAATCTTCTGCTGAACAACAACAGCGCCAAAAAACTTGACAGAACGGACAAAGTGCACAAGAAACTACTGAATCAGTTTGCGCCCCGGCAATGCGGCTACCACGACCGACCATCACGCTACCCAAATGATAGGCATCGAAACACGATACAGGTATATCAATTACATATATTTTCTTACTCATTTTTATATAGATTAAAAAATACAAGCAATGCAATTTTCTTATTCGACATTTGTCCAATGATAAAATGCGATTGGGGAAATAATGTGAAACATAATCAAAATAAAGTTCAATTTTAAAATAATGTAGCCTCCAGCTACAGCATCAATATAATGATAATCTCTTTCATTTGTACTTCTTTTTCACTTTTCCAATTGTTGTTTTACCAAATTTACACATTTTAAGTAGTTTTATAAAAAGCTAGAGATTGCATATTTGCAACTATGGCGTGAAAAATGAAACTTCCTTCACTTGACATCTGAGTGGGGGAAGGCATTTTAAAGAAAATTTAAAATGTAATAAAACTTTATAAATGTTATTATGTGCAGTCTCAACTAGGACATTCTTACTTGCTCATTTTCCAACAAACGATATAAAATAAAATATGTATTAAATATTACTACATGACCCTATAATTTTAACAGGGACCTTCCAAAGTGGAATTGCCATCGACCAGCGCTGGCAGTGGCAGCGGTAATGGCACTGGTGAGGACGAGGACTACGCGGCTGCCAGCTCTAGCGATGACAATGAGGAGAATGCATTGTCGCGCAAGGACAAGAACTGCTATAACTACAGTGAAACGAATTTCGAGGAGGATGATCCCATGGAGCAGGCTCAGTTAAAGGACATTAAGGTCAACATTCCCGAACCCATGTGGAAGGAGCGCAAATGTCCGGCCTGCTTTAAACGCTATATGCACGAGGATTCGCATCAACTGCATTTGGACAATTGTGTGGAACATCAGTTTTTCAGTTTTGTGGCCGAGTTAAACAAGTTGCTGGATATCAAGCGTCAGAAAATGATATCACCACACGAGTTCATCAGACGTATGATCTTTGCGTTGCACAAGACCTGCACCTGGTTGCAGGAACATTCAATAGACACCCAGTTGGCCGATAAACTGAATCAGGTTAAAATAACCAATAGCAGCACTGAAAAATCTCTGGAGCCAACTCCTGAAAGCACAGCAAAATCACGAAATCGCTTGGATAGCATTGCATCCTCCCTCGACGACAGTACACTCTTTGGCAATGGCCTGCTTAAATTTAATAATGGCACCAACACGCCAATAACCGTTGAGAACAATGTATTGTATGCCATCGAGCGCTCTGAGAGCCGCAACTCACAGAATACGCCCAATCCAATGGTAAAGAAGCCTATACCCATAAGATGCTCAGCTGCTGCTAATGCACCGCTGGTGCATGAGGAGCGGGCCCGTGCCACATTCCTAGAGAAACTGCAACGTGCCGTTGTCACACCCCATCAGCAGTCACAGTCGCAATCGCCTGTCCTAGTCACAGCCACAGGTACCACTCAGTTGCCCTTGTCGGCAGCACGTTGCAGCCAATGCAACTTGATATTCGACTCCGTTAGCGAACTGGAGGTTCACAACGGTCTTCATCACAATGAACAACGCAATTTCAACAATGCCAAAGACGACGACGCTCAACGGCGTCGCATAATCGCCCTATTCGAAGACGATATTTAATTTAATCTAGTTTATATTTATTATTCCATATCGTATTTAAGTGTGAAACTTCGTTTTGCAATTGATTGTATTCGTCCATTTTTTATATATGTAATTTGACTTAATATTTAATTTATTTATTTGGTTTTACTTGTCTTTAATGTACCCAATGTAGCGCCCTTGGGCAATATCAAAAGTATTTACAAATCCTTTCTGTATTTATTTAATCCAATCTCATGTTGGGGCTGCTATCCACCCCAATCAATATTAAATCAAAATTTCCTACATAATTAAATAGTGTCTCGAAAATACTTGAAACAAGCTGAGCAGATGCTTATTACAAATGTAAATTTTAATTGTTATTGACTGCGACTGGCGAAGCGTAGACGCAAATCTGTTCCAGCAGAAGAGCATTATCCATGGGTTGAGCATCAACAATATTCTTTAGTAGTTGCATAAGATCCATGGTTAGACCGGCGTCTCTTAAGGCAAACAGTTGGTTTAATGTGTTCACAAATTGATCCGCCTGCAAGTCTAATCTGTCAATTAATGGACGAATGGCAAACATGTTGGCAAGCACACGCACTCCATAAACGGCGTGCAACTTGCTGTCAGATGTGCTGAGATTCGTCTTCAGATTGGCCTTGAAGTAATTTAACAAATGCTGAAAATGTGGCGAGCACAAATCGTGATGCAGCCGAACAACTTCAAACTGAAATACGATAAACATATAGTAGTCGGCAGCGGGATCGGTTGGTTGCTTCATTTGCAGATGCTTAGCAATATGCATTCGATCCTCAGTGGTAATGGAAGACGCAGTATGATTTGCAATTAAATACAAACAAATGCCGGCATCCTCCTGATAGGCGTCGAGGTCGCTTGATGGTGTTGTGTAGATTTTCCATAATTTGGTTGTCAATTGCATTTGAAGCAATGTTTTAGCGGACTTGCTGCAGGTGGCTATAATGTTTGCCAATGTCCAGAGGCAACTGCGCTTCAAGCGCGGCTCTTGACTATTCAACAGGGTCACCAGGTAACTGCCGGCCATAGTGGTAATCTTCTCACAGATATGCGCATCGCCAAGGGAAAAGTTACACAAGCATTCGGCTGCTTCAATCTGACGTTGCGTATGGGTACCTGAAATGAGAAAGGACATACAATAAAACAATTAGGATTGTGCGCTACTGGATTTGGCTTACCAGTTAGCTCTTTAATTAGCACTTGGGTTCCACCTTGAACCTCAGCAAAGGCGTTGATATTATCTTTGCCCTGTAAGAAGGCGTGGCTCAGACGATACATGTCCTTGGTATCGGCATGTTTTCGCCGCTTAATGCGACCCGCCATCCCCTGGACATCTTTGATTCCGAGATTTTCCAACTCCACAATTTCATTCTTGATTTGCCCCAAACCAAAGCGCAGAGCATCTGTTGTATTCGTGCGCAAATCTTTTCGCTGCTGTCGTGCATATTCTCGTATCTTATGTCGAAGTGCAGTGTTGTTCATCTGTCCTGGTGGTGCCGGCACTTCTCCTATTGTCTCCATTATTTTTGATTAAACGAAGCCGGCATATAATACACATCTACTGTCGAGCGATAATTATTATTCACCGCTTACTTACAACTGATTCATTGTGGCGGTATTTCGATTTGAAAGCATTGGCCCGATAGCTAAGTGTGGTCACACTGGTGCTCAGTTGCATAAACAGTTGATCGGAAGGCAAAACAAATAAAAATGTCTTTTAATATAATGCAAAAACTATCATTACAGTGCCTAAAAGCTGACCAACCACTGCTAAGTAAGTTACCTGATTAACATACGCAAATCAAATAACCTGACATCTTTCATGCTTCGCTTAGCAACGATACGTAACGCCAGCAAGAAAACCGGCGGCAGCACGCGCAACAAAAAGGGACATCCACGCCCAAAGCATCGAGGATGGCGAGTTCTTGACGGGCACTACGTTTCCCATGGTACCATTTTGGCCACGCAGCTTACGACACGCTTTCATCCCGGTCTGAATGTAAGTGATAAGCACTATTCGTTGTTAAACTTCGAGTGAAAGAAATCGCTTTTTTAGGTTGGCTTTGGACGCAATGGCACTTTGTTTGCCATGGAGCATGGTAGAGTTATCGTCAGCTGTGAACCCATCGATCCAAACTGGGATCACTCCTGGATTCAGCGCAACTATGCCGGCCGACAGGATCAAACTATTTATAAGAAGTTTTTTAATGTTATTCCAGAGACGCAGCATCAGCGCTTCCGTCTCGTCGAGGAAATCTAATTCGTTATAATTAAAATTTGCAAAAAAATATATAATCGTTTGACAAGCAAATAGATTCGATTTTATGTAAATCGATATTTCTTGCATTGCATTTTGAACTCGATCGTCAGCACTAATTAATAAATCAACACAGAATTCTAATATTCAAACTAGCAGAACATATTTGTATACACAAATTAAGCATTAATAAAACTGGCAACAACAAAGAGAAGTGCCGGTAATTAGAGTATTTTTGCGATGGAATTCGACTTATTTTGACTACCAGTGCGTGCTAAACTCAATCACTTCTTTACAACTCACTTTCCCAAAGTAAGTGCATATGGCATAATAAATCATAGACATAAACCTTCAAGTATCCGGTAAACTCACTGGTATGTATAGCGGAGAAATCACAAATGTTGTGCATATGGCATAAAAAGTCATATATATAAACCTTAAAGCATCAGGTAAACTCGCATGTAGGTATATACATAAATAGGAAATAACCCATTACAACAAAAAATAAAATGTAATATCTGTGTTGTTTTTTCATGTTCCATATGTTTGTATAATAAAGTAATCCTCTACCTGAACCCAAATTATAAAAGAAGTTACTGCATCCTTGAGCTATTCATTCTGTGGTTGACTTTGCTGGCGTTAACATGGCATTCCGTAAAACATCAAAAATTCGTCGAAAGTGGAATACGGAGGACTGCGAAAAGATATTTGATTATATTCGACACCATCCGTTCCAGCACCCCAACGGCGTTACCTATTACAAGGCGATGCACCGAGACCTGGCACTGACCGCAAATTTTAAGGTGTTGCGCTGTAAGGTTAACCATATGCTGAGAGGATACCGAAAGGCTAGATCTCTGATTTCTATGAAACGAGAGTTTCCCCTGATAGACGTGCAGAGAATTAGTCCCTATTACAGAGAGTTGCATGATATCTTTAAGAACATCGTCTTCAAGCGTCGAAGCAGCATGATAACTGCAACAATCAGCAACATGGCGGTTAGTCCAAATGCAACGGACTCTGGTGACGCAATGGAGTCTGACAACATGTCCGAAAGCGGGCCAACCTCAAACCGAACTATTGTTCCATTGCCCACATCAACTGATGCCGACGCCCCTGACGAAATACGACTTGTGCCATTGATAATCAAAGAAGAGTTAATCAGCGCTAATCAAGCAATGAGTTCTCAGCCGGATGAGCTAACTTCTAGCAATCCGGGCGAGGAATACGCTCCACATACAGCTGAGCTTACTTCTAGCAATCAAGGCGATGAATACGTTCCAGCTGAGCTTAATTCTAGCAATCAAGGCGATGAATACGTTCCAGCTGAGCTTACTTCAAGCAATCCAGACGAAGAATATGCTCCACATACAGCTGGAGCGATGCCATCGCAGCTTGACAGAGCAAACGGCGTCGCCGATAACATTGGAAAGGAGCATAATGATGGTACTGTTTCCTCAACTGCTCCTACGTCAACTGTTGAGAAGCCGGAAGAATATATACTGGCTACCGATCCAGAGAAAATGATTCCACTAGAAAAGGCAACGTCTGAGCACGACTACAAATTAGTGGAGCTTCGATTACGCGAAAGGGAATTGGAGGTGAGAATCTTTGAGATCGATTCCAACGAACGTTTAATGCGCCTTAAATTGGAATCGAAGGAACGCATTGCAATGCGAAAACTAAATCTTAAATACGCTAAGAACTAAATTATTTTTTTGTGACTATAATGTTAAGAAGTATCCGCTAAGGCCAAATAATAGATAATATTTAATAATAATATTTAATGAATTTTGATACTTAATGCCAAACGCAATAAAAATTACAATGTTCTTAAAATATAATTTTTAAATGTTGCAATTAAAACTTTTTGATTAACAGAATCTTAACATTGTTTTCGATATTAGTGATAACATTACAATCGAAACGTGTGCCATCGATTGTTTGACAACTCTATTGCCGCCCGACGCACACGTGTTTAGCATTGCAGCACATTTCAGTTTAATTTTTTTTTTCGCGAAATAAGAAAAGTGAATTAAACGAATAGAATATTATAATGGCTGATGTTGCAGAAACTACAAGTGCTGAAGTTATCGCCGATGCGAAACAGGCGGAGAAGGTTGAAGATTCCAACGCTGCCGGCAAAAATGGAGATGCCGAAAAACCAGAAGAAGAAGAATCAGTGGCACCCGCAGCCGAGGAGAACAGCAAAGAGGACCGCTCAATCATTCGGCAAGTGGAGTACTATTTCGGCGATGCCAATCTGCATCGCGACAAGTTCCTCAGCGAACAGATCACAAATAACGAGGGAGGCTGGGTGCCGCTCTCCGTGCTGGTCACATTTAAACGTTTGGCAGCGCTCACCACAGACTTCGACAAGATCGTCAATGCACTAAACAAGTCGGGCGAGGGCCTGGTGGAGATCAGCGAGGACAAGCAGAGCTTGCGTCGTCACACCGAACGGCCCATACCCGAACACAATGAGGACCGCCGCAAGGAGATTCAGGAGCGCACCGCCTACGCGAAAGGTTTCCCATTGGATTCGCAAATGACCGAAATTCTTGATTTTGTCAGCGTCTACGAAAAGGTGGTTAATGTAACGATGCGCAAACATTATGACAAACCCACCAAGTCGTACAAATTCAAGGGAAGCATTTTCGTCACATTCGAGAAGAAGGATCAGGCGAAGGAATTCCTTGCCAAGGACAAGATTGTCTATAAGGAGCGCGAACTGCTGCGCAAGTGGCAAGTTGATTATTTGAAAGAGAAACAGGAAGAATACCAGAAGAAGAACGAGAAACGCAAACACAAGAAGGAGGCTAAAGTTGAACCAGAAATTGATCTGCCCAAAAATGCGATTGTTGTGTTCGAGGGTGCTCCCGATACCGTTACACGCGAGGAGATACGCGAAGCCTTCGAAAAGGTTAAAGATTTCGATATTGCCTACATTGAGTTCAACAAGGGCGACACTAAGGGCTCTGTTCGTCTCACAGAAGCGGATGCCGCCGAGAAATACATTGCCAAAGTGGAGGATGCCAAGGTAATCCATCTCAATCACACTCACTACTGCCACCTTTCCGTTACTGACTCCATTCTGTTTTACAGCTTAAGTTCAACGATGAAGTCTCCCTAACCCTGCGAAAGGCCAACGATGAGGAGGAAAAAGAGTTCCTAGACAAGGCCATTGAATTCATGAAGAAGCGCCGCGACTTCTCACGTGGCAAGAACAACAAGCGTTTTGGACGCAAGCGTCATGGCGGGCACGACAATCGGAGCCACAACAAGAAGCAGCGCTCCGAGTAGTGTGGCTTCCTAATCCTTGCTAGACTCCATATGATATGCAAATAAAAAATGTTAGTTCTAGTTTTTAGCTTTAAGCAAATCGATTTTGTGACATCAAACTGCTACTAAATTACTAGATTGATTTCCAGTAACATTGAGCATAAGTCTGAGATCCAAATGTCTCGTGAGAAATATGTATAGTTTACATAATAAGAGAGTAACTCTTATTTATTTTATTTACTGAACATTTATTGGTTTTCTTTGCTTAACGAAATTACAAAAAAAAAATACAACAGTTTGTAATAAACAATGCTAAATTCATTTTAGTCGTACCAACAACTGGTACGATTATGGTTGTATAGTTGAGCAGCACCATCGCCGGACCAAATAAAAGAGAAATTTAATAATCAATTCAAGTAATATGTTTTTCTTCAGCATTAGCCACTTGGGCATTAAAGCCACTTCAAGGATGAAACTGAGCTGAAATTTATTCTCAAAGAAAATAGTTTCGTAACTCTTTAATATGTACATTTAATACATATTTTAATTTACATATTTAAATTTACGAACCATCAAGAATAAATAACGTGCATTTAAAATATAAACGTTTTTGAAAAGGAAATATATTTTCATTTAGTAGTTTTTATTTTTGTGTGTGTGTGTTTTTTGTTGTTGTTAAATGATTCGCAATATCAATATACATACATATAATTCAACTTAAAAACAATAAAAACTAATATAAACTTCATAAATTACAAATATTAAATGCATTTACAAATTACAATACGCAAAAAAGAAACATAAAATTTTCAAAATTTGTTTTTTCTTCTTCTTGAAATGTAACTATTTTATAATTGCAATTAGGTATAAAATTATATTTAGATTTAAGCTAGTCACAATTTATAATTATTTATAGATAGTTTTGTATCGAATATGAGAATAGTATAAATCAGTTTAAGGGAGTCGGGATACTTAAATGAAAGAAACAAAAAACAAAAAAAAAAAACAATACGAACTTTTCGAGTTTTCCGCATGGATAAACGAAACAAAAACGATACAGATCTGTGCAAGCACATAATTCACAACATTTGTTTTCTTCATAATAATCATAATTTTGTCTATTAGCAACTTAAGGATTCAATCGTTGAGGCTCATGCGAAATCGAAGGCATAAGCTGTGGAGTGCTTTGGATTTGAATAATTATCATAAACTATATATGTATATATATAATTATATCTGCTAATGTAGTAATATTTTTGAGTTGTATTATATTGTATATTGTATTGTTCGGGTGTTTTTGTTTAGGTTCGTCATACGTAGATACGAGTTATACGACACTTAATCAACATTTATACATCAATGAAACAATTACAAACAACGACATCGTACAGCTTAACGCATATCGCACGGTTTATCTATATGTATATATATATATATATATGAGTGTGTATATATGTGTATGTGTTGTATCCGTTTAGTATTTATATACGAATTTTGTATTCTTATGGTGGGGTGCGCGTTCAAGCTAGTCTCTACTCGGAAGAAGAAATTTACAGCGTTGCTTTTGTTTATATCTTTTGTTTTCTGCTAAGTTTTTTTTTGTTTTACTTATCACTAGGCTATCGATTTACAACGTTTACAGGCGCTCGTTTTAGCCAGTTTCCTCCATTTCGCCGCCTGCCTCTGTATCTACTCCTCAATCTTATGTATACAACAGTCCATCCAAAATATGCATGATTTTTATATTTATACATATATTTTATTTTTTAAGTTTTGCAGGCTGCCTGTTTTCTGGTTTTGTTCTTTTAGTTTATTTCCAGACAGGCGTCAGATCCAGCGTGAGATTCTGTATCGTCCGATTGCGGGCCGAGCTGCGCTTCTGCTTCACCGAACTGGTGATCTCGTTGACCAGTCCCTGGCAATCGTTGCAGACGGTCACCTGTTCGCCGCGCAGATTCTCCTTCTGATCCTGTTGCGTTTGTGCCAAATGGCTCCCCGACGAGAAAAGCGCAAAGCCGCGTGAGAAACGGGATCTGTAAAAGTGCGAAAGGTATGAGGATTAGTAAATGTTTGGGGCTGGAATTGATTGACAAGTGTTTCGCTTACTTGCGCTCCAGTGTGCTGTTGTTGGAGAGCGGCCGATAGGCCGGACTCTGCACGGGAAGACTGCGTGGCCCCTCCATGCTGCGCGACATGACGTTGTTGTAGTGCTGCTGATGCTTCTGCTGGTACTGTTGCACACCAGACGGTCGCATCGCCGCCGAGTAGGAGGCGGACATGGATGCCTGATCGTGCAGCGCCTCCACGGCCTGTCCAGTTGCAGCGGCTGCAGCGCCGGCCGCTGAGCCGGGGCCAACACTGATGCCCGGCGTGCTCATGTTTGATCTTTGGTGCTTGGGCGATGAGGGTGCACTGCCCACTGTGCTGCGAGTCTGTGACGAGTAGAATCAATATAATAAGTAACAGCTACAATCAAGATTTATACATATAGAAATGGACTCATTATTTTACCTCGCTGCTGAGGGTATCATAATTTTGTCACGGATTGAGAGATTTATCTTAAACTTAGTATTAATATTCTCAATTGGGAGTAGAATAAATTTCACTTGTTCACTGCTTGGACTCACCTTGCGATCTGACTCGGAACGAAGTAGGCGCTCGATCAGCGACTTGGGGAACTGATCGTCCATGATGTTGCCCGTCGATGAGGAGTGCGCAGAATGGTGGGCAGCATGATGCGATGGCGATGGTGTGCTCGAGCTGGCCGGACTGGACAGCAGCGAGGGTGAGATCAGCACCAGGGGCACATTGCGAAAATGCTCTGAGGGTATGCGCATCTTGGTGTAGCATTTGGTGCAGACAGTGCGCTGGCAGAGCTTGCACTGGATGCCGTAGGGGCCGAAGAAGGAGAAGCGTGTGCGTAGGCACAGGAAGCAGACACGACGCTTTTCAACATCCTCCTTGACGCGCACATCCATGGGCAGGCTCTCCAGCTCGGCCTTCGTCATGACGGAACGTATGTGGACGATCTCCGCCAGTGTGACAGACAGACGATCATCACCACGTTCCATCCAGGTCTGTTTGTCCATAAAGGACTTGTTCCATGGGCCAAGCGAGGATGTTGAATGCGACGCCGTCTCACCAGCTCCAATTCCAGACATTTCACCTCGCTGCTGTTGCTGCTGATGATGATGCTGCTGCTGCTGCTGTTCCAGCGATTGTGGCGCATCGGGTGTCTGCTTCAAATGCTGAACAGGTAAGAAAAAACCGAACAGACAACAAAAAGGTTAATGTATGCGTCAAAAAGGTCAAACAGTTTTTACGCTACCTCCTTGGATGCGCTGCTGACGTCATTCGATTGACGAGACTCGGGACGTGTGGGTGGCATGGAGTGCGTCTCATCCAGGTTGCTCTGACAGCCAACAATGGTGTGGCGACGCAGCGAGGCGCGTCTCGATTCGCACTGGGTGGCCAGGTCATAGGCTGCAGAAGAAAAAAAGATGAGGATGAGCAAAGTGTGGTTGTCATTACTTATAATGCGCCACTGAAGGTCAGTCAACATTGCGTATGCATTATATATGTATATGGATAGAGGGGGGAAAGTAGAGCAAGCGACAGCGAGAAGCGAGAAACAGGAAACGGAAAAGAAAACGAGGCATTCACAATTTGTACAGCAAGCAAGCGGGGCGAAGTGGACGAGGGTCGAGGAGACTCTTGAGACAATGTATATGTGGTTATATATTTATGCTTAGGTTTAATCTTCAGATATATTTATATATGTACTACTATTTAGTCTTAAAGCTGATGAAAGCAGTGTTTAAATGTTAAGCGAAATTTGATTTAAGACTGTTTTCAAAGTTTTAGCAACTGAAATAGATTTATGATCTTACAAGTTTTTTTTAGTGGTTTTTCATCACAGATAATGAAAAAATTATTAATATTCATGAGTTTTACTTGGTGTAGAGTTAGACATGATATTATTAAAAACTTGTTTTTAGAGTTATGTAAAAGTGAAACATTAAAATCTCAAAAAGTGCACACATGTTGTAGATAGTTCAATATTTGTATGAATTAACTTATTTTTAGGTTTATGATTGACTTATGCATTTTGGTTATGGTTTCAACTTGGAATGGATCGAATCGAATGTGGACAATGCATGCAGAAGCAGCTAGGAACGAAGTAAATCTGAAGTTTGCTCGCATATTTACATTCCAAGGCATTATCGAAGTATCTGTGATAATCGTCCTGTGTACAAACTTGTGCTTGCTGCTGCGGCTGCTGTTTTTGCTCTTGCTGCTGCTGCTGCTGCTGTTGCTGCTGTTGCGGCTGTGGCGGCTGCTCCTCTGCCCAGCAAACCAAAAAACAAAACCCATTGCATAGTTTTTGGCAGCAAGTGCAAAGTGTTTTTTTTTTGTGTTATTGATTTTTAAGCGAATTTTGTTGGTATTTTCCAATTTTGAAAATGGAAAGTATAATTATATATAAATTTAAATTACATTGCTTGTTAAGCCAAAATGTTAGTTTGCATATTTTAAAATAAAATTTGTCATGCAAAATAATTGTTTTTATTTGAATTATTTTATTTTGTCTTTCGGTGTTTATTGTATATAACAAATATTTCGAGATTATTTTTATCTTGTTGTGTGTGAGTGTGTGTGTGCGGTTGTGTGTCTGTGTGTACATATCCATAACCAGCATCAATTGTCATCAGAATGCTCCCACACCAACTGTCTTCCAAACCAACCAAGCATATATATATATATATTTATATATATCTTCTATATATTTTCCAAGTCGGTTTTCATTTGTTCTTAGTGCGTTTGGCAAAATATAATACATTTGATTTTGTTATCAAAATCATAAAAATAACTTAATTAATCAGCGATAGATCATAATTTAACAAAACGATCAAATACCTTCGCAAAAGTAAGTTTTTTGTGTGTTGTGTTTGGTTTTTTGTTTTTAGGGAAAAGGGTGGAAAAAGTAAGAAATAAAAATGTTGTAAATTAAAATTAAAATAAACAAAAACCGCGTCAAATATATTAAAGCATAAATATAGTAAATTAAAGGTGTGCCACAAAGTACGAAGGTAAGAAAGATTATTAATATCAATTAGAGTTAATTTCAAATTGGGCCAATATCGTGGAGCAGATTACTCAACTAAAATTCGGATGAAAAAACTGTTGTTTTTATTATCTTTGATCATTGACAAATTTAAAGAGGTCGCAACTAACTCAACTCAAAATAACAGCGAATAGTTTTAATAGGGGATCATTATGAACCATGAACAAGCAAATTATGTGCCATAATTGAGATGCCTCAATCCAAATATGAAATTTGTAATTTTAATTAAACTTAGTTCAGAGTTTCACTTTATCTGTCCTCAAATTATATGCTGTCATTTTTGTGATGCGATTAAACCTTAAGTTGTATTGCTCAATGTTTAAAATATATAAAATGAAATAAGTTTATAATAATAATAATAAGATAACTTTAACTAAATGTTATACAATTCTTGAATTTTTTGCATATTGCTTGATTCAGTCAAAGAATCTGGTTACAACGAAAAATCGCAATTGAAAATCACAATTCTCGGTTACAGAGAACTTGTTCCTTCATACCTTGTGCACTTTACATATATATATCGCATATCGTACTATATCGTATTATATCATCATCGATACTTACTTGTGCGTCTCGGTCGCATTAGCATCGCATTAACCGGAGAATCGTGTCTCGCCTGGCTGGCCAGTATATAGCCACCCATTGGATATGGCGGCATCTTGGGCTGTGAGTAGCGATGCAGTTCGGCAAGATTTACCGCTGCTGTGGATGCTGTGCTGCTGATGCTGGATTCATCGAAGATATGCTCGTCGTCCTGGCGATATTACAAATTGTATAACCATTTGTTGCATGCGTCGCAGCATGTTTGACAACTCACCTGCAACTTTGAGAAATCCACTTTGATGAGTCGCTGCCGGGATCGTGACAACGTTGCGTTTGTTGAATTTGGAAGCACTGCAAAAGACAAAAGCAGAAGCCGACACATAACTCTCATATCCAAAGGCAAAAGTGAATTGATGGCATGTGAGAAAATGGGTCTCCTTCTTTCCCATTGTGAGCTATTTTGATTAGATTACATGCGACAAGTAAGTTATACAAGCCGATGACTCTGCGCCCTGCTTATCCGCCACTTTCCCACTCAAATCCAACACTGGTTTGGCAATTAGACAATGTCTCCAGTTGCTTTTACTTGTCATCTTACTGTCGGTTTTGTTTTTATATATATATATATAAACCGTTAAGTTAACTCATTTAATGGTTCTACTCGTGAAGCGTTTTCTTCCGCTTGTGCAATGCTCGTAAAAATACTTGGGGAATTAACCACAGAGCATGTTTCATGATACGAGCAGCTCCATGTGGGGTCAATGGGTCTTTTGCGATTACTGTGAATCACACGGCATGTTAGTAAAAACTTAATTTTTGCACATGACTGGATGAGGAGTGTATTTCTTTTATGCAGAAAGGAAACACTTGAAAAAGTGGTTGATGATGAAGAAAGACCATCTGCTCCGATCTTAAAATCAAAACATTCATCCAGATCCTATCTAAATGACAAGGCAACACAAGCCAATTCAGTCTCTGCAGCAGGACTTGCCAGGATATATACTCATATGTCCCTATTTTAAGTTAGATTTTAGGTAAGTAGTTCCTAATTCAAAGAACATCTAATAGCTGCTGGTAATTTCTTGTTGCAAGCAACTTTAATAGCCTCAACTTGAGTGTGTTGTGCCTTAAATGCACAGGCTAACCTCGAAAGCAACTCCAACTCCCCCACCCTCTTTTTCTAGTCAACTGTGTCGAAATTGAAACCAGGTCAAAATAATGCTGCTACCTTTTGATGGCCTGACAGCCTGACGCGGCCTGGGTGTTGGCGGATTGACAGCGGTTGCCGATGCAACACGCGGTGCAGCACGTGGCGTTGGCTGTGGCTGTGAATGCAACTGGAACTGCGACGGTGAACGCGACTGCGTTTGTGATTGCGACTGCGACTGCGATTGGGAGTGTGTTGCAATTGTGTCAGTTTCCGTTTCTGTGCCGCAATATAGCGACGCATCGCTGGCAACATCAACGATATCCGCGTTGCGTACAATGTGATGCGATTTGAAGACGGCGGCCGCCGTTGAGCGCTTGGCACTGGGCGTCGTTTGTTTGGCATCCATTTGTGCAGTGTGCGAGTGTTTTTTGTTTTGGCTAAGAAAGTTGTTGGCTTCAACTCTGCATTGCATGCCGTGTGCAACACTTGCAACACTTCCGCCTTCCCTTCTCCGTGCTGCTGCTGCTTTAGGCTGTTGCCTGGCTCTATCGGAGTTGTTGCTCCAGTTTCACTTTGCACACACGCAAACAGAACACTTGAGAATCACTTGTGTTGTTCTTCCTCCTGCTCCTTCCCCTTCTACTCTTCTCTCACTCACTCTCTCTTAGATTTGCTTGAAATTTCCTTTTTCACTCATGCACGGTTGCATTCGGGCTATCGATCCGACAGGCAACCAACCACCCAACTCGAACAGGGCTGACAGTTGTTGTTGTTTCGTTTGTGAGGGTGTGCGTGTGTGTGTGTCTGTGCATCATCTGTCTGATTAATTGACGGAGTTAGTAACTGTCGGAAGTTTGGCAGCACTGTGCGTTTTCACTACTCTTGCGTGGGGCAGTTTTTATTTAAACATATTAATCAGGCCGTTTTCATTTTCAGTCGCGCCACGCGTCGCCCGCTGTCAACAGCCAGCCCACAACAACACCGTAGCGACACCGCAGAAGCTTAACACGAAACTGTCGACGGTGTCTCAGCAACGCATTTGCTCAAGCTCAAAAAGCTTTATGCGCTAAGCGCATGCGTCAAACAAAGACAGAGAAGAGAAAAGAGAGCGAGTGTCACGGATAACGCGAAGAGAGAAAAAGAGCAAGCACAGGCTTTGTTTTGTTTTGACATTTAACATTTAAAGGCGTCAAGCCGCTATATTATTGCTTGCCGTTGTTACGTCATTGGTAACGAAGTGCAGGCTGCCTTTGATGACGTATGCACTTTAAGGGAGACACACACAAAGAGCACAACTGAAGATGAATGCGTAAAGCTGTTCGATAGAATATTATGAAAGTTTTCAATTTGCTAATTAAATTGAATGAGCGCCTTAGCAAACTTTGAATCTATTTTTAAACGGCCATTTACTGTTAACGGTAATTGAAATATATATTTATGCGTCATTATAGCTTTATTATCAGCGTTTAGGAGTGCCAAGAGAACCTTGCTTGAATATTAATTGATTTCTTTTATATCTGCATACCCTGTGAGGATTACGAGTCCTTGAGCTGAGATGGACTCAAAATACTATGTAACAGGCTAGATACTTAGATTTATAAGAGCGCTAATTTATTTATTAAATTGATTAGTGGCAAAAATTCAACTATGTGCGTTTAGTCTACTTACTGAAAACACCCCTAAAAAATTGGAGTCTAACAACAATTGCTGCATGCTTTTAGGCGGGCACATGAAAGTCTAAATTTTGATGGCTGCGCATTTGGATATGCTATGCAAATGGTTCGCTCAGTTCACACACATTTCGAATTGAGCAGCTACCAAACGCGCTTGTCCGCGTCGAGCGCTGACTGGCTGCTTATCTGTCTATGTGTCTGTCTTGTGAAGAAACAAACGAATACAGCGGATTGCAAAGCCAAACAAACAAACAAAGCTCAAAGCAGACAAACAAATATAGCGCCGGTGCAGAAGACAAGAGTCAGAGACAGAGTCGTTGTCATCATAATCATTTGCCGTTGTCGTCGTTGTTGTGGTTGCTGTTGTTGTTATTGCTGTTGTTGTTATTGCTGTTGTTGTCATCGTCTTTGAGGTTGTCGTGTTGCGCCGGCTGCTACCGCTGCGCTGCTGCTTCTTCATCTTCGACGACGACGTCGTCGCGCTATCTTTGTGTGTCACAATTTTGCACGCTTCCTTCAGCAGAGGCGATTGGAAAATGTGGCCGTTTTTGATCTATGCTGGCATGCGCATGCCAGCAACGGCAATTGGCCAAGCACAAACACAAACAGACAGGCAGACAGAGACAAAGACAGAGACAGTTGAAGAAAAGAGGGAATAGAGTTAGACAGGGGCGGACAATGGGACATCGCCGACAAGTGCAGTGAAAACTTTTCGTGGCTAACAAGTTTTTCTATCTTTTTTTTAAAGACCATGCAGACAGACAGGCAGGCAGGTAGGCAGGCAGACAGATACATAGACAGAATAACCACAACATGTGTAAGACAACAATTTATGATCGGTTGGCGTTTAAGATTTTGAGAAATGTTGATGACAACACAAGCGAAAATGGCAAACACACCCACCAAGTTTGGTGAAAAGGCGCTCTTTGATCAAAAGCAGCGAAATTTGTTTGGCCAAATTTACAGTGGGTAATCGTTCATAAGAACATTTTTGTGATGAAGATTTCGTTTCCAAATTTTGGGAAACATAAACAAAAAAAATATAACCAAGAAAGTAAATATTTAATTTAAAAAATTTGATCTGACATCTAATCTTTTGTCATACTTTCTTTCGGAATCCGGATATGAATTTATTTAAACTTAGAAATTTACAGGTTAAAGTCATACTTAAGCTAAAAATATTTTCTCTCTTTTAATTGATTGTCAGCTGGATTATTTAAAAAGCAACAACGTAGCCAAATCTCTTGATAATGTTGCTTAAATCCCAAATTTAGTTTTTATAGTTTCTCAAATTTTGAATTCTGTTTGTTAGCTTCAGTTATAATTACTTGTGTGATAAATTTAAACGGAATTTGCACTTACATTTTTCTTTTAGGGGAGGCTCTTCTGGCATCGGTGTTTGCTTCAGTTCCTTGCCCTGACGGATGGACTCCATAAGCTGCTCCCTGGGTGAAGGCGTACACATGCGTGGTGGACCCAACTGACGTTCCGAGGCCTACAAAAACACAACAAAAAAGTAATAAATATTTGTAATAAAAAGTAGTAATAAATAATGGCAAATAACAGTCAATAGAGTTGTTGGGTATTCGTTTTGGGTTTTTTTTTGAGTGGGCATAGGAATTGGGAACGCAGCACACACCTTCTTTAATGGCGGCCGTGACCTGATGAACTCCAAGATCACCGCATGGGCATCCTTCTTGACACGCGGCGGTATATCACCATTCACCATCACCTTGCGCAACTGGTACTTTCTGCGGTCAAACGAAAAGAAGAAAGAGAAATTTTCGTTATTTTGTCAGTTTCTTGATTAGTTGTTGTCTGTGCTGTGGTTGAAGTTGATTTTGATTTTGATACCCTGTTGCCAAGTTGGTTACAAAGTAAACACAATTTTTCCTACTTTCATTTGCCGATTTGTTTATAGGCCAATTATTAAACTTTATCAGATTATCTGGTAATGGATTTAAGTATCTTCAATTGGGTTTTACTTACTTGGCGCGTATATCACCCATAAGTATCTCGTAGGGCGTCAGTTCGTATTCGATGGGTGTCCGCTCGTAGTTTCGCTTCTTCAGCCGCACTCCGCGACGCAGCTCATCGATTACCTGCACCCAGAAGCCTGCCTGCAATGAGCGAGAAAGAAAACAGTTTAGTAAAAGACAGATTAGTGATGATTTTACAGTAAGAGTCAAAGTGCAAATCACAACTGAAACCACAGCTCTCAAATAATCGACGGAAATTGTTCATAAAATTTAAGTAGAATTCGAAACTCATTTTAGACATGCAACAAAGTGAATGACTTCTGCATATTGGAATCAGTCTGTGCAGCATACTTGCAGCGTTCTCCACAGTTCCAGTTCGTGCTAGTTAGCCAGAAAGTAAGAGGGATACAGCGAGAGAGATAGAGAGAGAGAGATAGAGAGAGAGATAGAGACAGACACAAGAAGAGGTTTAGGTTAGGAAAATGCATTCGCCGCTCACTTTAATCAGCAGCGCACAGCGGGTCTCAGCTACTTGGTTGTCTTGCTGCTTTTCACTTTTTCCGCCGAATGCGAATGAATATATTATTAATTAATTTAGCCATAATTTAGACACGCTGTGATCAAGTCAAGTGATTCAAGACCAATCGCTGCTCATTAAATGCAGCACACACACACACACTCACACACCACATTTGATAGTTGTGGCAATTGCATTTGGCGGGTTAACAGTGCGTATGAGTAATATGTGTGATGACAGGAAGCGAATTCAGCACACAATGGTAAGAGGAAAAGGGGAGATGGGTGGAGAGAGGGGGTATTGAGTACCGGTGAATAACTACTTAAACTAGATGCAACAGTGAATCGCATTTCACTTTTCATAACGGTATCGTCGTCGTCACTTTCCTGTTCCTGTCAACGGCTGCATCAATTTGCGGCTATAAATTTTCGAGGCAGCTCATTAAACATGCAAAATATGCATAAGCAAAAGGGGTGGCAGGCAGTGCTGCTAATTTTCACCCACAAAGCTGGCTGGCAGCGGCGACGATTGTTTTTCTTTGACACAATCGCATAATCGACACAAGACACAAGACAACAGACAAAAAACAACAGACAAAACCAACAAAAAAAACACCAAGCAACCGTCGACAAATGCTGCATTCAGCAGTGTTGTAGCTGTTGCGCTTCAATAAATGCAACAACAATAGCAAATAGCAAATAGCAACATCAGCATCAACATCAACAGCGCATCATGGGCAACATGTAGCAGCAGCTTCCGGAAGCGCTTGCAACAGTTTATTGTTTGTTGTTAACCTGCCATGTTGCATGAAATATCGCATATGTGCGTATCGCTTGCCAAATTCAAATTTTTTTGGTTTGGATGTTTTCAGCAGCATCATCAACGAATATTAGCATAAAAAAAACCAACTCTTTGACGATAATGATGATGATGATGATGATGATGATGATTATTATTAGCATTATCATTGTATGCAGCAGAGCGAAACAGATGTAGGGCTGTGTCTAGGAAAATGCAGTTTATGTTGATATGCTCGATAGCATCGCCTAACAGGTGAAAGAGATAGCTAAAATACGCACCAGAAAAAAACTGATTTTTTTAAGATTAAGTGTTTGAAGCAGAACGCTGTCAAATTGTTGCTACTTGGAAAATATTTCATCTATTTGAATGTACTATTTTAGTACAAAATGTTTACACCACAAAAGTGCTTTAAAAGCTGTGTTTTTTGTAAAGTTTATTTCTATAAATCTTTTGGCTTGACAAGTGTTTCAGTAGATTTTAAATTTACTCAGCCAACGAATTATTATTTCTAATAAAAAATATTGTCTTCTTTAAACTTGGAATGGAGTTTACCGTATGCTTTATATTTAATTAGTGGATCTTTAAGCTAAACGTGCTATCAACGCATTCCTAACCCAATAACACAGAGTCGCTGTCCAAAGAAAAACAATGCCAGCTAACAAGAATTGAGCAGCAGAGTTGGGTTACCACATTAAAGCAACTCTTGCAACTACACAAAAAGTTCAACAAACCATGAAGTTTAACAACAATAAAAATAATCGAGAAACACACTGAAGAATTTCAGCAATTCCAGCATAAAACTCTTTTCAAAATCAGGCCAACAACAAATCAAACAGAGCCAAGCAGATCCGAAACAGTATCTTGGAGTCGGCACATTGCGTGGGTTCGTTGTTCCGGTCTGAACGCACAGAGGGTGCCAAGGGGAGGGAGATTGGGTAGTGAAACTATTCATTGTGTGACATTCTGAAGGCTGTTGGGTTTCTGAGAATTTGATAAAATGCTGACTGTAAAGAGTTGCTGCAGTTCTAACAAAAAAAAAGAAATAATAAAACTCAAATTAAACCACAACCAAATTAAAAAACTTGGCACATATAAAAAAAAATAGACAAGTGACAATTGGAGATACTAAATATAGGTGCAAACCTTATCAACTCAATGGGTACAAACTGTAAGTCAGCTTTGCCTGATAACAGTCTGTTTTTTTAAGCAAACCTTACAATTGTTAAGAATTACGTGTATATAGATTTATATATATATATATATCGCTGGCGTCAATCGTTATATAATATATAAATTTACAATTAACATTTAATTGGGTCTATGAATGGAAAGTAAATATTATATATAAACATATTATCAAAACAAGTCTTTGGTATTAATAGCCGAATTGAACTGCGCCTGTTTTTTTTATTATTTTATTTTTATGATTTTTAATCAACGCTTTTCAAACAATGCAAATTTTGTTTATTTAATTACGAATGTAGCACTGATACGGGTATGACTTAGGAGTGATTTTATTTATGATATATGATATATATATATAATATTTTAGGCGTATAGCGTGTTGCGCACGCGAAGCTATTTTTTGCGGTTTTTCTTTCCTGTTTTATCAGCATGCAAAATATTGTGTGGGGCGTGTGCCCAAGGTTGGGTCATATTGGGATATTGGATACGCTGTAGCTCAGCATAGGTATCCAAATCTGGTGTATTAATAGCATACAAATATTATTGTAACCGCATATTGATTATATATCATTTTTTTTTTACTTCTTCTGCTCGACATTTTTCAACGACTTAAAAGTCAGTTACCTAATTCTTCAGTTCAGTTCATATGGCACTTTGGCGACCTCAGAGAAAAAAAAAAACTTTTGCTATTCAACCTACAAAAACATAGCGCAGTTTTGTCCGATTTTTCATACATTTTTTTGATTGTTGTTTTTTTGGTTTGCGTGTTTGACCAATTTACGTGTGTATTTGAATAAGTTTGGAGTTCGAAATGGCAACCATAAGCGAATTCCTTAGACGACCTCGATTTTGTTTTTGCTTTTCATTTGCTTTTTTTTTTTAATTTAAAGGTCACACACTAAAAGATGAATATACAAAAATTAATATGAATCGAGATATATATATAATCGCTAATGTGATATATATATCACAGTCACACGGTTGATCTCATTAGGATAATGGCAGATGTGAAACCGCTGATAGTCGATTATTGAAATTAAAAGTGAATTTCGTGAAATGTTTCACCTTTTTTTTCTCTCTTTTTTGGCTTCGTTTAAGTTGAGGCGGAAGGCGAACCCCCAAGTCAAAAAAAAATGCCGAAACACCACGCGTGATCTGCTATGATAATATTAATGATAATGATGATGGGTGCCTTCTGGTGGATTTGGAAGAGGTGCGCCAAAACATCAGCCAAAAACAGTTAGTCCCAATTCCCTCTTTAAAGACCATTAGTGGGATTTTTTTTTTTGTAATATATGATTACATAACACATCGAATATATGTAACATATTGAAGACTTGACTTACCCAGTCGTTGAAGCCCAGCTTCGCCAGCTCATATTGTGTGCTTTGAGATGATTCTGATGCCTTAATTAATTTTGCTGTATCTAAAATATAAATTGTATTTATTGTAGATATATTTTTTTTGTAGATATAGGTAGGTAAACCCTTACCTTTGTTTAGGACTTGCTGTAGAAATGCGCGCAGCTCAATTGTTTCCGTTACCAAGGCGCGACAAACGGCTTTATAATGGTTCTCTGGTAATGCGGGTTTTATATGATTTCTGCAGGTCTGTAATTGAAATATGAAAGTAGCATTTGGAATAAAATGTACACAATTAATAATCATACAAAATGGACAGTCATGATATAATATATTTAGATATCTCAATTAGTTAAGATATCTACCAATCTAACTAACTGTAAGCTGCATTATCTGTCGGTCTTTCTGAAATCGGTTCCAATGTTCCTTCAGCTTTAACTTGTTCTTCCGCCTTTCTTTCTATTTATTCATCTACTTATGATTGCATGGCAAACTCTCAGAAGATGCAGCTAGTTTTCTAATCACCTATCCAGCTGGGATAGCATCTTTTTTTTGCTATCGATAAACCCTGCTGTTTACTGCATATGTACATATGATAATTTAAGCCCGATGTACTTGGCAGTTGTTCATTTGGTCAGCTGCAACTGGCGCAAATGTGTCAGAAAAGTCAGGCAAGTGGAAAATATAGCATGCCACTGAAGCGGGTTTTTCCCGCCTCTGTGATTTCCCTTGCCCCATGTTGCCGGACTGTAATGTGTCAATTCCATAAAGTGGCTCATTAGAGAGGGAAGAACACACCGCTGCCAGGTGGCGCCGCTGCTGCTGCTGCAACCGATGCATGTGATGAGCAAATGCGCATTGGGTTGGAACATAGCCAGGTCTATTATGATAGCCGGTGGCTCAATCAGCAAAGCAATGCTGTTTATCACACGCCTCAATGCCAAATTGCCAAATGATCGTGATCTTTTGGTTATGGATTGGACTTGCGACTTGGTTGCGGATGCAGCGCAACGTGAATTCCTACAACGCATTTAGCTGTGAAATCAAGTGCAAAGCGATTTCCTATTACGAAATGGCCACAACTTGATGGTTATTCGGTTATTTAATATCTGCCACAACTGCCGCAATGTTCAAATTGCTGCCTAGTTGCGATCTGGTCTGGTCTGGCCGGGTCTGGTCTGGTCTGGCCTGGTCTTGTCGGGCCTGGTTAATGATAATCTAGAACCCGGGCAATTGAGCTGGCCAACAGAGCGCTTGTTGTTTTGCGGTTAGACGCGATATAGATACAGCTATAGCTATAGTAATACAGATACAGATACAGATAGAGACGCAGATACACATATAAACGGGCAACAAGTATCTGAGAGTGCGCCTCACTTGGTTAACTGTTTGTGCAACTGCTGTTGCTGTTGCTGTTGCTCTTGCATCCATGCAACGTGCGCCAAACAAGTTTTCCCACACTGCCACCAACTGCATAACCATCTCTCGTATATTTCCATACATGTTTATATATCCCAAATGGAGCAGTCAAAGCCTGGTCAAAAGGTTACGGCGCACCCCTATTTACCTCAAAATGCACTATTATCAAAATACTCTGTAATTTAAATAAAGGCAATTTAAAGAAAATAGAAATTTCTTTTAATTATTTCGAATATGAAATACTAAATAATTATTTAAAAATAGCGCATTTAATTTGAACTCAATTTTATTAATTCAGATTTGCCTTCTTCTGCTTAACTGCTTTTTCACAGGGTATTTGTGAAACAGGAACTGACTCATAGCGCCAAAAGTGCAGCTCAACTGGTAAAACTTTGATTTGAATCAATTTGCATTCGTGTTGCGACAATTTATCAGCTGCCTGCCTGCCAAAATGTCGAAATGTCAAAAGTTGCTATTTCTTACCTCGATTACATGCTCCAATTCTTTGGTATTGTTGCGCTCCTCCTCCGTCTCATCGTCCCAGCGTTTGTCGCCCTCCTCGATGCCCTCGTCGATGCAGTCATCGTCGTTTTCTGTAACAAAAACCACATTCAGATAAATCAAATATCACTTAACGAGTTATTTAAAGTGTGACGAATTGTTTAATCTAAGCGCAGCTCAGATTTTCACAATATTTTGTATTTTATTTAAAGTAAATCACACTGAATATATATATATCGAAATATATATTTCAAAGTGATTCATTTGGATGTGATTAAGGCTTTACTGAAGCCTTGCTTGATACAAGTTATGTTTATGGAAATGACCGATTTATTCACAGTACTTTTTTCAAGATCTTGTTGCACTTATCTTGTTATTGTTGCACACTTGGTGATTCAACTATAAAGCTTTGATAATGCTTTGGCATTTGACGACATTCATTGCAAATTAAAAACACGATTTACGCAAACTAAAATTCCGCTCGAAATTCAGAGTTTTTCAAACAACATTTATAATTTGTGTAATTTATTCAGCTTACCATCTGCTGTCATGAAATGAAAAAGATTTTCAAGTTCCTGCGACATTTGGCATTCCTCATCTGCAAAATTGTAATCCAATGCAGCATAAACAACTTCAGCCAGTTCGCTCATAATCTGTAATTTGAAAAGAAAAAAATATTGTTAGTATAATGTACACATTATAATTAAAAGTATAGTTTATGTTTATACAAAATTACTGTTATCGGTTTGCCCAAGGCCTGAAAATGCGAAACGCTAAGCAAATCGTTGTTTATAGAAAGACAAACATCTTTTATTGCATTCACAAAACAACTGAAGTTAGTTCAGAGGTTAAGGATAAAATACGCTGATCAACAAATCATAAAAAAATTGTATAAACTGCATGGGGTCCAACTCTTTATCTCTTACTATCGTTAGGGTTACTATGATCAACGGATTCGTCGTGCCTCTCGTTTACCCCGGAGGCATATTTGCTTGTCAGTTCATTAAACTGACACTCTAATTGGAGTTGAAGTTGACGCTTCGTAGAAACTGAAACAACAATGCATTGCAAATAAACACTAATTGTTAAATGTGCTGTTATTGTTGTTATTGTTGTTGTTATTTGGGCGCTAAATTTGTTGCCTCCTGCTGAAGTTCGAGTTGAGGCGGCAGCTTCAACAACTCCAACTTAAACTTCAAACCAACAAGACAACAACGATGACAACATCAAACGCCCAAGTGCAGTGGCAGCTGATGTTGTTGTTGTTGTTATTGTTATTGTTTGTTTATTTGTTTGCTACAGTTGCTATTGTTTCACTTTCTCTATAGGGGTTTAGTTGGGCCAACGTCCAAAAAATAAAAAAAAAGAAGCAAAACCACTTGCCAAAAGTGTTAAAATAGCCGTTAAATAATAATTTGCAGCTGACGCCAGATTGCGTTATTTTTAGCTAACAGCGAATAAAAAAAAAAGATCTTCAGCATTACACCAAAAACTCGATCACCAAAGCTGATCGCCCACGTAAAACAGTCTGTCCACCACTCCCCCCCCACGTCTGAGTCTTTCTCCGGGGGAGATTATAAAGCAGTCGTCTAGGTCTACAGCAGTTGCCATTGTTCCACTTGATTTCGTTATTATTATGAAAATTAAATGATAAAACATTGTGACAGCTGCGCGTTCGATGCCGGCTGCCTCTGCCCACTGTTGGCTTACTGTGGCATTTTCTTGAGCTTGACACATGTGGCATGTGGTAAATGATGATGGCAGCTAACAGCTCTCAACATTTGCAGCTTATGTTCAGGACGAGGGCATATCAAGGGGGAAGGGGTTCGTCTACCGGCCGGCAGCCAACATCATCAAGTGCTTACATCACTCGCAAGCCAAGAAAAAACAGCAGTGACAACACATAAATAATGTGAGGAAAAATAACTATTAACTTTATGTTGAATTGTGAATACTCTATTTATCATGCTTTGGCTAAGCTACTGAATAAGCAAAGTGTATTATTTACACTGTGAAAATTTCTTTCTGTTTTCCTTAATGATTATTAAGTCAGGAAATCGGAAACGATAGTTTCGCCTATCTATAACATTTAAAATTAACTTTTGCGAGTGCTAAAGGATCACAGATCTCCAAGCAAACTGCTGGCAGCTCAGTGAAATGTGGTGACAGGCCCGTAATGGCTTTTTAGCCAGGCTCTAATTAGATATGGTGTACTATATAACGACCCTGAGAAAATTCTAAGGAGGGGCCGGCTTGGTAAGGTGGGCCTGTGAAGTTTCTCATGCAATTAGCCAAGTAGACAACAACAACAAAACTGGAGGACTGGTAACATGTGTATTGTGGCAAAGACTTTTTGCCAGTTGCCAACTCAAATACCAAAGGGGGAATTTTCTTCTATTTTTTTTTTGCGTTGCTAGTTTTGCATATCTTTTAAATAGAGCATGTAAACACACCCTCAAAAAAAAAAAAAAAAGAATTCGTGTTCTCACCACACTTTAAGTAGTGCTCCGTTTCAATAATATCAAAGTTGAAATCCAAAGCGCAAACATGCAACGCGGCAATTATTAGGCTGAGTTGCCAGTTGCCACAGATCCAACATTTATTTGGCCAACAAAGCGGCCAAAAAGGTTCCCAACACACACCCCCATGTGGAGTGAAGTGGGGAGCAGAGGCGAGGTCTCTGAGAGCGGAAAACGGGCTCTGCTCTTATTGTGAAGCCCTCCCGTTCGTGTTGTCGTCACCGCCATTTGGCGCGCCGCTTGTCAATCTTGTCAGTTTAACCTTTCGGCTAACCTCCATGTTCACTTTTTAGTTGGGTTTTGTTGCTGTTGTGGTGATTCTTTGGCTTTGACTGTGTTATGCCATTTATTTTTAGTTTAGTTTCTTTTTCTTAAAATCATAAACAAGCAGCCAAAACTAAAGCCATATCTGCTGATTCAGCTAACACAAATTAGCAATGGGGCGTGGCTGTTATGAATAGTAACGTAAACAGGGCGTGTTAGTAGCTAAAATGTCTCCCACAGGGGCTGACTTAATAATAATAATATTGTGAGAACTGAAGGGTTTACACATATTATTAGGGTAGGTCAGATGACTCAAAGCATTCTTTTGACATTATGTGGATACAATTCCCCCATAGAAAATGAAATCCCCTACGAAGCGCGAAACTTTAATCGATTGTGTGAGTTGAAACCAGAAATTTTCTACATTTATAAGGCAAATATTTTGTTGGTGCTGAAATGTTATAAGTCAGTGTGAATTTTAGGGTAGGTTAGGTAAAACTGTAGATCAGTTTAAAATTTCCTATGTGCCAGAAACAATTGTCTGAGGTGCACTAATTATTGATTTAATAGCGCAATAAAGTAATGTGAAATTAAGTTTCAAATGAAACCTATCAGTTTTTTTCACGGTTATCTCACAGATTCTTATCGCTAGCTTTACTGTTGCCAGGTTGACAGATTTTACGAACTGACTCGTAAAACAACAAAATCTCTGCTCAATTTCAATGTCTTTGCGTAGCCGACTTATCTCAATTGTAGCTGCTCATCAGCTGTCTCCGTCTCAGTTTTAAGCACCGTCTATATCATTTTCAGAGATTGGCTGCTAGCTGAAAGCGAGCCGCGACTCGTTCAAAACTCACTTCATTCATAAAGAAAATAATGTGAAATTATTATTGTTGTAGACATTGCAGAGCTGTTTGGCAAGCGAGTCGCAA
This sequence comes from Drosophila fungiperda, assembly GCA_035042345.1. Classification (NCBI taxonomy): domain Eukaryota; kingdom Metazoa; phylum Arthropoda; class Insecta; order Diptera; family Drosophilidae; genus Drosophila; species Drosophila fungiperda. The sequence continues at coordinate 958,043 of JAWNLM010000293.1, read as the reverse complement.
ATCGTGCGAATTTTTGTTGCTTCCACAAACAATAATTTTAGACTTGTAATATTCAAGTAGTTTTATATATATATGTATGTATATAGATAGATATGTTGTATATAGAAAATTAACCCAGTTCGCACGTCGATGCTAAAAAAAAAAAAACAAGAAAAGCAATGGCAGAGGAAAATGAAGAAAAGACAAAACATGCACAGTAAGGTGCAAAGCAAAGCATAGACAAGTACTTAAAAGAGAAGAGACAGAAATAACTGGAGAGTGCCCAGAGAGTGCACCCTAGAGGGAGGGACGGTGTGTTATCGAGTGGGTGCGCCGTTGTATGGTGCCTTGCTAATTGCAGGCGTGTGCGGTAAAATGTGCAAATATTTATATTCGAAATGCAGCAGTTACAGCTACAGATCGCCGGACAAAAAGGCCACGGACTCATTCACACTGGCATTTACACATTTATATTCATTCACATTCACTTTCACCAGGCTGATAAGCTGAGAACCTGTACTTGTCGCGGTTATATGACATACGGCCCTGCCTGCATTTAAAATTCATAATTCTTGCAACTCTATTTCTCTATACACATATACTCCCCCCTCTCTCCGTCTCTCTCTCTCTATCTCTCTCAGTCTATCTCTGGGCTGGCGTATTTGGGTCAAACATGCAAACTCATTGAGTCTGAGACTCGCAGACTTGTCGCTGCCAAACTGGAAAAGCGCAAATCTAAAATTGTATAACCTGCTGCGGCGCGGCGCAACTGGCGACATTAACCGCTGAAGCCACTAGAGATGTGAATGCGTGATCGATCTAAGTAAGACACGAACAATTCGATATTAAAGCATTATTTCCAACAATCATATATCAATCATATATATATCGTTATCATAATATAAACAAGAAACTAAATAAAATTATTATGATACAAAAACCATTTAAAATAGAAAAACCATTTAAAATAGGAAACTGATCGATTTAAAATTATGTAAATAATTTTTGGTAAATTGGAATTCAAATGAAAATAATTTTAAAAAAATATATATATATTTAAAATAATAATGTTTAATTCATTTTATAATTCTCATTCTTTTTGCTGTTTTATATTGTCACCTGCACAAGCCCATCTCTACTAACCAAATTTGGCTGCCCCGCCGCGTCCCCCAACGAAGCTAGGCTCTCTGTTGCGTATCTTTGTATCTGCGGCCATAAATCGCGCCCACTTTGATCTTGCCACATTGAATGTAAAGTGCTTAATGGCCAACTGGTAGGAACCTTTGTGTGGCATAAAATTGCATTGTAATTTACAAAAAAAAAAAAATAAAATAATAAAAAGGAAACGAAACAAAACAAAATCGAGAAGGCAGCGAATAAAATATATATATCCAGTTGCAGTTGCAGTTGCAGTTTGCAGAGCCGCAAATGCGAGTAGACCATGTTTGTGTTTTTGCAACATCTATGCACAAATACGAGCGTCTCTGTTGCCAGTTTCTCTTGGCTCGTCGTTCAGCGCGTTCTTTTGGGATCCCAAGAGATTTTAATCGTTGTCGCCGAGCGCCTTGTCAACATTTCAACGTTTCGCTGCATTTGCTGCTGCTTTACATTGTCGCCGCATTTCTATACCCTCTACTTATGTAATGACAATAAAGGGTATTATAAAATTATTGCCTTTTCTGATTAAATATAACTAGATATAATTGCTAGTTGTTTGAGGCGTGTTCTGTGTAAGGACACTCATGTGACACTAGAGTAAAGCTCATTGGTTCGTGTTGTGGACATTTTTTTAATTTATGGGCAAAACAAAAGACTGCAATACGAAAAAATTATAGACTTCTGTTATTAAAAATGCCATTTCTTTTAGTTCTCGTTGAGAATTGTGGCATCTGGGGAAAAAAGAAAATTATAGTCCTGGGGATTTGCCAATTTGCAATTCGAGAGTTCCCACGATGAGCTTATATAAATGGCTAATCGCTTAATTCAAATTCGCAGTTACAGTTCAGATTTCTACAAGTACAGATTTCAAAAAAGCCAATCTAAGAATGATTTTTAAATACTTAAGGCAGCCAAAATTGGGAAACCTTATGGCTTGTCGCGATGCCTTCACATATTACGAAAGATTAATGAAACTTATGGGTTATATGCCGCCGCAAAGAGGATCTCGATTTTACTGGCTCTATCTATGTTGGATGGGATTAAGCCTCACAACAACGCTTCTATATACACCACTGGGAATTACTTTGGGCTTTTTGCTTAATTTTAGTAGCTATACGCCAGGTGCATTATTAACTTCTACGCAGCCTGTTTTCAATGTGTATATTCTTGTGTATAGGATGTTCGTAATATTAACCAATCGGTGGCGTTTCCAAAGGGCCAAGGAATTATTTGATATGATGGACAAAAGTTGCGTCACAAATGCGGAACGCATTGAGGTACATCGCTGTGCTGCACGCTGCAATTGGGTGTTTCTTATTGCTCTGTTTGCCTATTTTACATTTGGAACATATTCGGGTTTGACTGCAGTGCTCAGTGGAAACTTACCCTGGTCGTACTACAATCCAGTTCTGGACCATAATAAAAGCACGAGAAACTTTTGGATTGTGGCCGCTTTTGAGTACTTTGTGTCTTCGTGTACAATTTATCCAGCAGTAATTACCGATATTTATGTGGTTACTTTTGGCTTGATTGTACGAACTCAGTTTAAGTTGTTGGCAGAGCGCGTTCAGAAATTGCGTACAGATCCCAATAAAACGGACAATCAAAACTACGAGGATTTGGTTAATTGTGTCAAGCATCACAAGCTTCTGCTCCAGTAAGTTCAATAAAACTACATTTTCACAATCTAACTGAAAGCTTAACTTTATTCTCAGATATTACTATCTATTTCGCCCGGTCATTTCTCGCACATTTTTCGCTCTGCTGCTGGTAATAGGATTGGGCCTGGGCCTGGCGTTGATTAATTTAATGTTCTTTTCAACATTTTGGACTTGTTTGCCCACATTAATATTTATGATTATCCTGCTAAGCGAGACATTTCCATTTGGCTATATCTGCGAATTAATCAAGGATGACTGCTACCAATTGACCTTGGCCATATTTTACTCGAACTATATCGATGCTGGGAAGCGTTATAATTCAACACTCATCTACTTTTTGTACCAATCTCAACAGGGGATTCACTTTGTAGCCGGCGGAATTTTACCAGTTTGCTTGAAAACTAATATTGACGTAAGGCCATAAATAAAAATGATTTCAAATAATGATGCAATATTAATTGATGCTTTACAGTTTGCCAGGATTGCATTCACAGTGGTCACCATCGCAAAGGAAATGGGTCTTGTGGACAAACTTCGACTAAAATGAACCTTTGAAATTCTTAAGATATATAACTATGTATTTGCACTCAAAGTTATTGCAAAACTATAAACAGTTCTTGTAGATCCCAAATCGTTAAAGCACTAAACATTTTCTTAACTATAATCAATGTTTGTCAGGCAGAAATGTCAAAAAAAGACATATAATTTATCAGCACATCAAATAATCAATTTTATCTAGTCACAGTTTTTGAGAAATATAAATATAAAAATTAAAATAAATTATGAAAATTTTGATAGCTTAAAGCAACATTTAAATATATAAGTAATCTAAGATTTTTGTTTATAAATAGTTTAATAATAAGTAGAAGTGAATATATTAATCAACTATCAGTAGTAGAGAAGTAGAAAATAAGGGGCATATCTAAGCCAAACAGTAGTGATAGAAAAAGGGTAAATTTTATCTACGAACCGTTTTTACATTTATTCTTTTACTAATATTAAACAAATCTTGCAAGAGAAGCAATGAATAAACTACTCTCAGTAGTCGAAATGAAAGTCATAGGGTATCTGTAAGGCAACCACTTAGGATAAATAAACATGCTTAGCTGTTTGCCCTGGTCTAGTCTGCTCCGCATGGGCCAACATTGATCACGACTGGCTAGATAGACAACACAGCACAGCAGAGCACACCAGATCAGAGCGGAGCAGAGCAGAGCCGAGACCAGTACACCGACCGACTACAAGTTCGAGTCCAAGTCAAGTTGAAAGCTAGTTGGCTGCTGGTTGGTGGCAGCTATTGCTGATGTTGCTTCTGCTGCTGCTGCAGCTTCTGCTGCTGCTGTTGTTGCTTCTGCTGCTGTGTGTATTTAGACATGACATTCTTTCTATGGAAACAATTGCATAAAATGTGAATCCTGATAGCGACAAAAGAAAAACCACTGGCTGGTTTTGTCAGCTCTACTGTTCAAAGACTGGTCCCATGTGGCGTTGTTGCTGGCCACTGTCTGATTCTTTTTTTTTTTTTGTTGTTGTTGCAAAAGATAACTTAAAAGACCAGAAACCTTAAAACCAGACAGTTAAAAATCACCATAAAGTCAAGTCAAGTTGTATAGCTGCATGGCTAAATTGTGTTATGACTCCAAACGAGACTGCACAATTTTTAGAAAAGTACAAATATTTAATTTTTATTGCACATTTTTATTGGATATTATTATTAATTGTGTTTATTTTTAAGCAACTCGCAACTCATTTGCCAAACCCATACAGAATTCGTGGCTCGAATGGGTTAAGGCCTAAACAAAACTCAAGTGTAGGCCACCAATGGAGAAGCCACACCGCCAAATAGCACTTAGCACAGACATTAAATAGATATATATATATAAAGAGAGGAGAGGAGAGTGAGAGAGAGAGAGAGAAAGAGTCAGACAACAGATCAAGATCGGCAATGTAGGAAGAAAAAGAAATAAAAAGAAAAAACAGACCAAACCCCAAATCGATAATAATCGGCAAACAAGTTTCATAGTTTGACCGACGCGACTCCGAAGACATAATCCCTGGGCGCATTGTGCTTGGCCAGGCTATAACGGAACCGAACCGAACACAAAACGCTAATTGTGCACGCCTCTAGAACATGACTCAAATCAAAAGAAATAGCCATGGGCCATGCCATACTTACACACACACACACACACACACACACACATTCAGACAGACACACATACAATCTGCAAGAAAACTGTACAAACTACACAGATATCAATATTTGGGCATCTAACATGTACAAACGGGGGCTGAGAAGGCGATGGCGGCAATGAGATAGCACAAAACGCTGGCGTTTAATTGGGTAATTGGCTCAAGTACCGTACGTATTACAGACCAACAGTGTACCCCCAAAGCATCCACCAAATTGAAATACTCGCACATGACTCAAAATATAATAATAATAAATGGGGAGTGGGCCTCGCGACTTGCGATTCGCGCAAAACGTAATACCACTAAATAAGTCGAGAAGAGTACGGGGTGTGGGGGGGAGGTGGAGCGGGTAAAAGTGTTAGCTGCGCTTATGAATTGACGGCTGTTTGGGTCAGGCTGGCATCAAGAAATAGAATAGAATGGTAAGTCGGGAAGTCTTTGACTGTGCGCACAGCACAGCACAGCACACAGCTCGTGACTGGACAACCAGTTAGCTACTCCAGCCAGCTAGCCAAATCGTCTTCCCAGTTCCCATGATGATGGCCAAACTGGGCGGCAGCTCTGGGAGCTCAGGCTGCTTGCTGCTTGCCGCTTGCTGCACTCTGTCGTTTTTCTATAATGCAACAAGCACAGCGGCAGCAAACACAATATGTATTTATATGTGTGCATAGAGAAAAGTAACTGTTACTCGTTGCAAGTCAGGCAACTTGTTTGCGTCTTCTTTCCATTTTGCTGAATATATATGCAACGTTAGATAAGCCTTCCAGCCAAAATAAATAGAAGTGCAGCAAGCGGTAATACTGAGAAGTGAATACACTCTGGAAACTAGTTAAGAAATTGTGTGAGATATATCGATTAATCGAGTATTTTTAAATATAGTTTCCAAAACAAAAAAATTTATAAAACTTAAAAAATATTATTTTATATCTTTGCATGATTTTAATATTATTTTTGATTTGTATTAAATTTGTATGCGAAATAATTATTTGTTAAAACAAAATAGTTTTTTTTTAATAATTTATAGATGGAACATCTTTTAAATTGTTTATGCCAATTTGCTTTAAAAGTGTTGCAAAGATAGTTGCCAAGTTAGTGCAGCCAAAAATTGGGTAAGCGTATTAAAAGACTGGTTCGCTTTTGGGTGTTTGTGAGGCCTTTAAAGTGGCAAAGCAATTGAAAAAGCCAACTTATGTGTGTGCGAGTGTGTGTGTGTGTGTACGAGTTCAATGTGTGTGTCTCAAGCGTTTGACTTGCAACTACGAATTGGAGGCTGCTAGACCAGCCCATTCAAGTGATGCTTTAATGAGTCCTTTATCACGTCGCACTCGCATGTGGCAAGTAAGCGAGTCTGTTGCACGGCTTGCCATCGCCATAAGAATTATAGCTTCATTGTGAGCCCAATCGGTTCTCATCGTTTGTACCTCGGCCAGTGGATAGCTAAATTCAATGCTTTTTATTCTAATTTCAAGTGCACAAGCACTCCAAACTAAAATGGGCTTTCTTGGGTTTTTTTTTCTTTTTTTTTTTGGCCATGTTTGCCTAACGGTCAAGAGCGGAGGCACAGCAACTGCAGCAGCAATTGTCAAACACTCAAAGACTGACATGCATTCAATAATACGAAAAGTGTTTGTTTAGGCGCCCAAAAAATTGAATTGCTTTGACGGTCATTGGACTCGGGGCAGGCACCGCACACGGCGTTGGAATTGGGTACGGGATGATAGAAACTGGAGTCGGGGTGTAAGTCACGACGCATGCAATTACATTCAGCTGGATGTACAATTGCTTCAAGAATCGGCACCATGTGCCCAAGAGAGTAGAAGACAATGTCGTCGCTTCAGCGAGCCATGAACTTGCCTCTTGGCTGGCCATGCCTAAGTCATGCTTATAATAGCTCTTTCACAGCACTGCCTTTCCCTGCCAGGCAGCCAGGCAGTCAGCCAGCCAGCCAGGCAGTCATCCAGACAGGGCCGACAGCGTTTAGTTGATCGACACTTTTATGTTGACGTCGTGCGCGTTGTCATCGTCATCGACGATGGACGGCTTCGTTTCTGGCATTTCTGGTGCTGCGCCTGCCAAACCCATTGATTGATTCCATAGAACAATGCGCAATGGTTGCCATTGCGCCGATGCGCCGCCAGCAACAGCTGCAGACTAAACGCTCACGCACAGTGGGGCAAGTGGTATTTTATTTCACTCGTAAACTATTTGGTTAAATTAATATTTTATTTTTGATTAATTCTATTTATTTAAATAAGCATCTCTGAGTTTATTTCCTTCCTTCAAAGTGGTGGAAAAATAAATATTAATTTTTTAATGTTTTCCAATACCGAGCGGACGTCGGCTCTGCTTTATTTGAGGAAATGTGAACTTTACAAATTCTTAAACCTTAATTATCTACAGCTGAAAGTCAATTTTAAGTACAAGAAAGTTTTAAAGAATTCAAACGACTTGCAGTGGTTTAGTTTCCTTGTTGCTTTCCTGTTGCGTATGACAGGAAGTCGCCCACTGTGCCATGTTCCGCTTATTATAAATGCGTAGCAATAACACAGAGCGTGGTCACAGCCAAACAGCCAGAGCCACAGCCGCAGCCAGAGCTGCAGATAAATTCAGACCTAGAGCTAGATCCAAAGCCAGTCGGAGCATAAAATAAACGGCGAAGGCACTCAACCAAGTCGCAGTCAGAGTCTGGTCTAAGCCAAAGTCGCTTTTTTGTTGTTGTAGTTGTTGTTGTTTAGGCCAAGTGGAGCCATTGTTTTGAGGCAGGCAAACAGACAGCAGCCGTTACCACTTGCAACATTGTTGCTTGTGGCAGCAACAGCATAAGGTACCGACGAACCCATAAAAGTACGAAGTACGGGCGGGCCAGCAAATGGAACAGGTATGACTTTTCCAGCTGTTCACGCTCCAAAAAAAAAGCGCTATGACTTTTTTTTGCCAGAACAATAAGAAATAGATAGAGAAAGAGGGAGGGAGAGAGAGATAGATAGAGAGTGGGGAAGAAAGAAGCTGTTATTGCAACACACAGCTGCAAAATCGCAAACACTTTAAATGAGTCACAACCCACACGACCAGCAACAACATCGTCATAATCACCATTATCATCATCATTATCATCATCCCCACACCTGAGCAAAAGTATTTCAATTAAATGGCATAATAATATTTACTGCAAATAATTGGTCCACACATCGTTTGAGCTGTGTTAATATTTGTGGCAGCTTTGCTGTCGTTTCACAGGGAAAAACCTTGAAATTTGTTTGTTAGAATTGAATGTCTGGTCAATAATTGCAATGCCTAATTGACCGGCAAAGAAACGCTTCATTAATGTAACAAGTTTGTGGCAACTGAATTTCCCTTAGTTTGCTCTTACAAAGTGTATTAGTTTTGTAATACCTCTTAATCGTCTGCATAAGTATTATTGTTAATAGATAAATGTTAATTTTAATAAGTTTAAAATGGATGTATTTTACAGACAAACACTTTTAGCAAGTGCATTTTTAACCGTTTTAAAAATAATAATTATCTCGTAAACAGCGACAAATAGTGGAAAATGTCAAATTGAAAATGATTTAAAATTAAAATAGTTATATTTCACCATCAACAATTATTCATAGACTACACTGTGCTACAAATTTCCAAGCAGCTGATAGCTAACAGACAATTTGGGCCATGGCTTTTATGTTTATGTTTTATGTCTTATCTGTATTATAGATATGAAAATTAAACACGAGACTTACACACACACACACATGACACTTAAAAGTGGTTGTAATGAGTTGAGTGTTGAAATGTCTGGGATTAAGTATTGTTGATTAAATCGTTTGGTTATTACTGGAACTTTTTTATAGCATGTGATTAGATGTTTTTTTTTTTAATGGAGTGGCAGCAATTAGTAAACATAGAACAAGTTTTGTATAATTGAAAACTATTAAATTATTTACAAATTGTTTCATTTTAAACAGTACTTTGTGTTAATTACAGTAATAACAAATTTTTAAGTTATTTGTAATTTTATGACAAAATATGTCAATTATTGTATAATTTCCGGGTGCCCAGTTGCTTGAACTCAATTTATCAATTAGATACAAATTACAATCTTCCGGATATGGTCAGCAGTTTAATTACATAATTTTTAATCTTACGTTTTTTTTTTCACTCTTTAATTGTTGTGCCCTGCCCAAATAAGGGAATCTTTAGCAATTCGCCAACACATGCCTAGCCCAATTTAAAAGAGCTGTCATAGAAAACTAATCCTATTTTGTAGCCGGCTTCCCTCCACTCTCAAATGTCGAACTGTCGCCGCTGCGGGTCATAAGTGTACCAAAAGGGGCCGCACCCCAACAAACTGAAAACTCAAAACTCAAAACCTATAAACCAATTACACTTCCCCCCCCACACTAACCGATCTGTCTGTCTGTCAGTCAATGCAATGCTTTATTGGTTGATTATAAATTGAACTACAAATAGCACAAATTACGAGCTAGAAATGCCATTTAAGGCAATGCATTACAGACCCTAAAGACAAGCCCTTTTTTTTTTTGTGATTCTCTGCTTCAATTTTGAAGGTTTACGCGGGCACTCGAGCGTGCTGAGGCGCATCCATCAAATACATATATAGATATATACATATATACATATACAGCTATAAGCCCCATGCCTTATGCCCTTGCTGGCATTATTAAAAGTTAATAATTAAGTGTGGAACGTTGTGAAAAAAAAAAACAGTTGCCTCAGTTTACTTCACATATATAAAAGTTGAATACAAATTTGCTGCTCATCATTTACTATCTGCCAAAACTCGCTTTGATCTGGCTTCGTCGATCAAAGAAATGGGCCAAACAATTATAGAAACCCAATTAACTGAACTTCCTCTGACACTGTCCGGCCCTCAGACCGGTGAAAACTTAAATTCTTGGCATCTCAAATGAAACTGGTTATGTTCCTCCGGAAGTAGCTCGTTTCCTCAAGATTAGTCGATTAATCTTAGCTATAGCACAATTTACACCTTTCTAACCAGCCACCAGGTAAAAATTAGATTTACTTTTTAAGAGTACACAGTTTTCGACAGTAAAAAGCAGGTTATTTTTTATGTCTGTTGCTTACATTTCAGCTTTCCTTCAGTGACACCCACCCAATGAGTGCAACACGGTGCTACGACATTTGGGGCGACCTTAGGTGCTGTCTGGCTGGCTGCTGGTTTTTTGTTGGTTGGTAACCGCAAGAGGCAACTTCCTGGTAACAGCTTCCACATATCAAACTCAAAAACAAGCTGTCAGGCAGTCAGACAGTCAGTCAGTTAGTCAGTCAGTCAAGTTGAATAGTGAGGCAGAGGCGGTGAGGCGGGGCGCAACAGTTAGTTAGCTGATCACGAGCCAATCCGGAAAACCAAGGAGACGACTCGAAGGCAAGTTAAAAAGCGGCCTTAAATGATGAAGACTTTTGCGGTTACTGGGCTGCCAATAAATTATTAGCAACTAAGTATTATGAACATGCATAAGTGCATATCTCTTTTTTTTTTGCATATCTATCAGCTGTCTGTAATGCCGTCAAAACCATTATCATCATCATCATCATCATCATCATCATAATGAGTGGAGTCACATGATATGTGTATTTTAAGTTGTTGCATAGGTTCCGCATTTGGTGCGCTCCTTGGTCGATTCATTTTGTCATTTTGTCGTTATTCGATTGCATAAGCAGCACAAACGAGTAACGAGTACTTAAGTCATGCATCTGAGACAGGCGCGCTTTGTGGCCCAAAGCCCAGGCAAAGGTCAAACATGCCTAAGTGCAGTTTAGAGCAAAATGTCACTGCACACGCTGCCACTCAAAAAAAAACAACAAAAACAAAAACAAAAACCAAAAAAAAAATAACTAACGTTAGTTAACTCAGATTGCCCTCCACAAATGTGTTTCCACTCAATTTCAATTGCTGTTACTAAACTAAACGCTAAGCAATTCGTACCGATCCCAAACCAAACTGTCTGTCTGACAACTGAGTCTGACAATATAATGCAAATTTGCGCATTGCAGTTGCTTTTTTCTTTTTTGTGTTTTGTGTCTTCTGTTTTTTTGGACGCCCATTTATTGCTGGGGGGACAGCCACCCCACCAAAACAAAAATTTATGATAATTGTACAAATATTTTTCAATTTAACTTGTTGTGGCCACACGGGGCACACAATTCTTACCCCCAACTTGCTGTTGTGCACGGCGTGTGTTAAATAAGAAATGCAAAAGTCTAACTAAAAGTAACACAATCGAGTGAAGAGTTTGTCAAATATACAAGTTTAGTAAGCAATTAGTTATGAAGTATTTCAAGTCTTAAGAACTCAATTGAAGTCATCTTATATATATATTTTTTTCATATTCACTTTTTTTTAGCCACTTTCAAAAGTCTTGTCTTTAGTTCCGGCAATAAAGTAGGCTAGCGGTGTAATTCCCACATGGTTCTACTATCAAACTATTGACTATTAAAGGCTTTTCACATAGCGTGACAAAACACTAGAAAAAAAAACACTGAAATTTTAACAGGCCATAAAACAAAATGAGCTACAACAAGACTAACCACATCTCTGCCAAGGCATAATGTGTGAAAGTGTTGCAGTTGCTGCTGCTGCTGCTACTTCTGATATTGTTTTTGTTGCTGACGTTGCAAGCCAACAATTTTACGGTAATTTCCAGAGATGCTACGGCCGGACCCACTCCGTTCCGTTCCGATCCGTTCCCCAAAGTACCCTTTTATCTGGCCGAGGTGCGAAAGTGTTTTTGAGAGCCGACGAAGAATGCATTCGGTTTGCTTGGTTCCCATCATAGGCCCAAACAGACACGCTGAGGAAATGCGCAGGCGTAGAGAATTCACATGATGATCGTTAGTAGCTGTTGTTATTGTTGTTATTGTTGTTGTTTTTAGTTTTTAGGGGCAGCCATGAATTGGTAGGTAATTAAAACAACGCGCAACTGCAACAGCAACAGCAACAGCAACAGCTACAGCCACACCAGGAGTGGTTGCATTTACAACAGACAAAGCCGTCGCTGCCTGGCAAAGTTCGTAACATGGAAGCGCAAGTTTCTCTACGCCTTCATTTTAATGTATCTTTTAGTAAGCTCAGTTTGATGTTGTTGTTGTTGTTGTTGTTGTTGCTGGTTTTCAATTAAGTATTGCTGTTGCTGTTATGGGTGTGTCTATCTGTGTGTGCCTATGTGTGTTTGAGTGTGTGTGTGTGAGAAATATGCAGTCTACTCAATGGAGGTCGTTCGCTATTCTCCCTGTTTAGCATAAGGCAATTCCATTGTCTTGTATCATGTGAGAAAATGTGTGCATTCTTAAGGTACCTCAAAGTTCTTGTAATTATGAGTATTAAATGAGTTCGTGTGTGTTTCTGTGTGTGTGTGTGTGTGTACATTGGGGCCTATTAGAACTAGGTAACCATGAATATGATTACTTCTGTGAAAATATAAAATTTTGTGTAGAAACAGTCAACTCATATTATTAACTAAGAAAAAATGTTGTGTATTATAATTAGAAACAGTCAATTAAATATGAAGAACTAGGGGGAAAATATGCAGCACATAATTCAGAATATGATACCGATATTATACAGGATTTCCCAGTATTTTCCTCGTAGCTAGGTAACCAGTCAAGGTGCTAAAATTAGCTCAAGTGAATGAGTTGTATGTAAATTTCAAATAAGCCGCGCTAATCTAATCAATCGATTACCACACATGTCCCCGTAATTTGAAGAACGATCTGACATTACCATAAATCATTAAAACTTAATTAAAACACGAACCGGAACCGGTGAAAAAACACACATACACCACACACACAATAAAGAAGACATTTTACTGCTCACTAAAATGTAAATAAAGCTCATTTGGACAGATTTAACGAGCCATAATTCTAATCTGTAATCGGTGAGCACTTCGAAAGTCAAACTGTGTGCAGTTTTAGTGGTTCGGTTGTAACTCACGAAAAGATTTTAAACTTTTAACGAGCGATAAAAGGCAAAAACACACACACAAAATAAAAAACAAAAATAGCGACAAAACTTACCTTTCTATGCGAAGAGTAAAGCGGTGTATGCTGATTGTTGTTGTCAAAGGCTGTGAAAGAAACAGAAAATAAATAAAAAAAAAAAAACCATTAATTTAATTTTATTATTGAAATCAGTTACAACTGATAAAGGCCATAAAAACTGTGGCCATTAAATTACATATAATATAGTTATGTACAGTAACAGTGTTTTTTTTTTCAAAATAATTAATAAATAAATGAATCGATAAACGTAACAATCAAATTGCGATTAAGCAAAAAAAATTGTTTACCTTTCCAATTGCAGTTGATTTCTTGTTTAAATATGCAAACTGTTTGAATTCCGTCCGTCTTTCATTCCCCTCTCTCTCTCTCTCTCACCCGTATCTGTCTGTGTTTTGGTGCGCTTTGCACTTCCGTGCTTGATGGCCAAACCCAAGCGGGCAAATATTGTAGCAGAAATAACAACATACAACTTGAAACGGGTTCAGCAATCATAAACATGTTGTGCAAACAGACGGACGGACATACCTTCTGCTGCTGACTTGCGGTTTGGGGTGTAATGGTGTCTTGGGTGGATCGAGGAGGGGGGATAAGAGGGCGTGTGTGTGATTGGGTGAGTTTTGGGTTGTCTGGTGGGTTTGGGGTGGGGCACCTGACATTAGCAACAGCAGTTTAACGGAAACACACATGTTACTTAACGATCTACTCAAAAGTTATAAACTCCCAACATACTCCTTGTCCTAGTCTAAAGTAATCTTAAATAAATTTAAATTTAGACTAAAATACCCTCAGTTAAATATAACATATAAATAACTAGACTAGGCTTTTAATTAATGCTCACATTTGAAATATCCTATTTGTGTTTACTACTACAATTTAAATATAGAGTTGGCAAATATTTATGAAGCCCAAAATGATTTGTTTATTTCTAAATTTACAACAAATTTATGATACCCATTCAACGCTCACTTGATTGTTGTAGGGTATACGAATTGTCAATGAGCCAGCGTCAATTGTAAACTCATATGCAACATTAATTTATAAGTATATCTGCTATAACTCGATCCATAACGTGCTTGGCATTTTGCTTAACAATTAAATGCAATTTTTTTGAAAAAGAAAAAAACCTGCACAAATTTAGTTGAATCAGCGATTGACTGTCCAAGGTGCTCCGGTTGGTTGGGTTGGGTTCGGTTCGGTTTGGTTGCTGCTGCTGGCGCTGGCGCTGGTACTAGTGCTGGTGCTGACCGGCCGGCATTTGGGTACAGAGCGAGACAGGCCTCAGACTGACCACAGACCGGACGAACTCTATGGATCGCCAATTTTGTTTAAAAGTTTATTAAGCGTGACTGACATTTGTGAATTGTTGCGATTTGTAATTGCTACGCCCAAAACATGCAATAAATAACTCACAAAATCAAACAAGTCGCACAAAGTTCGCTTATCGATGTCAAAATAAGTTTGTAGATCCATTTGTAAAAGATAACAATATTGTAAATGTCGACACATTCAAATATATGTATATATTTGAATTCGAACATTTAAATATGTATTTCGATAAAGATCTTCAACGGGATCTTCTTTAACAATTGATTAAAAAATATATATTTTCAGAAAATAAATTGATTTAGAAATGAGCCCATTTAGCATTATTTTCCAGGCTTAGGATACTGGTGAAATTTTCGCCTAAATGTAAGAAACATTTCCCTTACTCTGTGTGTAATGGAAGTAAATTAAAAAATATATATATAAGTGGATAGCAAATGATGCATGTCGCGTTAGTTCTGGTAATTTAACGCCATTAACTTTAGCAGTGTGAACTATGGTTGGGCACACAACTTTGAACTTACAAACACTATTTATGGTTTAGGACCAGACAGTGAGAAAACTTTGTAGAGTCGGTTTTTTTTTTAAAGGGGGAAGGCGTTTTTTTAAATGTTCAAAAGATGATCTCAGCATGATATCATAATGTTTTGGACTTTGTGGTCCGTTGTCCATCATTTTCGCAGGAAATGAGTTAACACAAAATTATTTTACGGTAGGAAGGGTCATAAGGCCCAGTCAGAGTCAGAGCAGAAACAGAAGAAGCAGCAGAAACAGCAGCCGACTCCCGAGTTAGAGCACATAAAAATTCCATGGATGCACGGAACATGCCCCGACTTTATAATTATATCAAAAAAATATTCAGCTTGGCATTTCTGTGGATGCCACTTTATAATTAATTGACATTTAGCAAAGAATTTCAAAGTTTTTCTTATTTATTGTATTTTATTCTATCTGATAAATTTTTTTTGGTGAAATAAATAAAAGATGTTTAGCTGTTTCTCAACTGTCGAAATTTGCGTACATTGAAATTTATTAATGGGTGATTTATGAGGCAGCCGTTACAATTTGGTCTGCTCTGTGCTGGGGCCTGGGAACACATGATCGCATTGTTTGCGGAATTTTTTGGGCGTTAGGATTTGAAAGTTCATAGCGTCTAAACGGATTAGTCAGGCCCATGTGTGAAAAATTATAGCAAGCCGGCGAAATTATTTACGATATCGTAAATTATCGGTTCGATGGATTTTGTGATGGATTAGCGCGTCTAAAGAGTTGAGTTTGCTTGGCTAATCTTCAGTAGCGCCTGGCTTGGATTAAGGGGCTTAGCCTTCAAGTGAGCTACTGCTGACAATCAGGTAATTGAGACTTCAACCCAGTTTTCGAAACTTTCAGAGTTCATTTTGGGCTAATCTTTCTTTACTTCTGGCAGCTGTTGCAAGATAATCTTATAATCATAATTTGTGCATGTTTCTTAAGCGGAAAGAAAGAAAATGTGTATCAAAAATTGGATCAACAAATTTTGCACTTCCTTAACCAACGATTTCCTTAACAATTCAAATTTTGCGTGTCGTTTTTTTTTTGCTTGCTTACCGCATTTGTTGTTCATATACAATTCTTATCGATGATGACTCATAAAAGCGTCAAATTATTAATTTCTAATTGGTCATCAAGTGTGGGTCCCACTTTTGCACAATTTTTATCTGGGTTGACGTTATCTGTTTATAAACAAATTTGATTGTCATCGTACAAATTTCCAAGTATTTGATTATTCTTTATAATACTATTGTTCCATTCTTTTGTTCTTTTGGGTTACCATAAATTTATCTTCTATAGGTTGCTCACAGTGCTTCATAGAGTATCTTATGGTCTTTCATTTGATATCTTTCATTACTAATTTGTCTTGACCTTTGCACACACATTAGCCAGCTGAGTGATAAGATTAGATTGCGGAAAGGTTTGGTTGTTTGGACAAAGCGAAAGACAATTTAGTTGCTGTAGTTGCATAAACAAAATGCACCACTGAGTACACATTTTGTGAGAGTGGCTAATACTTTCCTCAAGCCACCTGCCAAAACCTATTAATAATTATTACAATAATAGGTAGTTAATATAAAAAAAAAAGAAGTATTTTTTTTTCTGCTGCTGCTGCGGGCTTTCAATTGTGCCCCTTTGGCGAGCTCCCGTTCCCTTTCCCGTTCCCGTTCCACACTTTCCGCTCCACCCACACCTTAAAAGTTCAATAGAAAAGTATAAAACATTTCAATGCTTATATTTTTTAGCTTTTTTTGTTCGCTTATTTTTGTAATAAAGTTTTATGTACGTTGTTGCCTTTGCTTTTCGCCAGTTTTTTTTTGTTTTTGTTTTTTGTTTCTGTTTTAGTTGCTGCTGTTTAACCAACTGGCCTCATGGCAATTTACTTTCTAATGTCATGAAAGTCATGTGCAAGAGTCAACATCATTTTCTTACTACGAAAATTATTTATATATAATAAATAAACATGTATTTGCGAAAACTTGGTAAAAAAGATAAATAAATTTAACGACTAATCTTTTTACCCACGCTGTGTTTAGAAATTGATAAATAATCCCAGCGCACAATACGCGTAGTCTATGCAAATATTTTGTCTCATTTTTGCTAATATCTTTTCTTTCTTGTGGCCAACAAAAAGCAGCTGAAAGCAAACTGTCAAAAGAGCGTCGTCGCCATTTAAAAGATAATAATCATTATTATTTTATTTTATTGTTTGTTTCTAAGCGAATCAACAAAAGTAGCAAACAAATACTTCAAACCCTGATAATTTACACCTATGCTAATTCAGTTGGACTTTAAATTAATTTTGTAATTGTTTGTCGGTTTTAATAATTACTAATAAACAGTAATTTGCATTACAACACCGCTTTATTAATCAAAATCCGCTGGGCAGGAAAATAACTCAAAATTCACCGAAAAAATCATATGGGATTGACCTTTCAGCTCTGCTCTGCTCCATACTTACAATTAACCGCATGCCGGCATTTACTTTCAATTATAAATTAATTAATAATCTTAAATGATTCGCTGCAGTTGCTGTTGTGTAGTCGGATAGTTAATCATGAGGAAATGATAGATAGTTTAGTAATTAACTTAATCGCACGCGGGGAGGCATTTACGGTGGTCATTAAACTAATTTCAACTAACAATTCGAACAGTTGTGTAAATTTAATAGAATTATTAGATATGTTGGAATTTTATAAAAGACTACAAGTATGCGAAAGTTGATAATTGATACACTATTTTTAAAATTACAACAGCCAATGAACAAAGACATCTGCGGCAGTCCAGCTGGACAGAGGAAACAGGTCTCATAAGAGCCAAATGTCTCAAAATACTTTGGGATAGTTTGGGAATTATAAAAAATATCACTAAATATTCAACTACTCAAATTAAAAGCATTTTAGAAGCGGATATTTTACCATAAAACGAAAAGCATTAAGCGAATATTTTTCCTGATATTTCAAGATTGTAGCAATTCAGCATAAATGCATGATATTGACAAATTTGCGAGTGAGGATGCAGGGGCGTGTTGCAGGTGGGGGGCCATTGCAAATCGGTTAGCTGTGCAGGCGCCATGCAAAATTTGTAACTGAGACTCTCGCTTTCTTTCAATGGATGAGTGAGGAGAGGAGGAGAGGGGAAGGCGAAAAATGGCTCAATGTGTTGATGACTGTGAAATTAGACGCGGGCCGCGTCGGTGGCTGCTGATCGGTAAGTAACTGTTATCAGAGGTGGCTGACTTACTGACTAAGCGACCAACTGAACGACTGGCTAAATGGCTGAGTGGCTGACAGAGCTCTGCTGCTGCCTCTTTCACTTTGAGCTGAAATTACAATATAAATTTATATGCACAATATACGAGTTATGCTGTGTGTTTGTGTGCGTGTGTGTTTGCATACATATTTATATAAAGAAACAATCTTTAATCAGCATTTACGCTTTCATCTTTCACATTTCTCAAAGACAGCGACGCGCGTCTCAAGAAACAAAAACAACAACAACAGCAACATAAACAACAACAACAACATAACTGAGTAACCTGTTGTTATTGTTGGTGCTTTGCATCTGCGCAGCTGCTGTTTACAAAAAAAAAATATATATATATATCTATATATATTTATATATTTAAATTTCTTGAGCGAATTTATATAGCTGGCATATTTAACATATTCACAAATTTACGAATCTTCTTTGTCTATTTGTCTAATTTAATTTGGGAATTGACCACCCGTCAAAGTTTGTTTATGTTGCTTTTCACAAAAGATGAAAGCAAACGTGACGTTTTGGCCATTTAAAGCTCAACCAAATCTTTGGACTGGAGACACCTCTTGTGCGATTGTCCACTGATTATGCAATCCACAATAGAGCCTAGAGCTGAAGAATGGTAGCGGTCTTGTGGTTTTTGGAATGCTATTCACATTGATTACAACTTGATTGGGTAAGTCATTTTTTCTACGATTTTTTTTCTGGGATGAGGAATTGTTTGTCTGCACCAGACTCACTGTAGTCGCACCGAAAATGGGCCAACGTCCAACCGATTCGCTTTGTGAATGGCAATTGTGGTTTGTGTGTGTGTGTGTGTGTAAATTGTGTGGGATTTAGTTGGGAAACTTTACCGCAAAGGTATGCCAAAAATGGTTATTATTTTAATAGCAACAAAAAAATAATAATAATTATATTGTGAGGATAGGAAATTCTGGATGCTGTAAGTCATCATGCAAAACTTTGGAAAAAAATAAATGAGTTGTGCGTTATTTTAAAGCTTACAAAATAATCACTTTGTGCCAATAAAAAAAAAAAAATAAAATATTATTATTGTGTGAAGGTTGCCAAAAGGATTGCTAAATAATTGGTGAGTTGTGTATAATTGCCAGCTTATAAAATTATTACTATTATAGCTGAAAAGACCCTTTAACTACCCGTAATTACAACTTGCAAACGATTAACGAATGCAATAAAACTAAACGAATATTTATAAGCAAGTCGCGACGCAACTAATTAAATTAGTCTACAATAATACTGCTATCATTAAAGACGCCAGGAGATAAGCGAACCGCACTTTAAATCCATAATAAGCCTGCTAAAGTCTCAAGTGCATAAAAGCGACCCACTTGCTAAGTAATTAATACAGCCGGAAGACTTGAGAAACGATAAGATTGCCATTTCTTCAGTTCGACGATTGCATCAAAATTTATTTATAAAATTATAACCTAGCAAAATGCTTGAGCAAGCCTTGGCTGAATGGGTCATCTTAAAAAACTGTGCTTTCAGGGTCGCGAAGCTGCCACTTGAAAGCAGTTCGTGGAGGCCCCACACTCACATACACACACACACACACATGCAACAAGTGTCATCGAATAATAGAGCTTAGAAATACCGTTTCGAGACAATATTTGGATTATAATATGATTTATGTGCGAGACGCACTTTCAAAATCACATAACAAACTGCACTCAAATTCCACATGTATTTGAAAGCAAAACAAGAGTTTCCAAATGCAGTTGATGCATTTTTTTTTGTGCCACAGGTGGACAAGTTTGGCGACGCCAGAAATAAATTAACAGAAATACAAAAGACAAAAAATATATAATACAAAAAAAAAACTTGTGTGTGGCTTCGGGTCTTTTCCACATAAGTGGAGCACGTGGTGCGACAAATTTGGTTCAGGTTCAGCGGTTGTCGTGCGTTGCGCTTATGTCATTATGACAAAAAGCTACAAAATTATTATTATATTAATTTTTGGCCGTTTTCAAACTAGAGCGACAAACGCAACATCGACAAAGCAGACAACAATTGGTGTTGTTGTTTTTGTTTGGTTGATTCCACAAAAAATCACGTGGAAAATGCTTGAGGTGAGGTCCAACGGCGACCAGTCACGACATCAACATAAATTATTACAAGTTCATAACAAAAATGCATTTAACGTGGGCTTTATTGTGCTGCCAAATGGCCCGTCTTTGATCATAGCCAACTCATTTGATAAAAGTCGCTTATATATTCGGTTAGCATGTGTCAAACAATTTCTAGGAAGACAAAAGCTGATATATTACAACACTTGCCAAAAGTGATACTATTCGAAATTGGATAACTTTGCTTAGAAATATGTGAGCTGATTAGCCAACATGAAATTGTGAAACAACTTGTAACTAGAGAATATAAAAAAGCTGCCAAGGAAACTCAATTTGACCATTAATTCGATTGTGTTTTATATATCTTTATATTCCTAAAAACGACACTTTTTGTTAAGTTATTTTATGCATATCCACAACTACTACATTATTTCCGGAAAAAACCGAGTATAAATAATATTTAGCTTATTAAGCTGCAAATGAATAGTCTTGTTAATGCATGTTGTTTCTCATTTGTTAACCCTTTTTTTTGTCGGCCTGTGGAATACTGCTAGCAGCCATATTAGCCGCAATGCTGTAAGCACATTTCGAGATACAAAAAAAAAAAAAAAAAAAAAACATAACTTTGATGCTACTGTATTGGGGCAGAGTTTCGTTATAATTTTACTATGTTGCCTTCTAGTTAATGTTTTTTGTAATTTTTAGTGTAATTATTTAAACATTAAACCAGTTGAGCGACCAGCTGGCAATGCAGCATGGTTTCTGCTTTAATTTTTTTTTATATTTTATAGTGAAAACAAGAAAGTCATAGACATGAAAATGAAATATCATCACCCATCAGACCTATCATTCAATGCCCCAGACACGCTGTGTCCGAGGAGCAGTCGATGTACGTACTTTTCCACTTTATTTCTCTTTCCAGCAACAATTTACAAATCTGTTGACGTTTGTAATTTTTCTAGCTTTCGGGCTGGCTGCACAAGCCCCAAATAATGAGTAAGGGAATTTTTTTTTCTAAATTATTGAGCCAAAGAAGAAGTCCAAAAGTAACCTGCTTTCTTCTGGCATTGTAAATATTATAAAAATATATTTTTTTGTGTGCTGTCTGTTGTTGGGTGAAACTCTATTTAATGGCTACAATTTGTTAGAATGCTGTTGAATCTTTCTTTTTAACTATTTAATATACCTCGTAATTATTAAGTTGCGAAAGGGTATATAAGAAGAAGTTGTGTGTCTAACTAATCAAATTTGTGATTTTTGTTAATAACTTAAATGCATATCAATTATTTGATTGGACGCCGTAAATTTCTCCCACTCACGAAATTCAAGACATATACGAATAAAAAAAATAAAAAAATAAAACAGCTAAAAAAATATTTTAATTATATAATTAGGTTACCAATCTAAAAACAAGCAAAAAAAAAAAATAAAATATACATAGTATCTGCAAGTGGAACGCTCTCAACTGGAACACTATTTGGCTTGGTCGCTGAGCGGAAGAGTTGCATTAAACTGGATGCATTGGCGGAAACTGAACGAAAGCAATGAAAACAGGCAACAGCTGATAGAAAGAGAGGCAATAAAAAAGAGAGATAGCAAGAAGTGAGAACCTACGACAACATATGACAAGGGGGTGCAAGAGAACGGCGCATGTGCCGTGACCTTCACTCTTTGCGAGTGGGTGGCTTGGGCGGCTGGTGTGGCGCATTTTGCTGTGTTGTTTTCGCATTGCTCACGTTGCTGAGCGCCTGGCGAAAAACGTAATGGCGAGTTTGTGTGTTGACAGAATCGAGCGCCAAAAATGATTTGGCGCCGGACTTGTTGCCTCTCGTCGACTGTTGTCGTCTGTTTGCCTGCCGCTGCAAATGCTGCACGCCTAATCGAGGCGCCAGCGGTCGCGGCGACTTGACGGCGCCGTCGACGTCGTTCGATATGGATGCACTTGACTATTATTATATGTCTTTGCCAGCACCACCTGCGCACACTGTGCCGCCGTGTTTGGTGGTGGGGCTGCTTTGGGGGTTGCGTTAGAAGTTCAAAAAACACAATCAATGATTTGCTGCGCCAAGCGACGCGGTTGTCAGAAATTTACAGCAGCAACATTCAACAGTCAACTAAAACACAACACAATTTTATTCGCCCTGACTTGGACGGGGAAGGGAAACAGCTCGATAAATTTATTATTGTTTGCAGAAATTCGCCCAAAAGTAAAGAATAACGAAACGTTCGAAAAAAAAACAGCGCAAACATTGTTGCTAATTGACAGATCAGACATGGATCAAGATCAAGTTAAACCTCGGCCAAAGCTTTTCATATCTCCCACTCGGTTTCTATCTCTCTCAGTTGTGTATTGCTGCTGGCTGAATCTGCTAAATTAGTGGTAATTAAAGTGTTACAAGGTGTCTTCTGTTTGCCCCGAAGAAAGTTAAGACAAGGCTAACAAACAAATATAAAAAAAAAAACAAAAAAAACAAGAAAAACAACTGACTTAACGATAAGATGCCAACAACAACAGTTTAGTAGACGTTCAAGTTTAAGTAGAAAATATCTTAATTTCAATTTTGAATAAACTTAAAATTTTTAAAAACAGATGGTCTTTTTATAAAAGTTTATATTTGATATAAATTACAAATGATCATTTCAAGATATTCATTTTTTAAAGCCTTAAGGCATTCCAAAGGGCTATGTTTCTTAAGGTATGCGGAAACATTTAAAGACCAATTACAGCATAATTTTTAATTAATAAATAATACCCCTTATTAAGTTTATAGCTTCCTTCGCACTCGGTTAATTGGCGCTGGAATCAAGCCACTAATTAACCCTATGTCTAAACTGGCCATCGCTTTTGGCCAAATAGAGAGCTGAGCAGCTGAGATCTTCAGCTATTTTTGGTCGTGTCACAACGAGTCATATCTCAACATCCATTTGAATGCATCAACAAAAGGCAGTAGAATGCAGCTGATACCAAATACGAGGTTGTCCCAGACGGAAAGTTGCTGTAACGACTTGTGGATGCCACCCGTGAGAAGGGAAGCAAAAGAATGTCGAATCAGAAAAGGGAAGATCTCAAAACACTCACAAACACATTCAATTTCAAATTAACGCATCTTATCTAAAAGCTCATAGATTACGGCAACCTGTATTTTGACAGCACTACCAATGATTTAACAATTAGCAGTTGTGGATGCCACAACAATATCCCACAGTCAGACACGTTCTGTGGCAACAACAATATCAACAACACAAATGAAGCCACATAACAAAAAAATCTGGAAATCTTACCAATGAGCGACCCTCATCAATTACAAGGCAAGAAACATAAAATATAAAATCAAGTTTCTACACTCGAAAAAATAGGATCGAAAATGTATAATTTTTTATGAAACATTTCCAAATTATAATTTACAAATTGTACATTTTGGTATTTCAGAACTATGTTATGAACTCAATTTCAACTCATGTTTTGTTTTCAGTGTAGTGTAGGCAAGTGGATGCGCTTTATGCGAGAAAATATGCTCAATAAGGTATGGATGCTATATGGCAAGCAATGGCCTCTCCCCACAGGGGAGTCACAGTTTACACTTTCCCAAGATACACGCAATCGGAAAAAGAGTCAGAGACGGAGCGGGGGAAAGAGATGGGGCAACGAGGGGCAAGAAATACCTTAATCAATGCGGCTTGGGTGCATAACTTAAAGCGTAGGTCATCAGAGAGCTGATTGCTGTGTGGGTTGTTTGTTTGGAAAGTGGACGATAGCAACAGCAACGGCAACAGCAACGGCGATGCCAATGCCAAGATGGATTGTTTCGCTTGCCAAACGGAAACGCACATCAAAGGCCCCCCTCAATAAGTAGAAGAAGAAGAAATGAAGACAGCCAAGACAGTCAAGACAGCCAAGACAGGCAACAAAGAAAGAAAGAAAGAAAGAAGTTAACTGTCGCTTATTAAGTGAAAATGAAAGCGTTTGCCGAAAACAATTCGACAAGCGACCCTCTCTTGACCAAACTCAACCGGTTTTCCGGCCCCTCAACAACAACATCAACAACAACTAAAAAAACTGACCAACTAACAAGCTAAGCAACACATTTTCATAGTACATAACTTGCATAGTTCAGTTTATTTTGCTGCCCTTTTAAAACGGTATTCAAAATACCTTTATTAAATACAAGTCTATGGGAAAATCATAAAATACTAGCCTAAATATATATTTTTTTAAAGTTCTATAAAATTAGTCTGTTTAAATATGAATTACTACAACCACTTAGCTTTTTTTTAAATACAAATATATATAAATATAAGTACCAAAAACTAAAGACAAACAGCTGTTACCAACTTTGCCCCAAATTTTTAGCATTTTTACATTTTAGCTGCAGCGGAAAAATCAATACTTTTTGCAATTTTTAATAGTTTGCAATTGTATTGTGTATTAAATAAAATTTATATGTTGCAGTAAAGTTGTTTGCAAAGAAAAGGCAAAATCCTTATATGCCAAAATAGTGGAAGTAAATCTGATTCTAAAGTCTTTCCATAAATAAATAAATCCGTTGTTAAATCAACTTGTTAGCTGCTCTAAAGGAGGGACAATCTCTGGCTAGGGTTAAGCTAAAGGCGAATGAAGCATCTCACACTCACCTCGACCAATGACGACGCTGCTGTCGCCGCTGGTGCTGGCGCTGTCATCGCGCGGCGACAACGGCGGCACCTGTTCCACCTCCTCCACCGATTGCAACTGCTGCTGCTGTTGATGTTGCTGCTGCTGTTGCTGCTTCCCGGAGAAGTGAACGCTGCCGTCGCGATGCATGTGCAGCTCGAAATGCGTGGGCAGCTGCGACTCGTAATCGCCACTGGGGTAGTGCAGCGCCTGGGCGGCGACTCTGTGATAGAGCGCGGTGAACTGATAGATGAGCGCCCAGGCCTGATCCTCGGAGACGGGCGCTTTGAAGCAATCCAGTATATTGTTTAAGGACACACACTGATCGGCACTGTTGCACTGATGAAACGCTTGCAACAGCAGTTGTCGTGCGCTTTTTGGCGTCTCTGCAGTGACGACAACGCCGACGCCGACGTCGCTGCTCTTCTGCTGTTGCAATTCATGTGTTTGTGTGTGCGTGTGTGTGTGTGCGTGTGCATCCCCATTGGCACTATCCGGCGAGGTGGAGAGAAAACCCTCCTCGGCCTCCCCATCGCCGGCAAACTGGCGACGCTTGGCCGTTGTAGCCTTGGGTGTTGTTGTTATGGCCTTGACAACAGCGGGTTCGACGTCGACGTCAGCGTCGCCTGTCTGTTGACTGTTGTCCAATTGAAGTTCCGTCATCCTTTGCTGCACTTCTTCTTTTTCGTGTTGGTAGTTGTTGTTTCTGTTGGTTGGTCAAGCAACAAACCAAAAAACTGCAACTGTGCGTCTCCACATATAAAAAAATGTATTGTAATTTGTTTATTTGGAATTCAAAATGACATTTGAACAATTTGTCGTTGTCACTTGTTGTTGTTATTGTTGTTTATTACTATTACGATTTTCACACACTCACATTTACATTGACATATATTTGCTCTTAATTCTAACAAGAAACACTAAACACACAACAAGAGGGAATAATTTCTATTTTTTGCTTTGCTTTGCTTTGCTCTTTTATTTTTTTGGTCGTCACGTTTTGTGCACTTGTCGCTTTGCCGTTATTTGCAATTGGCTTGCGCGCTCATCCTCATTTGCTATCCTCTTCTGAGCGCCTTCGCCACTTGCATTTAACACTTGCTCGGTGCTTGCTTGGTTTGGGGATTGTGGAGAGTTTCGTTTCGTTCTCTCTTTGCCCCCTTTAGTGCTAAACAAAATCACGCGCGCGCTTTGATTAGAACACAAATCAAATTAAATTTTTTTTATATATACTTGGTTTATTTATTTATTGCTTGTTGTTGGTTGTTCGCTTGTCTTGACGTCAAATCAAATGTTAACTGCACAAGCGAAAGATAATATTACACACTTTATCAACCGCTTGTGATTTAATTTCTTCTTTTTACGATTTATTTTGTTTTGCCGTCTTACAAGAAGCGCGCACACACGTCCGATCTTCACGAATGCTATTCACTAAATAACAGCTGTTAGCTGAGCAACAACTTGACATCTGTAAAACGTAACATGAGTCGGCTTAACACCACCAGTGCTGTCACTTCTGTTATTTTCCCGCTGAGCACAGCTTTTTTCTGCCAAACATAGAATATATTAAAATCCAATGATTGAAGATGAATTTAATGTTTGATATGTGAATATTTATGTGCTTAGAAGGTGTATTTCTAAGATATTTTCATTTAATTAATGTTATTGTAAATATATGATGTTGGCTTCTTATTGTCCAATATAGTAATGTTAACAGCAGCTCTCTCGTGCTCTTTCACATTTAACAGTGCCAGAGCGGCTGGCAAAAGACCACACTCTGGCTTATTTTCTCTCTCTCTCTTTGCGTTTTTATTTTGATTCCGGTTTTTCGCTGTGTGTTTGTGACGACTGATAAGCAAAATATAACGCTTCTTACTGGAATATGTGTTTTCTTTTTTGGCAACGGCAAGCAACATAAACACAGATTTCACATGCCTACCACCTGAACTTCAGGTGCAATTTGAAGCAATTATGTTAAGGTCAAGTCGTGTCGAATTGCTCTGCGCTGCTTTGCCTTTGGCCAACATATTATTGGAATCACTTTTGCACACAGGGTCATAAACTAGGTAAACATTAGTTGTTGACTGAATCTCGACTACAATAACAACAATTACTAACGAATCTCTGTCGTTGGCGGAAATGCTCTGTTGAGCCATGAAATATGCCGCAATTACATCTTCCTTAATGGCTGCCATCATTCTTCTTAGTGTTATAAAAAATGAAAGAAAAATCTAATAATAATAACAGTATTTTAATTAGTTTAGTTACTGCCTACAACTACAGTGGTCACTCGATAGATGCGTAACTTTAGCGATTTATGTTTGCCAACATTTTATTGTTATTTCAATACAAAGCATTTTTAATCACGTTTTAGCCTCTTAATTTATAACTGTTTTCTTCTTTTACAATCTTCAATCAGTTGTGAAATTTGTAGCCCGCTTCACCTCCCCTGAAATGTTTGCAGTTTTACGATTTAATAAGCCATAAGTACACACACCCGCTTGCTGCTGCTGCTGCTGCTGTTGACCAAGTTATGATATATGAGCCGTAAATTGAAACTTTATATGTGGTAGCTGAAAGATTTGCATACAATATTATTACAGCATCTGCTGGGCCTGCGCAACTTTTAATGACTTGTTTCTTGAGCCTTAATAAAACTTTAGCCATATGCAGATTACTTCTTTTTATATTAATTGGCAACAACTGTTGACTGTTGACTGCAGTTTATAGCCTTGTTGCCCGTATCCAATAGCTTGTTGGCGATGTAATCAGGCTGCCAATGTGGCCATAAAAAGTGTGTCCTCAGATGCAAAGCTAACTGCAACATCAGCGACAGTTGTTTAATATTATTACATCTGCGTTTTTTATGTGTCACATCGCTAATGAATTAACTAATGAATATTGCATTGAAATTGCCACTTTTTTTGTTGGCCAAATTGACTGTGCAAACCAATGTCAAATCAGTAGCTATCAATTGAATAGCCGAGTTCAACCACCGCCGTTGGCGAACTTCAACCCACAATTGAGGAAACCACACCAAAACTAACAACAAAATATTGACGCCTTTGTTCTTGGCCAACTTGGACTTCGACTCGACGTGGATGAATCATTGTGCACCGATATATATATAAATTACATGTGTACTCGTAAGTTCAACCAGCCAAAGTCAAAAATATGCACACAACAAAAATCACTAAAAAAATAAATGAACCAGACTATGAATGGATGGAGTGACATATGAATACCCTATAAAAAAATATTATATACGAATGGTGATTGAAGTTGTTCGAGAAGAAACTGATGGGGAAATAAGGCATTTAAATCTATATAAATATATATGTTGAGATGGAGATTAGAAAATAAGCTAGTAAACAAAAAGAAATTAAATATAAAATGTGATTTTCTTAGTACTTTTCAGAGTAGTACAAGATTATGATTATGATTATATATTACTCTATAAAATTAAATTGATATGTATTGATTGAAATTTAGAGCGAATGAGAAATGAGAACATTAAATTAACGCAAATTCGATTTCTTTCAAAATAAAGGTTTAATATATCCAAAGATACATTTGAAATCTCGTCGGGATTTGTCTTCAGGTTAGTTTCAAACTTTAAAAACTTAAACATTTTTAACTTTTAAACATTAAAATAAACATCCTGCTTATACTAACCATAATTATTTCTCGGGTTAGTTCATCCAAAAGTCGGTTAGTCTCCACTATATGGAGTTGGCGGTTAACATCATTCTGGAATTGCTGTTGTTCTAGCGCTCAGCCAAGCGTTGTATTTTTGGTCAATTAGATTTTGTCGCGCGGGTGGCAGCAACGGCAACGGCAACGGCAACAGCAGTGGCAGCAGCAGCAGTTGCCCAGACGCTTGGTCAATTGGAGGCGGGGCCAGTGAATGTGTATGTATTACTTTATATGTGCGTTTGCATTGTTGTCATGCAACGTCGGCGCACCGGAAATGTGCATCCGTTTTGTCGCGGGGGGTGGGTAGGGGGTGGCTGCAACAAAATGCAAACATTTTGTTTGATTCTACAACAAATGAGCTCCAATTGGAGTTGGCAAGTCTTTCTGTCGTCGTTTCTGTGTCAAACGTTAGCTGAGCCATCTAACGACAAAATTTGGTCAGAGTTTTGTGCCAGCAAGACTTGCAGAAGATGCAACGCTTCGTTGCGCGTGCCACTTGCAATTGCGGATTGCATAAAAAGCCGCAAGCAGCAAAAGTAACTAAGCAATATTAAAATGTTTACAAATTTGCAATTAACAGTGTGGCAACGATAAGTATCGACTATCGATTAATCGGGCTGTGAAAAGAGAGCATCGAAAAGTCTCCATACGTGCCAGAAGCATCTCTTTGTTGCTGTCTGCCTTTGGTCTGACATTCCGTCAGTTAGTCAATTCGTCGCTCACGTGTGGAAATCATTGCAGCCAATGTGCATTATTTCTTTTTTCAACTCTTCTTTTGTTTGCTATTGTTGTTGTCGCTGCGTGTCTATCTCTCTCTCTCATTATCTCTGTCTGCCTGTCTCTCTCTCTCTCTCTGAGATCTTTGCCCTGTAGATGCATACAAATACAAATTGTGTAATAATTCTGTGCCCAACTTGGTCTAAAAACGTGATGCAATTAAGCGTTTGAGATTGCAGCGATTGCATTCGAAGGCACTTTAAAATTGCTCTCTGTGTGTGTGTGTGTGTGCGTGCGTACATGTGTATTTGTATGTGTGCGTTTGTAGTGGAAGAAGTGTGAAAAGGGCAGACAAAGTTATGATTATTGTACGTGTTCTTGTATTTAATCTGGTAATCAATGTTTTTCCCTCTGTCTTTATTACATATTATTATTATTTGGATTGTGAGAGAATTTTTTTACATGACCTAATGATCGCCTGGGCCTTGGCATGAGAAAGTTTAGAATAATTCATAATTAATGCAGAAATGGAACTAATTAAGCCAACTTGGGGTACGATATAATTCTTGGTTGTAGTACATAGTTCGCACAATGCTTATAAGCCGAGCTTACTCCAAATTTGGGCCGAGCAATTGGGACCACCCATGAGTAAAGACCTTAGTCGCAGCCTCAGCCCATTTGGCGCACATTGAACCCAAGCAACTAAGTACCAAATACCAAATACCAGACCAGCTAACCTAGAAATGTCACATACAAAAAAAAACTAACAAAAAACAGAATTGTCATATCTGAATTTCATTGTAATTTAGTATTTTCATTACGGAAACATTTACAGCAACAACAACAACAACATTCACAATACGCACATTATTTGTTTGGTATCATTTTTTAGAGGCTTAAATGTATTGTGCCATTCGCACCAAGAGCAAGGCGCAATCAACTGAACGGGACAGAAAGAGCAAGAGAGATGAAAAGAGAGAGGGTGAGAGAGAGAGAGAGAGAGAGGCAGAGTGATACAGAGATAGACACTTGACATAGACATAGATACGACTCCACAGAGGAAGAAGTACACCAAGTGGAGTTTTTGTGCAGACGATCTCATTCGATGATTTGCCATGACCAGTGAAAGCAGAACGTAATCAGAAAAAACTCTTCTGTGCCTCAGTTGGAAATAAATAGCTGGCTAAAGCGCTCACAAAAAGATAGAAAGAATACAAATTTCATTTAATATGCAGAATATTTAATACTCTATAAGAATTTAGTGCACTGTACTAACATTATGATGTACAAATACTGTGCTCTAATCTATATTCTATTCTGCTCTTACATAACTATTAAAGAGCAAAAAAGAATTATTGAGATGACATTATTATTTTTATTAAAAAAGATTCTGATAGTAAAAATTTGGAAGAGTAGTAATGCTACTTTTTGATTGTACCTTTATAAAGTATATATATATATATAAATATATAATTATATACCTACTTGGTAATTCCTCCCTCTTCTATTCCCTTCATGTACGACTGATCACACTTAGTCCAATCGTAATTCTCTAATTTTTTGTTTTCATTTTTGAAGGCTTTTCCTGGTAAACTTTTTCTTCTCTTTCTTCAATTTGGTATTCCAAAGCTTTGCTCAATTTATGTTACACAGTTGATGGCATAATCAAAATGCTCTTTCGCCAGAGTATGTCAAATGCAGAATAATTCCTGCTTCATGACACAGCGCTCTAATTTGGTGTGCATGTAATTATTTCAGGTAACTTGCCAGCGATTTGTATACGATCCCCCTCCCTACCCACCAACCTCTCCCGCCTTCGCTTTCAACCATTCCATCTAGATGTCGAGCGGAGACCCATTTTGGGCGGAGGGCAATGGCAACATATTAAAAGTAAGTGGCACTTAAGTCTTGCCCCAAACTTTGAGAACTTGCGCAAAAAGCCAAGTAGCGAACGACTCAGTCGTCGTCGTCGTCGTAGTCTGGCAGAGAAGTGACTCTCGTAGTTGACTCCATGATATGCCATTCCATTCCATTCCACTCGAGTTGGTCACATTTGTGGTTATGGGTTGACGACGTGGATCATTCGCTCATAGGGTATGCCAAAGGGATGGTGGAGGGTGGAGGGGGGGGGATCGCGAGGGGGTTGTAGCCAGCTACTATTTGCAGTGCAATTTCTAAAACGTGATTCGTGCAAAAAGACAAAATGCCAGCCACAGTGGAGCACTAAACAAAAGACCATTAATATAATTTGTGTCTGGATATTGAGCCACTCTCCAAATTGCCACTAGGCCCCCCTCAACCCACCCCCTACCAGAAATACCAACTTAGAAGAGTCGCTCAGTTTTAGTCCTAAACGATTATTATGGGGAGTGCGCAATTCGGAGGACCCCAGGCTCTCAAAACTCAAAGTTAACGGCTAACAAATCTCTCAAGAAAGAGACGCCACCCCTGCCCCTACCCTAGACACGATGATGTGAAGCCAACATGCCACAGATTCAGTTTTCATATCGCATTGTTTACCAATCGGCGCAGTTCCTTCCCAGCACCCAAATTTTAGATCAAATGGACCGCTGACACGATCGTCGATCGTTAGCCTCGGGATCCCATTTGTGGGCGTGTGTGTGGGCTTTTTGCTTTTATTTATTTAACTGATCCAATGAAATGGCCCAACCAATTTACAATTTACTCGTTGTCGCTTAATTTTTATTGCCAAACATCCGAATTGAGCTTAATGTGTACAAATGACGCAGTTGCCCTCAGCTACAGATAAATCAACTTGGAGCTGGAGTCGCCACAATGACCTGTGTGGCACATTAAAGTCATAGCATGCGAATATAAACGTCAACAACTCATGATTAACAGTAATATTTATTATCAATTTGGTCTAAAACCATTTCGTGCTAAGTACCCATTTTAAAAAGAATTTTTAACAACTGCAAAAAAACATTTAAGCTGCATTTTTATATGCGCATTAAATATTTAACAGTTCAAAATAATAGATTATAATTTATGATTGTGATGAAATAGAATTGATTTCAGAAATAAATCCATATTAAAATAAATTTTTATTAAAAGCTGTATTCCAAAAGAAATATATTACATACAAAAAAAAAGATTTACTCGTTTTATATTTAAAAAAAAAAGGCTTTTGATCATCCGATTTTTATAAGAAGCCTGTTTTTCTTTTTTCTATTTTATTTTTAATAACTTAAAACTTATTTGAGCTCCTTAACAATCAAAGCTTATATTAATCTATATATAAAAAACTTAGTTTTAATCTTGGAACTAGAAGAGCTCCTTTTCACATGTGTGTTTTGTGTCAAACTGCAATTCGAGGAACCTTTTTGAATGGGGCAACAAATCAGCGAGAAGCACAAAACGCAGCGGTTACCAGCGAATCCGAGTAATAAACTAAGCAACCACCAAGTGGCCACCTAGAAGGGAGCACGGGCAGTGGAACTGGTTGCGGCGGGTCTGTAGAATCATAAAGAAAAGTTTTTATGAGACGCCTGGCGATGACTGCGTTGCATCCACGGACGGCGATCGCGTTTGATGATAATGAAGACCTTGCGACAATGTTCTTACTTAGCCAGCAGGTTCCCTAATGATGGGAACAACACAATCAGCAGCAGGCGCAGCAAAAGATGTCTGTTGCCAGCAAGGTGTCCAACTGGAGACCACCAAGAACAGCATAAGATTTGTGTGTGTGTGTATGTGTGGGCATGTTACCAAAAAAAAAAAAGAAAGATTTAGCTTATTGGACATCTTTGGATTTGTGTTGGTGCAGCGCACTTTCATTTTCAGTGCACAGCGTCGCATAATTAATTGCGACCGAAAGTGGACAACAATTTAAGCAGCCGTCGCAGAAAGTAAAATGCGCGCCAAAGGAACAACGAACCTGTCCGCCACTAAATAAAACCGGATCAATGCCAGGCTGAGGTGCAGGAGACTTGTGCTGGAAGCTGGGCAACTTTCTTCTTGCTGCTGCTGCCTGCTGCCTGCTGCTGCTGCCTGCTGCTGCTTGCTGGTTGCTTCTGACACACTAAACTGACGCAACGTGCGGCATAAAAAAACAAGTGCAGAGCAATCGCCACATTTCTTGAGTGCCACATGGGACGCCCACGAGACGAGGCTTCCTGCCGAGCAAAAGCTGCCAAAGACTGTGGCATAAATGAAAATTAAGCATTTTAATGGCAAGTATGCGAAAGAGGTGCAACATGCCTGCCATATGCCTGCTGCCTCATTCACACGCTGCATCGCACCGCAAGGCAGGGTGGCAAGTGGCAGGCAAGGAGGCAAGTAAGAACCAGTTTAATGGCGCATGAAATTTCACCGAAAAATCGACGAATCTGCGTCTAGCAAAAGGTGGTAAACATTGCCACATTTTGTGGTTTTTGCCTAAGGTGGGAGGGGGGCAGGCGGGGGCGTTGTACGGCAAGTTGATTTGCTTAAAAGAAATTCACTTTTCTTTGGGTTTTTACTTTTTTCTTTCTGTGTGTGTGTGTGTGTGTGAATGTGTGTGTGTGTGTGTGTGTGTATGTGTGTGTGTGTGTGTGTGCCGAGCGTGTTTGCCGTTTTCCACCAAAAAGGCAAAAGGCAAAGAAGGTCACGTTGTTGTAGATCATGAGGATTCGACAAGACTCGACTTGGCGACTAGCTTGGACCTGGTCAGAGAGACGACTCTAAGGCTAACAAACCCAAAAAAAAAAAAATAAAAATAAATAAAATACACAATTGAATGCAGCTTGCATTTGCAATGAGCGAAAAATACTTTTAATGAAAGTTGGCACTTTGATTTTGGAGCCTCTTTTTTTTTGTTTGTTATTATTTTCAGCTCGTTTTGGGGTTTTTCTGTTTTTCTGCAAGTTTGTTTTGTTTTTTCTATTTTTTATTTGATTTGTGGCAGGCGACATGGAAAATGACAAGGAAAATGCTCGCTGCACAGTTGCTTCATTGCTGCTGAGCTGGCCAAAAAGGTGTTTTGGCCGTTAACTAATTGGCCAAATGGCTTTGCTTTCATGTCTAGCATATTGTGATCTACTTTATGGCGAAATTACAAAGTGTTCGACTTAAAGACTTAAGCCAAATATTTGTGTTGGCTGACAAAAAAAAACCATATCTCCACCTCAACATTTTCCCCAATCAATTTTCGGACTTTTTTATATTAACTTAAGATTGGGTACATCTATTGGTATTTAGAGGTTAATCCGATCAATAAGTTTTTTTTTATAAAACTATTTCATATAGCTTTTCAATTGTAAGCCTAAAACATTATTTAATTTATTTGTGTTCTTTGATAAAATCTTTACATTTTAATATTCATGTGTTTGTGTATTTGTATGCCACGCTGTTGCACAGAGATTCATTCTGTGTTAGGAATGTGAAGAATCGTAATCCCAGTAAAAAGAGTCTTAAGAGGTCACCGTTTTTCTGTGTGTTTTGTAATTTTTTAGGTTTTTCTCCGTCTCTGCAATATTATTGATTATTCATCCGGCTGCACTTCCTCAGCATCATCACCATACGGACGATTATTGCGCATCGCCGACCAACGCGGTATTTGGAATAGTGCCCAAAACGGAATGATCATCATGGCCAGGGTAGATCCCCAGCCCAAGATTACCTTCCGTGCAGCGGACATTGGAAAGCGCGGCGGTCCACAAATGGGCGCATGACGACGCACCTGCTGCAACTGCGCACCGAATCCGACTCCGGGGCACATATTCTGTGCTTGACCGATGCCAGCACAGTTGTGTGTAATGGGAACCAATAAAAGTTTTGTCTTCGATGCGAAATTCATTTTACTAGAACAAAAAAAAAAGAACAGAAAAAAATCATATAATTCGTATTTTAAAATTTTTGTTTAAAATTATATTTACTGAAATGTTAAGCTGTTGTAGTATTGACAAATATCAGATTAAATGAAGTCAAGGCAAATTTATACGGTAACTTTAAATGTGTACGAAAAAATCAAAACCTACTGTGAGATAAAGAAAAAGTCAGGAAACATTCAAAAGGGTTCAAATAAGCAATATGAAAAGGTTAAATATGCATTAAAAATGCAAATAAAAGTGTTTTGACTGGCGTCTGTGTCTGTAACGGTTGCCTGCGGGGGCTTTCTTTAAATTTCAATTTGATTTGCGCACAACAATGTTGCAAGTAATAAGACAAAGAAAGATAAATAAAAAACCAAAATCAAAAGACTATGTGAAATTATTACATTTTGGCATTGCGTGCACAAACAATTGACTTTTTTCGCCTCGTGCGACAGTTGTCAGCGGCACGAGAAGAGATCAGATGATTACATAAAAACCGAAATGGAATTCATAAGCGGGTGCCATCGCTGAAGCCCAGATTAGCCCCAAGGTGGCTTAGTTGTCTATCTGTCGCTCAGCCGAGGGCAATTTGCAAGCGCTGCTTGCGATAATAACAATTTTTCAAATTAAGTGGGCAACATCGCTGCAAGCATGCGTGGTTGTTGTACATGCTAAGTTCATTACACCTATCGATAGTATTCGTGCTAATATTTCACATGTTGCGCTTTATCGTTACACCACCACATTTTTACGCAAAAAGAATATACAATCAGCTGTTATTTGCTTATTAGTTTGCACAGAAGTACGAACAGCTTGGCTTGGCGTGCTAGCTTAAATGATGTTCATTGGCTTTTGAAAATTAACGCTATATGCAGATGTTAGTTCTGCAAATAACATTATACCATATGTTAACCCAGCTGTGTGTTGCTTAGTTTGACAAAACCACTGGGAAGAAGCACAAATCAAAACGATGCAGGAAGTCAACGCACATAAAGAGCGCATAGCGCAAATTGAGGAATTTATCAACGATGTGCTTAAGGAGGACCTCAAGCATTTGGAGCACTACCTCAATCAGTTCAACGATGAGATCATGGAGTTCGTACAACTAAAGAATACACTGGAAACCTTTGGCGACCACATGCCGGATGGCTACAAAACGCAACTCAACATTGGCAACAACATTTTCATGCAGGCGCGCGTCAAAAAAATGGACAAAATACTTGTCCATGTGGGCAAGGATGTGTATCTGGAAATGAGCATGCAGGAGGCGATACACTTCAGTGAGGTGCGCATCAAGATTCTCACCAAAGAGGCGGATGTCGTACGCGATGAGAGCGTTAAGAAGCGCTCCCAAATCAAGATGTCCCTTATAGCGATCAGTGAGCGAGAGAAGCTTCTGCAGCAACTGGACGAAAGATAGTTAATTATAATTAAGAAAATATGATTGGGATGAGTAGTTTTAGAAATTGCTTATTGATGTTATACAATTAATAATTAAGTGAATATGATTATAAACGTTTGCCATGTTTATTTTTGATATTGATGAAGCTTTAAATTTGCCTCTTTGAGAAATATGTCTGCAAAATAGAATATAATCAACAGATCACAAAATAACTTTAACTTTTTTTTGCGTATGTCAATTATGAAAAAATGATTCGGTTCTTCACACTTTACTTTATATTTTAAATCAAATTTTGCGCATAAATTTGTACAGAAGCACACATAATTTTCTACATTTTAAAACTTGAAATTTACAATTGTTGGCCAAAAATGTGACTTAAACAAAACAACAAAAATGCAAGTGGAAATGGAAATTACAATGAACCACATATAAATTGGACGATGATGTTCTGTTATATTCCAAAGATCAAGTCCGCTGCGTTTGGGATGTGGCTGTTGTGGGATGACTTGGCTGACTGCCGCCGGCAGGCAATCGCTGCGGAGATTGATCAATATTGGGATCCACGCATTTGCTGTCATCAAGCGCTCTGTTCTGCTCCATGAGGCGCTGCGATGTGTCACAAATAAGCCTCAAGCAATTCTTCATCTGCGGATTAAAAATGTGAATGATTTTTATTTGGACTCATTTCGGCTGTTAACTAATGGGAAACGTGGGGCATTGGAGGTTGATGAGAGAGGGTGGATGAGACAACATTAGCTTGGTAGGCACTTACATTGTCGTGCACCAGCTGCTCCCTTTGAACAACGGCGCTCGGATGGTCGTAATTGGTCGAGGAACGGTGAACATTTTTCACCCTTCCCAATTCTTCATCGAGCAGCCGGTAATCGGTAAATAGACGGCGGTACTCATCGTACTGATGATGACAATGCGATAGCAGCTTTTTGATGTGCTCCTCATTACGTTTGAAGCTCTGGCGCAGTGCCTCGTCGGATCTCAACTGGGCATCTTTCCATTTGCGAAACGAGTCGATAATCAGTTGCTTCTGGTTGCTTACGTTTATCAGATTGCTACAGTTTTGGAAGGGAAGTTCAAACTGTTGGGACATGCTATCGGATCAACTGCTCCGCATACATACTTCAGTTGGAGCTGCATTTCCTTGCACTTGCAGTGGGCGTCTCGAATTTCCAACCGCATTTCCTTGTTGGCTCGGACCAAACCATCTAGCATGACCTTGTCCTCGGACTTCTCCTTTTTGAATTGATTACGCATATCCCGGTTGATGCACCGAGCCTGATCCACTTCTTTTAGGCTGGCTTTCAGCTGCTCGTTGAGTGCTCGCTCTCGTCCCGTGCTCTCGGCTTCCTTTTCCTTAAGTGAAATTATCTCCACACATAGCAGATTGCGCTGCATTCGTGGTGAAAATATATCCGATGCAATTTTCTTCTATAATCTGGATAGACTCACCTCCGTTTTGAGTTCGTCCCGCTGTTTTTCCACTTGATTTTGTCGATCCTTAAGACTTTGCTCACTACGGCCTGCACGTTTCAGTTCCTTGCTCTGATCTTCAAAGCTGTTCACCAGATCATCATAGTTCTTGTATAGGATTTGGTGCTCTTCCACTTTCGCTTTTAGTTGACTATCAATTTTGTCCACTTTTTGTGACAATTCAGCTGTGAGCAATCAGCGATATTTTCATTGTTAAATAAATGATTATTTTTATTATTATTTTAACTTACAATTTATTTTCTGAAGTGTGCATTTTTCATTCTTGAGTTGATCGCTTTTATTGGCGTTTTCATTAATCGTGGATTGCAACTCTTTAATTCTCTGATCTCGATCTTCCAGTGCATTCCTTAGTCCATGTACATGGCATTCCAAATATTGAATCTAAAAGAAAATATGTAAAAGTTAATATAAAATATATTTGTTTATATTAAAGTATTGCCTTTGCAGACTTATTCATAGAAAGATCAAATAAAATCGTCAATCAAATATGAAAAAGAAACTTATGACAATTAAGAACGCTCTAGTCGAGTAATCTGGACTTCGATATAATTTGCATATCCATTTGTTAAAAATATTATAATTGTATTGGCAAATTTACATTCATTTTCACAAAACCATTTTATCTTTTTTTACACATTTTCAATGGGATCAGGATATAAAAATGGGTCACCAAACAATAAGCAGTTGAAAGTGCAGTAAAAAATATAAAATAATTGTTTCATGTTTAAAATACCAAATCATACAAATAAAATAAAAATTCTTGAATTTTGTAAAAAATATATTTAATGCCCAACTTGTTGCTCCAGTTTATTGCAGCCGATCCGCGACGGCTCCTCGCAGCACTGCTCCGAGTCGTTAGCTAAAAGCTCATTTTGCTCATTTTGCTCATTTTGTTGTTGTTGCTGTTGCTCCACTTGCTCGGTTAGCTCCTCGAGATCCCTTTGAAATTCCGCAATGATGCTCAGATAGTTGTCACGTGTGGCCTGCAGTATCTCTGACTGGGTCTGGCAATGGAGGAGAGTGTGCTCCAACTGCTGTAGATGCGGACAGTCCGCACCAATATCTGTCTGCAATCCAAAGCAGAACTCAGAAAGCATCGATAGTCAAACTAAATCAGGGAACTCCATGCTTACCATGTCAATTATTTGCTACTAGTGCAATGAACTTCTTCAATTGATTGATATATCTGTCTCAGCTGTCAATTTATGAAGATTGTTTATGTTGTTGCCTGTTGTTTGGTAGTGTCGAATATGATTTCTGGGCTTTCGTGCCGATATCAAATTGCACTACGCTCAAAATATTCATAAATGCCATGTATTTTGGCTTCATTACCATTTCATTTCATTTCATTTCAATAATATCGCTATTAAAACTTTGTCACGAGAATAAAAGCAAATCAAATCGGGCGAAGGTGGCTAAGTTTCAGGTTTCAAAGTTCCAATTCTTTGGCACTTTCGCCCACACACACACACACACACACACACACACTCTAACACACACACATACATACAAGTTGTTAGTCTGGCTTGAATGTGTATTATTATATTTTACCGTTTGCCTTTGACTGTTTGACACGGATTTGAAAATAAACTTGCAACGCAAGCTATTAAATAAATATTATTATTATTTGGAATGATGTCTGCCTGCACTTAAAGCACTCTTAAAGTTTTACTGTGGCAGACTGGGTTTTCCCTGGCGAATATATATATCGATTTCAGCATTTCGCGAAACTGACATAAATATTAGTTTGAGTTTGATTTGATTTAAGTGTGATTAAAACTCCGTGATAAGCCCCGTTATCAAACACACAAACTGATTCAAATTGATCCACCACTCGACACTTTAGGGGCACCGGAATTTGCACATTTACAGCTACTTTGGCTGCTTGTTGTCTGCTGTGGGCTCTACTTAAAAACAATTTGCACCTTTTTTTTTGGCCAAGTTTTGTGGCTGTTGCCAGTTGGCTGGATAAACTTTTGTTAATTGCACACGAATCCGTCCTTTTTGTTGCCACCTGCCACCTGGCAAATATTATCCCCCAGACACTTCACAGTGTTGCTGTTGTTGTTGTTGCCACAGGAGTCAGTTTGGCTGGTGCAGCTAATTAAGGCACGCAAATTGTTTGTTTAGCTCGATTTAGAGGAACATTGTCAACACCTACGCTTATTATAATATTCGCCGATTTTATATTGCCACATCTGTATTTCCGATTCGGTATTTTGTTCCGCCGACAGCTTTCATTTGTTTCACGCGAATAAACAGCAACGTTGACTATAAAACTGACTGACTGACTCCCGGCTAATGCTATTCAGCCCGATGACTCCCCACACCCCGCAAGCCCTTTCATCTACTTGTGTAATGCTCATCGATATGCATATCAGTGCTCGCAGCTCGCGTGTCGATTGTGGGTAAATAAATAACACGAAACCCATTTTCCGCTCCTAGCTGCAGATGGCAGAGGGAAGTGGGAAGAGTGGCTAGCCCGCCTCTCAGAGTTCACTCCGATTGCAGTTGAACTCGCTGGAATTCCATGCGATTTGTATTTGTCCAATGTAAACAAAGAGCAAGTTTTCGCTTCGACAGGTTCGCAAGTAATCTTTGTTTTTTTTTTGAATATATGGATAGATACATAAATCAAACGACTCGAATGGCAATATACTTGAACTGTCGGGAAACTGAAGCATATTATATATAAGAACATCTATATATATATATATATATAAATATATATATAACAGTAAGTTTCTCTTGGAGGAATGCAGTTTTAATGCCTATAATGCATGAGAGGGTGTGTTTGTCAAAAGAAAATAGTCGGGGAAGTAAACTCGTCCATCTATAAGCTCAGGGAAGTGGTATTTCTTAACTAGATAAAAAATATATAAAAAAAAAATAGATTGCATAAGTAACTTCAAACTAAATACCAGTTTTTAGCATATCAATGCTACAATTTAATGCTCTTAAAAACCGGAAACTAGCGGATATCCGACAACCCACAGTTTAGCAAAACAAGATTTAAATTGTGGCTGACTTTGTTGCAACTTTTGCAACACTCGTCGCAGCCCTCGTTTGCTCCACAATTTGCATGTGTAGGGCAAAATCAGTGTTGCGCTTAAATAGAAAATAAAGAACACCCATATAAATAGTATTAAAATATATAATATATAGGAGTATATATAGTATATATATATATACATATATATATATATATATATATGTATATAGTAAACAAATAGTGAACTTAGGTGTTCCTTTTGTAACATTTGCCTTTAGATTTTGGCGGGAACTTTCTTTATTACAATGGCTGATGAAAACTTATGACTAAAGTTTACTTTTGGCCAACTTCAAGCTCTTCTTGTCTTACAAGTGTAAACTTAGCTCAATTAAACTTAAATTTAACTATGCTTAAGCAGGGGAGGAACAATCGACTCTTTTGGCTCTAGTCGAAAGTTGTAGTTGTTATTGTTGCTGTTGTTGTTGTTGTCTTTTTTACTGGTTGTGTTGTGGTTGCTGTTGTTTTGGACTCGCTGTTGCTGGGCTGCATTTGTTAAAGAATTTTGATAAGAAGTCTTGTGGTATACTTAGGAACATATCAACACATAAATAAACCCTCATAAAATACGATAAATTA
This sequence comes from Drosophila fungiperda, assembly GCA_035042345.1. NCBI lineage: Eukaryota > Metazoa > Arthropoda > Insecta > Diptera > Drosophilidae > Drosophila > Drosophila fungiperda. The sequence goes on along the minus strand of JAWNLM010000293.1, from coordinate 916,397 downwards.
TTTGATAATTTATTTATTTACTTACTCCTTGAATCTGCTGTTCCAGAATTTTCTGTGTCTCGTAAATTTTCAAAATTCCGATACAATATGGATTTTTGGTAGACATTTCGTTATCGAACTCCTCTTCTGTTAAATTTGAGCATTCCTAAATTAAAGGTAATTAAAATGTTTTATTCACAATTGCCTCACAAATTAAACTTATGCAGGATGACTTGACTAATTGTTATGCTTAACTATTTATAATAATCGTTATTTTACATAGATAGTTAAAATTAAAACCAATAAACCAGTGTTTTGCGGGGCTTTCAAAGTACCTACCAATACGACATAAATAATTATATCCAATTGTGCCTCAGACATGAAATATAATTTCCATAACATTTTCAAAACTTATCAAAATTGACTTACCAGCTTGGATAGCAGATCGGCAATCTGCTTCAAAACCATCTGATTCTTGAGACTTATGGAAAGCTCGTTGTCGCTTGTGCAACGCACCTGCTGAATTTCAACTGGAATATTGGAAAAGCGATTAACTTATTAATTCTCGATAAATTAAAATACGCACCTTCGGTGTGCTGGCATCTGCTATTCAGCTCCTGGTTGGCTTTATTGATGGCGTACAGGCGACGACGCAGTGCATCGATCAGTTGCATATCCATATCATCATCGGTGATCTGTGTGCTGCAGGCCAACGGAATATCCAGTTCACTCCAGTCGCAGTCCAGATTCCGCAGCTGAGACCGCAAATTGTCCAGTTTCTGAAACGTTTTGGCGCGATCTGAGTTCTGAGAAAGCGAATTATAGAGAGAGTTGTAGAGAAAGCTGCAAAGTATTTGCGACTACGTACGATTCTGTCGAATAAGCAGGAAAGTATCTTTCGCCTGGACTCCATACCGGCAAAGTCATTCTTGCTGATTAGATCGATGAACTCGGCCAGCTCCCGGTTGAGCATGCGCAGCAATTCGCTTGCCTGTTCCTCCTTCTCGTTGAGGCCTTCGAATAAGCAGCTGGTGTAGTCAATGTTATCGAAATCCCCATTATAATCCAGTGCATCCACGATTCTCGCCTTGTTGTTGGAATCTTGAGTCATATTTGACAGACAATCTTGCAGTTCCGTCAACTAAACAGAATTACTAAAACTTTATTTAGGTGTTTCAAAACTGATTTTATATAAAATAGTTTAAAAAAATATAAATGTAAAATTGAAAGCTTTGACAAATATTGACAAATATTGTGTTATTAATATAGATTAAATATTTATATTCTTAAGTATAACAAAGAAATTGATTAAGCTTAAAAACCTGTTGATTGAGCTGCGCTATACACTTATCCTTTAGGATGATCTTTTGTCGTGCTGTTTGGACCACTTCATCAAGGGCACACATCTGTGCCTTTAAATTACAGACCTCATCATGCTTGGAAGCCATCTCGTTGGCAAGCGATTTCATGCATTTGGTAACCTGAAATCAAATATTTGATGCATATAAAAAGAACATTTTTAAATCAATTAAATTAATTTAAAACTACTTTATTTCAATCACAACCAAATACAAGAAACACAACGAAAGTACAATAATTAAATCGGTTGTGGTATCTTTTTGTTTTTAGAATCTTCGTCGCCATAGAAGATCACAAGCTGGTTATCAATGAGCCACTTATTTGCTATATAGCCGACATACCTCACTTTCCGAACGATACTGATCGCCCTGGGTGCCCATCAGCTGATCGACTGTCATTGTCTCCAGGGTTATATCATCCGTGATCCAGTTGTTATGATGAAAGGCTTCTTGCACCAATCTTATAATGGCACATAAATCTTTACGTAACTTGCGATTCTCATCGAGAACATCATGATGCTCCCCACGCACCGACTGAAAACAGCTAACGGTCTTATTGTAGGCCTCCTTCTCCATGGCGGGCAAATTGCCCAAGAGCTCTTGGTTAACATGCATCAGCATATCGACCCAATCCTGATATGTCGCCAGACGCAGCTGCTATTCCAAAAGCCGCAAACATTTATAATAACAAAATAACACGAACATTAAACCGATATTTAGGCTTACCGAATCTCTGTTGCCCTGTTGATCCATGCCATCGATATCCTTGAGTCTCTTGAAGAATATGCTATTTATCTTAAGGGTCATCATGCCCTCATCCCCGAAAGTCTCGCGCATCTTCTTCAGTTTATTGAGAAATATATCCGTGGATAGAGGCTCTGTAAATGTTCTGGTGCACATACAGTTGCAGCCGGCGGCATCATCAGTTGCATTTGTTAAGCTGCGTGTTGCATGTGGCGGTGACTTCGATTCCAGCTTTATTTGTGTCTGTATTTGGACAGGTTTCTGGTCTTCGTTGAACATCTCTTTTTGCTCACTGGTTGCAGTGGTGTCTGGCTCGCTCTTCACCTGTTTCACTTCCACTTCATTCATCAAATGATCCTCTCGTGTTTGCTGCTCCTCCGCCTGTGAATGGGCCGGAATCAAACCCATTGTTTCGGCATTAAGGCAAAAAACTCTACGCTGGTTCATTGCAATGAAGTTCTTAGACTATCAAACTAAAATTAAAATATCTTTATAGAAAAAAAATTAAAATATAAGCCGAGAGATTTTCCTATTGAGTGACGAGTTGCAAAATAAAGTGAATGCCGATAATCCCAAAGCGACAGGCCTACTTGGATTCGATCGGTTTTCGTTCAGAGACTCCAAATGCAGTTTTCCTTACTGTAAATCACGCTTTGCTAAGGTCACTAACTTTACACACGCAACCGTTAACATACAAAAAAAAAAAAACAAACATAAAACATAAAACAAAAACATAACAACAATTGTCAAGTAATAGCAATGTTAATGTTAACAAAAAATTGAAAAATACAAAATAAAATTAGATTTCTATTCGTCTAACGTTCAAAGCGAACCTTGGCAACGACGCTGGCGTTGAAAGTGACTGCGGCAGAATCGGCGTCGGCGGCGCGTTCATATCTTTTGTTTGTAGTCTTCTGACGTAGGTTTGTTTATTTTCATAAGCGTTCTACATATGTATAAATTCACATATATATGTATAAATATTCTTGTTTTGGTTTTTTTGCTACACACATACACACACACGCACGCACGAGACGGTCTCGGTTTTCAGTTTTCAGCTTCAGTTTTGGTTACGATTTCAGCTTTTTCACACCCGAGTGTTCCACAATTCCAATTTCACACCTAATTCCACGACCGCGTTCTGCCCGCTGCGCTTGGTGACCGAACGGCAACTGAGCGCGCACAGGAATATGTGCGTCTGAAGTGCACACGACTTATGAGTTACGAGCACATGAGTTGCAGAGTTACGAATATGGGCAATATCACTTGCTTATACCCTTTGCCTAAAAGCGGAATTGAACTGAGTATCACTCCATAAACAACATACTTTAAAATATATATTTTACTTGTTGCGATTCGGGTCAACATTATAAAATATTTATATACATTCTTTTAAATAACGTCCAATATATGTTGTGCAAATACGCAACAGTAGTTGAACCGCTTACAGGGTATTTGCTAGTACAGCATCTAAAATAAAGTAGTATTGACGTGTGTTTTTTTTTTAAGATTTGCTGCTCCAATTGAGCACTTTTCTCTCGCTCTCTCTCTCTCTCTCTCTTTGTCTCTCACAGCTATGCACACGCGCTTGGGCTCAGCCTTATCAGTTTGTCAGATCGAATCGAATTGGATCGCCATCAGAATCTCAACTGGAATCGGCGTCTCCGTCTCCGTGTTAGTATCTGTGTTTGCCCAAGAACTTAGCATATTTATTTTACAAATCACAAAACAACTTATTTATATTTGCACAGTTTCGTGACGCCGGCCGGCGGGCCGTGCAACCGGTGGTACAATATTTGTTATCAATTTAATTGATAAATAATTATAATTTACCAACCTATTTGCTGGTTAGATAAGTGTGTTTACAATAATATGCGGCCGAACACAGACGTTAACTAGTCGTTACAAATATTATAACAACAAAAAACACATCCCATTTTAATTTACAATTATAAAATATATTCATATATTAAGTACTCAAAAACGGAAAAAACTTCAGTATGAAACAATTTATTTAAGGAAAAGTTGTTCATGTGAATTATAATTTCTTGTCTTAGCCATTGATAGGACTATACGAATTAAGATAAAGTAGATTTGAATAAAAGAAGGGGCAAGTCCTTCCACTATTTGAATATTAATACTTGATTAGTACAAAAAAGTATCAAAGCTTGGTCATATCCTTACATCCACAGAGTCTGCGCATTAAAAGATTCTCGGATTTTGCCCTGCTAGTGAAATGTTTACAAGTATTTGAGTTCTTAGATGATCACAAAATCCTAGAACACAATAATCAAAATAATTGGTCCTTAAGCACACCCTGACTCTTCAAAATCAGCAGGGATAAGGCCGCTTTGGAGCCCATATGCTCGTCGCATGCGTTTTCCTAAGAGTATGTTGCAATATTTTTTGTGGGTTTAGCGAATTCAGCAACCTGGTGCATGCACATGCTACCCCAAACTGCTGCAAAGAAAACAAACGTAAAATGACCCATTTTCCATCCGGAAAAGAAAACAGTGTTTTGTTTATTGTTACTCTTTTCAAACTTTCACATAAAACACGTACACTGTAAATTATAACGCTCATATACGTTTTATTTATATTATTTTCCATACATAAGAACAAAAGATTTATGTACAATTTTTTATACGCTTTTTTGTTTTGCTCCTCTGACTCCATTCATGCGCTTATATTAATAAATGGACTCTCACATAATGTTGCAGTAAATTTTCATTTTTCTTCCTTACTTAATATTTTAAAGTTTAAAAAAGCAAAAATGTGCAAAAACAAATATCTGTTGAATATATATCAACTGGTATTAATATGGATTTAGGTCCATTGTTCCAGCAATCAAATAGTAGATAAACACCTTTCATACACTTATTTAGTTTTTCATTAGTTTAAGGTTTAAGGGCCTGCACACGAATATGAGCGAATTAAGGTATTTAAAAAATCGATTTAAAAATGTCTATATTTTAAAGTCTGTTCACTTGAATCTCAAATATTTGCTTGTGATTTTTAATATGGTTGGGTTTATTTTTGCTCTTCGACGGCTCGAGAGTTACGTAAAAATGTACATGAAACGCTCACTAAATTTATTATTCATTTATAAATTTATTATTTTAGCTAAAATTTATACTGCTGCTTAGAATTAAGTTTTGCATTATGCATTAATTCTTACGTTTGCTTCGCTTACGCTTCTCAATCCAGTGTGTGTGTATGTGTGTTTGGGTATGGATGTGTATGTGCGTGTAAGTGTGTGTGTTGTGGACTTATTGATATAAATTTTGTTATTGTTGCTAAATTGTTAACTTGTGGCGCATGTTTTGTGCCTCAAAACCGAGAAAATTGTGAAGAAGAAAAGTAGCGTAAAATAAAAACATTCAAGGAATTTAGAGAATAGTCGAAATTATAGAAAGCAATGGCATTAACGAGATAGATTGGAGAATTCTGCCATTCAAAGATTAGCAATAACTGTTCAATTTTTAACGTGTCAGGCTAACAAATTTCGCGCTTGTCTGTTGAATTATATAATTGTTGTAACATCTTGGTCAAAAAATAGGATTCTTGTTGTTATTTTTTTTAACCGAATTATAGAAGAAATGGAAACATTTGTATTGGCTTGAGAGGAGATGTGGCAGTTGATCGTGTCTGTCAAGCTTTCGATTGCAAAATTATGAGTATGATGCCAACGGATTAAATGAGTGATGGGATGTGGATGCCATTTAAGCCAAGTAAATGTACACCTTACGATCCTCCGGCGTTCGCGCCAGATATTCACGCTCGATAAGGCCTTCGATTCGCTTTTTTATGAACACGGGCGAGGGCAAGAAACGTGACTTCAACTGCGACGTTACGTCCGATACAAGAAGATTGTGCTGTTTACATTGCGAAAGATAGCGAAATTGATTAGTTGTTATTGTCAATATGAATTGCAAGATTAAATAATTTACCGCCATGCGTTTGCGCGCCTTCATAATGCGTACAATGGCCGCTTCAATTTCATGCTTGCGGTCCTCATCCACTTTGCCGCGCGTCTCCTTTCGTTCCGGCTCCGATTCGCCCTTGGCAGCAACAGTTTGTATCTTCACCCTGCATGCCGTGTTCAAGAAATGAGTAGTTTAAAATAATTGTAAGTGAAAATTCAATGATATGTGGCACCTGTGGAATTTGGAGACAAATGCATCGTTCACATAAAACTCGTCCGAAGGCTCAATATCCTTTGTTTTCGTCTTGGAATTGCGCACGAGCAAACGCTGTGCGGGCTTACCCATCGACAGCGATTGCAGTGCGCGCACTAGCTCGCGTTCGGGTATATCCGTCTCTTGGTGTATATCATCATAGCTTAGCACATCCCGATTGTTGTACAACAACAAAACGCACATCTACAATAGGATCGTGTATAAGAATGATAGAAATCAAGCAATCTAATTTATTTACTCACCTGATAGGTAGACACTTGTAATATATGCTTGCGAGTTGTGGTGGGCACTGCGAAGCCATTTGAACTTGAGCTTGGCCCATCCTTATCCTTGTCGCTGTCGTTCGCTTTGCGGCCATAGAACTCGGCATTTATGTAGGCAGTTCCTGTGTTCCAAATTAAATAAATAATACTCTTAGTACAAAGTAAATGGAGCTGTGCCGCCTAAGCACAATTATAACGATGAGTACTCACCCATTTGCGGTTGTAACGTAAGTTGCCGACCCGAATGCTTGTCCAGATAAAACTTCTTAAACACATCAAAGGCTTCGCGCGGCGACGAGGGTATGTTGCAATTGGGCGTTGCCGTCTGTGGTTACAGGGTAAAGCTCACCATTAGTAATCAATTTGATAAATAGTCGTTTGTAAATCTACCTGTGTGGGCCAAAATCCAGTGGTCAGTATGCGCACCGTAAGCTCTACGCCGCTCAATGAGAAACTATTATTATTTACATAATTCTTAAACTCATCCATAATCGTATTGGAGACGGACATATCCTTGAACATGCCCTCCAGTTTTGATGTAAATTGACAGCCACATTCAGTCTACAACCAGAACGAAGAAACGGTTAATGAATTAATTAATATTTTATATAGTTTGTTAAACTTGCCTTTAGTTTGGATATCATGTTCTTTTCAAAATCATCTGATACTGATTTGTTGAGCAACAAACGTTTGGCCAAATGCGTTTTGTAGTAGCGCTCGAAAACATCCTTTTCAAGTAGGAATCGGAAGAGGACCATCGTTTTATCCAGTATGGTTTCAATTTCAAGCTCACTCATCTGCAAGAATCAATATTTTTAAACAAAGATAACAAAATGAATAAATTAAGGAAAGAATATATTGTAATACTTACACCCTTGCCACCTTTTTTCAGTTTGTCATCGATGAATAGCGACAGATACTCGGGTGATTTGTTGTTCAGATTAAGAAAGTGCTCAAAGTCAGCGGAAATGACATTCTTGAAGATCCGATCATTGCTGAATGAGTGAAGCAAAAATTGATCGAATCTATCCTTCAGATCGAGCAGGTTTTGCACAAATGTTATGGGATTTGTGGTGCCATTCTCCTCTTCCTTGACCAGCATGCTGCCCTGTTCGCGCAGATACGCAGACATTGTATCGGCTATCACTTTGAGGCCCTCATCCTTGAGGCGTGAGAACAGTTTATATGTGCATGCTAAGTCGTCGGTTTTTGAGTTCTTAATCATATGCACGACACCCGAATTTTCCATTTCGACAATGGTTCGCATGTGTTTCTTAATAAGCTCCTCTTCAACGACGCGCACAATGCGAGGCTCCGTATCCTTGTCCAAATATAGTGTCGCACGTGACGATTCCTCGGTGATGCGCGCCTCCACTTTCTTGATGTAAACGCCAGCGTTGTTCTCCTCAAGAAATTTCTGGGATTCGTTTCGGTAAAAGGACGCCGACTGCGCAAGGAAAGGCTTCTCAAAGTCTTCCTCGTAAACGGTTCGCGAATTGATTCCCAATGTTATCAGCATCGTGCAGGCATTCTTGATTGCCAAGTGATTGATCGGTTCTCCTCTGCGCTCCTCTATAACCATGCCCAGTAGTCTGTCCCGTAGCGCCTTTTGAATCTCCGGAAAACGAACGATCTAAATGAGAATGAAAGAAAGCACCAGATTACAATAAAGGAAATCAAAAATAAGGTGAAGTTAAAGATTCCACTAGGAGTGCAGAGCACTAGCTGACTTACCTGATCCCTGAATAAGTTAAGGCCCAAATTATAGACATTATCCAACCCACGTTGCTGCACATAGACACGGTCCATGTACATGAGTATGTCGCGTATCATGACCATTGAGGTCTGATGATCTGTCCATGCCTGATTCAGTTTGGATAGAAATGTACTGTTCAAACTCTCGAGCACATCCTGTCGCACCTTCTGCTCCAGATGCTCCGAGACGACGTTGCTCAGTCCATTATACAGGCGATTGCCATGCTTATGCAGCACCATATTGTAGGCATTGCGATATAACTGCTCGAAGGACAGGCCCGAATTGTTCTTCTTTTGTATCTCCTGTATGGCATTTTTTAAGGTGGCCCAAATGTCATCCACATACTTCTCATCCATGGAGGCCTGCACAACAAAAGGAAAAAGAAATTGTTGGTTAGTTAGTTATCAATTTAACTTGAAATATTCTTATTTTTGGAGGAGCTAACATTAAATGCTCGACGCTTATATTCGGGCAGCCACAATGGGTATTTGCGTCCGAATTCACGCAATTTCATTGGCATGGCACCAGATACCACAGACATAGATCCATTGGCTGATGTGCCTGACGTGGAACAAGTGCTGAAACGGGGCACTGGCTGTGTTGCATCCACAATCAGCGGCACATTCAAATGATCAGGGCGTGGATGATGATGTTGCTGCGGCTGCTGGCCGTGGACATTGCGTACGCTGCGAGAGCGCTGATTAAAGTTATTCGAGCCGCCGACAATGCGCGAATGAAACGACGTTGATTGTTGTGGATTAAGGGGACGGGACGGAGACGGGTTGCTGATATTTATTGGCTGGCTATAACCAGACGGCGTTGCATGCATTTGAGTTGAGTGTGATGATCCTGGAAAACGCGCACCACAGGCTCCACGATGGGAGCCCAGTACACGCTCCCAACTGTATCGGTGCTCCCCAATTATGTAGGGAGTCTGGCCAGATGCCAGCTGCTGCTCCTCTTCAGGCGGCCGAACCTGCTGCTGTTGCTCTTGTTGTCGTTCCGCTGGTGATGCACGGGAACGGCTGCCGCCTGTTGGCCTTATTGACATCCGCTTGATGGCGTTAGCGTTCCAAAAATGTCGAAATACAGTCGCCTGCGCTCGTCATCAATGCGTTTCCTTTTTCTCTGCTGCTTTACTATGCTGTTTTTATTTGTGTTTTCAACACACAACAATTTTTCGAAACTAAGTTGAGATTGAGAGCAAACTTAAAAACTAAAATGAGATGAATCTTTTTGTTTTCATCAATTTTAACTCTGACAGAATTGTGGCGAATCAGTGTTAGACAGCGTTGCCAGCCTGCTGAGCCAGTGCCAGAGAGGGAGAGATCACATATTTTTATCTAACCCTGTATCTTATCACAGTTCACAACTTATTGCAGTCTCATGCTCTGACCGGCAAATTTGTTGTTTGTGCAAACTTACCGGAAAGGCGCGAATGCGCATTTTGCCCTCCTTCTTTTGAGAATTCCCCCGATGGTTCATGTTTGGTTTTTGGCCTTGTCGACTCTGCTCCTCTTCAACTTTTCCAGCTCGCTGGTACGCTCTCTGCCGGAGCGGCAGCGGCAGCGCTGCTTTCGGCTCGTTGTTCTTCTTGTAAACAAACGATTACGTCGTCGTCGTCAGCAGCGTTGTTTTTGTTGTAATTGTAATTGTTTGCGTTGACTAAACTTTCTGGGCGGCGGTTAGCTAACGAGGAAAAAACCAGTTATAAGTTTAGGTTTTTTTTTTTAATTTATTTAATTTCTTTTTTTTTTGCAATTAAGGCAACTGCAAGTCAGCAGGCAGCGACCGCAGCCTGCGTCTCTTTGTGACACACATGTCAGTCTGTATCATTTACTCTCTCAGACACTTTCATTGTCTCCGCGGAGATCTTTTCGACTGCTTTCAGAAATTCAACTTTGTTACACACACACAAACACACAGCTAGGCAGGAAGGCACATAAAGAGAAATGTTAAAAAAAAAAACTCAAGAATTTAATTACAGTTTGCCAACAAGTAATAAATAAAATAAAACACCAGCGATGCGATGCAGTCGAATAGTTGTAAGCGTTTCCTTTAAATAAGATTGTGTTTTGTTGAAAATTTGATGTTTCTTTTTCGTTTTTTTGCTATTTTACTTTTTATACATGGCAAAGAGACTAAACGCGTTTGTATGAGTGTATGTTTTTGCCGTCTATGTGTGTGTGTGCGCTTGTTTGTGTGTGTGTGATGCTTCTTGTTGTGTTGTACCTTTTTAGATTTAGCGGTGTTCACTTGTTTCTAACGAAATTTTTCTGATTTATTGCTTATTATTTGTTTTGCGTTGAGGCCGTAGTTTTGTTGATAATTAAAAAACTGATTATTGCGTTATCATGCATTGCAATTTATATTGATTATAAGTAGTTCATCTGACTAATTCGGCTGTTATGTTGTTATGCTCTAATTTTCGATATTTTGCCATTCCGATATACGATAACAATTGCTGGGCTGGTCTTACTAAAGTTTCTTGCAAGCAGACCTGTATTGAGATTGTGTTATCGATGATATTTAAGCAGTTCATTTTGTATTCATTTAGCAGAACTGAGAGAAATTTAGGCTTTTTATTATAAAATATTGAAACAAGTTTTAATGAGAGATACTGACTACACGTTACCATAAATCCAAGATGTGCAACATTCGATAAATTAAAAAAGAATCGACTAACATGTGAAATATTTAAATAACACGCGCACCCAAAAGTATGCAACCTCAAAGTTACGCGCCAAAAAATCAAAATTTAAATTTACATATTTATTTAATTAAATTACAACCATTTATTAAACCAGGAAAGTGAAAGCTTGCTTTGTGCAATAACTAATTAGTTATATGCCAAGTGTTTCATATAACGAATCATATTTGAATTATGACAACTTAAAGATGCACTGTAATTTGATACTTTGGGTTGATATTTTGTTGCCACCGCATGCGGCTTGTTTTATATGCACTGGCAATACAAATGCTGATAAGCAAATTGCCAAAAATTTACAACAAAGTTATGCATTTAATTTGTGTATAAATTATGCCGTATTCAACTCGCAAAATTCCGTCTGTCCTGTCTGTTCGTCTCCTTGGCCCGTGCGTGTAAATTATGCGCACTTTCACCGCGTTGGTGTTGCAGTTGTTATTTTTGTTGTTATTGCTGGTTGTAGCTGTTGCCTTTCGTGGCATGCAGGCCTGATCTGGCCTGGCGTCCCTTTGGTTCAGCCTGTCGCCTTCTTCTTCTTGTTATTGTTGCTGTATTTGATGGCCGTGCGTCGAAATTAATTAGCCGCACTTCAAGCGTCCGACTGCGTAGGTGTTTATGTCAAATGTCTGTCCTCCAGGACGCAGCGGTGGCATGGTGAGGGGAAGGGGGAAGAGGGTCATCACTTGTTGCAGTTTATTGTCATCAATTTATGCGTATTTATTACAATATTTCCATGCATGTAAATTGTAATGTGCCTCGAATTAATTACACGCCATGCATATCAACACGAATGTTGCCAGCACTGCGGGTGCAACAAAATGTTGCCAGCCCAGTTGCTGCCGCCGCATAGAGTCAGTCAGTCAGTAAATGCGCAAATATAAGCAAAATATGCCACATGATAATAATAAATAATAAGTCGTGCGGCATCGGGAGAGCATTCATATTCACACCAGTGCATGCTAAACAGTCTGTGCAACAAGGTTAATAAATCATGCAACTGCAGCCGTCGAGTGTCAGACAAATTCACTGAAATTTCAATGAAAAAATCAAAACAAATGCTGAACAAAACGGAGCTCAGTCCCAAAAATGGTAGTACGTATGTTTAAACTACCATTGCCTAAAAGGCTGCCGCATCAATATAGAGCATGCATAATCCAACAGCAGCAGCAGCAACAGCAACAGCAACAGCAGCAACAGCAACAACAACATCGGCAACAACTACGAGTTACAACTTGTCGGCATTATGAATAACTTTTGGATTTGAATGTGAAATAAACGCTTTGTCTAAGCTAGCTGGCTGGCTAACCGGCTACCGTTAGCAACATGGCCAAAAGTTGTGGCGAATGTTGCCAATGATTTATGCAACAACATTTGATGAAATATAATACAAAAGGCGCACAGCAACAACAGCAACAACAATAACGGGCCAAAACAAAGATAAATTGCTGGTGCAGCAAATTGCAAACTATATAAGGTTTAAATGCAAAGTTGTGGCCTGTCGTACACTCAAAAAAAATTATGTTTTGTCTTTTATTCTATAGAAAAACTTGGCTCATATTATTTTTAATAACTTTGATGTTTGAATAATTTTATTCATAAAGGTAAAAAATATATTTTGTAATATTAACAACATTTTCTGTTACCAAATATATATTTTTCTGAAAGCCTTTTTTTTACGTGCACAAATGAATTAAAGTGGCGCTTGTTAATAGTTTGCAGCAACATTTAATCAATTGTTGAAAGCACACAAAAATCGCCTTATACTTACCTTAAGAACATTTTTGAAATAGCATTTTTTGGAATTTGTCTCAATTTATGAAGAGATAAGCAAATCTTTGACTAATAAACTAATACTCGCCACATTTCCACAATAATTGATAACATCGATTTGGACTATAATTTGAGGTTTTATTAGTTTTGCCTTCGTCATTTGAAATTTCTTATTGTGTTGTTAAAGTTCACAGCTTGGATCCCTTTGATGGCTATTCAGAGGTTACAGTGTGGATGGGTCCAGTGAGAGCGATGCACTCAATTTCGACGAGGGCATCCATTGGCAACTTGGCCACCTGGAAGCAGCTGCGTGCAGGGAAATCCTTGTTGAACACTGCAAAGAGAGCAGATCGTCGCAATCGCATCGTAAATGTTTACGATTGTTGTTTGCGTATTAAAGTAATTATATTATAAGTGTTGCCATGACGGGTGATAAGCCAGCAGATGCCGCTGCCTTATCGGCGGCATTTGTACAAAATAAAAAGAGGAAAAGCTATTGGAATACTTACCTCGTTTGTACACTTCGTTGACTGCACCAAAGTCGTTGAGATCTTTTAGAAAAACGGTGTTCTTGACCACCTTATCGACGCCCGAATCAGCTGCTTTGAGTGTTGCCTCCAGATTTGCGAGCGCCATCTCTGTTTGCTCAGTGGCGCCACCTGGCACAAGTTTCATAGTTGACTTGTCCAGGCCCAAACAGCCGGACACATAAACAGTGCGATCGGCAACAACAGCTTGACTGCAACAACAACATGTGAACTGACAGGTTCAGATCTTTAATTGCCCTTGATTTGCTTACTTACTTGTATGGAGCCACAGGCTTGGCTGCGTTTGCAGTACTGATAAGTTTACGCACAATTGTCGACATGTTTGATAATATGTTCTACGTATTCCTTGCACCTGTTGCTTGTGTCTTGACTTCAAGTTGACTGACTATTTTTTACTTCACGCTGCGAACTGTTATCAGCGAAAGCTTTTCCAAGCGAACTGTTATCTACGAAAGCTTTTCACAGCGCTCTCACTTTGCTCGCTCTCTTCACGTGTACACACTGTGCAACACTATGAAGCTTTATGAACTCAATCGCTTTTTAATCTGTAACAATTTACAGCACTAGATGCACGAGCTTTTCATTAAATATGTGCATATATTTATGTGGTTTTGGTCAATTGGGTCGCAGACACTTTCTCTAGAAGCAGCAGCCAATATTTGATTTAATGCATGCCACGTCACTTTATGCGGCTGGCACGCCCTATTTACCCTGGCTAATTATTTATTATATTTGGCAATTGCTGTCTGTCAGTCGCTGTCAGTAAAGAAAGCACCGTTGCCAGAATTTTTACGCATGCCAAAATATCAAGCTCCATAATTATTATTATGCGATCTCCAGCTCGAAAATGTGGTTAGGGTCTTAATCTTCTTGACTTTCTGCATGGAAAAGGTAAAAACAAAGACGAAGGAGAATGAGATGAAGCAGCAGAAAACGAAGACGAAGGCAACACTGACTGGGTGCAGTGCTGGGCAGGCGTAGGTGCAACGCAGAGCACACAGAACACGCCCTGAAAAACACGCCTGCCCCAAAAAGATTGATTGCAGTCGCTTTGCTGCATTGGGGCAACCCACGAAGATGCAACGTTCAAGAAGAAATTTTTGTTGGTTGCCCTACAGCGTTTTAATGTCGCATTTTAGCGCATTAATTACTTTATGATCCACTTTATGCGCATAAAATATGCGCACCATAAACTGCATTTTTTGTCCATAAAAAAATAAGCAATTTGCTGAGCATCCTCGAATGCTTCGTGGGTGTTGACTGCCTGACTGAATTTTCGGACTGAATAAACTTTGCACAGTTCAAATTGAGCATATTCTACATTGATATTAATTAGTGGAGAGTGGAGAGCGTGGCGTGGAGAGCTTGTGGAATTGATTTATATGCATATATATATAATTTCCTTATATCGCATGCCATATAATGATAGCCTGTGGCATTTACAAACAATTTACATTAAATGCTTTAATAAATAAAGCTTTAAATAAGCTACAGCCAATGCAGCCCATATAATTAACATTGTGCTCCACTCCAGCAATAACAATAACAAATTGCCTCCGAACTGGGAAGGTGCACAAGCAAAAGCAAAAGCAAAAAGGGCCACAAAGAGTGGAGAGAAGAGAATCGCAAACAGCAAAACAGGACAACAAGTTGCAGTTGCAGTTGAAGTTGCGGCCGCACTGGAAGCAGGTCAATATTTATGGCACTTGTCTTTGGCTGCAGTCAAAGCTAAAACAAAGATCCTATCGAAGATGAAAACGTTGCTTAGTTTTACTGATTTTTCCTCGCACATCTGCAGCAAACTTTCCCTTTTCTTTTCCCCCCCCATTTGTTACAACTCGTCATTTAATGCTGCCCATTTTTTTTACTGTCTTAAATAACTTCATTTGTTTAAGGCTTTATTGGGGCTTTATTAAAGCGCCGCAAGCGGCTGCTCGTCGCTGCTGGAGTTGAAAACTGTGGCAGGAACTGCTGCTGCGTCGGCAAATTGCAACAATTTCTCAGGCTTCACTTGCTGCTCTCGCCTGCCTCGCCTTGAGACTAGTCTCTTGGCCACTATAATTTGCATGTGATTTTTATGGCTCGGCGATTTACTTGTTAAATTATTTGTTTTTAATTTGCTGCGTAATTGTTGGGTTCATTATTATAGCTTATCGACCAGAAGCTGATCCGCAGATTGCAATTCTAGGATTCCAACACTTGCCTATTAGCGCACAAATTTATGTTTATGGCTTTATATTCAAACGGCTCAAGGCCAAAACAATTGGCCAAACAACTTTGAACAGCCCCAAATAGAATGGTCGAGTGCAATATCGTAAATTTAAAGAACAACTATTTCCAAATCGATAACAAAATAACTCGAGGCTTGAAAACGAAACCATATTTGAAATAAATATATATTGAAAATATTTGTTTGCTCTTTCAAACTTAATATTACAATTCTGGTCCCAACATTCGGTCAGAACTTTCCACAGTTAAAACGGATTTTCACATTTCTCAAATAATACTAAATTTGAGAACACGATTTTTGCTTGAAATTCATGTTAAAATTCTGCCC
Source organism: Drosophila fungiperda (assembly GCA_035042345.1). Classification (NCBI taxonomy): domain Eukaryota; kingdom Metazoa; phylum Arthropoda; class Insecta; order Diptera; family Drosophilidae; genus Drosophila; species Drosophila fungiperda. The sequence goes on along the minus strand of JAWNLM010000293.1, from coordinate 900,516 downwards.
GGACTAATTCATTCTTATTTCGTTTGGCTGCTGCCATTTGAGAGTTGGTGCATCTGGGCAAATAGCAATTAATAAGCCGCACTTAAGCGCAGCCACGCCCACTTGCCCAAGAGTGCACTTGTGAACATATATGAATGTGTGTCTGCCAAATATTTGCCGATGCCAATAATTCAATTAACTTGGCCAAAGCTAAAAGAGACCTGCAACACCAAAAACAGGGCCCTCAGGCTGGGGGCTGGAACAGCCCGGTCCTGGCCTGGTCCAGCAAATATCAACAACACATTTATTTCACAATTGGCGCACATTAATCAATGGCAAAGGCATATTGGCTCCGAATCGGGGTGCCACAAACAAGTACCTATACATAAATGGCAACTGGAGGAGAGTGGACCGCAATTAAAAGCAGATTAATAAGCCGCCCAGTGGCAATAGGCTGGGCTGGGCTGGTTGTGGGGGCTCAGAGCACAGAGCTCAGGTGCAGGCAACGCCTTGGAATTGACTTGGCTGTTGTCATCCTCTCTCGCCTAGTTTTCAGCTCTTGTCTCGAATTACAACTGTGTCCGTCCGATTGTGGCCCACTTTAATTGCACTTTTCATACTTGTTAATTTTTCAATTTTCCTTGACCACCGACAGTGGCCAGTTGCCAAATGTCGAACGGCTTGGGATATTCGTGGACCGCACACATAGATGCTGGGTACAGGTGGACAGGACAGGCGGATCGGACTCTCCCGGCTTTTGCAAAATGCACAGCGGGCGCAGCTGTTGTCTGTGGGGGCGCCTCGTCGCTGCATTTGGGCCAAATTAATTGCAAGCGATTAAATTTCAAATTTTCCATGCCAACTCCATATACCAACTATCCAGAGTCAGTGGCAACAACAACGGCAACAACAGCAACAACACATCGACATTCGCTTCCGTGCTGCGAGTTTTGCGTGCAACATTTTGCAGCCTGCCTCCGTTTGGTTTGCCCACCTCATAAAGTGAAAATCATTAGTTTTCATTTGTGGCGTTTAGGGCGTGTGCCGCCCGCTGCACTGCTGGCCACAAAAAATTGTCGTGCAACTGTTTTGCATTGCAAATCCAAATGCAACTCCAAGTGCAATTTTCACTTGCGTCGTCGCGTCAACTTTTATTTTTGTTTTTTTCTTAGCTGCCTCAAGTCGCCGCTGTGGCAGTTGCATGTCAGCCGCAGTCATGTGTGTGTTCTCCTGTGGCGAGCTTAGCACAGCTCAGCTATCGATGCTATTACATATACCCTGTAACAAAATATCCACTCCAAATGGGAGTAATAAAGTTATGAAAGAAAAGCAGTAATATTTTTGAGAAGTCAAATTGGCACTATATATTCCATATACTATATATATCCTATATACAATTTGTGCATAATATTTGATATCTGTATCGGTATATATAAATAGGGTAACTCGCAGTCTGGCACACTTTGTGTTGGCAATTGTGATTTTGTGGTAATTAAAAGCATTTACTTTTGCCCTATGACAGCTGCAATGGATAGCAAATAAATTCCAGATATGTTTATTTGAAAGGAGATATTTTATATAGCAATAGCTAAAAGTTGAAAGGTTTCGACAGACTTCAAATAGACTGAAAATAAAATATGTAAATTAAATGAATGCCAACACTTAAAACGTGAAGTTTGATTAGATAACTGCCTAAAATATTTAATATCTCATATTGAATTTGCTGTAAGAATCGCAATAAATACAATATTTAATAGATAAAATGCTTATTCAATTGTTAATAAATACATTCCATGCATATTTCTAAATAACGTTAGTTGACAGGTCCAAACACAAGAAAAAAAGCCAAAAAAAAAAACACAGGCCATGTGAAACTTAGTGGCAACAAAAACCTTTTGGGAAAACTATTTAGTTGGTCTTTAAGTAACCCACCGTGGAACGTCAAGTTCAAGTATCAAAGTTCAAGTCATAACTCGTCGTTTTGGCCTCATCATCATCATTATTACCATCAGGCCGAGAGCAACATATATAAGTAACAAAGAGTCGGGAAGCGTTGCACTAAATCAAGCCCACATAGTTTGAGAGCTTGGCCGGCATCAGTTTTAGACAGCTTCCACACAGTAGTCCACTGGGCACAGGGGCACTCAGTGGCACACACACACACACATACACACACAGAGATGTGCACAGAAGCTGCGCAGTTCGAAGAGTCGCAGAGTCAACGTCAGCAGCGGCATCAACAGCATCATCATTAAAGCCTGGCCAAGATAAACACACGCCAAGGCGCAGCCCGAACATGTGTTGCCTGTCGAAGCCCAACGAAGCGGGGCCACAGCTATGAGGCCCACAGGTTCCTTCCTAAATAACTACCCTGCGTAAATAGAATCGGGGCATATTATTATAGTTGTTTGAATCTAAGCACATTTATCCTTGTCCAGTCCATTTATTTTACTGTGTCTATTTAGGAGTATTAAATATCACAAGTATAGCATAACAACCAAAAACAAACTATAGAGTATCTACTAGTCGTTCCCTCCCCTCTACTTGATTTTTTATTTATTTTTCTACTATTTTTTGTTGTTTGTTTGTAGTTTTGTGCCGGGCACATTGGTAGCAAAAAACCGGCAAAAGCGCACATAAATTTTAAATATCACAACTTGGCCTAGGCCAAGGAAGATGCTGGCCGGAACAATGGTTTTGGCCACAACACCATATTTGGCAATACCTGAGCAACTTGGAGGTCTTCTGCCCCAGAACCGCGGCCAGTCTGTAATGCAGTTTGTACGCTTTTTTATTGACCTGTGCAACACAACTCGAATGAGGGCTGCCTCATTAGACTCACTGCCTCAGGGTCTTGCTGCTGCTGGTGCATTGCTGCGTATGAGTAATGTTTAACAGTTGTTAAGTGTATGTGTGTGAGAAGTGTGTGTGTGTTTGTGAGTGTGTTAGTGCTCGATTTACACGGCTGAAAGGATTAATTCGTTACCAATTTGTTATAATATTCAGTCATAGCGATAAATCTATTAATTAAGCTGACGGTTGTTGTTCCTCTCGCTGTTGCTACTTTCGGTGTGTGTGTGTGTGTGTGTGTGTCTTTGGGGATTTTGCAGCTGAAAAATTACAACGCTTTTTTACAAATTCGCTGCGGTTACTTTGAGCAGCTGTGTGTGAGTCTCGAGCTGTGTGTGTGTGTTTGTGTGTGTGTGTGTGTGTGCCTGGTGTGTAAATTTGTTGAAATTTAAAGCAGTGGGTGGCCTGAAAGTGGAAATGAGCAAATAAAACCATTTATGAATCAACAATAATTTTGAATACCCTACAATATTAATTCGCAAAGTTGTATCTGTTTACTAAATCGGAAACTAAAAATATTGGAATCGTTTTACTATAGCGTTTTCCCGCCTTAGATAATGCTTGGATAAGAATATTTAACTGAGTCTCACCAGTGTTGTGCACTCAATCAAAATTTATTCAAGACTGTTCTTATAGTTAACATTATAAATATCGATTAATGAAAGACTTAACATAAGTATTGATGCACGGTTACATCGAATGTTAAATAACATAACTTTTAACAGATTTATTATCAACTTTTATTTTATGCATATGCTAATAACATATTTATAACTAATAAAATATCTTATCTGATTTCATATACTGCGTTATTTTTCATCAGGAAAAGTTACAAAGTTTAGTATTTGTAACTATATTTAATAAACAATTATTGCAGACAGGGTATTGCAGAATCGAGCCGTTTTTTGCAGTGCTCTTGTTTATAATAAACCAATTGTGGGCAATAATATAACAACAATAATAACAACGGCAACAACAACTTTGAACTACTGTGCAACGTGCAACGTGGTGTGTATAAATTTGCCAAATTAAAAAGCGACAGCAGGCAAGGAGTCGGCAGCGTTTGGACAGCGGGACAACTGTGGCGGGTAGCCACCCACCGGACGCATAGATGACGCAACAGGGTGCCCAACTGTGTTGCTGGCAAAGTGAGTGGTAGAGGGAGAGGGAGCGAGCTACATCGTCTATAAATAAAACGTGTGCCAGAGTAAATCAAAACAACAAACACGAACGGCGAACATGTGGCGCTGTTGCCTGTTGCCTGTTGGAACTGGAACTCAAGCTGAAGCTGGAACTGGAGCTGGGCGATTGGCAAGTTGGCAGCTTGGCAGCTAGCCAGGCGCTAGCCGGGATCAAGTGGGAGCCGACTCTGGGTGTGGTCGCCTGGGCGGTCGAGTATTTGATATGGCGTCAATGTTTTGAGCTCTGACTCTGACTCTAAATCTAGTTATGCGAACGGATTTGGATTTGTCATCTTCCCCCCAATGTGTCTATAACATAAATATTGTTACGCATTTTTCAGTTGACCGACTCGGGAATCGGACTGCTGCAGTTGCAACTGGGAACGGCTGCCTTCCCCAAAGACAATGCGCTCGTAATGTGCTGCCTCGGATAGCTTTGATCTGAGCGCCGCTTGTCAACATCTTATTCCGGTCCTGACATGATTGATTTTTCATGTTGTCCACTACAGCTTCATCGCTGAAATTTGTTATTGCTGCTGCCCGATGACTTTCCAAAAAATATTTCACTCACCCGGCATTCCAACACTGTGCAACAGCAGGAATACCCTGCCAACAAAATGAAATGCATTATTTTAAAATTTCAATTTAATTCCAATTAATATTATTTATTTTTCTTAAAATTGTGCCTATTTTTTATACACCAGTTTAATAATATTTTTGATTGAATATCCATTGACTGATCGTGGAATGGCTTATCCATAAAAAGTTGGCCAACATTTTGCTGTTAACATCTTCGTCTCACGTCAGTTGGCGAATTTGAACAATGATTGTGCATCAGCATCGACAACAAAAGCAATAACAATATTAACAGTAAATACTTTTAGCGGTAAAAGTGTCTTAAAATGTGGGTAAGTAATTGAAATTTATTGTGGCAAGTTGCTGTTGTTGTGACCTGAATGAAAATGTTGAGCAAATGATTTTGCTTGATGTTTGCAGGCAAACATAAGAGAGAATGTTGCAGCGGCTGCAACGAACACGTTGCATGTGGCTGTTTAGGCCCAGCCACGAATGGATTATGTTAGTGGAGCAATCAATCGGCTATATAAGGTAGGCGCGAACTGAAGAAAACACTTAGCGTGCCAGACAATTTCATTTGGCTTTATACATGACCAAAATCAGAGCGGTGAGAAGATTTGCGCCATCCTGGGAAGCAATTTAACTGTTAGAAGCTGAAAGGTGTTGATATGGAGGCGTCTCATCTGCCGCTGCTGCATCCGCTGCTGCTGCTGCTGCTGCTGGGAAAACTTATTGATATGGGGGCTTCCTTAGCCTTGGCAAAGGCGACACAAACTGCGCTTTTTTTCTGCGCTTTACGATTTGCGCCCAATTTTGGTAGCCCGATTTGTCACGATGTTTTTATTTTTTTGTTTTGCTTTTTGTGTTTGATTTTGTAGCTTTTTCTTCCTTTTTTTGTTGTTGTTGTTGTTGTTGTTGCGGCGAAGTTGGACTTTATTTTTTGCGCCTGCCGCTCTGAAAAAACTGGGAAGACAAACAAATTGGTCTGTAGTTGAAAATTGACAAGAATTTCGTGACTTTGTCACCTTCTTTTTTTGCTGTTGTGTTTGCTGTTGCCAAAGAGACTCTTTGCAACGCCCTCGTAGGCAACGTTGGGCTGCTTTCCTTCCTTTTGGACCCACCGCTCGTTAAGTGGCAGTCAGCGCGTGCGCATTGAAGTCGCTGGCTGCAGTGACTCCAACTCCAACTCCAACTGCAGCTCCAACTTCGACTTTGACTTCGACTTGCATTGCAGCTTCAACTTCAACTCCTTGCCAGGGCTCCAGGGCTTCCAAAGAGTACCCAAAATCCAAATCTCGACTGCCGATTGGCGTTGCTGCAGCGTCCCCCCTCCCAAAATCACTTCATCATCAGGCGGGTTTTCGGTGCATTCTAAAGTCAAAGCAGCGACTCCAAACAGCAACTCTTGTCAGATTTATTTGTTGCTGTTCCTTTTGGCCAGGTTGTACAGTTGCAAATGCCCTTAACAATGGCCAACACCACTCTGCTGCAAAGGTTGCATAAACACAGTTGCTCAATAAAAGAATTAAATGTAGAAGATTTTTTACTTAGTTTTTTTATACAAATAAAATAAATGCAATATTAAAGAAGGCTGGAATATTGATGTTTTTAAATAATACTGAAGAAAATAATATCATCTAATTAGTGTATTTAATTTAATCATTAAAAGGAAAAATATCGTCTAATTAGTGTTAAAAATTTCAAATTAGATATTAAATGGAAGACTTATTCAAATAATACTGAAGGAAATAATATCATTTAATTAGTGCATTTTATTTAATAATTAAACTGCTATCAGAATATATCATCAAATTTCAATTTCAAATTAGATATTAAATGGAAGGCTTAATTAAATAATACTAAAGAAAATTATATCACATAATTGCTGTATTTTATTTAATCATTAAACTGCTATCAAAATATACATAATCAAATTTAAACTTTAAATAAGTTAATAAATGGAAGACCTATTAAAGTAATACTGAAGGAAATAATATCATCTAATTAGTGTATTTTATTTAATCATTAAAAGGAAGAATATCATTTAATTAGTGTATTTTATTATTATTCATTAAACAGATATAAGAATATATCATCAAAATTCAATTCTAGTTTAGTTATTAAATGTAAGACTTACTTATAAAAAAAAACCATCAGTAAAAGAGCATTTTTGGAACGGCTTGTTGAAGATGTTTTTTTTTCTGCATTTCATTTGTTTCATTTGTTTGTTGACTTTTGTTTTTTTTGTACACTGGGCGCTGTACCTGTAACCTTTTGCACTTGGTACCCTTTTCTTATTTTATTTATTTATTTCTTCTTTTTTTTTCAATTTAATGATTGTTTTTTCGGTGCCCTGACAGTTACAAGGAGCTGCAACATGGACAGCACAGAACGACGACAATTTCCAAACTTAAAACTGTGAAAAGTTTTTTTTTTGTTGCTGGTTTTTTGTTTTTTCGTTTTATTGCTTTGTTTTGTGTTGAACGATCCGTTTATGCATCGAGCTATGGAAGGAAACATCAGGTGGGAACGCCCCAAAAATGTATTTGGAATATGGTCGAGAGCTGACTTGGTCTCATTTCAATTCAGTTGTTATGGCTTTTGGTCAGGCTAGCCTGATAACTTGGTCAATGCGCGCAAATTGACCAAATTGAGATTGAGACTGGCAACGCGACTGAAACGGGGCCCCACAGGCAAAGTTCGTGTCGAGCCGAGTTGCAATGACACCAACAACAACAATAACAAAAACAACAACAACAACAACAAAAAGTACAACAACATCAGTAACTGCATCAATAATATTGTTGCCTCTTTTGTGGGTCAACAGCCAAAACAGCAGCAGCTATGCTGCTCCTTTTGACTGCCCACGGACCACCCCCTCTTTCTATACCCCTCGTCTATCGCTACGCTTTCCATTGCCGCATTATGAGTTGACATTAGAGAACATGGCCAAGGCGCAACTTGAACATCGCAGCAATGCCATCGCCCTAAACTGACCCCATTGTACCTCGTTCAACCGTTCCTCATGCTCCTCCATGTCGTATTGTGGTTATTGGTCCTCTTTGGCTTTGGCCAATTTTCGCAATTGCATTTCCAAGTGCTGCCAGTGCTCTCCAAGTGTGCCACTTAGCCAGGTTCGTTTGGGAGCAAACTAAAGGCAACAACAGCTACGCTTTCCATCGCAATCAACAAATAAGCAGCCCAACTCAATATTTGTGCAAAATGTGGCGAAAAATGGGGTCATGTGATGCAATCAGTGAACTTGCAACCGTTGCAACTGTTGCAACGCCAATGGTCGCCAATCCAGTTGCCACTGACGGCTTATGAGTGTGTGAATGCAATTTGTGCCCAAATGGCAATAACATATTCAATTGATATGCAGAGCAACGATTCCAAGCACAACTCAAAAGGTCATCGAATAACCAAAGTGGTCTATATACCCCCAAAAGATGCTTCACATGGATATCAATATGCAAATCCATATGTATAGATATCTGCAAATTGCTTAATTTCTCCCAAGTTTGGTATTATATTATTATATTATAAATATTATCAATACTTTTGCAGTCCTCATAGTTATTACCATAATATTGAAGTCAAAAAGGAAAATCAAACTATTTAATAATCGTAAATAAATCGTGAATTTTGTATAATTCAGTTAATAAAGTTGAACTTTTCTTTTGTTGTTGTTTTGTTGTAGCCATATAAGTAATGGGAGATCAGTAATCGAATATTAAGGCAAGATTTTGCCAACTTTCCACTCATTATAAATGCCAATGGTTTTGACAGTTTGTGCCAGCGATGTCAGTCTGGGTTCATCGGTGCATCTCAATGGAAACCAAAACGGCACTTTCCATCTAATCGCATTAATGGCTTGGAAAACTTGGCAGTGAAGCGGGCAAAATCAAAATCTAAAATCCAAAAAGGTTTTGTATGGGATCTGTCCTATATGATATCAATAAGGTATTGAGCCACTAGCATGAAGAGCCCATTAGCAGATCGACCCAGCCAGATGAGGTAGGCATTAGTAGTTGCTGCAAGTTGCCAGCAAGTTGGAGGTGGAGTTGCGGCTTGTACCAGCTACATATGTCAACACCATGAACTTGAAACTTTTGCAGCCAGTTGGCAAGTTGGCTAAAAGCGTTTTGTATTCTAATTAGATTGTCAACGGCACGACAACAACCTCATTTTGCTCAAAATGCCTGAGCACACACAGAGATTTGCATTAGCGCCAACCATGAAGCGACTACTTCGATGGACTTCTGCATCCACTCGACTCGACTTGGTTTCGGTAGACAAAAATCTGCATAAAGTTTGCAGTTTGTAGTTGCTGGTTTTGTTGTTGTTGTTGGTTGCTCTGGGGGCAGGTTTGAAGTTCATTAACATGCACAGGTTAATTACCGTTGTTGTTGCTGCTGCTGCAGCAAGGAAATGAGCCATTAGAAAAAGAGGCTCATAGCGCCGCAGTAGCCAAAAGCGACGATAAAATGGCTAAAAGCACACATAAAAAAAGACAGACACAAAGACACATGTAAAGTGTCCCTCCATCTGTGTGTGTATGTGTGTGTGTGTGTATGTGGGGGGGACTTTGACAAATGCCCAAGAAGTTGAACGTTGGTTTTTTTTTTGGTTTGCCTGCTACATGCAAAATGTGGCACTGATAAGCAGCAACGGTGGCAAAGCCAATGCCACTAAAGTCATCCCGTTTGCCGCAGCGGTAAATGAGCTGGCAAAACATTGCAGACAGGAGAGTCACCAAGAGGCACGATCATTAAAACAAAAGCGGCGACAATAGCCACAGCCAAAAGCCACAAGCAGGAACAGCAGCAGCAGCAGCAGCAGCAGCAGCAGCAGCAGCAGCAGCAATGGCAGCAGTGGCAGCAGTGGCAGCAGCGGAGCCATCACTGACAAGCCATGACCAACAAGCCAAGAGCAGTTGCAAACAGTTGGCAAGAGTCGCCTCCACCAAGTTAGCCTGTTTGGCTCTTGGTGTTGGATTGCCTTAAACGATCCGCGTGAATAACTAATTTCAATGGAAGCTGCTTGCTGCCTGCACACGCGCGCCTCTTAACATTTATCACCCACCATCGGCCATTGCCAGGAGCCAAGCCAGCTGCCTCCAGCTTCCAGGCTCCATTCGAGCAGGCTCCCCCGCCTCAAAAAAAAAAAAAAACAAAAAAAAAATCCGAGACAATGCAACAGTTTTTATGCTCCATGAGACAGCAAAATAACAACAAAGCATTCTGAAACAACAACAAAAAAATGTTTACTGCTTAAGTCTTAAAAGGAGTGCGTAGGACAAGCAAATTCATGCATATTTCGTCTAATGAGCCTCAATGATAAATAAGCCAGAAAAAAAACTATTTTCCAGAAACAAAAGCAATTTACAGAAGCAGATAAAGTTTTTGGTAGTACGGATTTTTTGAGTGCATTTTTAAGTACTTTAAATAAGACTGCTAACGAAATTTAAATAAAAAATATATAATAAATAAAATGTATTTCTTTGACAGCTACGAGGAAAAGTCAGCTATATAAAATATAGAAAGAAATATAAGAAAGAAATATATACAAATATTATTATGTTAAGATACCCCATTCTGAAATAGCACATGCAATAGATTAGCAATAATTTAACAAACTTCTAATCAGTATTCAATAAAACTATCACATTTTTAAATGTTAAACCAAAATACGTTAATAAGTTTACAAATGCTTAACTGAACTTTTCGTTTTCGTAGATTTTCAAGCCTCTGTTTTTTATATATGAACTTTATGAAATGACATTTTTGTGCTAGTGCAAGGACAGCATAAGACTTTTAATTTTTTTAATGCCTAAATCTTGTCATAATACACACAAAAAATAAAAAAAAAATAAACTAAAATAGAGTGCTAACATTTAATGCTCGCATTGGGCACATCACGTTGCAGCGTTATTGGAATAGTGTCTTGTAAAGTAAACTTGTTATATGTCTCAACTCTGAACTTATTGCATGCATCGTTTGGTTGTGTCTATGCCCACTCAGCTCATGTACCAGGAACTCACAGCACGTGCAGTCGGGAGAGAGAAGCAGACAGACAGACAGAGGGACAGACAGACAGAGGGACAGAGGGACAGGCGCACATCAAGCTAATTAAGCATACTTCAATAAAAAACCCACAAAAGCATCATAGAAAACGTGGGCCAAACAGCACACATGCAGCACGCTGGATTTAAGGTTGGGGAGGCTGAAGCTGGAGCTGGAGTTGGAGTTGGAGCTAGAGCTGGAGCACCCACAGAGCGTGGCACGCGATAATCAATCAAAAGCCATTAAAGCGAAACGTTTTTCAGAAACTGAATTTCCAAAACAAAGCAGCCACAAAGACAATGAATCAAAGTAGAAAGCATTTCATCAGAAGTAGTACGCAGTAACGGGGCCCAAAAGGAGTGGCAAAAATCATCTACGCATACAGCATCGACTGTCTGACTGTCAAGACAAGTTAAAGATCAAAATCGAGAAATTTATCCAAAAAAAACAACAAAAAACAACAAGAAAAAACGTGATAAAAATAGAAAAAACAAGATCAATAAAAAGCACGAGCCTGACTGGTTGGTTAGCTAGATGGAGAGCAAGCACAGTTGCATTTGCGGTTGATTGACGGAATTAGAATAATCTCATGAAATAACATTTATTATTAAATGACCCAGTTAAGGCCATTTGAGCCTTCGAGTGAAAAGTGAAGGCGTCCCACATCAACAAGAATGTCGCAACAGTCTGGATGGAGTCTGATCTCTGTTGACTGTTGTATGCAGTCGCTCAGACTTTGGCAAATGCAAATTTCTGCAGTCGTTTTTTTTCTTTGCAGCATTGCAACTGCAACTTTCTAAATGAAATTCCAATCGCATGCCGTCTCGCTCGCACGCACACCCCATTCCCATTCGCTATCTCGCTCGCTGCATGTGTGTGCAAAATTAAAGAAATAATTTCAAGCGAAAATATACAAATTGATTGTCACCTGGCAGGCGAGCGAGTTAAACCTTTTTGGACTAAATCAAAGCACCTTTCTCCAGTTTATCGGCCAAACACTTAGCCATGGCTAATACCTATAAATTTTAGCATAGTGCCACACACGTGTGCACCCTGTGTGTGTGTGTGTGTGTGTGTGTACAACATTGGCTGGCATTGGGCAGCCGTTGGGCTCAATTAGAGACGCGTCTGCAAATTGCTTTGCACTTTTATTGTCGCCAGTTGGCGACGTCTCGAGGATATACATTTTGTGGCGTGGCATTTTGTCGCGACACCTTCTCAACGTCTCCGGTTATTCCCCCCTCCCCACCCTCGCCACAACTAACCGCCCCAATCAGTCACTCAATTGTGATCGTCCGCGTAATTGTCTTTGACAAGCTACGCAGCCTGCAATTCCCAATTGCAACTCTTCAACTGCAACTGCAACTGCAACGGCAACGGCAATGGCAACTTCTTGTTGGCATTTTGTTTGACTTGGATTAAGCTAAAGAGCAAGGTTTAAAATTCCAATCATTGTTTACTAAACGCTCCTTCGATCGGTTGCACTGCAATCATCTTGCCCATTTCCCCACCATTGCAAGTTAACCTTGCATAATCATGTTAACCAGTACCAACTATGGAACAGTAGCTTGTGCCGAAAACAATCAATGCATACATGCTCAAATATGGCCAAACAAAACTCTTATTCAAATAAATCAATCAATGTAAAAAACATGCCCAAATCAGGACAAACAAAACTCTTATAAAATATCTATTTAAATTTAGGTCGAACCTGCCAAGTTAGTTAAAAATGTGGTAAAAACCATTAAGCAAGGTGTATTTGGTATAATTTAAAATACTCTTATAAATTATATATTTTAAAATTAAAAATAAATTTATTTGGTATTTAAACAGAGATAGATAAAAAAAAACAGTTAATGTGTAATAAATCACAAGCTAAAAGTCTGTTAGACGAATATATATATTTTATTGCTTATTCACGATATGCTATAGCCAAAGTTAATGGCTCGATTACTGTGGCCATGTGCAAGGTTATTAAATTTATAGTACCCTTGGGTAAAGCGGGAAAAGGTTTAGTCAGGCTCTGGACACGGCTGGGTTTATGACAACTTTTACCCATTTGACAACAATTTCACTGGTGCTGCATTTCCATCAAGTGTGCACTTGTGAGATTGGACAAATGCAGACATTGGCAATTGCTTGCATTACTCCAAACACACACAGACACACACACATATACAATACTCCAACGAACACACTTACCTCCCTCTTTGCCCCAGCATTAAATGGCATTTGGTAGTTTAGACATGCAAAAATGATTTTATTGTTGTCCAAAAGTTGATGCAGGCCCTGGGAAAACAACTCACGTTGCCAATGACTACGTCACTTCCACGGTCACGTCCACGTCCACGTCCATATCCACATGCATATCCATGTCGGAAAGGTGGCCCCCAAGGCGATCTCTTGTGCAGTTTTCGGCCAAATATTAGCACACAATTCGATTTTGCATGCAATGTCAGGTAGTAAATTTTTATGAGTGCAAGTGGCGAGTTTTTCTTCATGACTCTCCATTTGGAGAGTGGAGCCAGCATCTCCTGGGTTTTATGTGACCATGTCCATGTCCACAGGCAGCTGCGCTTTTCGCTTTCACCTGTTGGCTGCAGTTATGTAAAATCTACTGTCAAATTAATGGTGATTTATATGTGGACCATAATTTGCACTTTAAATATATATATGGTCAAATGTGTGTTGCAGCCTTAAAATGTTTAAGTTCCTTAACCATTTAATGTATATCTCGGATTTAGTGTATGCGGGACAAAAACGAGTGCTTTATAGCCAATAGTATTAACAGTCGAGGAGTATCTTAGATCTGACATTGACTCTCTCAGGCTGATGGAAAAAAATAAAATCATTTTCCGAAATTATTGTACTTGTGAAAGTTATCTATAGAAAGTTAGTGTTTTAAGAAATTTCATTTAAGCTGAACTTTTTACAAGCATTCAAAGTGTCTTCAAATGAGGAAAAATAAGTTCTCAACGATATGGCCCAGTCCAGTGCTCGCTCTTAGCCCACTTTAATTATTCTGAAGAATAATGTTTGGGAACTTTTCTTAAAATTTAAATGCTTGAATGATAAATGCAGCCTGCCAGCTATCGATCCCACACAATTAATGGTTAACTGAGAGAAAACTATGGCTTGAACACAGCTTTTGTTTTAAGGTAAACTTCCCATCTCCTTCTCTCTCTCTCTCTCTAACTAGCACCATCGCTTTTTAAGCAAGCATTTCAACTAAAAGCATTTCTCCATACACACATTACATGACAGAGACTTGTTGTTATTATTAGTGTTGTTGTTCTTGTTGTCAATGGTGTGGGCCTAAATAGTTTTGAACATGTGTGTACCAAAAATGCCCATTAAAAAGCCAATTCACTTTCACTGCCAGCGCACATTGCTAGAATTCCGTTTGAATCATTGGGAAACAACCAACTCATAATTCTTTCTTGAAATCATTTTCATTTTAAAGTTAAGTGAGAATCATGTTTCCGACCTGGTAAAAATCAGTCCAATATTGAGTAGTAGCATTGTAGATATCCAATTCAGTCTCAAGTTTTGAGATTTCACTATCAGAACTCGAGCTATACGCGGATTCCATTGAGTAAATTTCGAGTTCATCTATTTTATTCCTACTAATCTCTAATTTGATATCGGATTCGCTGAAGCAGTTGAAGGAGTCGCCTGACTCATCATCTGATTGGCTACTAAGACGATTGAAGGGCGACCTGCCTGTAAAAAGTACTTCCAATTTTGATGGATTGCTCTTTTTCCTATAATTTCCTTCTGGGTCTGTAAATTTCTTCTCGGATTGTTTACTTTCTTTCTTCTCGTGCAACCTGGAACTCAAAGGATATGGCAAAATTTTGCCTGTTCTTAGCTGCTCTGCATTATTTTGACCCGATGAGCTATAGTTCCCGAACTCATCCCAGCCAGGTGGCGTCTGATACTCAAAGCCCTCGTTGTCCAGCATATCCAGAAGCAGTTCCTGTGCCAACGGTATTGGACGTTGATTGGAGTTTGTTGGTCGTTGCCTTGGCAACATAATCTTCACTTAAAATTTAGATAGATCTACATATTCTGATGGTCCCAGATCAATAGCAGTACTGATTAGTAATCTGAATAATTGAAGTATGAATCAAAGTCAGCGAATTTAATTTAAAGAAAAAGTTTTGATAACCATTTGAGTTTCAAAGATTTCTGAGAACTTGCAATTTGGTTACTTAACGCAATTAATTTAATTTTACTGATAAATAATTAAAATTTTTCTATTTAATTGCAGCACTGCAATTGATGTAAAATATACAAAAAAAATAAAATTAAAACCATTGTGTTTTGAGTTTTGAAAAGTTTGTCAAATTAAACTTTTATTATTGAATTATAGTCTCAAAAATATTTGTAAATCATGGCTAAGATTTTTTTAAAGAAATTTTTATTTTGTATATCCCTTCGCACAGGTTGCTATATACTTGCCTACTATCTGATCTGCCTCGGATTCGGCTGTATATATGTGGTACTATATGCGGTTGCAATCTCTTGTCCACGCATGCTCGTTTTATGGATTCTCCATTCCCAGATCAATATCATTGCCGGCGTTTTGCTGCTGGCTGCCGCTGCTGATGTGAGTCCTGCAAAAAAAACACAATCGAAACAAGATCTTGATGATTGTCAGTACACAGCCAGTTGGTCTTTACTACTTACTTCCCATACAAAATGTTGTGAAATTGCTGAGTTTGATAACAGAATTGATTTTCTATCTATTAATGGCCAGCAGAAGCACTGAACATTATGCGCTGTTTGCCTACTCAATTGTCTCGATTTTGAGTAAGTTGCGAGATCTGATGAATTTAAGTCAAATGCTCACATTTTGATATCAGGTACAATTTACATAGTATTTGTGGCTTTCTCCTTTCATGAGATGATGTTGCAGAGAACGTTTTAGGCTGGTTTTAATAAGCTTTTGGTTGCTGCACTGCAGCTTATCATGGCTAAGGAAAAAACGGTAGTTGGTATGGTCGACGTGGAGCGGACTTAATCACAGCGTGTAGCATTTTGTGCCGTGATTAAAATTAAATTTATTAGGCAAATGTTGCGCAATTGGTCGCCAGCATTAAGCATAAATCGTGCGGGGCCAATTGTCACCAGGCTCCAATTCATACCTTACCACACAGCTTCAGCTACAGCTCCAGCTCCAGTTGCAGCTCCAACTTATTTTTTTATTTTTATTTGACTCCGACTTTGGCTTAATTATCGGCGCACCGTTGCGCTACATGCGTGCTAATTGAATGCGGCCAGTGACCAACTGACCAACTGAGCTGGCGACGCGGACATGGACCTGGACACGAGCATTGACGTCGACGCCGATGACGATGCCGATGCCGACGCCACGTCCTGCTATGATAACAACAACGCGACGACAAACGCACGCTGTGCCAAAATGAAAATTATGTTGCAATCCTCAATGCTCAACGCTCAACGATCAACGATCAGCGCTCAGTGCTCAGCTCTGCCTGGTCACTGGTCACTGGTCACTGGTCACCGTCAGCAGTCACTGATCGCTGATCGGGGGGGCTTAATTAATTTCGTTGATTAATTGAAAGTGCGCCTTGACTTGCTCTTTTTTTTTTTATTATTTTGCTCTTATCTTCTTTTTGTGGTACTTGGCTTACTCGCTACTCGCTGTGGCAGTGGCAGTGGCAAAGTTGAAGGCAAGTATGAAAAATGTGCGCAACTTGTGTAGACTTGTATAAAGTTTTTTGGGCAGTCACAGTAGTATGGCGAGGGCGTTGCCATTGGGTCCAACCCTTTTGGTCCATTACTCTTAACCGACCGATTCGATTATGGGAAAAGTTATGACTGACCGCAGGGTAAAGGGCCACAATTCGAATGCAACTGCAGCAACAATTACAAATACAATAAAAGTGCATTCAATAAATATGCTTTGGGCGTTCGCATTGGTTACAGTTACTTAATTGGTTATATACATATGAACTGGGCTCATAATAATCATGTCGCTAACCTGAAATATTAACATTCTATCACAATATACAGAAATTATCTCTGATGCGCAGGGAAAATCAAGATAAATATGGAGATAGGGAAAGTATTTCATTGAGTTTGTTTAGATGAAAATCTTTATTTTAAGTATTTTTTATTTAAGGTATTTTTTTAAAGTAAAATAAAATAATAATTCTCTTTTACTCTTTACATTGAGACTAAAAATAAACAATCAAAAGTTTGTCAAACTAAAATTCTTAACTTTTGTTCATTTATCAACAGGCAATGCCAATAGCTGTGGGGCATTGAAATTATTTGCGTTGCACTCATAATTTGCCACAAGGCAATTTGCTGATTAATTAGGCAATGTTAAAGGTGCAACTCACGTAAGTTTATTTATTTATTATTGCCGGCCAGGAAATGGGCCAAGTTAATCGGGTTTTGACATTTGCAATCAGTGCAGGAATACGGCGACGCAGGAGCCACGCACTGGTGGCAAGTGAATGGGGCAAGTAGCGACAGGTAGCCCACAAAATAATAATAAAAACTGCTGCAACTGCTGCAACTACCACCATAAACCAATTCCAATAGCGTGCAACGTAGGTGGCACTTGGACACATTTTTTTGAAATGAGCGGCCGTTGGCCAATTGTGAAACTTGGCCAATTGACTAACTAGCCAAGTGTCAAACTTGCCAAATTGAAAACGAAGTTACGATGCGGTCAACGATTTGTTTATGCACAACCATTTTTGATTGCAAATATTTATACTCTTACCATGGACACATTAATATTAAATTTTGGTATAATCGAGATTAATCTCTTTAAGGAAAATTGAGTTCATATATGAAATATCAGATTGTTCAATATATCTCAGCTGAAATTAGATCTTTTATTCATTTGATTTGTAAAAATTAATTTTGTAAATAAGCGAACCATTTTTGTATATAATAATTTAAACTTTCGGAAGCGAATTGAGTTGTAATAAAATGACTTTATTATGCAAACCTATGTCTTATAGAGTATTTAAACTTCCGATTGGTAAAAAATAGCACCACCTTCATGTATGTGTTTTTTTTATTATTTGTATATTTTATTATTTTGTATTTTTTATTATTTTGTATTTTGAATTTAATGAAATATTACGCGCACGTGTCAACAGAGCGATAAAATTTATTTACGCAGCAGCACTGCGGGTCAAGTGAAAGCACATTTTGCTGGCATCTCGGGAATTCAGACGCTGCGCAGACCTTCAAATTGAATTTACGCCGGCTTCGGCTTCGGCTAAAGCAAAAGTTTCGGGCTTCGGGTTATGTTTTTTTTTTTTTGGGGATCAGTGGCCAAAAAATTGAAATCGAAATCGAAATGTAAACCTGACTGCTATAAAAATGGGCGTAGGGCAGCCGCTCTGACACGCGGCCATATTTTAAATGTCAACAGGCAGCCGCCCGACCAAGCCGAAGATCTCGAAACCCGGCAGCAGCCAAGGATGCCACTCCACACACTCACAAACAGTGTAGTTGCCTTGTCCATGCGCATCAAAAATTCAATAAAATACCATTAAATTACAAAATGAAGACAATTCATTTTTTTGTTGTTGTTCATTTTTTTATTCAGCTTCTCGTATGGATTGCTCCGGGCTCTGGGGCAGGTCTGTTTTTTTGGGGGATCATGTTCTGTGTTGGGTTTATTATGCGATGCATTTTGTATCTTTAAGCAGCAGCATTTAATGTCGCTTTGAGGTTATAAGCAATAAAATATGAAAATCTGCGCTTATAAATGTTGAAAACAACATTTATCGTAATATTTTATGAAATCAGTGAATATTCGGTGAATGCTTACAATAACAACAACAACAACAACAACAACAACAACAGAAGAAGACAATGCCACATTATTATTAAAGTACCTCAAAAATTGACTTGCAATTGCATATATTTTATGAGAATTTTTTCTTTTGGCCAATGATTTATGAAACCTAGTGGTAATATAGTAAATCTCTAAGGATAGACTTGCTTCTGTCCAAAGCACATCAAGTTGTTCGCCTTCGCAATGTGTATTCTTTTAAGAATCTAGTTAAACATAGAATTTAACAGATTGAAAATTAGTTAGAATATTTAAAAAAATTGTATACTAGCTTAATAGGCATATCTGCATAATGTATTCATTAATTTTGAAATATATAAAAGGCAAAGAGAATATTTCTTTTTGAAAATAAATCGACAAAAATGAACTGCAAATTGAGAACTAAAAACAAGTCAATAAGAAAACCAATAGTAAAAGCGAATTTATTTTAAATAAGTTAACCATTTATTATTATTTGTTTATATTCAATTTGATAGATTACATGATATACGTCTAAAGTATGAACCATAAATTATATAGACTCGTGACTTTTATGACTCGTTTTGCAGCACAGAGTGTTTAGGAGTTGATTCCTAATCCAGGCACATTGGAAGACTTTTAAGTTGACTCAAATGATAGGCGTGGCAAGGCCATCAACGGAATTAGTCAAAGAGCATGAAACACACGTCTGCCCAGACCACGAACAACGACAAGAGAAATATGCCTATTACAAACATATGTGAAAAATATTTAAAAAAAAACAAAAAAAAAACTCATAAGCATTTGTGACCATTATGACGCTACGACTAATGGGGACCGTTTAAGCGTTTCGGGACAAAACAGCCAGAGAGATGGACAGACGGACAGACAGGCCGAATTGAAGAAGGCTAAAATGCAGTTTGGCCTACACAATTCCACAAACTCCTTGTAAAACTACTGTGGATGCAGTGCAGTGCTCGCTGGTTGTTGCTCCTGATGCTGGTCATTAGGCTGGCACCAGCTTAAACTCCAGCTACAGCTCCAGCTACAGCACCACTGCCACTTGTAGATGCAACAGTGCCAGTGACGACGCAAGCAGTTGAGTGATGCGCGTTGGGGTCATTTGTGTCGGTGATGGGGCGTCACTTTGGGGGCTGGGGCTAATTTCCATAATGTTCGGTTTGCCCGGCTCTAGAACAGTTCATTCACTCTGCAAACACGAGCACTCGAGTAATTTCGGAGCTGGTTGGTTGTCTTTGTGCAGCTCGTGTGACTCTCTTACAAAAGCAGCTTAAGTGATTGCCGGGGCCTAACACCTACTGGCCAGCAGGTAGTAGTTGAGCTTATGTCCAAGATATCCGGGCATCTTTTGCGCTTCACTTGTTGGCAATGGCAATTTAATGGCTCGGCAATTGCTGACCCGTCGCTGACTACAAAGTTGCCGTTGGCTCTCTGGCAACACTTGGCTACACTCCGATATCTGGAACTCGGAAAAAACATTGCACTACACTTGGCGTTGTCGTTGTCTTTGCCAGCGCAACATGAGTATGATTTATAGTAGTTTATGTGGCCAAGCTTAAGCAGCTTCTGCTCTGCTCCGCCCGAGTCTCCCCCAAAACCGAAATTGCAATTCGTGATCTTCGTTAGCTTTGACTAGCGATGGCAACGTGTCGAGTCGTGCTATTGGTGACAACTCGTGTCTCTGTCAGCGTCGCATTTAATAGTTATCGAAATATTATCGACACCAGCTGCACATGGTATGTTAACAAAATATCAATAAGCATTTAAGTTTTGAGTAAATTTATTATTTGTGTGTAATTTAAAGTGCCTGTAGCTCATTACAAAGACATCAGAGAAGTAAAAATTGCTTTCAAGAAGTTTTGTAAAAACTGGTAAGTCTCAACTTTTAACAGTTTTGCCAGTTAACATACGTTTCTTAGAATTGAAATATTTTTCATTTATTCTGAAAACATATGTTTATATATTTTTAAACGTTGGCGACATTTTACTGATTGTCCTTCTGTGGCGTGCACCATCACCAACTGTTGGCTGTGTCTGTGTCCGTCCCGGTTAATGCGTATCATTTTTCATACCTCAGGCATGGATTTAGCATTATTGTATTTTATATTATTTGTGCTTAATTTGCTGTACCGTCGTGCACCTGATTTGCTAAATCATTTGCGAGACAGAGATAGAGACAGCGACAGCGAGAGTGAGTCAGTGAGATGGAGTCTAAGAATATTATTTGATAGCTCTGCTCTGTTCTTCGGTCGCTTAGCCGCCGGGCCAAGTGTCTTCCTCTCTTTCTGCTGGCAGACAAGTTCGTTAATTTGACGCTCGCACCTCGTTCGCATAAATTTGCCCAAGTGCCTGGCAGTGAACCACTTGCAGCACCTCGTCCCATCCCATTCCGTTTCGACTAGTGTGCTTCCCCTGATGCTTGGGCTATTAGCGCACAATGCCAACGCCTGCGCCTGCGCCGCCCACTCCAATGGTGGTGCCGCCACTTTACTGCGGCTTCCAGCGAGCAGTCTGAGCTCAGCTTCAGTTTATGGTCATGCGGCGTTCCTTTTGTCAATTTCCAGACATTTGCCTTTAAGTGTAGCCACAAAGCGGCTGGCCAGAGATTTATGTTGTTCTGTTGTCATTTTAAGTTAATGGCTTGTAGTTCTCCCGTTTCTCCCTTTTTTCTCTCTCTCTCTCTCTCTCTCTCTCGCTCTCAGCACAGTTTTTCATAACTCTTTGCATAACCTGATCGTTTCTTTGCCTTGCCAATAGGCGGCTGTTTGCAGGTGAATTTGCGCCTGGGCAGCTAGCTAAATTTATGACTCGACTTTTAAATTGGTTTATGGCAATTTCCGCCTCACCCACACACCCACACACAGACACACACACACACACACACACCCAATGACATCACATATGCAGACACTAGCAAATTGCTTACAATTTCGATAAACTTCTCAGCTTTAAAGTTATCGATTGCATTAATGCGTACTTTTGGGCAATCAGGCAGCATTGTCAGTTAAAACACGTGTAAATTGCATGAAAAATAGTTAATTTGTATCAACTTTCAGTATATTTTCGTTTTGTTTTTCTCAGTCAAACAAAATGATGTCGATGAAAAGTCTATTTGTGGATATGGTTAAGAAGAAGCACAACATGGAGGAAAATCCCTCTCCACCACTGGAATTTAGCTTACTGAGCGAGGAATTTCCATGTTTGCCCGGCACCAAGGCTGATTTGAGACCTGCTCTGAAACAAGTTGAGCAAGTAGAGGGCAATGGCGATTCTCCATCTGGCATACATGGGGCATGGAAGACTAAGCCACTTGACGTTGCAGACGTTGCTGCCACCAACGATCTGCGCTCGCCGGGCCGCAATGAGTCGAGTTCCTTCGATTGGTCCAGCAGCAAAACCTTTGATGAGCAGAACCAGAACCAAATCGGGAATACCAAAACTTGTCCGCCGCCTGGATATGAGAAAGTCAATTTCTATGCACGCATGAATACCAATCAAACGGGTATGCCGTTGGGTGGCGTGACCTTTGACTTCAATCCGCCTCGGATCAATATGAACCCGCAGCCCCAAGCAAATACCAGCATAAGGGGTAGCTATGGATTGGCGGGATTGGCTCGCAATTTGGAGGCTGTGCAACAGAATCCGCAGCGGATGTTACAGTTCTTTGGGCACGACACAATGAGTTTTGATCTGATCTCGAATGGCTGGATGGACCAGGTGCATCCTAGCTTATCTGGTACGGTACAGGGCGGACGCTGTGCACCTCACGAGATCTTGGGCAAACTGCCGCAAGTGTATCACGGCCGTGAAGGTGGTAAGGAGTTGCAGCAGCCCAAGATCGAGGAGATGGAACTGGAGCTATTGTTCTATTACTTCTATTTATATCCGCGCGACATTATGCAAATGCTGGCAGCAGCTGAGCTGGCAGAACGCAACTGGCGTTTTCACATTACCGAGCGCCTCTGGCTTCGTCACCAGCCGGGTAATCCACACTACGTTAGCAATGGGAATGGAGAGTCCGGGGTTTACTGCTATTTCAACATGTTTCACTGGCAGATTATGTTGCGCTACTTTGATCTACAGCCCGAGCAACTGGAGCGTACTATCACCAAAGCTGAGCTGCGCGCAAAACTTGGAAACCATTCCAAAATGAGGTTGGTAATCAAAGACAGCTTCACACTGGACATTAATCATTATCTCATTCATTCTTCCTCCCGCTCTCTTTACCAGCGATAACTTCAATTGAGCCTGGCTTTGCCGCTGTAATTGAATTGGCCTAATCGAGTTCACTCATATTTGTCAAACAAGTTATCTATTGTATAAGTCTTATTGAATGCAACATTAAAAACATTATCAAATAATTAATAAGATAAGATAAGATAAGATAAGATTGAATGTACTTATCCAATTACAGTTATCATTTCATTATAAATCCAGAAAACATAATACCTCTTTGATTAAGAATTATGTTTTTTTAATTATTACTGCATCGGAATAAAAAAAGTCATAATTTGTTTTCTCTGTTGAGTTTGTTTATCATGGAGATAAACTGATTACAGTCGAATTTTGCTTTTCCAGCAACATTTTGGCAAGAAACGATCTATCATAATCTACCTAAACCAAAATAGTTTTCATTGCAAGTTCTTGTTTCTAAAAATGAAAATCGTGAAACAGTTGGAATTCTCTAGTAAAAACTGCTGGAGTTAAAGATACCATTTATTAAGGATAATTAAAATAAATATAATTTTTTTCAAAATTGCTTCTAAATTGACCCTAATGAAATTTGTACGGATTATTATTGTTATGTTTATTATGTATATATTAGAATTATGTTTAAGAAGTGAAAAGATATAAAAATATTGGTAAAATGCTGAAACTGAATATAAACGTTGATTAATGAAAATAGCTGACAATTTAATTTTATATAATGTTCTGAATTCGGGATATGTTCTCAGTTGTGTTAATATAGATAAGCGCATTTTCTCCATCAATTTGCAATATTATTTCCTGTTCAGCAGCTCCATGCATTTGGCGCCGGCGATTGCATCTTGCAGCCATATATGACTTGGATGCACAACTCCGACAAAGGGTGGCTCAAACAGATATTTGTCATTGAATATAGGCCATGTAGTCCTCTTCAGTGAGCCTCAACAGATCGCTGTGTGATCCACAGAATACAGGCAAATACTTCAATTGTAAATAGAGTCCTCGACCAACTGAACTGAGTATGACTTTGAGATTAAGTAAATTTGCCTAAATCAAAAATGTATAAGAATAAATTGCAGACTATGCAAACATAGTTCAAATTGTTTAAGAAACAATTTCATATAAAATTTGGTGAAGATCGACACACCTTAAAGCTAGGTGTATCCAATAACCACATCCACATGCCAAGCGCGCCAATGGCAACTGCTTGAAATGCCTGTGCAGTGGCCACTGTGTTCACTGTGGCCAAGCCTCGAAGCACAGTAAAAACGCGGCTCATTAGTAAAATGGAGCAGAGTTAGTCGTCGGCACCGTTGACCAAACCAAAACCAAAACAAACCAAATTAAACGAATGAGCGAGCACACGATCTGTTGGCCAAGTGTCGCTTTACCCGCTAATTGCCACGTAAATTTGCAACCATTTTTGGCAGCTCATTAAATTTATTATTAAAACAAAACGCTGGCCAAAGTTAATTGCCATCAAATTGACATGCGAGACGACAGCACCCGCCATTAAGCCATGAGCAGCAACTAGAGCTAGAGTCTGAGCCAGAGCCGGAGCAGAGCCAGAGCCAGAGTTTGAGCCAGAGTTTGAGCCTGGCCAGGCCTGCCTCATGCGTATTAATTGCCATGGAGACTTCATAATTTCATGTTGAAAAATGTGAACGTTAGGCGTGCACAACAACAACAACAACAACAATAATAACAACAAACCCAAACTGTAATTTAAGCACAAGACTTTTAAATTGAAAAAGTGTATATGGGGACTGCAAGTTGGAGGCTCTGTCCAGTTGGTAGTTTATTTATGGCCTAGCAAAGTTTGATTGAAATGTGTTGTCTCTGAAATTGACAACTGGGTGAGATTTGCACGGCTGTGTTTTGCGCTGTGTTTTGCGCTATTTACTCGGTTTTCAAGTGGGGGCCTCCAATTAAGCATGAATCATGCCTTTTGCTCGGCGACTTGTGCAATTTTCCAGAGCTCTGATTAATAAGCCGCCCGCACACTGGTCCTAAGACGTAACCTCAGCGAGGCATTAACCTCTTTACATAACCCCACAGCACACACACGCACACACACACGCATGCTAGCCAACAATTACCGTTACAATTCACAAGTCTCTCTCTCTCTGTACAGTTCTTGTGCAGTTTTCATATGAATGTGAATTGTTGTTGTTGTTGTCAACACGCTCGTAACTTGCAATCAACTTAAGATGACAGTGAAAATGAAGCATTGACGCCTCGCACGTACCACTGAGGATGCGGATACAAGTTGCAAGTTGCAGTTGCAACACACACACACACACCACACACCTAGCAAAGGCCAGTGGGCAGGCTCGCAGAGACCAGACCAAATCTCACCAGGTAAAGGTGTGTTGGACAATCAGGTTTCCTGGTTTCCTCGATGCGAGTGGGTACCAAATTAGACACATTTTATTATTAAAATCCACTTGTGTTGAAATAAAACACGACTTTCTGTGTCGCATATAATGAAAATATATGGCAAGTTAATACCTGAATTTATTTATCACCCATGCGCAGGCCATTCCAAGCCAAGCCGATCTCCATCGACCACCAGACACGGACTACTGCAACATCATCAGCAAGCAACAAGTTTCAGTTGGCGATTTGGGTGGACTACAGCCGAAAGGCGCCAAAAGGGCAGCTGCCAGCAAACAATTGGAGATGAACATGGATCGGGATTTTCTGTGCTACTCAATGCATTTCGTATGTGTTCTGTTCTTGTGGCAGAGTTACAGTTTTTGTTTAGGTAGAAAGAATCTATAAACTGAATAAATATTGCCTTCATATTGGTTATAATTATTTAAGTTGGAAAAAAATGTAGGTAACACAAATCGGATACATAAGATCAATCCCAATCTGCTGACAGCAATTGACTTGGCAACAGAAATTCGGAGAAATTAGATATTGATCGTAAGATCAATGAACGTTGACATCAAGGATTTTGTCATCAGCGATCGCTTTCATTCAAGTCCAAGACTCGTCTACGCTCTTTGCATATATATCAATTCTTCGCTCTACACGATGCTAATTGGCAGCTTCTTCCTTTTTTCGCCGAATCAGCCAAAAACAAATTTGTAATGTTAATTGCTCTCTCTCTGGCGAACTCTGCTGATATCCAAATGCGATTTGCATGTGAGAAGATCGCGTCAGGTATATTTGTCGACTGGCTATTTCTTTACTTATTTCAGTTATATATATTTTCTTTTTTTTATTTGATGTTCTTTTGGGCGGCATCTCACGGCAAGTTCGTTGTCTCATTCATTGGCGTCGTCTGAGTGTCTGGCGTGGCGACTGCGACTGCGACTGCGACGGCGACGGCGACGGCGCTGTTGCCGCTGCTGCGTTATGCCATTGATGTGGCAGAGATCAGCGAGTGAAGAGTTCAAAGACACAACGGTACATTCAACTTGGGCAAACGACAAGGCCACAGTGTCCACGATACGGTCCACACACACACACACCCACGTGTGTGTGGCAAGTCAATGGCCTAACCACTGGACGGAGGGTTGATTGAACCTGGAGCTGAAGCAGATGCAGAAGCAGAAGCAGAAGCAGATGCTCTGGCTCTGGCTCAGGCTCAGGCTCAGGCTGTTGCTGTTGCTGATGCTGTGGCTGCCTGCCCCAACAAACGGCAAATTGCAACCGATTCGAACAGTATAGTATTGTGGTGAACTATGAGCGCGATTTGCAATTCAGCAGTAGAACAATGGAATCTGGCGCTGCCACTGCTCTGGAGCAGCGAGCCAGCGAGCATCCGCATCAGTAACTCGTCTTCCCGTAACAATTTCCTTACTTATGCAGAATGTTTAACGGTGATTCCATCGCCCCCTAAGCCATCACCACCAGCATCCACATCCACATCCACATCAGCATCAGCACACACCACTGGTGGCCACTGAACCGTCAAACCCAAAGCAAAAGCAAAGCAAATCGAGCAACAAAATGTAGGTGGTATGCATTTTAAAGCAGTGAAAGTGCAAGAACCAAACCAAACAAGATACCCCGTTCATTGTGCCCGTTCTGCTGCCAGATCCGCTTTTATAATTGCAAAACTTGTATGCAGTATATCACATATATATAAATGTATATATATATATTATATATATGCTCATTCATACATATCTGCAATCTGCGTGTTAAGCTTATCTAAGCGTCGCCAAATTTGTCAAAACAAAATTTGAATTGAATTTGTCATGGCAGCGGCATGCACCCACCTAACCCCACAGGCATCCAACCCCCTCATAACCCCCTATGCCACAGCATTCGCTGTTGATTATGTAAGTTTTGCATTAGCATAAATGTGATTGATCCCACAGTTTGTGTATTATTTGATTTTTATTGATTTACGAATGAAATGCAAAAAAATGCAGTTGCATTTGCAGTTGAGGAATTGTGGTTGTTGTTGCTATTGTGATTATTGTTGTTATTGCCTTGTGTTATGTGTGTTCCTGCACCGGAATCGGCTAAGCCCCAGTGGCTCAATGGTTACCCTACAATAGCTATTAAAGTACTTTTCCATACAGTTTCAAGTCATGCTCGAGTGCCACAAGCATTCACAGTATGTCCATGAAATGCAACAGGAAATTCCATTTGGCATCTGCTCAACTCTCAAAGGACCCCAAAACTGAACAAGCTGACCTGCTGGGTATTGGCATGGTCCACAACTCTATTCCAACTTATCCATCGTTGTTGGCATTTAGGCATTTGCATGGCATGCACATATTTAATAGACCTTTCTGAATATCACAAAATATGCAATTGGCCACAGCCCAAAAACGCAGGTGACATTTGCATGATTATGACAAAAGTTGCGTCGCTTATTTGCTTTTGCCTCGGCAGAGTTCATAGCTCTTTGTGGGGGTAACACAATCGAGTAGCCACATTTGTTGCATTTGTTTCCTATGTAAGCATTACCTCAAATAACTCCATTCAAATTGCATATGATTATAAGTAGTACTACGTAGATTATGTAAAGTTTGCTATTGTGGGAGTAGTTTGCCTCTTTTACTTATCGATGGCATATAAAATTGATATTATAGCACAGTTTTAGGCGCCTTCATTTTAAGCGGATACAACTAAAAATCTATATATTAAATATGAGATAATACATTTAATATATATTTGTATGTAGCATACATTTTTTTTAAATTTATAATGGCGCTAAATTAAATAAATTGACAGAATTTGACTACAACATTTTTTTTTTTACTTAATTGTGTACATAACTATTGCAATTTTTGTATATATATTTTTATTTTACTTATTTATGTACATAACTGTTTAATTGTTTGTATATTAGATTATGGCATTATGATCTGTAAGCTGGAATTATAAGACAGGAAGTGTTAACCAACTGTTTATGGCATTTATTCAACATTCTTATTTAAATGATTTCTACTTCAGGCACATAATAAAATAGATTTGACCCCACATTTTAGGCATAATTCAGTCTCATAAGCCACGTAGCACTTTAGTTAACTGTATTCTTGTGCAAGTTCTTTACACTGCCAACTCTTTGAAGTCTAAAAAACCATTTAAAGCACGCGCGCCGCCGGCCAACACCCCAGTAAAAAAGACAGTTGGCAATGTTTAAGCGCCAGTGACAAGCAGCACGCACTGCTAACCCCCCCTCTCTCCATCTCTCTCTCTCTCTCTTTCTCTCTCTCTCTCGCTGTCTGTCTCTTTCTTTGTGCAGTTCTCGATTTCGCTTGGTTGTCTGCTGTGGCATTCTGCATTCGTGTGCGCTGCTCATTGATCGAAATTGAATTGGACATAAATAAAACAAGATCAATCAATTGATTTATTTTGACATGTTGCAACAGCGCTCGCTTCAACTTGCAACTTGCAACTACAACAACTTCGACTTGGACTGCTTTTGCCTGCTGCGCTGGCGTCTTTGCCATTCCTGTCACCGTTGTCAGTTGCAAGTTGCAAGTTGCCTGGCGCTTTGTGGCTGGTTTGGGGCACTGAATCTCATCGCTGCAGTGCGCAGTGCGCAGTGGGTCTCATTTGCTTTGTCGCTGGGGAGATTTGCTCTTTTATTTCGTTTTCTGCTTCTATTTTTTTTTTATCAATTGCATTTGCAACTTGTGCCTATTGTTGCAAGTTGTCAACTCTGGAACGAGCAACTGAACTCACTACCAGTTCGCTGGTGGCCGCAGTTGCCGGCTTTTATTGTATATTTTGTTTATATATTTCAGCTTTTTCGACTAATTTGTCGCTACTTTTAACGGAAGTTCTGCATTATAAATTAATTAATTTAATAATTATAAAAGAGAGAAGAAAATTTAAAAATCATTTATAGACTTAAATCTATCTTAACAAATTTTAATTACATTTTTTTTCTTAAAAATTATTAACGGATAGTTTAACGAGTAGTTTTTTTTTACAAACTTCTAGTTTCAGATTGCAGCTACTTGTAACTTTGTATCTTAATTACATGAACTTGTAATCTGAAACTTCTTCAGACATTCTCGATTGCTTGTAATATGAATTACGCATGAGCTGTTGAAAGCGTTGAGTATTTTCTGATTAACTGCTAAAAATGGGAAGATAACCAACTTAATTGCCTCGCATGTTTTGCGGCAACCGCCCACACACTTGGATGGCAACAGTGGAAGTGGTGTCTCCTATTCCCAAATCAATGCTCACCTAAGCCAGATAGAAAGTGCATCCAGAAACGAAGAGAGATAGAGGGAGACGAAGGACCCAAGTGCAACTGCTAGGAATAATCATCACCTTTCTGTGGCAACTGTTATCCATTTTTCCAAGTTTCCACACGTGTCACAATTAAAGTGTGGCAGATGAGTGTGAATGTTCAAAGAAAAAAAAGAAGGGCTGCCTGGCAATCCTGCCATGATAGCTATTTATTTTTAAACCTCCTCTGAAGATACACTCTCCAAATCGCTAAGAATGTCATAGAGAGAAAGTGCAGCACATGGCAACATGGCAAGGGAAACACGAAGTATATTTTTTGTATATGATAAATTAACTTAAAAAAGTCACGAGTGTCAGGGCGTGAGTGCAATCGCATGTGGTGTACACATATGTCTCTAAGTACACAGAGTGGGTTCCACACACACACACACACACATGCACACACACTCTCTTACGTATGTGTGTGTGTGTGTGTGTGTGCCAGTGTGTGGGGGCCTTGATTAATGCACTTGCAAGCCAACTGAGCTCCATGGCATGCCTTTTAAAAGCCCACGGCCTGCCTCTAATAAAGTAATTTACTTTACTAAATAGTTGCCGGCAGCAACTTTACCTACATATTTTGGCCAGCCTTTAACAAGATGTTGGCTACAATTTGCCACCCGAACCCCCCCCTTTTGCCCATCATGTCCGTTACCAAATTAGCATTTTAATTGAAATGTCACGCC
Source organism: Drosophila fungiperda (assembly GCA_035042345.1). NCBI lineage: Eukaryota > Metazoa > Arthropoda > Insecta > Diptera > Drosophilidae > Drosophila > Drosophila fungiperda. The sequence goes on along the minus strand of JAWNLM010000293.1, from coordinate 870,425 downwards.
GCTTACCAAGTGCCAAATACGTTTTGGGCCAAGTTGCTTTTCGGCTTTCCCAAGCACGACACGCACTTTTTCATATGAACATTTTTTTTTTTTGCTGTACTCCTTTAAAATGTTTTTCGACTTGTTTTCATTACAGACTGATAAATTACAAAATTTTACAAAAAAAAACCATGCAACAATTTTCTAATTTCAATTTCAAATGATAATTTAGCTGCAGTTTAATGGATTTTGAATTGCTTTCGAGACTGATAAATATTCGAAGAATATTGTCGAAGCTATATCAATTAATGTGGTTTCCTGAAGAGCTAACATCCAATTGGGTTCACACGTAGTGCGGACACATACCTCCCACGCTGATTAGCATTTTTCCCAGCACAGTTGGGAAACTAACACGAATTAAATTTCATAAATAAGAATGAATATCACCAATTCAATTGGGAAAACAATAAACAGACTTTGACAGTTGGCACTGCAATTGGCTGATTTCTGTTTCGTGCTGTCGGCGAAAGGTGACAGTCCTGAGAAATAAGATTTTCCAATTTCTTTCGGTCCTCCTTCAAGCCGCTACCACCCGCTCCCTGGCTTAGTGCCAGTCTGCAGCATCAGGTCTAATCACTTTCAACACACACAAATGTTTCCACTTATGAGCTGCGCTTTCCCCCAAAAACTGATGCCATTTGGTTGCCCATAATTATTATTTATAAATAAATATAATACGGGGCTCACGTGTTGAGGCTAAATCTCTGTGCACCCTCCGCATGCCAAATGGAATGGTTTTCCCCCTCAGCCGCATCCCGTCATCGCTTTGAGTTATGGTGTTTGACTACCTCAACCCCCCGTCCCTCTGCTCATCTCTTTTCGTTGGCAGTTTTAATTTCTTGGCGCTGTACTCTTCGCATTTTAGCCTCTTGCGTTTTTTTTTCGTGTTAATAAATTTGAGCGTTTTATGAATAAATTATTTCGATTGCATATTAATAACGAGGGGGTTGTGTTAAGTCAAGCGGGTAGCCGGATAGGGTTTTACAATGACATTATTTATAGAGCTACACGTGTTATGATCGCACCCCAGGGTCCAAAAATATTGATGTAAGAATTGAAATAGGTGATCTACATTTCAAATTTATGGCCCAAAGAGTTGGGAATGTCAAATGTCATCGAATGTGTTCGCAATGGCTTGTGAAAATTAGTTAGACAAAAAGAAAAATATAGATATATATTTTTATGACTAGCATGTCTCACAAAATTGTTAATAAATAATTTTTAACAAATCGCATGCATTTAGATAATGCATACCATAAGATTATCTTTAAATACGATACACAGCACGTTGCAACTGGTTATATTTTCGGGCGCCAATTGATGCCACATGATGTATGCAGCATAACATATCGCATCATTGATTCAAAATTTATTCGTTGCGCATCTATTGATTAACGCCGCGCAGGTTGCACATAAATCTTGCCTAACTGCCAGTCATGAGCTATTTATATATGCATACGTGTGTCGGCATCTATGTGCAACAAATTCTTCTACATTACACAATCGATTAGCTGCGCTAAATGTTCAATAAAAATGACTTATAACTAGGTTTCTCCGTTTCCATCTAACATACGGGTGGCACATGCTGCATGCTGAATGCTGCATGCTGCTTGCAGCTTGAGTCATATTTGAAAGCGGCCACTCAGAATCCACTTATTATAACAACATTTCCATTTCCATATCCATTTGTTTTGAAGTTTTCACTGCTTATTACATCAAAGATCGCTGCAGGTGAGCCTGTCTTGTGTCGCTTGTGTTTATGCGTCCATTGTTCACCCATATCAAATGACCAAAACTTTTATTTTCAAAAACTATTGTTTTCCCATTGTGGGTGAAAGTACTGCGAATTATCGAGCAATGCGACTCATACCTAGCAAAAGCTGCTTACTTTTTTTTTTACCTATGTCATTAATAACCCATTGAAAAGTGTGTTAATTGTTTTCATCCAGCCAGCAAAACAATTACCAAATTACATCATCAATAGCATCCAACCAGCTGAATGCAAATGCCATAATAACTACAGGAAAGAATGCTATCATCGGAAGTGATCGTTTCGGAGATACTGTTTATGTATGAAGAATTTCAATAATTATAAGTACTAATCGAAAGATTTTTAAATTAGATTTACAACTCTTGAAAATTTAAATAATATATATATACTTAATTAACAAAAGTTGTGTGTAACTAAAAATAAATCTGAAATATTTTACACATTTTATTTTGTCTTCATTTTCACAACTTTAGATACCATTTTGTACAACCTGTACAGTTACAGGGTATACTAAACTAAAACTATAAATAGCCAAAATAAGTACAGAAAATGGACCAAAGAGCAACATCCGCAAGATGACCAAAAAACTACAAAAAATTAAAACGAAACACAAACTGAAATGCAAATGTAAATGTAAAATGTTAATGCAATTGGCAATTGCAGGCTTTTCGAGTGCGTTTAGTGCAACTTTATTTCAATTGCGAAACTTGTACAATTGCCAACAACACACATATAACAACAGTAAATGCAACAGCAACCGCAACAACAACAACAACAACATTTTTTCCATATTTGCATTATGTGTAGCGGCCAAAAACGCATTTTAGCCAATTGCAATTGCAATACCAATTCGGTATTTATAGCCTGACATTTGCGCCAACGTGGGCCAGCACATGGAGTCGGCCTGTCCGCATCCTGAACAACAATAATAATACCCCTCACCCCAATCCACTCCCAATCACCAGATCCTCTCGTTCCTTGGTCCCAATCCGGCTGGTTAACATGTGTTTTTTCCTATGACTTCTGCACCTGCGCACCGTCCAAAAATTTACAATTGCTGCCATTTTTGGATGCGCCAAAGATGAAGATGTCGACAGCATTGTGGCTGTGCTCGTTGTGCTGAAAGTGAAATGTGTAGCTTGTGGGGCCCGTCAATTGGCCAAGGCAGTAAGCCAACAAAAAAAAACAAAAAAAAAACTGCCTCCAACTGTGCATATGGAGAGCGAGTCGAGCTCTATGGAGGTCAGCGCACATCGTGCGATTCTTGGAAGTCAGTGACATTACAAATTGACAAACTGTTGGCCATAAAGCACCAACGACGACCAGTTCAACGGCCAAAAGCAACAAAAGAACCAAAACAATTGAATGAGCAAGCAAAGCAGCTCTGAAACTTTAAATACCCTTGTGAAGCTAATTTGGAGCTTGGCTATTATTGGTGACTTGGGACATATAACATATTTCTCGGCTTGCAATTTTGCAATTCTACTTTTAACGTCATTCGTAAACGTCTCACAGACTTCGCTTGCTTGCTGTTATTCTAAGGATGATAATTATGTTAACAAAGAAAAAGGCTTCCTTTACACAAATTTACGCTTAAAATAATAAATTAACCATATTTTCATAAAAGCACCTCACAAATCCTCTGGGCAGCTCAAGGTACTCCCTTCGTTGCAAAGAGTATTGAAAGCGACACGCACCATTTCAAAGTTCAAATGGAAACAAGCTGCACGAAGTCCAAGTTGGAGATGAAGACGAGCCCAGAAAGAGAGAAACAAAAAAAGTTAATTTCATTTTACAAGCGAACAAATTAAAAATGCCCAAGTCTGCGCTTTAATTAGTCAAACTCGCGCCAAAGCCCCAAAAGAGCTAAACAGGCGGCGACGCACGAACTGAAAAACCAAAAACAAAACCGACTTCACGTAAGAATCGGAATTGGAATCGGAGTCGGAGTTGGAGTCGGAGAGACATGGCGACAACTTTGTCTGATTGCTGCGGCAACTTCTTGGTATTCCATGGAGGGGAGGTAGCTGGTGCCGCCGGCGTGCGGCTGCCGGCATTGACTTCCGCTGCAGTTCAGGCACAAATCCAAGTTCAGGTCCGAAAACTTGGCCACTGGCCAGACGACACTTGTCAACGTTTTTAGTCTAATTTCGTTGGCGGCAGCGGCGGCGGCGTGCCGTGACTTTGGAAATGAAAATGTTGTCGAGATTTATGCGACAAGTTTTCTTCAACTGAATCGTCAACGCCTGCCTGCCACTTGCCCCTGTGACACAGACACACTTGAAGTTTTTATTTTGAAGTCTTCTGTTATTTTGGGGCTACATTTTACAGCTAAATTTCCAAATAAAGTTGGTTTTTAGTTTTTATGATAGGCCCGCGATCTCAATCATAATTCTATGGAACTTGTAAATGGAGTAACAAGTGGATATATATATATATATATATATATATTCGTATCACTCAAGCTTTAGCCATGCAATGGAGTTGGCTACTGGAGCAGCTTGCGTTTGTTCTCATTTCAATGGTTTATGGCCAATGGCTTCTATGAATTTCGCTTCTGGCTTCTTTTTGGTCTCTTAGGCCGAAAAATGAGATATTACAGCGTGCGTTTAAATTAATTGCCCCAGATGCGAGCAGAGATACACGAAACGTGACTCAAAACTGGGAGCCGCAACCTGATGAACAGCCAAAATGCAGCCAGCAAGTGATCATCACATGTCTTCAGCGCTGCTTCTGCTGCTGCTGCTGTTGCTAAACTTTTGATAGATGGCGCCACATAATAATATATAGCGATAGCGCTTTGGCAAATATCATGACTATTTTTTTTTTATTTTAAAACACTTGCAGCTTAAATAGGTCGTAGGTGACATGTACGCTTGGCTTATAAACGTAACTGTTTGATTAATTGCGATTTTTAGCGATTTTTATATGCATTTATTGGCTACCAGCAGATGGCGCCACATTGAGAACTGTTTGAGTCAAGTACTTTAATTAATTACAACCTGTCGTTGCTTGGCAAACATCTCGTCTGTCACTTTATTAGCCACGCTTATCTATGGGTATCTTTCAAATTCTTTTTCTTGTGAAATATTCCATAATTTGTGGTGTGTTGTTTACACACACACACACACACCAATTTTCATCTTAAAAACGCCCCTGCAAATTGTACTTGTTGTGTGGGCGTTTGCACAACTTTTCCAAATGAATCTTTTGCCTACTGTTTTGGCTACCGATGAAATTCACACGCATTGCGACAAAAAAATAAAGAAAAAAAAAAACACAATTCTGATCCAAAATTCCACGAGCTGCCTTTGTTTGAGCTGGAAAGAGCATAATTGTTACTGCTTCATCCATAGAGCGACTGCCCATTGTTTGGAACACCCAAAAACAGGTAGTAAGTGAAAATTCAGCCTCTTATCGATACTTTCAGTTTTGTGTGTTTTTTGCTCGGTTTCAATTTTTGTGTAGTTTTGTATTTTTTTTTATCTCTTTTTGCGCCCCATTGATTTGCCATTTGAGAAGAAAGACTGCGCCGATTATAACCATATCCATGGCAATCATTTTGGTTTGTGTACATTTTTTTTTTTTGTTGTGTTCGCACAACTCGCACTGTGTGTGGCACTCAGCAAATTGAAACTGCGGCTTAATTTCTGCGGCGGGAAAGCGGCTAAAATTTTTGAACGCATTGTGCGTTGAGGTCAAGTGGCGAGCGCGCAAGTTTGTTGCTTAAGTCTTTCGTTTCTGTACATTTTTGTTTTATTTTATTTATATATTTTTTTTATTTGTTGTTGTACGCTGTCAGCGTGCTTGTCAGCAAATTTGTTAAACAAACTGAAATGAAATGCAATTTTTGTACGTTTTATTTTTCGGGCGTTTAATTAGTGGAGCAAGCTTTTCGTTCTGCACAATTAAGGCGATGGTTTGCATTCAGCGAACACAAAACAAGATAAAATGTGGAAGAACATTTACCACTCGAATGCTGAACTGCTAATACCCTCACTGATTAAATAACTAATTATTTATTTGACTTATTGTTATTTGAATATTATATCATACTTTGCTGGTGACAGCTATAAGTTAAAATATATGGCAACAGGATTGAATTGTTTGAGTTTTGAACACTTATAGTGTAAAGTGACCTGGGGGAAGTTCCCCATATCATCTTCAACTTGGGAAGTGTATTAAAAAAGAAACCGAAACAAGCGTTTAAAGGCGGCGTCCGCTGTGATTAAATCAAAAATGCGTGGACAGGGACAGGCAGACCAAATCTCTTGTAAGCAATAAACTGCAAACTCATATGGAACAGGAGCAGGCGCAGGAGTAGTAGTAGGAGTAGTGGCGGCGACATCAGCACAGGCTCTGCTCATGTCATTTAGCGCTTATTGTGTCTGCACGTCTGCTCTCGCTATGGACGAGAGTCGGGGCTCGTTTAACCTCTGAGTGGGCAGACGCGCCTGTCAACTTTGTGCCATAAATTAAACCATAAAAACAACAACAGCAGCGGCGAGTTTCCAAAAAAATATATATACATATATATATATATATGTAAGTCTGGTACGAGTATATTCCAAATTTCAGTAAATACCAGTAAAAAAAAAACACACGCTACGTGAAAAATCACAATATTTTCTGTCACGTCATGCTGTGGATGCGCTACGCTCCAATGATCCAGTGCTCCACTGATATACGAGTCGTCACTGGCTGACTGACCAAAAATTAATTTCATTTCATTTACTTTGGTTTGGTTTTGGTTTATTTGTATTTTGTTTTCTTCCTTTCATTCAAGTGTCGTGCAACAAGTGCCGCAATTGAGTCGCCTGTACTTGTCAACGGTATTTGTATGCCCGATGCCCGATAAGGGGCAGAGGGAATTTCGACCGGCCTGTCACCAAGCAGTAACCAACCAACCACAGTCATTGTCTCAATGAACAGGTGAAGTATATTTATTTTTCTTTTTTAAGCAGTGAAATCGAGCGCAAAATTTCGAGTTTGTTTTGATCAGCGCTCGTCCGTCGTTGATTTATGGCCAACAATTTGAGCAATTTCATTTTCGTTAAGTTTAATGACAACTGCTTTGCATGTCATTTGTGGCAAGCGGTTTGCTGTCACAATTACCAATTTGGCTTTGGTTCATAGAGAAGATTTGTTTGCTTTGGAAAAACCAAAAAGTAATATAATAATATTTTTGAATCGCTTGAAGGTAAGTTAAGTGCTATAAAAATACAAACATATCGATTTTTTTGTGATAATGCACTTAATTAATTATAAAGTGAAAATTATATTTACTATAGGCTATATAAAGATTTAAGTATTATTTTGTAAAATCTTCATTAAATATATATTATATAAATTAATTAACAAAAGTAAAAGTTACTTTTAAGCCAGCTTGAAAACTCTTCGGTTTGTCTTTCAATTGATATGCCCTTTGAAAAGCTGAACAAGAACAATAAAATTCGTTTGTGTTTTACAACTCAGATCGATCTGCTTTATAAATAATCACGAACTGAAAATGCGTGGGAACTATAATTTTTTTTTTGCGTGTGACGAATGAAGTTTTTTTTTTTTGAGAAGAAACACAAAAAATACGAATGTAAATTGCAGGTAAGAAAAGCTGAAAAGCTAATCGCACAAATATAAATGCGAGTATGACAATAAAAAAGTTTTATTATGATTTTTGGTTTATTTTTGTTTCAAGTTTGGCGGCGACCCACAAAAAGCAAAACTAAGCTAAAAAGCAAAGCTTCGTTTATTGGGCAACGGTAATAAATTATCGAAAAACACGAAATGCGCACTGAAATTTGGCCAGGAACAGTAACAACAACAACAAAACTAACAGCAACAACCCAGTTTTTTTTTTTTGTATATTTAAAAAAACGGGCGATTTGTGCAAAAATTTCAAAGCTTCAGATTAGCATCGAACCGAAAATAAAATCATGCTAAAAAATTACCTAAAAATAAAAAATAAAAAAAAGTGAAAATAAGAAGCATCGATGAGTTGAACTGTGAGCTGAAACTAGCGCGGAGACGAAACAGGTTCACACGCTACCAAGAATCCCAGCGTTATCCCGAAACACACTACGTACGTGGCTGGATGGATGCAGAGGAGGGGGCGCAGGAAGTGTAACTGAAGCAGCAGCAGCAGCAGCCCTTTTGCGGGTTAAGGTACTGAAATATTCGAACTACCTGTGTGTGTGTATGTCTCTGGGTGTGTGTGTGATACATTTCGCTTAATTCTTCTCCTTTTTTTTTTGGATTTGTTTCTTTCGGTTTCGGAGCGCAACAAGTGAATGACAGGATAATCGTCCTGTGTACCTGTTTGCCTGTTTGTTTGCTTGCTGCCTGCGGTCTTCTCAATTTTTTTTTTTGTTGTGCTGTTTTTGTTTTTGGCATGTGAACAACTCGCATAAAATCTCTTAATGTTTGCATTCTTATGCCGCTGTCGTCTCGTTTGATGCGTGATCTTGTTGATTATGCTGATGGCTGTGATCTGTCTCAGAGTTCCAAGTTTCTCATGCCTCCAGCAGGTCTCATTCACCGACTCTCAGTTCAGTGGCATTTTCGACAGTACAAATTTCTCGTTTACCATTTATTTTTTCTGTTTTTGCTGTTTTGTGTTTTCTTTTTCCCTTTTTTTATATTTTAGCTCATCGCTTTTGTATGCAAGAGTGTGAAATTTTTGCTTGTTGTTTGCTTCATGGAAATTGCCTATGCCTTGGAATTTGTGGGAACAAGTGCACCGCACACAACACAACTCGAAACGAGCCGGGCAAATTACGTGCCCTTCTTGTACGGTGTCCCAGAGAACACCCGCAGGCGAGAGCGTGTGAATTTTGCAGATCATATATAGATCTGATATTGCCTTTTGTAATTTATTAATATTTATGGCATTTCTGAGTGTAGTTAGAAAGAACTTCAAATTTGCAGCGAATTGAATTGACTTGTAGAAATTATCGAATGGATTGGAAATTTTGGCTAAGAAATTAAGTTGGTTTACGATACTTACCCAACTTAGCTGAGATTCATATTCAAGAATATTATTGCCATAGAACGTGTAATTTTTGCAAAATATATGATCTGATATTGCCTTTTGTTATTTATTAATATTTATGGAATTTATGAGCGTAGTTAGAAAGAATATGCATTCAACTTTAAATTTGCAGCGAATTGAATTCACTTGTAGAAATGATCGGATTGGTTGGAAATATTGGACTAGTTGTAAGAAATAAAGCAGTTTATTTTGATACTTATCCAACTTGGCTCAGATATGCATATAATTCATATTGCCATATTGCCTCATTAATGAATTTTAAAGACACGTACTAAATGACAATATCTCAAATGGAATCAGAAGAGTTAAAGGCACAGGCAACAATTATTGCTATATGAAAAAGAAGCATATTTTTATGATACTTGGTATATTAATTCGACTTGTTGCTGAGTGATATGTTTGGATTGGTTAGCTATATAATAAAGCTGTCATAGAAACAATCAATTGAAAGACGAGTTTTGAGTTTATATATCTCGATTCCAGATTAACTGCGGCTTACTGGCGAATGCAACTTTTTGTGTCCTACTTATCTGACGAGTTTCATTTAATCATACATAAATCATATTTATTGCGAAGCTATTCTTAAATTTGATAGTGTACATACTGTAAAAAGTTATAGAGTCGTAATCATCTCACTGTTTGACATTTATATGCATGTAGTCAATGTAAATCTCCTTGCTCACTTCGTGATCCATTTAATTAAAATTCCAGCAACCTGCTCAGGTTTTTGTGTGTTTGCTTATTTGCCCTAAAGTGCTGTCACCTTAACTCGCACGCATCATGATTTACAATCCTGCCGCAAACAAAATTAAAAAACAAAACTAAAAAAAATCAAAAAATAAATACAGAGCGGAAAAACACAATCTGGAACAAAATGCGCCACGTACAGAGCCTTCTCATATGGAGGGAACATCAGGCAGCGCATGCGCAATAAATTCGATTTTTATGACACCTGACAAAATACGCAGCAGCCGATGTTGCAGTTGCCGCTGGAGTTGCCTCCAGCTGTAGGATGAAGCTGTGATGCTGTGGCCGATGCTTCACTGGAAAATTGTTTAATGACTAATGGCAGTCGCCAGCGGTTGGTTTTTTTTTTTTTTTTTGGTTGGTATTGGTAATCATATTTGGGGTTGGGGTTGTGGCTGGGGTTGGGGTACATCATATATATGGGACGCCTTCTGCCGTTCGTTTATTGCCCTGTGTCTATTGAAGATTAATTTCATTTACACAACTTCATCGCCCTGGCCTGGCTTTAACACTTTGTTGCCGCTGTTGCCGGCTGCCGCTGCTGCTGCTGTTGCGTTTTGAAGTTAATAAAGCCATAAATATTGTCTTTGGGGGCTGTGCACGGATTTTGGTTTCGCTGTAAGACGCCGTAATACGCAACAGTCGGAGCAACAGCAACAACAACAACAACAACAGCATCAGCAACAGCGTGTCTGGTGCGGCACAAATCGTTACGTGTCGATAGTTTTTTATGGCTCCTTTGTGAGTGCCTAGTGGTGTCCATCGACCAGTCGACAAACCGACGACCATCGGAGCAAGCGTAGCAAGCGTAGCATATGGCGCAGATTAGAAACGTAGCTGATGTTTTATGAGGAAGCAAATTGCATCAGCAAGTGAAACCTGGCATGTCCATGGGAGGAGCTTAACTTTATTAACTAACTAAAACGTGCATTGAAAGTGGTAAAAAAAAAAAATCAATTTAAGCGCGAATAAGCAACTTGTATGCCATAGACAATTTAGCAGCTATAGAATTTTATATAACTTAATCGAAATTTTTTAATGACGCAGTAAATGTAAAAAAAAAAATTTAAGCACTTTTAGCATCATTAACTATTTTTATTGTTCAAATCGTGTAGAAATTTTGATTAGTTTTCGTCGTTTTTACTGCAAATAAGATATGGAGATAAGTAGCATATAATAAAATTAATGAATACTAAGCTAAGTTTAAGTTTCTTAAGTTATTTTAATCTGCAAATTTAATAAGCTTTAAGAAATTGCTCTACAATTTGTCTGAATTTTTGTATTATGAAAATGACTATATCCAATTAAATTTAATTTCGTGCTGTGGATCATATAAAATACATATAAATTTAGTTGTTATAAGAACGAAAACCGCTTTTTTATTATTATTTAAATGGGAGATTTCATGCACTGCGACATTTTAGAAATTATGTGCCACATTTTGATACTTTAACTCTTCTATGAAGACTAATTTATAGAAAACTGGGAGTTAAGGATATTAATTTGAGTTGATAATATGTTTTATAAGATTGTAAATCTTCTCCTGACTAAGGTGACCAAATCTGCTTTCTCACAAAATCGACAGAGATCGCCACTTTTATACTTTTTTAAGTAATTTTTTACTTAACAGATCTGCAAGTTGCCCCATATCAAAGCGCCACTTCAGAATAGTTTTTAAAAATATCTAAAGCTAGTTTGGTAAATGCCTGAATAAGCAGAAATGTGTAAACAGATCGAAAGGAATAATGTATCCATGTGGCTGATGAGCACCTTATCTGGCCACAAGTGTTTAAATACTTAAGCGATAAAATGGTAGAGCAGCCGCAATTGATACACAATAATTTCCGTAACGTTTATCCGGGGCAAGGCAAACAACAAATGAACACATGAGTATATGAAAAGGTGCTTTACAGTTCTGTTTTTTTTTTATCAGAGTATTGGCACAGCTGCCACTTTATGAAGTCTTTGGCAATCGGAACAGGCGACGACCTTATGCAAAAAAGGTGCAACGCTTCCCAACAACAAGAACAACTCTTTGTTGTTCTGGCCGATGTTATACAAATATATTGTAAACGGAGTGCGCCCTAACGGAACGTTGTCTGTTTGGGGTGTATGTGTGTGCCTATGTGTGTGTGTGTGTCGGCATTCGCCTTCCTGCTTGGCGTGGAGTGAGACTATGCAAATACACCTTGCATACTTTCGAGTCGCCTCCTTCCGGTCGGAAAAGTGATCTATACTCAAGTGACACTAACAGTCATTTGGGGTGGTTTCAACATTTACGGGTGCGGGAGTGGGAGGGGGGCGTGCTATGTGTGGCTTGAACTTTCCTGTCTACCTGTCAAGTTTACGCCTGACGGCACAAACGCCCGATAAGTGGGCAAGCGAGCATAAAGCAGCTGTAGGGTCCTTGAAAAAGGGATATCTTGCAGCACAGCTAAGGCTGCTTAGTTCCTAGGGGTCATAGGGGTGGGTAGCTTTGCGGACAGGTGTGCCCAAATAAAAAATAGACGAGCTCGAAATTTGTTTAGACATCAAATGAATGCTTATCTAGCCAAAAGAACTATTTACCCTGGATTAAAAGTACAGTTTTCATTATTCTATGCAGTGCATCGTATTGTATACAAAACAATATTCTACTTCATAAATTCCCAATAAAAATAATGCTGTGTAATTGTTTAATTATCCCAAGACTTTTATGCAAAGAGTCCCCCTTATATAATATATTATTAGAGTTTAATACAAAGAAAAAATTGTTTTGTTATTTTAGCTTATTGTTTAGAGATATTGCATACTTCTAACTTGTTCAACAATTTTTAAAAAATATGAATATATTTATATATATGTCATATAAAACGAAAATTCATTTAAGCAAAAATAAATTTACTTTTTTAAGTCATTCTTACAAAACAGAAGTAACAATTGATTGAGTAAAACCTCAACTTACAATAAATTTAAAGCAAGTTTCTACAAAGGTTCTACGATTTTTGTTGCTGGCCATAATTTTAAATATGGTAATTGACTTTTGGTTTAGGGTTTTTGATAGCCGAGCTCTATTTCTAAGCTGACTACAAATGTGCTTGTTGCCAACTGCATACATAATTAGATATGTGCAATGGACACTGGCAACCCACTCCAAGCTGACCAATCGATTATATGAAATTAATGCTACCACAATTTGATGGCAACAGCACGAGCAACACTCAAGAGAGTGTGAGAGAGAGAGAGAGAGAGAGAGAGAGAGAGAGAGAGAGAGGGGAGAAGGAGACGTGAGTGTCCAATTGTGCTGGAGAGCTGGCGCACGGCTTCAATTGAAGTTCAATTGGAGACGCGTAGATTGTGTCGCCCTCGGTCGCGCTTTGATTTTATTGCCACCACTTAACATAATGAGCGGCACGATAAGATCACGTTTCCTCCTCCTCCTCCAAAGCAACGATGCCGACAGTTGGCGACTAGCGCATGCGCATATGCTTCCTGTCTGCGTTAGCTGTGCCGGCCGGATATTCCTTTAAGTACTCCTCCGCATTGTCATCGACATCGCCATCGGACCGCGTCTGCTTCTGCGTCTGCGTCTGCGTCTGCGTCTGCGTCTCTGTCTGCAACGAGTGCACAAAAGTTCAAAGTGCATGCATAGAATAAATGAATTTTCATTGAAATGCCAAGTGCAGCAGCAGGAGCAGCAGTCGCAGCAGCTGATTGAACAAAGGAACAACCACCTGTTTCCTTGGGCTTTTGTTAAGATTTATTCGAAAGGAAGTTCATTGAACTGCCGGAACATGGCAATTGCAATTGAAATCGTAACGCGAACGTGTTTCCAGCGCAAACCGGAGAGAAGTCTTCCGAATCCTCCTAATACGTGCAGGTCAAATAGGCATCGTAGAGCAGTTTGGATTTGCGGAAGCGCTTCTCGTGCTCCATGTATTGAATTATATCCCTGACTTTCATATGCCTGATGCGTACTGAAAACTGACGTCTCGGCAGCGGTGCAGCTGCTCCAGCTACAGCTCCAGCTACAGCTCCAGCTACAGCTCCAGCTACAGCTCCAGCTACGGCTCCAGCTCCATCTACAGCTCCAGCTACAGCTCCAGATACTGCTACAGCTCCAGCTCCAACTACAGCTCCAGCTCCAGCTACATCTACAGCTCCAGCTCCAGTTACAGCTCCAGCGACAGCTACAGCTCCAGCTCCAACAACAGCTCCAGCTCCAACTGCGGGCAGGCCTGTAGCAATAGTTGTTCAACCAACGCCAGCCGTGGCGCTTTGTGGCTTCCAGACACCCAAAGCCATGAGGGCAGTCTTATTGATCGATTACGATTGCGCTCCAACTTCCCCCAACGCCTGAAATTGGAATATATACAAATAGTTAGATAGCTGAAATATCTTCAGGCTGAGAAACTTACCGACGATGTCCGAAGGTTGTATCGTCATCAGAGCAGCCATAATCAGCCTCCTCGCGATCATCGGGGAACCGCATCGTCGTGCGCAAATCATGGTGCAACTCGCAGCGAGGATCGTTGTAGAGCTTGTTGCCAGAGCGATGCTCGCTCAACTCAAGAACTGTCTGCATCATGTCCTTCAAAAAGGTTTCCGCGGCAGCCAACAAACCCTCCACAAGCTCCTCATTGAGCACAGTGGACAGACCCTCCATGGAGCAACACGTAAACAGCGTTCTTTCGATCCATTTCTTTTCCAAGAACGTCGGTCGTTTCATGTCCATGAATTTGGGTGCTGAGACTGGCATTTCATCAAAATTTGAATCTGGCTTGAGATCATCGCTGCTGTCGGGCACAAGGAGATGCTCAATAATGAGACTCTTGCCGGCATAGGGCTGCAGGGAGCACCACAATCGGATGGCTGGTTGTGTCAGTCATTGATCTGCAAAAGAAGAGTCAACTTTGAAGTTTCATTCAGTTTCAGCAGCTGGCTGTGGCAGCAAAGTTGCAGTCCATGCCACGCGCCTGCACCTTTAACATTATCAAGTTTCAAGTGCATAAGGTAACATATGCCAGCATGATCCTTACCGGTCGAGTGCACGATCAGTGACCGCAACAGCCCACTTGGGCAGCGGCACTTGTTCCTCTCCAATGCACAGTGCACAGTGCACAGTGCACTCAACCTGCCCACATAACACAACGCAATACATCTGCACCAGGAGCAGGAGAAGGATATGTTATGCAAAGTGCACAGGAATGCGACAGGAAGGTGGTGGTGGATGGGCACTGGTCAGGCAGCAAACGGCAGTCGGTGTCGCTGGCACGAGGCACTAATTATTCAAAGCAACTGCAACATGATGGAATGCTAAACTAGGACAGGCGACCTGGCGACCAGGCGACCACTCGACTTGCGTCTGGGTAAGCGGATATTAAACAACGGCGCGCGACAGTCGCCCGTCGCCCGTCGCCCGTCGCCAATCGCTTCTAGCTTCTTGCCATGTCCCGCACATTTCCGCGCACCACTGACTCTCTCTCTGTGCCCAGAAGGTCCAGTCCAGTCAGTCAGTCGTGTAGGGTGCTTGGGCGCATATTAAGAACCCTCGCATTACCTGAACTCGCTGATGTTTTGACATGTTGTTGGTTGTTGTTGTTGTTACCCCTAGCTAGAAATTTATTAGAAATTCTGGTCAAGGTGCCAGCCCGTCCGACGGCTCATTGTCTTTGCCTCTAATGTTCACCGCTCGCCCGACTGTTGCTCTGCTCCCGAACAGGTTCATTACGCGTGCCGCCGACGTTGCATTCATCGCTGTTGCAGCCACAAGGCGTTGACCAAATTATGTTTTCCTACTTTTTTTTTGTCTTTCTTTTTTTTATAATTATTTTTTTATTTTATGAATTTGTGGGTTGAGCACGCTTCTCCATAGGGGTTGCTGCCAGTTACTTACACAAGTTAATCCAAAAATGCAAGGTGTGTTTTTTTTTCTTGCTCAATTTGAATTGAAGAATGTAGAAAAATCAACTAAATTAAGAAAAAAAAACAACAACAAATTGCAGTTGAGTCTCGTTGAAACACTTTTAATGTAGCAATTGTCAAAGAGTTGGAAAAAACTGAATATTAATGCTACTCGATAAACATCGGAGCTCCTTAATAAAAAGTGCATAAAATTGAGTTAATTTTTATCAACGATTGATCATCGATATTTAAAAGCCAAGCGGGGTTTTGGCGTTTTGCAACACTGCACCGCAGAAATGCAGCACTCAAATTTGAATAACGATAATGCTGTAAATAGTCAGTGACTGCATCAATCCTAATGCTAACGGGCCATATTCAAGTCAGCATTTAGAAATGCAGATTGGCAATTCCAATTGCAATAGTGCAGCTTGCATAATCCAGGCGAGCTTCAAGACGGGCGGTAGGAGGAGGAGGAGGAGGAGTAGGCGAATGCCGACGACGACGACGTTGACGATGACTCTTGCAAAGGAGCAGCAGCAGCAGTATCGTTGGCTCAGCACATAAACTAAGCTAACAATTCAACTAAAATGCCAACTAGATAATAAAAAATAAAATCGAAGAAGAAGAAGAAGCAGAGGCAGCAGCAGCAGCAGCAGGAAAAAAAAGAGGAAGAAAACAGATCGACAAACAGCGCAGATAGAAAATGTAAATAAAAATGCGAACTTGAAGGCACCCAAAACTGACTGGCAGACAAACCAAGCTTGGAGTTGGAGTCGGAGTCGCAGTCGGAGTCAGTTGGGCGACCACCCACACGCTATTTGCAGTGCATCCTCGCCGCCTGCGCAGTGTCAAATAGACAACAACAACAACAACAAACGAAGTGTTGCGTGGAGCGGGGGCGTAGCTGGACAGACAGGCAGACAGACAGATAGACAGAGGGACGAATGGTTAGTCTGTAGGTAACTGTAGGCATATTCCAGCGAATAAATATTATCATATTGAAATTTTTCTTTACAGAGCAATTACGGATACTGGCAATGCGCATGTCCCGTGTGGCATGGCAAGGTGACCCAGCAAACGTCAAAACGTTGCGCAGCACAGGAAATCGAAATCCACAACAAGTTGACGTTTGCCACAAACGTTCGCCACACATTGACGATGATGTAGCACCACCGCCAGCGTCGACTCCAATTCCAATTCCGATTGCAAGTTGAGAATGAGACGTGGCTGCAGCTCCATTCATAGATCCCCAGCATGTGGCAGTTGTTGTAGAAAGTTGATGGCAACATGGGGCATAGCGACAGCCGGGCACAGGTCGCACACACACACACACACACATTGGATTCGCCTCCAGTTGTTTGGCTTTGCGTACCTGTTGCCAGATGACTTTAGGTGCGATTCGGAGCTGCGTTTTTGGGCGCAGTAAGCGAAATTGCCAATTGTTGCGCTTTTAGGTGGCAGTGGCAGCTACTGTTTCGTTGCTGCCACACACCTTGCAGCAGTTCGAACGGAAGCAGCTTGCAGAGAAAAGCCGCTGTTTATTATACATACATACATATACATATATATATATATTTATACCCTATATGATTCATAATGGGTAATTTGCTGCATGCGCAAAAGAAGCATTTCTCACTTGATATTTGTAGGCCAACAGAGTCTAAGTTGGCTTAAGTAGAACGTCTAAAAATATTAATTAAAATATTGTTGAATATTATATTTATATTCAGATTTTTATTTTTAGTTTTTCGCGTAGCTTTTGCTTTATTTAATTAATTATAAAAACACAGGGTACATCAGCTTCGAGCACTTTTGGGCCAGTCCACATGCTGCTATTGTTGTTGCCACATCAGCTAGACTCTTAGAGGCAGCGTTGCAGCGTTGCATCTTGTGGGTGTGGCTGATTGGGCGAAATGGATGAGTCTGGGACTGGGCTGGCCGCAATGATCAATCTTGACGTGAAACGTTTATTGCGGATTCGGGCTGACGTTGTTGGCTAAAATGTTGATTATTATTATGATGATGATGATGATGTGGATGTGGATGTGGATGTGGATACTAACGTTGTGGACGTGTGGACATCGCTGAATTTGATACTACTGGCTACTGGTTTTTTTTTTTGCGCCACCACTTAAATGGGCGTGGCAGCATTTGAAAACGTCAGCTTGATGTGATGCCTGTGGCCTGCCCCCAATCGCCTGCTCAGATTTAAATATGAAAGGAAACGATTCATTCGGCTTATGGAAATGGCTGATAGGCGTTCTCTAATGTTTCAATTTCACTTCAACTCAGATAGTTATTAAGTGCCACAGAAATACACACACACACACACAAACACACACCTGAGAAGAGCACCTGCAAACAACACACAAACTGACGTTCTTCTTCTTCTCTGTATGAGTTCAAATCCTTGCAAAGAGCAGCGGAAGTGAAGATGACACCCCATGACAAAACACCTATAGTTATATTGTTTCTTCCACTTTTAATTTATTTTTACAGCATCGCATTTCCGTTTGCTTCTGGGAAGACAAATCATTATTGTTCGCACAAATTGGTAACAGGATCTATTTTGAAGCCCTAAATGAAGTGCACAAATGTATATATATATATATATATATAAATATTTATATATATACTTAAATCTATGTAAAATATAGGAAATATCTAAGACATGAATCAATAAAGATTTTTACATAACTAAAGAAATAATTATTTATTGCATTATTTTCTTAAATCTTCCAATTTGGTAACACCTGTTTGTTTGTAATATCTTTTCTTTATAGGTATTATTAGTATGCATAATTTCCTTCATTATCACTGCAGAAAAAAAAGTAGCAACACATTATAAAAGCATAAACAACGAACCACATCGGGTTAGCACCCCAGAGTCCAAAACAGATCCAACAATTCCAAGTTGCCAACGGCAGCGATGGATGCACATTGACGACACGCTGCCAATGAAAATTACTCGTATTATATATGAAAAGTGGAGAATTTCTTTATAAACATGACGCGCGTTTCTTGATGGCACCATAAACCGGCCGATAACCTGCATGCGCCTGCGCTCCACGTTGACCCCCAGAGAGCACAAAGGCCTAAAGACTCCAAAAAAATAATAAAAAAAAAAGCAAAAAAAATAAGAAAAAAATATCATCATATGCAAAATGGGCAAAGCGGGCAAAGTTAATAGCTGTTAGGCTGCAGTCGGGCACTGGACCCCCAGCCAGTCAACGAGACTAAAGCTAAACCAAAACTGGACTGGAAGATACCCTATGAAGTTATGCATATATATATATATGTTCATTCATAAAGATAACCTACAAGTGTGAGCCTAGTTTGCTACTGCCACCTTCAGAACTTTACACAAAATATGCACAACTATCTGAATACCCTCTGAAGACATTTGAAATACAGGGTATAGAACAAAGAGTGCATGCATGGCCTGTGGATGCACGGATGTGTTGGATGCACGCCCCCCACATGGACACAGACAGGCAAGGAGCGCACACAATTCTTCACTTCTTCACTGTTTGCGTCAGAGCTGGAGCTGGAGTTGGAGTTGGAGTCGTCGGAGTTGGGTCTGTTGTCGTGTGTCGTCAACCTGTAAAATGTATAACGACAACATTAAGCTCGTGCCACCAGCTGAAGTTTAATGGTTGGGGCACTTACCGCTGTTGCGACTTCACTGAGTTGGCAATGTTGCAACAACATCAACACAACACAACGGTACACTCGTGCTGCGGCAGGTTCATGCCAGTTCAGGCACGCCGACAGCGGTTGATCTGATTTGCCTCATCGTCATCGTCGCCGTTGCCATTCAAAAAGGGAGGCACACATTTTCTGGTGTACTTTTTTCTGGCTGTTCTTTAATGTAATAAAATTTTAATATTATAATTTTTGCTGTTAGTTTTTGCTTTTTTTTTGTGCTTTTTATGAGCGCTTTGAAGCTGGTTTCTTGGTTGTAGGTCGTCTTGTGTGTGGACAACCTGTTCCAAAATTGTCGCCGGCTGCTTCTAAGTAGTTCAGCTGTGTGCGCTTTGTTTCCAAATCACAGCCAGGTGCTTGCAACGACCTCGTATTACGATCTGTGCCTCCTCCTCCTCCTCCTCCTCCAATAAAGGATCTTCGTTCCTCGCATTGCATTCAAGCGAAAATGCGGCTGGCAGCCACTCAATGGAGGCTGCAGCTTTGTTATTGCTCCTGCTCCTGCTGCTGCACTTGGGCAGATGCCGCGAGGACGCAATTCAAATTAGTGCTCAACACTCAGGGATATGCATTATCCTTCAAACGTTGATTTATAGACGCGCCGGCGCAAGTCTGCTTTCCATTCTTTTCAATTATATATATTTTCAGCTACCGACGCATAGCGCTGTCACTTTTTGTTTGTTGTGCACACACACACACAGTCGCACACATTCCACTTTATTTATTCAAATGCGCCTGAGTTGCATGCAACGAGTGCTGACACTAATGAAAATCCTGCAGCCTTCTTCACTCTGTGAAAACATCTGCGCGTGCGCCTAAAGTGCATCCACATTGTTGTCCCTGTTTGGGATTTATGAGTGGTGTCTGGAAACAACAATGCATTGGTCCTGTTTGTTGAGAGATTGCTGCGAATAGAGTTGGAAATTTAAGGAAAAATCAATTACAATAATGCAGATGTAGGCAGTAGGTGAAAATTAATGCTTTGTGTATGCCTTAAACAATCTATATATATATATCTATTATTATAAATCATATATCATAAATAATATTTTTATTATAAATCATAGTAACTTCTAGAAGAAAAAGAAGAATTCGTATCTTATATTATTTTCTTTAAATTCTACTAATTCGCTGCAAAATAAATTGTACTTTGTATGAAATATTTTTCAATTTTTTAATAACTACATTAAAACTCAACAATTAATTATTTCAACTCTATTAAATAATACTTAATATATAAGCTTGTTTTTTTTAGAGCGTCTCTGCTTACGTAAAAGTTTTTTTTAGGTTTTAAAGTAATTACAGAGATCATTAATCTAGTGTCAAACATGACTAGTAATTAAAATAAAATAAATGTGCTACTAAAGATAAGAGTTGGAGTTAGGCATTAAAAGTGAAGCTGATCTCTATCAGCGACCGCCCACATGGGTAAACCAGTCGCCTCACCAGGCGAGATTTCAGGTTGACTTAACAGGCATTTCACCTACTTGGTACACCCATATAAGAGTACTCATCAAATTGATGGACATGATTTGAGACTTAACATCAAAATGAAAATAGAAAAGTGCGACCTTTGGCGCCGTGCCGCAGCAGTGCAACAAGACCCACCCCGTCCCCACATAAAAAAAAAAAAATACGACAGATGCATTCCGGATAATTGATGAGCTTTTAGCATTTAACCAAAAAAACAGAAATCAACTCGTGAAAGGCAACATTGGATTGACGGGGCGACGGGTGCAACTAACGCACTTCATAAAGCACAGGCAGAGGCAGAGAGGGAGAGAGAGACGGGGAGAGAGAGTAAAGGTGTTAAAGGCAGACGGGTTCGGGCCACAAAATGATTAATCATTTGGCAGGTGCGCTTTGCCCAAAGAGATGCAACGCACAACAAACAAAAACAACAACAACAGAAAAGAAACGGTACTCGAGAAAAGGGTTTTTTTTTCCTTTAACAAGAAACTATTTAACTTAATTTCAACGGTTTACATTTTGGTTAAACTGTCAAGTGGACGTCGGCGCACACAAAAGGCTCGCAGCAACTGCCCAAAAAGGATTGCATTTATTTTTATTGTATTCCATTATTTGGCCAGTCTGAGTGCCACACCCACGCCATGGCGGGGGCACCACAACAAAAGGTGCGACGTGTGCGAGGCGTGGCCAGGACTCGAGCCTCTTAGTGAGTGAGACTGTGTCTCTCCGCCCTTTTTTCCTGTGGGCTGGCCATAATTATGTAATTTGACGAAAGGTAAACGAGCCACAAATTCGAACGCTGGAAATCAAAAATCAAAGCGTTGCCTAATCACGGGTTAAGCGTGGCTCGGCTTTTGCAGCTTGAGCTCATTTTGGCCCCGCTTTTTAATGGGCCTCTTAAGATTTTTTTGTTGTTTTTTTTTATCAAGATTTATGACAATTAATAATAGGTATGGTGTACTATGAGCGATGCTCAGCGACTTCCGCTCCCAATCAATTAAAAAATAAATAATAAGCCATGGAGAGATCTCCCTCTATTTCACTCTTTATACTGAATTATGACAATATATATATATATATTTATATATAGAGATATATAAGCAAGATTTATGTTGACAGTTCGCTTTAAGGCAGAGCACAGACCACCTTGCCTGGCACATGACGCAATCCAGGCAAGCACCTTGCCAAAATAAGATACGACTACCCAAATCCTTAGACAGAGCCACAGTCAGGCAGCTGGCGAGCATCTCTGCTGTTTCTCTGGTTTGCTATGTGTTCCAATAGCATCTTCATCTCTACAGATTTCTCAGCTGTCTGCCCGCTTTTGTGTGCACTTCTTTTTGTTTTTTTCCCATTTTATTTTTTGCGAATAATAGGCATTGAAATAGCGATAGGCATCAGTGTCCTAGGAACAGGTTTCCAGCGCTGACTTCAGAGTCCTGTGTGGCATTCGACGAACCCAAAAAATAATGTATGTAGTAAGACGCTCATCACCTGTCCTTGTGCCAAAGGCAAAAACTATGACATACCTCTTCATTTTTTTTTTTTTTTTGGCAAGTTGTCTTTTGTTTGGGGATTTACTGGAGTGATCCAGTAGGTAAGTCGACCTGCAGCCAACAATTCAGTTTTTGTATTGGCATGTGCCTTACAATATGAGGGTAAGCCAAAAAAAAAAAAAAAATGTACAGCCCAAGTGAACGAACTGAAAAGAGCGCAGATTAAGCCAAAGAAGTGGAAAATAAAATCGAGAGTTTTGTATTTCAAATGTAAGAATCAAGAATATCTGGTGATATATTATATATAAAATATGTGACTCTCAAGTGATTTTTTTTCTTTAAGGTTGTAACCCATAAAAAATTTATGCTAATTTCGTATTTTTTAAATAATTTACTAAAGCAGAAAATTCAACAAATAGATATTTTATATTGATATTGACATATGTTAACCAATTGTATATTTTTATGCAATCGCTGAGATAAGTCAGATATATATGTATAAAGGATCGACTGTGATATAACCAGTCAGAATAATAAATAAAATATATATATTTTATTATCTTGTCTCGACATAAATCTTTTCGAAATGCAAATACAAACAAAGCCGCAGAAGACACTTGTTAAGCGTTTGCCAAGTTGTTGGTAAATACATGAACTATGGACAAATATTAACTCGATCCATGGGTCGAGACTTCAAAATAAAAATGGGAAAAAACCACATAAAGATAAATGAAATGTCATTTGGACACGCACGTCACGTTTAGCACCTGAATTTGTTTGTTTTTTGCCAGCGGCTGCTGCCCGTCCAAGCTGGAGTTCCCAGTTGGAGTAGTTGTTGTGATCGTGATTTCTGATGACACGAGCATATTTACCACAAAATGGGTTTATTTGCCTAGCTATCTATTTATATGCGTTGGTCAAGATGTTGTGCAGGTGCTAAGCAGACGTCTGATAAGCCCTGCAAGATAAGAAATTACATGGTTTATAAATCCGAACCTGAACTTGGACCACACCTGTTGGTTTCTCACGGTGCGCTACTCCTTTCAGCTAGGCTCTCGGCACCGCAGGACGACATCGTTAGAAAGCCATACAACTTAGTTTAGCATTGTGCTCGCCCGATTGCTTTATCCTGCAACAAAAGGCATCCTTAGCAGGCATTTTTCCTCCTTCGTGCTGCTTGCTGCGCTATTTCCATTCGATTTTGCGCACTTCTCTAATGAAACTGCGCATTGTTTTCTTTGCGGCTCTCCTTTGTTTGCGCCGGTAGCAGTAGGTGGTGTATTAGTGTTGCCTCCGCACGCCTCCGGCATCAGGTGGTGTGCCTGCGTAGAAGAAGAGAACATCTGGCCCGCGCAGCTGGCCCAACACTGACTGCCTGCCAGTCTAGTTTGCTAGGATTTGTACAAGAATTAAGTTGTATATAGTATATATATATATATATTTATCAATTGTAGATTACATATATACTACTAATACATACATACATATCACTGACAAATTGGCACATGCGATCAGGCAACATCTTCATTAGAAGCGGAGACGTATTGGGAACAATCTGAGTTGAATTCAGTTGTGCATCGATCATTATGCACAAGGTGGGTGTAGCCAGGCATCTCCTTATCCATATACACGTACAACATGGACTGCTGGCCCGACGTCTCTCCTATTGTACGCAAATCTGCACCAAATTTATGCAAATTGAAATTCCATAGCAAACACCTGGCCTGCGAAAAAAAAAGAAGAAGAAAAACACAAACGTGCAACAATTGTTTCAATGGCAGGCAAGGAATGATGAATGTGCCGCAGATTCCACTCACCCGTCTCCCAAACTGATTACAACGGCCTGCAGTTGCAGACAACTTGGCGCGCCGCACAAAACTGTAGCAAATCTTCAAGAGCGAACGAAGCAGAACGATTCACAGGCAACCAGGCAGGCAGGCGGGCAGCCGGGCAGGCATTCAGTGTAGACCGGCAGAACGGCAGGCAAGGTGTCAATTCTGGGAAATCTGCTCAGCGTGCGCGGCCCAAGTGCAGCCAATGCCAGGCCAAATACAATACACAACGCAGCGGGAGTCTCCTCTGGCCAATGCATGAAAAAGGCAACAAAATTGTTATGGTGACAATGACAATGACAATGCACTGGCTATGGCAATGGCCAAGGAGGCAGCAGCAACATTGGTAACACAAATACATACATATAACGAAGCGCAGACAACATTATTGTCAGCTCGGCATCAATAGGAAACTAGTGCAGTGGGCTGTGGGAGAATCTTTCAGCGCGCTCCAATTTAAGAACTTCTTCCTTCTTCTTCTTCTTCTTCTGTCCACTGCCCACTGGCAATTTGCATCTGCGGGCGTTGCTGCTTTTGTGTGTGTTTTGCATTACAATTCATGTTGCATGTTGCACTATTTATTTAAAGCAGCAATTTACATACATAAACATTCTTGATTGCGCAGCTTAAGTGTTGTAAAATGTCAGCTTTTGCTGTTGCTTCGTTAAATTTTGCCATATTTATCGATAACTTAACCCTTTCGTTAAAGAATGAAATTAATTTGTGGTTGAATTCAAAGAACAGAATTGCGTCACTAATTGAGGGGAAAACAATTTTTAACTGTGAGAAATTTGTGGATATTTTAGCATCTTGCAACTTGCTTAAGAGGATTTTGGACAATATACATAACACCCAACATCAAAGCGTGTAAGATGATAATATTTAAGCAATACTTTTTTATATTTGGGTTTTTTATTTTGTATTTTTGCTTTGGTTTTTGTTGCTACAACAAACTAAGGCAATAACGTGGCCCAGCCCTAAAGGTACTAATCCTATTTTGAGGCAGTGAAACAGAAATCATAAAACTCTTTTACGACAAGCTTCAAAAAAAAAAAGAAGAAAGAAAATGCGGCCAGGGATTGGGACTTGCTGCTTGCCACGTCTGCGGCAGAGCAACAAATTATTAACGACATTTTAAATACGAAGCGTTTTGCGACCGCATCTGAGTCCGAGAGCGAAAGGGGTCAAACATAACTTGGACAGCTTGGAGCTGGAGTCCCAAGTCTCAAGTTCCATGGCGAGGCTTCCCTTGCGAAACTGAAGACGATGGCGACAAGCGAAGATGCGACGCCTTTTAATGAGATTTGTTGTCTGCTCCGAAATACATGAAAAACTCGTGTTTCTTTTGCATTTAAGCGTTTTAAGGACACGCAGGCAAAAAAGAAGCCACCGTCACTTGTTGGCCCAGACGAGGATGAGGCTGAGGATGAGCAAAACGGCAACGTGTGGCATTAACAAGTGTGTGGCTTGCAGCACAGTCTTCGACTCATTGTGCAGCATTGTGCTTTATATTTTATGCTCAGACTCGGGCAGTAAAAATTGAAAATTACTTTTGTTGCAAGACTCGGCGACACAGGAGCGAAAGGGATAGCAAAGAGAGATTTTTTTTTTTGGGTCTACCGCATTTGAAAGCTGTGGCAATAATTGCACAGTGAAAATCACAATCGAGCATTTTTATTGACTACCAGAAAGATCTGCTGAAACGGATCTGCACGCAGATCCGCACTCGATGAAAGTGCGTGTGGCTTATGGAGATCTCTCTGAACAAAAAAGGGGACTGCATCTGGAACTGGAACTGGGACTGGGACTGGGACTGGCACTGGAGTATGTGCACCCGCGGCGTTTAATTTCTGTAAATGCAAATGAAAGTTTTTTAATGGTTCATTTGTTTTTTATTGTAGCTTCCAGGATATTGATGCCACACAAACAACGCCACAAAATGCCACCCGAGAAATAAAAGCAAAAAAAAAAACTGCTCCGTCCGTAAATAGTTCGTAATATACGATTAATTAGGGCTAGGAAATGTCGTCAGGTTTATGGAGGCCTGAGTAAGCTTGTTAACTGGATGATTTAATGGCTTAGCAAACGCAAACTAATTAACTTGCCCAGCGGCTAGGCGGCACTCCACACCTGTGGGTGGTCTCCGCTCGAGAACTGGAGTAACCCACTGACGGGAGAGCGTACAGAAAAAATTAGTTAACAAGATCATTAAATCTTACCTAACAGTCTATCGAGCGGCAGAAAATGAGCGAGATAGATAGAGAGAGAGCGAGAGAGAGAGAGATGGTATTCCAGGTTCGAATCCAGTCAACGACATGAGATAAGATAAGCAAGAGCGCACCCAGAGCAGAGCATACCTGAGGCTCATGGCTTGAAGCATGTAAATTGCAGATTAGTGTTGAGTATTTAGCTTTTTTAGAGCTACATTTATTTAACAATAACACTTCATATTGATACATATATCATTTGCAATTACTATGACAAATGAATAACGATTTATTTGACTTTTAATAGTGCAGCTTAAAATACATATTTTTATTAAGTTTTTGCCAGCAACTCTAAATTTTATTTAGCCATTTATTGTTAGCTTGTTCGGTTGAAAATAACTCATAGTTGCCAAGTCATGTTTATAGCAGTTTTTTTGTGGCACCACTGATACAGTACGTGGTCAGTTAGTCGAGCCCTGGTCGATGTTGCACATGTTTATCTATTAATTTATGCTGGTGGTTTTTTTATTTGGGATTGCGACTGAGACCTCGACTCGGGATTGGCTTTGGCAGCTTCTGCCTGGTTTCGGGAAATCAGAAATCTGCACAGCAGTGGGCAACAGGGACAACGATTTGATAAGAGCACTAATTAAGTTAAATGTGCGCTTGTGTGGGCTGCTCCAGGATTCCAAGAAACCATCGGAATTGGCAAAGGTTTGGTTTTTTATTTTTAGGTTATGTTGCTGCTTGATTTATGGCCAATCGCAGGGCGCCAATCGCTAACCAACACCTTTTTATCTGGCAAGCAACACTAAAAGTGTTTGTTGTTTGTTTGTTTGTTTGCTCGCTGCTTTGACAGCTGCTGCGGCTGCCCCTAAAGCGGGTGCCACTTGAAATCCCGACATGTTTTTTTAATTGCTCGACATGCGCACGCGTGTGGCCAGAGCAAGGATTTAGTGTGTGCACCTAAATTTAGAATTATGGTTTATCCCTTCTGCGTCGGTCTCAATCAACATGTGGCAATTGGCTGGGCATGCGTCGCTGTGTTTCTGGTGGTAGCACGAGTTAAGAGCGAAGTAAGTGCTTGAAAGAGAGCGCGCACCAGAAACATATTGAAAATGAAACACGCAAAAGCAGCATGAAAAGAGCACACAGAAGTGGTGTGTATTTTTTAAGAGACAAAAACGTATCTCTTTATTTGCTCTTTGAAACGCAGTTATTTTTATAAAATTTAAAAGTGTTCTGTACATATTTACATCTATGGTTTTGATGTACTAATTACTTTAGGTATATATTTTTTATTTAAATTATTTAAGTAATACATTCATTTATGTAAAAGGCATTTTTAATTGCAAGTTCTCTGACTCTACTCCTTTGACAAATTGTTTATAATGAAGTTTTACCAACTACCTGTTCCAAAAATAGTTCTAAACATCAGCGTTGCACACGTGCTGTGTTCCCATTACAATTACCTGGTATATATACACATCTACTTACGCGTCAGGTCAACTCCTGATGCACCTGATGATGATGAAAGGTAATCCACCATTCGGGTTGTCTTAATGAGTAAGCATCAGGCAAAGTTATAAAAAAGAATCTAATCTCTTTTTTGTCGATTAAATTCGATAATTAACGGCAAGCAGTGCTGGCAAACGTTTAATGGAGACTAAATTTGACAAATAGCTGCGTGCTTTAGAGTTTGCCAATGCGTATTAAATAAATGTGCTTAAAGTGTTTCGCATTTTAAATCGAATTAAAAAGGCAATGCGCAAGAGCCTTTTAAAGCTCTGTTTACTGCTGCTTATTGCACTCGATTAAAACTTGACGCTCATCTCTCTCTCTCTCTCTCTTTCTGCAGCAAGTCGCCTCGTGGGACGCCGTTGATAAAGAGCTGCTGCTCACTTCTGGTTCGTCGTTAATCTGAATGCGCTTGTGGAAGCTCGTTCTCTTACCTGCGCCAACGTTCAGCTGCAGCTTGGGGACTTCATAAGCACACAGACAAACACACACTGCTGCAAACATAACGGCATTTAGCTGCACTCTGTTGTTGTTGCGGCGGCGTTAGTGATTGGTGCAAGTGTACGCGCTCCGCAGTATATAAAAAATATATAAAGTGTGTGAGAACCGGTTTTGGCGCGGACCGCTGCGATTGGCCCCAGCGCACGTTATCAGCCAACACTCACAGACGCACGCACACCCTGACAGCCAGGTAAATGCACACGCATTCAAAAAGAGCAGCAGGTATAATTGCTCTCGCTCTCACCCTCTCTCGCAACGGCTGCCTGCGCGCTCTCTGGCTCTCTGGCTGCGCGCTCCGCTGAGCTGCGTTGCCGCTTATAAAAAG
Organism: Drosophila fungiperda; assembly: GCA_035042345.1. Taxonomy (NCBI): domain Eukaryota; kingdom Metazoa; phylum Arthropoda; class Insecta; order Diptera; family Drosophilidae; genus Drosophila; species Drosophila fungiperda. The sequence continues at coordinate 841,883 of JAWNLM010000293.1, read as the reverse complement.
CCGCTGACAGCGTCGACTAGTTTCAGTTCTTCTCTTTCGTTCGTTGCAACAACAACACACTCATAAAATCAAATTGACGGCGCAAAACCCAAGTTGAGTTCGTTAAGTTTTGTGCGCAACGCGATGTTTATGTGAAGACAGCAATTCAGAATTAGCGTGTGACAATAATATACACATATATATATATATATATTTAAATATATATATTATTTATACAAATACCAAGAGAATAAAAACAAAAACAGTTACAAAATGCATACCGTGGAACATATGCTAGTGGAAAAGAACTACAGCAAGTGTCCTTTAAAGAAGCGTCCCATCAACTATCAGTTCGAAGCGGAGCCGGAAGATTTGTGCCTCAAAAAGAACAACAGCAACAATGAGGCGACAACAACAACACCAATAAAAACAGAACCAACAATGACAACAACAACAAGAATCGATGCAACAGTTGCTGCCAGCAACAGTTCTGAGGAGGAGCTGATCAATGTGAGTGATTGCTGCGAGGACGAAGGCGTCGATGTGGATCACACAGACGATGAGACGGAGCACATGGATGTCAACGAGGATGAGGATGATGTCGATTGTGTGAATATTGAGGCCGATCCCAAGCAGACGCAAGCCGCTGCTTTGGCTGCTGCTGCCGCTGTGGCCGCAGCTGCCTCGGCTGCTGCAGTAGCCGCCTCCGTGGTGGTGCCGACACCCACCTATCCATGGAACTTTCACATGTCGCCGTACACCGCCGAATTCTATCGTACCATCAATCAGCCGCATCTGTCTGCTGCCGCTGCAGCCGCAGCTGTGGCGCCACTGCCCGCCGAGCTGCTCTCGCCTAGCTCGCCATCTGACTCCTTGGGCTCCTTGTCGCCGCCACCACATCATTATTTACATGGACGTGCCAGTTCAGTGTCGCCACCCATGCGCTCCGAGATGATCCACCGACCACAGCTCGGCGTTCGCCATCTCCAGCAGCAACAATTACACCAACAGCAGCAGCAGCCGCCGCAGACTTTCCTGCCCTATCCCACATATCCAGCTGCGTACTATGCTCATCATCATCATCATCAGCCTCTGCATGCACCAATTTCGCCGGCCTACTCGGAGAGCTCCTATTACTCCATGCGCAGTTTGACACCCGAGTCTAGTTGTTGTTCCGTGCCCGAGGATCTCTCCGTGAAGCACAAACAGGCAGCAGCAACTCTGCAGCAGCATCCGCACCAGCAACAACAGCAGCCAGCCGCACAGGACAGCAATAGTTCCGTTTCATCATCGAGTGGAGCAGCAATTTCTTCCTCCTCTTCCGCTGCCGTCTCCTCCATTTCCGCGTCCTCATCTCCCAGCAAGAAGGACAAATCAGCGCCGCCACGTTATCAGTGTCCCGACTGCCAGAAATCCTACTCCACGTTTTCGGGCCTCACCAAACATCAACAGTTCCATTGTCCCGCTGCCGAGGGCAACCAGGTGAAGAAGTCGTTCAGCTGCAAGGATTGCGACAAGACCTATGTGTCGCTGGGTGCACTCAAGATGCACATACGCACCCATACGCTGCCCTGCAAGTGCAACATGTGTGGCAAGGCATTCTCCCGTCCCTGGTTGCTCCAGGGCCACATTCGCACCCACACCGGCGAGAAGCCCTTCAGCTGCCAGCACTGCCATCGCGCCTTTGCGGATCGCTCCAATCTGCGGGCGCATCTGCAGACCCACTCGGACATTAAGAAATATTCGTGTGGCAATTGCTCCAAGACATTCTCGCGCATGTCGCTGCTGACGAAGCACAACGAGGGCGGTTGTCCCGGGGGCAGTGGCTCCAGTTCCAGTTCCAGCTCGAGCTCGAGCGCAGTTGGCTCCCACTCTGAGCTATCCTATGGAGGCTACGCCGAGCCCTAGGCTATCCATCTCGTCGCGTAACTCTGACGTTGTACACAAGCCATGTTCCACCAAAAATTAGTTCCTAGCTCGAGAGTAAGCGGCAGCTCCAACAAAATCCATGACACACACACATACCCACAACAAAAAAAAAACACCCAGTGAAAAATTTTAATTTTTAATTTATAGTTTTTTAATTTTATTTTTTATTTTCTAGTCAACATTTTCTTTGCAAGAGAAAAGTAAAACACACAAAAAAAAAACTACAACAAAAAAATTTGAGTTTCTAATAATTTTGAAAATGAATTTCTTTATTTTTTACAAACTTACATTTATCCTACAAAATCCTACATTTTGTGTGTCTCAATCCTAAGCCGAACTATTGTAAAGTATTTGCAAGTGTCCTGTACATATATGTATTATGCCCCGGCGTCTAACTGTAAAGACTCTAAGAGCAAGCCGAGAAAGCCGTAACCTGTTTAACTGTAAAACTAACAACTGTTAACTGTAAACTGTAAACTATAAACTGTAATTATTCAAATGTACATATGACAAAGAAATCGTATATATTTTGTATCTCTCTTCGCATAGTATTTTAGCCTAGCTCTAGTTTGTACTTTTACACATACATACATACGCATATATATTTTATACTATTTACTATATACATATATATATTTTTGAAACCTTTTGCGCATACATTGAAAATGTTCTATACATACAAAACTTTAGATTTAATCCAAGTTGAAGCGGAACAAATATTTTGATATGAAAATGTTTTATAATTTTAAGTAATTTATTACACGGTTTTGAAACGAAACAAAAAACCGCAAAAAATGAACAAAAACAATGAACAAAAAAAAAAATACATTTATTTACATACAAACAAATTACTTGAGCATATTTTTATGGGGTATCCGTTTTTTAGAAATCTTACTTGCAAAGTGTTTTCAGGTTGAAAAATAATCAGTTGAACAATTCTTTTGTTGAAGGATTTGTACTCTAATTGGAACATCCGATAAGATGAAATTTTCCTATTTGAATAAAACAAAATTGTCTATTGAAATTGAAGCTGATTAGATTCGAAAAAATTCAATGAATTGAATTTGAAATAATCGTGATTAGCTTTCTTCATGGGTTGTCAATCGTTTTATCTATTTTTGGGTCATGCTCGTCTTTTGTAAGTTGCAGACTTTGAATATTTATATATGTATATAAATATATATATATATACATATACTTATATATACAAAAGCAACGATCGATCGCTTGAATCGCACAAAGTCAATCAGCCAATCGCGACATTTTATTGCCAGAGACCGGAGCCCAAACATTCAACTTTTTATATGCAACGCTGATCATAAATTATATTTAAATTTCAGTGCACGTACTCAAGCGTACAATGTGAGTGTGATTGGCCACAAGAAGAGAGAGAGGGGTGGGGGGATGGGAGAGTGGGGGAGCGTGCAGGTATATATACAGAAAATGGCAGTCACTAAATCAAATCCAACACAACACAACACAACACACACGGTTCAATAGATCTGCCCGGCTGCCAAAGAGCCACATCAACGTCTTATTAAACATAAACCTATTTTAATGAAAAAGATCTACACAAATACGCAGATATTTATTTTGTTCATAGGCGATCTCAAACGATCCACGTCGATCCCGATCCACTGATGCGGAAAGAGAAATCAAATGGCGACGCTCCACGGGCGACATTATTTCAAATGGGTTTTGGGAGTAGCAGTTGTGGACTAGACGATCCTATTCATACACTACAACGAGCTATAGATATAGTTAAACAGGAAGTTCAAACAAATATGGATTATAATATTTTTATTTAGTTTATAAGTTTTAGTTTTCTTTTAATAATATTTTTATATTAATTGAAAATCATAAATAAAATTCATATTCTGATCTTATCAAGCGTTTAGACTTGAATATTCAAGCAGCTTAGGGAATATGCCATATCTTATAAAATCGCACATAGATTATGAAATATGCTCATACATTTAAAATTAATTTTTTTTTGTTTAAATTTTTTCATTGAAAAGGTTAATTATTATGAGAAGTCTAAACACATTTAATATGAAATGAGATTACGGTACGCAGTGCCGGCTTAAGCCCAAATACCCAGCGAGGCTAGGGCATAAAATATGGGTGCGTTCTCAACTGCTAAGCAAACTCATTATCGAGATCAATTGATCGCCCAGGCGGAGACCAGGTTAGGCCCGGCCACATGTGTGTGGATCTGCGCCTTCAACTGGGATCCCCTTCCGCCCTAGGCTCCACTGCCCTGCCCTGCGGCCCGTTCGATGCAGTCGAAACTACCACGACTACGACAATTGTTGCCAAATTAGATCATCAGCAGCAGCAACAGCAGCAGCGGCAGCAGCAGCAACCAGTCTGGATAGTCAAGTCTCCGAGTCTTTGAGTCGGGTGATCACGTGTGCAGATGCCAGCGAAGCGATCGTTGAGCCAAACTCGACGTAAATATATGAAATTAATATGCACGCATTTCGTGGCCTGACTTCGACGGTGTACAAAACTTGACACTGCCCTCCCTTGCCTACATATTGCCTCGATGCCAGCTCTCCTTGTGCGCTCAGGTTACCTTACCTCGGGGAAAGAAAGGGAGAGGGGGGTGGTTTTGGGGCAACGTGGTTGATCGTGCTGCTTTCTTGCACAAACAATTTGCAAACGATTTCTAATAAGCGTCTTAAATTGTAACAAAATAGACTCGCATTTAGGGTCTTTTGTGCCAGCGCTCAGACGATAACAAAGCGAGCCAAACGGGGAGCAGCAAACGACTACAACAACAACAAAAAATACAAAAAACAACAACAACAATAAATTGGTATATTCGAAAACATGGCCAACCAAATAGAGGGTATCAAAAGGTGGCAGCATCTACTGTTGCCCCACATTCCCTCCGTTCCTGCTTCCCTTTTTTGTCAAAGAAAATAAAACATCTTTCAGCGAAGTTGGGATTTACTTTTTTTATTTTTTATTTTTTATTTCGGGTTTTGGATGTGCCAATTTTCGCGCTTGATCGGCAAATTTTTTTTGAGCATTGGCCATGGATTTGGCTTATGAAGATCGCGGTTATGTTGAAACAAGCCTTAATCTTAATATTTGAATAAACAACTATTTAAATTAATATTATTTTAAATTGGGTTGGTAATTAAAATGTGATTTTTATCAGAGACTAATGTATTTTAATAAATAATTAAATTTTTAAAATTTTTACTATACATTTGAGAAAAGAATAAAGAAATTTGTAAATCTATTTAGTAAATTTTTTATTATATAAATTTGTAGAGGAGCTCTTGGCATGAATAACTGTTTATTATCCTTCAGACACTCATATCCCTATCTGGAACTCCAGGCACAGCACCCTACATTGAGCACCGAGTGGGTCTATTGTAATGGGGCAACTCCAACTACATGTTGAGCTCCAAATCCAGCTTGGAACTTCGAAGCGATCGCGCAAAAAAGCACACTTCGTCGTGACAAACAAAATGCTCACGTTTATCGCAGACAAAAGATCTCAATTTTTACGCTAAATTTCATTCGGCTGCTTTTTTGTTGTTGTATTTTTGTTTTGTCGCTCTTTGGCAAGTTCCCTGGCTCGATGTGACTCCCTCATTTGGGCTGGATCTGCTCTGGATCGATTTTATTTTTCTCGCATACTCTGCACGAGTTGTAAATTGACAAAAAGGGTGTATTGAAGGTGTGCAAACAGACAGAATAAGGCAGATCTGGTCCCAAAATGTATATATATATTTTTTGCTTGTTCGTCTGTTTGAATATCTCTATTTAGGAGAAAAGTTAAAGCAGAATTAATAATAATTTTTAATGATAAAATTTGTGTGTTTATGTGTATATTATTGGAATGCGAAGGTGTGCATAGGATATCTTCCAGTTAGGCTCTATCGGCAAACAGCACTTTTTCTTGTTTTTGTTATTTTTATTTTGTTTTTGTTTTTTGTTTGAGGGTGTCTGAATGGGCAGCCTTTTGTTTGGAAAGTTTTCATTTTGGCTCGTTAAAAAAATTTGAAATTCAAAAAACCAAATGACAAACTGCAACCGAGCATTTAGTGGAGGGGGGCTTTGTAACTAGACAAAATAACTGTATGAAGGAGGGGGGCTATACGGTTGGGAAGGGGGCACATCATCGAGTAGTCAATTGTTGTTATTTATCTTTGCATATTCATAAAGCTCAATCTGTTAACTTTGACTTTTTCTGCTTTATTATGACCAAAAATCATCGTTGACATCAAAGGCCAAGAGCGGAGGGGGCTGCGTTGCGGCAGGGGGGACCCCCGGAGTTTAAGCTGGAATTGAGCCAGCTGCAATTGCAAAACATCTGGAAAGTGATATTTTTATTTGTATTGAATTACCAAATTGCACTAGTTTTTGGCTGCACTTTGAGTGCCCAAAAAGTAACGTTTTTTATGATTATTTTAAATGGAAATTTAAACAGTTATAGTCTTTAATTCAAAGTCGTTTCTAGAATTTAGTTGGCTGGCATATTCTTACTAAGCTAATAAACTTATCTCTACATGTGTATCGATAATGGAGTTCAGAAAGGAGTTGGCCAGAGCTACGAGGCAACCAATCCCAGTATTCTAACCCTTGGCCAAGTGCATTTCACACAAAACGTGCAAATAATAGCACCATCTCCATCTATAGCTAATGATCTACGCCATGATGATGTTGCCCCATAGCTATGGCTAACACACACACACACACACACACAGTTACAATTGCGCGCACTTCGTTGTGGCAAGACAATAAAACGCGTTAACTGCTGTTTGCCTGCGCAATTGTTGGCTGGGAGCCAAGTTTTGTTTGTTTGGCTGTCTGCTTTGCCTTGCCTCTGCCCGCTTCGCTTAGCCACTGCCAATATTGCACGCAACGCAGCCAAAGCGGCTAACTAATTGGCGAAACAGCAGCAGCAGCAACAACAACAACAACAAAAACAGCAATGCTTTAGTCGCATTGGGTGAAAAGCCGCAAACTCGCCATAGACAAGCAGGTTGTCAAAGTGTGTGTGTTGTTGTTTGTGTGTGTGTGTGTTAGTGAAGATGATATCGTGTTGTCGTTCAGCTCACGCACTCGCCATTACACTTACACTCTCGCATCTCTCATCTCTCTCAGTGCTTTTAAGCTTTTCGGTTAGCCAACCAAAGCGACGCGCGCTGCCTCCACGAAAACACTTGCTTTCTGCTTGCGCTCGCTTCTACTCACTGCGAGCTTTACAACTCTGTTGCGCTGTTTGTGACGTCACACACGATTAGCTAATTAGTGAATAATTATTTAAAAGCTATAAATTAAATTTAAAAAAAGCGATAATAGAAATCTTTAGAAATCGATAGAAATCTTTTTCTGCTCTTTATAATTCTCCAAGAATTTAAATAGAATATGATTTCAGTTGTTGCTGCAGAGTATTTCGTATTCGACTTGACGCAATGAAATACTCTTTATGTGTTGTTGTTGTTGTTGCTGCACACTTATACAAATTAGCGAAAATTGTCAAGGAAATGCAGGAAATAAATAAAAAGTGCAAGAGTTGTAAACAGTTGTTGCTGTTTTTGTTGTATTTCGTGCGTTGCACATTTTGCCTTATCTATGAACAATAAGATTTGCTTATGACAATAATTTCATTTTCTGCGCATTTTGACCAGACGAGTGGGTAGTTAGTAGCTGTTAGCTGTTGTTGTTACCACTGACTACACAGCTTTATGTATTTATTTTGTTTGAAGATGCAGAAGCAAACTAGAAGCTATGATGAGAAAGACAGGCTTAGGAAGAGTTTACACTGTAAATTTTAAGAATTGGAATTTCTAATTATCGCTTAAGTGTCTTAAACTAAACTTTAAACAAAGTAATTTTAACTAAGCTCACTAATAAAACTAGGTTTGTTTCTTACTTAAAACGTATAATTGGAAGCCCTATTTCAGTCTAATGCAGCAAATGTGTCAGTTTGGTTGTTAAAAGAATCCTAAAATCTACATATCGTTAAAAATTTCATCTATTCAAGTTTCCCCACCTGGATGACGGTCCCACGCAGAAGCCTTGACCCTAACTCAACGGAATCTGGAGAAAATGATTCTCCCACACAGCTCATGACTAAACCGCCCGCTTCTTATGCTCTAAAAACTAGGTGCACCGAACTCATAATACTAAAAAATAAAAATAAAAAAAGACACATTCGAAATGGCATTGCATATGAGAAAGATGCCGCGGACGAGACTGCTCCATTTCCTACGGCTCAAATTACCAAAAAAATAAAAAACAACAAAAAATCATATATAAAAAAAATAAGTAAAGCAGGAAAGGAACCTGTTCATCGACATGGATTTCGACCTCTTCCTCTCTCATTCTCTCCGTCTCCTGCTGGCTTGTCTCTAACGTGAGCGTGCATACATAAAACAAACTGAAAATTGGAATCTACCTACCTAGCTCCATGCACATTCATTCCAGGCAACATTCATTCTGACAAGAGCAAATCAACATTCGACAACTCGACTTGGCGAGGCTGTTTCAGAGATGTTTCAGAACACGGGGTCATGGGAAAATCTGTTTGCATCGGAAGTGAAACCGTTTCGTGGGTGTTTGTGGGAAGAGAGAGAGTATCAGGGGGGGATATGGGGAACAGGATATGCAGCGATATGTCGTCTGTATCGTGTTTATTTATACTTAAATAATGGCCATATGCCTTCTCATATTTATGTTAATTTTCATTTCCATTTGGACAAATATAACAGGAATTTTGATTAATGTAACGCACCTTGGCAGCGCAGCTGTGAGAACTAATGGGCACAGAGAAGATCCCTCCTCCCTCCCTCCCTACGTCTCACACTTGATACACTTCTTCAGCGCTCTAGTGCTGGGCAGACACAATTCGGTTGGAAGCCACTTAAAATATTTGCTAGTAAAAGAAGACAAAAATAACAATCGCTTGGACATGCGGCACATGTCCAAATTGATGCCCTGGGGCATTGCCATGGCCAAAAATGGACTCATTTGCGAATGGTAAATTCAAATTGTTATGATCCGTAAATGTCAAAAAAAAGTGTACGCAATGTTTGTCTTTGCAATTCAAATGTCCCGCCCCTCCCACACTCTCCAAATGATCCATGGCGGGCCAGACACACTTGTTGTTGCGTGCCACACTATTCAAGGTCCATTATCCAAGTGTGCGCACAGCTCAGCTCAGCCGATCACTTCTGACCAACTGATGTGTCTCTCAGCCGTGGGCCCAGCCTCTGGTCACTCGTTGTTTCTATTCGTTTCTTTTTTATCTGCTCAACTTTCTTCGATCGAATGCTCCTTAAGCTTAATTGTCTCTTTTTTTTTTATATGTTTATTTTTATTTCTTTCATTTTTTTCCACTTCAATTTTATTCTCATTTAGCAAAGCTGTCGGGCGGAGTTGTACTCATTTGCCCAAATATATTCAGATGTTGTGAAAATATGTTGAATACTTGTGATTGTTGCCGCACAGTGAGGCAAACATGATTTTTACTTCTAAGCCAGAGTATTTAAAAATGATTCATTTTAATTTTTCCTTAAATAAAAAAAATATTTTTATGGTTAAAATCATTTATATAAACTTTTAGTTATGGCATATTTTATATCACTGTGCATTGTGCAAATAGCTTTAATATTTATACAGAATTTGGCTTTAATTACAATCAAGAACAATGCGGAACGAGGACCACAAAAGTAAACCGGGGGGCAAAGTTTTTAACATAAGTTAATTTTTTTTTGTTTCGGTTTTTGGTCAGTGCGAGACTTGAAATTGGTTTTTCGATTGTTTATGCATTTTGTGGCCAACATAACTTGACTATGGCCAAAGAGGGGAGAAGTTGACTGAAATTTCTAAATGCTGCAGAGAGTGGACGACAAATAGGCGGCCGACGTCAAAAGGAAGGTGAATAGAATTCTGGTCCACAGCGGCACTCCATCATCATAAACAATAATAGAGACCATAACAAATGCCGCGCGCGCGCCAAAGTCAAAAGAGCCACCAAGTGGCAGGCAGCACTCTTGGATTTGGATATTAAAAACAAAAAAAAAAAAAAAACTGATTTCATTTGCTGTGCACCCGTTGGCCATTTGACATGAATGTGAATCAGAGTCAGGCAGCCAAAAACAAAAATGATTTGATTGTCTTTGCAGATGCAGCAGCAACACAAGCAGCAGCTGTGCACGCATCAGGCACCCCCGCGTGGCAAGTTGGCTAAGTTGTTCAACCAGCTGCCACTTTCCAAAGCCAAAGCCAAAGCCAAAGCTTGGCTGCTGCTGCTGCTGCTACTGGTGCAGCCCATCTCATCTCGTCTCGTCGTTATGGCCCCGTTGTCATAATCAAAAGCGTTATCTGGTAGCTAACAGCCGCATAATTTCAAGTGGCTCTCAGTGCCCCTCGTTGGGCCCGCTCCAAGTGGATTTGCGGTTGCCTGGAAATCAACACGTTGCGCAGCTTCAACTCCAGCTGTATGTGTGTGTGAGTGTGTGTTTTTGGTTTGGTCTGCTGGCATGATGGTAATTACGAATGTGTTGGCTCAAATGAAGCAGCTTGAAAAAGTGCTCGCATATAATAATGACAATAAAGAAATTATAACAATAATAAACTAATGGTGGAAAAAATGCTATACGAGAGACTTTCGCCTTTTGTGGCCTATCCGATTACCTGCAGCACAGCCCTGTGGCTTAGAAGTGAACGAAAACTGCGGGAGGGGAAAGGGGGGAGTTTGTTAACGTATTACCTTAAGCATTTCTGATGACGATTTCATATTAAGTTACCTGCAGCTAACAGTAGCTCAAAGTAGATTCACAAATTTCTCCAGTAGAACCACCTCAGACTGGGAGAAAACATCAAAGATATATTGGAATTTATAAGAGTGAGAAGGAGGAAATAAATCGGTTAAATATATGAGATATATATTTAATAATATGTAGTTTTTATTGATAGAACATACTTCTATTTTGTTTAGCTATCGAATCTCAAGGAATCCCTTTTGTTAACAGAATATTTTTAATTTCTAATTATTATTTTATTAATATTTATTTATTCTTTTATCTTATATTATTATTCTCCATAGTCTTAGACCTAGAAAGAAGCTCATTATTGACTTAAGCAGCGACACGCAGTAGGCGGAATACACCCAGTTTAACCATAGCCGTATAGGGTATATTGAAATGTTGCACGTGAGGCGCGTGCAAAGGCGCAGCCTTTGTTGTTTCTGTTGTTGGTGCAACGGACTGCAAATTTCACTTGGTGCGCATTTAAGGAAATGTCGAGAAATGTCCATTTTGGTTACGTTTGCGATATTTCCTTAAAAGATTTTTTCAAACGGCGTCAAATGGAATTGTGGGTGAAAAGTTCAAATGTCAGCTAAACTTTCAAACAAAAGGTAAAAGTTGTACAAAAAAAAAACAAACAAACAAACCAACAGCACCAAGAAGAAGAAGAAGAAGACGAGAAAATAATAAAAATAAATACAAATAAGAGCCGCAAAAGAATTGTGAATGATTTTTTATGCAAATCATAAATCAGCCATAGACATTGAGACATAGAAATGGAAATGGAAATGTATACGTAAAGTGATTGGAATGACGGCGCGATTGACTGATTGACGGACAGACTATACCCTACCGATGCCAAATTTTGCACACTTTCCACACATCCCGACATAATTAACACACAAAAAAGAGCAGCAAGCAATCTGTGGGAGCGTTAATTAATTTGAACACGGTTTAATTTCATTCATCCACAAAAGAAAGCTTCGGGTGGCCCCAGCGCAGATTGGATTGTCATTTAACCCATCGGATTGATGATTTGCAGTACCATCTGCAAACTCTCTACACTTGAGTTGGAGATTGAGACCTGTTTTTGCGGTCTTCACACTCATTGACCTGGCATCATTACCACCTCACGCACACACACACACACACACGCACACACACGCACACACACGCACACACACGCACACAACTCCAAGGGTCCAACCAAGCGGCAAGTGGGTTTTCAATAGAAATTAGCAAATGTGTCGCATCATTAGCCACAAGTCAAGCCATATAGACCGGGTTTGTCTCTTCGAGCTGGATTGGAAGACTCTCAAATGCTGTGGCATCTGCTCTCTTGTTATTTTTGCTGTCTGTTTGTCTATCTTTTTTTTGTGGTTTGTGGCGCCGGATTAGCTTGAGGATGCGGGCAGCAATATTATTGTTGTTTCTGTTGTCTAACTGCGAATTTCACCTGAAGTTTGTCGGCCAGTTATATAACTATATATTTGGGTTGGGTAGGTGTTAGCCGTTGATCGCTGATGATTTATTGAGCCACGACAGTGGGTTAAGTTGTAACCAAAGTGTTTATTTTGCAGATGGAATGCATAATATGCAAAAATATCCACAACTTGCGTATTTTATCCAAATACACTTATGAACTTGTCTCAAAAAGAGAGTTAACAAAAAGGAGGTGAAAAAACTGAGTTAGGCTTTAAACAACTACAAAGCAAAAGAAAAAAATCGAGATTTTGAACAATAGGCCAGTTTTGGTATTGACTTGGCACATTTCAAAACTATGGAAAGACTTGACCTTGATTCTGTGAATCCAAATCAATAAAGTGGAAACAAAAATTTATGTAGAATTCATCGAAATTGACTAATCTTTGGAGAATGCATCCCTTTCGAAGACTTTCACCGATGCTAAGCTAAAAATTTGAGACTTTTCCATCAATTTTCAGCTTGACAAACTTGAAGGGGGGGATGCTGAGGAAGCCGCCGTCAAGTTCCTTTCTAAGCTCTAATCCCATAAATCTCACCTCTCTCTTGGGCAATTTGGCAAAAACTTAGCTATTTGATCAAATATATTTTCACACTTGCCTCATATATCAAGCGGGCAATGGGGCAAAATTTGCACTACAAATGATTTCAACACCAAAAGGCCGCCAAGAGCAGCTAGCATCGAACATCGAGCAGCCAGGAACAACAACAGGCAGACAATGCTGAGTTATGGGAAACACCGGGCGCATGTTGTACAAATTTTCTAAGCCCCCACAAGCAACAATAACAACAATAACAACAACAACAACAACAACAACGACCCCAGACAACCAGATAGACAACCAGACCAGATGGATGGACAGACAGACAGACAGACGGGCGGGCGGAGACGGCAAAACGCCAACGGACGACGCAGAATCAGAACAAAAAGCGGGCAAATCTTCAAAACTGTGCATCAGGCATAAATCTCCCAATGCCTTTCTTTCGGGGGCGGAACGGTATCGCAAAAATAACAACAAAAAAAAAAAATAAAAATAACAACAAAAAAAATTGAAGAGAAAAACAAAATACTGCATAATTTTCGGACCCAAGACGAGCTATTCTAAAAAAAGCCAAATGGATTACAATAATAATTTTTCATATGCAGATTTTGCTACAGAAACTCTGCTGCAACAAGTTGCCAAAGCCATGAATAATATTTCATTTTTTCTTGAGCATTCGGCAATACTGTCTAGCCTACGCCTGAGCTCAAGAAAAAAAATATTAAAATTTGCAAAATAAACAAGTTGGGTAGTTTTGACCAGCAGATACCCTATAAATTGCATTTTTCGTTTCTTATGAGTTGTGGAAAATGTTTGTAGAATATCATTTTAATATAATAAAATGCACGTAATTTATAATTAGAGAATTCGAAATTTGATTCGTATTTTAGCTGTTACATACAAGTTTTCCTCAAATTGGATTTTGGATCGTTTGAACGGTTTGTTGATGCATTCTGTGGCCATTTACAGGGTAACAATTGAGTAGTCAAGTTGGACTGATTTTTTGTTTTTTGATGCGCACTTCTGTAGCAACTCAGCGACGCCAATATGTTGCAACAAATTTGCATTCGACTGCGAGTTGAACTTGCACTCCACTTCAGGCAGACAACAACCACCACCACCACCGCCGCTGCCACCTCCAGCAGGAGCTGGGACTGCACTCTGGCATCGTACCGTGTATCATTGGCCATGCAAACGTTATCAACTTGAGGCCTGCAAGAATTATTATGCTCTCTGCTAAATATAATAAAAACAAAACCGGGCATAGTTTGCGGTTGGCCACAGGCCAAACTCCACTTCCACTTGATGGACTTTAGTCAAAGTCAAGTTGGAGTTCAAGTTCTGGCCGACAGTTTTCTGCATAATGCCAAGTCAACATCGAACATTGAACGTCGAACGTCGATCGAGGCAGACTGGGCTCCTCATCATCATATTGCCAATAACGCATGGATTTGTGCAATAGATTTATTGAATTATTGCTTTGACCGTGGCAGGTACATGGCTCCAAACCGACTTGTGGACCTCAACTTTGCGGCAGTATGGAAAAATGCATTTGAGTGGGTGATAAATTCAAAGCGAGCGATCCATCGAGCAGCAGCTTCAGCTCAAGCTGCAACTCCAGCACCAGCTCCAGCTCTAGCTCCAGCTCCAGCTCCAGCTCTAGCTCCATCACACACATAGTCATTATACCAAGCGGCCATAAAAGAAAGCTGCTGAAGTGCATCGACGCTGATGCGAGTCAGAGTCAGAGTTAGAGTCGAACTTAGAGACACAGTCACAGCCCAGACTCTATGATAAGTCCAATTAAAGTTGCCATTGCTCGACTGCCAGTTAGAAAAAAAAGACAAGCAAAAAAAAACTTGATGTCATTGCAACGAATATTAAATACAGTTACACAATGATTGAATACATTTTAAATATCCGATTATTCAAATTCTCATTTCTTAAATTAAAGTATGAATTTCAAAATTGGTTAAGCATCTTTTTATAAGTTGAGTATTTCTTTATTGATCGCAAGACTTTAAGAAATGCACTAAAAACTACTAACTAAAATTTGTGGAGAATTCCAATTTCTAGCCACAACTTGTCAACATCTATAAATGTTTATTGCCAGCAATGGGAAAAGTCATTAATAGACTGCTTTATCATAGCAATAAAAATACTAAATATCCAACTAAACATCATATTAAAGATATAGACTTTTATATATGTTTGTAAATAGTTTATGGAGTCGTAGAGTATAACAATAAAATGAGCCTAAACGCTGGCCAATTGGCTGGTCCAGTTTAGGCCATCATAGGCAAATAATCAAGTCATAAATCTCAGCTGGCAATGAGCGATTTACGTTTTCAGCCTTTTCGACATATTTTTGAAAGTAAAAACTATCAAAAAATATTCTGCAATTATTTGGCAAGGCAATTTGTGCGCCAGAAATTTCTATGATTAATTGCCATTCAGTTGTGCCAAATGACCTGCTCCAAATTCTGGACCCAAATAGCTGATATTTAAATTTCTATAGACAACCGTCAACCTGCTGCGAGTCGAGAGATTCTCGCGCTGTGAAGTGCACTCCACAAATCCACCAGCAACAGCTTGGTCACCAGGCACAAGCACAAACACCAGCTCCAACTCCAACTCCAGCTTCAATCCCGGCCACATAAAACGCTTGGGGCGCACGGGCTCAAGTGCGGTGTTAGATGGTCGTTTACGGTCTGCCCTGCAATTGCTTTGATTTCTCTACCAAACATACAGCATACAGCACAATTACAAACGCTGACAGTAGCTGGCCGATCTTCAACTTCATTAGAGAGATTTCGATATTGTTTGAATGCCACCGTAAGAGAGCAATATATACATACAGATGCTGTTCGGATACACACACATATAATTGGTAGTCAGTGTACCACAGGCTGTGGCACTTCACTTTCCAACTATGACATGGCAATAATAATTGCGGTGCCCGTTGGCCAGAAGGGGGGTAAACGGGCGGGTGCACAGCCTGCGACTGCGACCGAGTTTCGGTAGCGCTTTAATCACTGGATGAGAAGGAGAAAAAAAAAATAAAAAAAATTTATAAAAAGAAGGTGTCTTGGTGTGAGAATGTGGATCACGTTGTTTTCTGAGTCATCTTTGCTGCTGATCCAGTTGCCTCAATTAGCTGTAGCTTTGTCGCCTCATTTTCGGTTTAAATCACTTTAAAACGCATTAATTTCGATGTTTTTATTGGCCGACCAGTGTTGACAAATGTTAAGTAGAATAGTTGCGATAAATACTGAAAAAAGCCATTAATGCAGATTGGTTCTTAATTTGTGCAAAGAATGACCTATAAATATTTATGACTCAAACAAACAAAAATGTTCACCTGGCAAATCTGCTGCATAAATCTGACGCAATTTGAGAAATTCCATGTATTTTTTTGAGATTGGAATGTTGTGGTGATTGTCAAAGCTGCTTATGTCAACGATCTTAAGATTAACTCTCGCTGGTCACACTTTGAATAAAAGAAAAAAAGAAATGATGAAATTGTGTACGTGACGAAAACTGATTTAAATATTAATAATGAGAATATCATGAATTGAATAAATAATAATAATAATAATTGGTAAGTAAAAACACAAAGTCACCGTAAATAATTATAATAAAATGGATAATTTTAACAAAATAATTATAATATAATGGATATTATCCCATTGTAATGTCCGCTAATTGGAATAAAATCGAAGTAAATAAACATTTATTGCCATGCACTAAGAGGCACTCATTCAAAACATTAAGTTAAACTATTGGCTGGGGGTCAAGTTGACAGGTACAAATAACTATTGTTTTTTTTTTGTGTATGGCCCAAACGAGGCACTTTGGTGGCAACCCCGCCCCGCAAGCACCCGTCCCGCTTGATTCGTGCACATTTATGATATTTTAATAAGATCTGGCAAAAGACGCTTTGCCATTTGTTTGGATATTGGCAGTTAAGTTGGGCAAATATGTAGGCAGAGTTAGTTACCATATACACCCGATGCAATACACGACTAGACTGTATATAATAATAGTAGTAGTGCAACAACAATCGAGTGAGATATTTAGATTAACAGGTTGTTTTCATTACAATTCGTGCTTTTTAACAAGCAAAACGTGCACTTTCTCCGCACGCAGAGCCAATAATTTTTGTGGCTGTTGGTGGTGCCAGCAGAGAGTCCACGGACTCCACAGACTCCACAGACTCCACAGTTTCCCGCGTCCGCAGACTCCTTGGCGTGGAACAATAGCCACATTGGCAGGCATCGACATTAACATTGACTTTACACGACTTTAAACCGATCGCGTTGGTAGCTTCATATTTTTATTGTTGTTGCGCATTGCGCATTGTAAAAAATGTTTTTTCTTGCCTTTTTTTTTTTTTTATATATTTTTCTCTTGCCTCGGATCGTGCCTGCGTCCTTAAACTCTTTTCGGGTAGCTGCTATAACGCATCTTTTTTCTGTTTTTTTTTTTGTTGTTGCAAAGATGCGTATGGGTATCATGAACTTGTCAGACAGCAAGTAACAAATGAACATAAATATTTGTGATGATAGCCATCGATATTATACATATTTTCTTTAATTGTCTTAGGATTTATATGGCTTTTTTCCCATTAATAATTTCTAATAAAAAATAATTGTATCTAGATAAGTTATACATCTAGATTTTGGATAACTCGAAAGTTTTAACATTCTTATCATTGCATAGGGTATTAAAAGTTTCTTTGCTTTGAAGAAGATTTCTTTTTGGCCATTCTTACTCGATGTTTATGCAAATAATGCGCTGCTGGGTCACGTTTATGGGGAGTACGTTGTAAAGTGTCAATTTCCCAGATGCGCAATCCACACACACACACACAAACACACACACACACATGTATACATATAAATCGATATCAGAATGGGAATGCAGAACGTGCAGTTTATGTCATAATCGCATAGAATCCTTGCCGCGCTCAGTTGGGTGTTAATGTGTGTGCATCCTCCATGTGGTCAACACCAGCGTCAGTTTTCCCACATTTCGTGTTTGCCAAGTTCTGTGTGCCATTTGTTTATGGAGTTTGGCTACTGTGCACTTGCTGTATCTTGTTGTTGTTGTTGCCAAGTAGAACAATGGATAGTTTGAATGTAATCTTACCTTCTGGCACCTTGTTCTTGCCTCTTCCACATTTTGTGTGTGAGATTTCTGACTTCGATGTGTGCAGGACATGAGTTCAGCGCTAGCTAAAAACAACAAAAAACACGAAATAAAAAGAACAAGTTAACTGCTCATGTCCCATACGGCAACAGCAAATGCAACAGCAACAGCAACAACAACAGCAACAACCACAACAACTATCACGAATCTTGTGGCAACTAGCGAACAGAGCCGCCAATGAGGTAGCTAAATGAGCGCCGCTGACTGAAAGTTAACAAATTGCAGCTTTATTGCCAACATCTCACTTAAAACTCAACTCGGCCCAAAGAGTTTAACTCAGCTGAGCTGAGCTGAGCAGAGCCGAGAGTTTAGCTCCTCAACCAAACCGAAACTCAACTGATAGATGTGCCCGCCAAAGACTCAAACGAAAGTCGCAACCATTAGGATAACTATCGCGTGAGAGCTAAAGCGAGAGAGAGAGAGACAGAGAGACAGAGAGAAAGAGAGAGATCGGGGGGATGGGTTGGGTATGTGGGAGTGAAGAGGGAGGAGTGATCGCAGGGCAAGCGATCCTGACTTGCCGATGCTCCGCACAGCTAAGTGGGCTAAAGTAATGAGCCGACGCCGATGCTGACGACGATGCCGACGTTCTTCTCTTTGGCTCCAACTCCAGCTCCAGCTGCCGCTCCGGCAGATCTCAGGCAGTGCGATTGGCGCGCATGCGCAATAAACAAACACGCCATGTTACCGTTGTTGTCTGGCATCCAATTCGAGAGCACCGTGGAATGCAAGTCCTTAAATACATGCCAAAAAAATATATGCACACATTTTGTAAAAGACATTTTTATTTATTTCTTCAATTTGAGAGGAAAAAAACAGGTAAATTCTCGAAGGTAAATAACAAGCTGGGATAAAACTGTAAATTACAAGCTGCCTTGAAAATTAATAGTTGGAGACGATTAATTATTATATAGCTCCTTTGCTCCAAGTAGTTTCTAGTATTGTCTTCAATAAATATATTAAAAATTGATAAACAATTAAGTTAAGAGAAATAAGTGAATTTTGTGTGAGGCACAAGTTAAATATTAATTTTAAAATTAATGTTCAACTAAATTAAGCCATCATCTTTTGAAATTGTTTACATTTATATGTATAATATTTTAATTTTCCTATAATTCAATATAATATTTTAATATACTTTATTTAGCCAAAGCATATTTCTTTGTGTGCCTTGATACCATTGTAAAGCTTTGGACTGGAAGCTTATTGTTTTTGGCCATGCTTTCAGTTGGTGTCAGCTGGTGGGAGTTGCGCTTGCCAGAAATGAAATAATAATTATTATTAACTATTAGCGTTGGCTGGTAGCCAAACAGATGGGACTCGAGCTGGAGCTGGAGCTGGATATGCTGGCGATGCGGCAATTGCCACCATTTGGGACTCGGGGCTGGACTGGAAGCACTTTGGAGCAAGTTTTGATTGTTTATGACCTTAAGTTGTCGTGCCGCAGTGAAAAGGTCATCATTAGGCACAGACACAACCATTGGTTATGTTGGCTTAGTTAGTTGACTGGGTTTGCTTTGTTAGTTAGTTAGTCAGTTGCTGTTTTTTTTTTCTGTTTTTTTTTAGGGGGCGGCGTCTAATTTGTAGCTGCGGCTCGACTTCTGTTGCCGCTGTCGATGGTGCAGCGGCATTTTGCCGTTTTTCGTTGGATCTGCCTTTGATTTTTATGATGTTTTAATTTGTGGCACGTTGTAGTAAATTTGCAGGCTTTACGGTTATTTGATTTTTATTGCACTGGGCACAGGTTCAATAACGATACCCCAATTTTGAATGTACTTTGAATTAACTCAACTTTGAAGTAGTCAGCGTGAAAGCTGAGTTCTCGTCTTTTCCATTTTGGGTTTGCTATGTGACACAATTATGCATTTGGCTTTAATCCCAAGAATGACCAAAATCCATGATCACTTTCCCATCACTTGTCGGCTTGCCGTCAACGGGGAGCAACCCAAAACCCAAATCCGTGGACTACAACGTTGCCTCCTAATTCAAAGCGATTCCAGGCAAAGCCGACATACTCCCATTTTTCAAAATGTGTCCAAACAAAAAATCTCTGAAGCTCTAAACAAAAATTTGTTGTTTTGGTTTTTGATCTTGTACCGCAATAAATAAATCTCCAAGCTAGAAACTTCCTCAATCTACACACACACACACACGCATACACACATAAGCAGACTTGAGTGACCAGAGCAACAACATGAAACTATCATATCTACAACACATGTCGCCGCCAATTAACAAAAACCTAAAACAACATTTAAAAAAATATTTACCAACCAAATTCGAGACGAGAAATTCGCTGCCAGATGAACAAGAAACAAAAAACAAAAAAAAAACACACAAAACAAAAAAAAAACCAAGAAAGGATTAAAATCAAAATTGAGAAAATGCTTTCAGGCTAATCCCAGCGACATGCGCAACGTCTCATATTCCCCAAAATTAGTTGTTGTTGTTGTAGTTGCTGTTGTTGTTGTTGTTGTTGTTGTTGTTGTTGTTGTTGTTGCTGCTGCTGCTGGACACACACTTGTCGGTTGGGCTCAAAGCGACATTTCCCACATCAAAAAGATTTCGTCACGCATAATATTTTTATTTTTCGATATCCAAGGGTTTCGTTTGAAAAATTTTTTCAAAAAAAAAAAAATGAAAAAGAAATAAGACAAACAACACGAAAACCGTCTGAAATTATTAAGTCATGCAGAAGACAATTGGATCATTTGTTTATAAGGTGTGTTTGTTGCGCCGCATGTGCAACAGGTTAAATCGAGTGACGTGTTTTGTTATTGTTGATGTTGGGTATTTGTCAACGGTCCCGTTTTTATTTTATTTGTACAACCTGAACTCATTAAAAGTGGGTAAAAGGGTTACAATGTTTTTGTGCAACAGTTTGTAACAAGCAGAAGACAACAGAAAAGCCCCCATAATGTATATATATTCTTGATCTGGATCAACAGTCGTGTCTTTATTTTTGTGTTCCTCACTTCCTGCGTAAGCCAAAAGAATTGACAACACTTCAAATCATGCTTATATTGAAGTGTGCAAAACTTTCAACAGTTGAATTCAGGGTATATCGCAGTCGAGCTCATTCGACTGCAGCATTCTTACTTGTTTTCTTTTTCACTTGACTGAAATCAGCTTAAATATAATTAATGGCTGACATTGGCCATTGACAAGTCCATTAAAATGGCTTTTGCCGCATGCAAAATCTTGATTGACTTGACTAGAAATAACGTCTCAAAACGGGGAGGTGAGAAATTGACTAAATACCTTTTTTTTCTAAGAAAACAAGACGCTTATAGATAATTCCAAAAATAATATGCACACGCTCAAAGTCAGTCAGTGTATAATTGAATTCTTTTATCTTTAATGAACAAAAGATTTGTTTGCACATTTGTTTAATTGCTGTTTCAAAAATAGCAGTGAACAAATTTTGTTCGACTTCTAAACATAATTTGATAAAAGAATTGTATTAAATTATTTTATTAATTTATTTACAGATCAAACATTGTGGAACTTTAGCTTTTATGTTATTTTTTTTAAATATTTAGTATTAATAATTTTTCCAATTTGGGAAAACAATTTCGTAAATAAAACGTTTTAGAGTTTTAACTAATTTGTTTTTTAATATTTTAATTTAAATAGGAATTGCTTTTTATTAAATTAATTAATTATATAATATAATTATTTAATGATTAAGCTCTTAGAAGTGTAACTAATTTGTTAACTTTTGTAATTAATGTTAAGGAAGTGCATTCACATGAAAACAGGCGAATTAGTCATATTTTAACTATATCAACTGTTCACGATTTGCATGTTATGATCCTGGTTGATTTCTTAACTTCAAAGACTTAGCTGAATCTCAGCTCATAATGAAGACTGCGGCAGATTGCAGCTGTTTCTGTCACTGTTCCGCTGTCTGTCTGTCCGTCCGTCTGTCTGTCCGTCCGTCTGTCTGTCCGTCCGTCTGTCTGTGTTACCTTTTAGCAGTTTTGCTGTCCTTGTTGTTGTTGTTGCTGCTGCTCGTTGTTCTTGTTGCCGTTGTTATGACTAATAAAATGTTAACATGCAAAACATTCGAACGCGAGCTGCACAACAAAAAAAAAAAAACAGAATAAAAGAGAAAAATGTCAAAAGCCAGCAACACGTTTTTGATTATGGCCCACACGTTGTTTCTTTTACCCCGCATCTCCTCAGATGTTGTGTACCGAAAGATCAATGGTCAACTTGTGGCAGCGTTGTGATTGCGTTCTGGCCTGCCCTCCCCCTCCACCCTTAAGCTGTGCGCATGATTCATTTAGCCTGAGTTACGATTGTGCCAATTCTTTGATTTGCGGGGCGAACGCCTGTTATCAGTGACCGGTGCAACGGTTAACAACGGTTACTGACAGCCCCAACAATAAGCACACACACACACACACACACATACATACTGATACAGCCACAAAGGGTCGTCTTGAAGAAATTCCAGGCCAGGCCGTAAACAAAATATTTGGCTTTCTCCTCGCTTACAGTTGTGTCTATTCCTATCAATTAAACTCATTAAATTTTTCGAATTTTTGTTATTTTTTTCCTTTTTTTTTTTGCTTGAGCTCAATTAAAACTCATTAAATCATTTACAATATTCATAAAATAACAATAAAAATCTACAAAAAGAAAAAAAAGGCAAAGCAGAGAAAAAGCAGCCGGAGAACTTGTGCAACGGGAAAATTATTTGAAACTCTAATGCATTTGTCATGAACCTGCCAAGCAGGCGGCATCAGCTGCGGCGGCATCGGCGGCGTCTCTAAGGCAACTCATAGAGTCTTCGCATTGACCGCGACCTGCTCTCCATTGTGCACATGATGAGGCTGAGGTTGGGGGCTGTCGCTGAGGTTGAAACCTCGGCCCCATTGGCGGCCAGCAACTGCACACTAATGGTCAACAACTACCACAACAACAATAACAACAACAACATTGGAAAATAAAAAAAAATTACAGCGCACGCTGCCAACATTATAAAGAAATTGTAATAATAATAATGGCTCAATAATTTATTGATAAAGCTTCGATGTTGAGGCCTCTGTTGCAAGTAAAGTTGTAGGCAGAGGTCGATTTAAAACGCTAATGTGTCTGTGTATGTGTGTGTGTGTGTGTGTGTATGAATCAAACGGTACTTACCGGGCATTTGGAGTTTTTTTTTTTTTTTGGTAACTTCATTTTATGCGAGCGTCCACTGAGCGCGTAGTGAGCAAAATAGCTTAGCCCCACAGAATCGTGACTCCCACATTTTAACCCTTGACCTCACCACGAGCGAATGAAGTTAACTGGACGCCCCTACTCCCCCCCCCCCCCTTCCAAGCCTCTCTCTATTTGCTCTTGTTGTACCTGCTTTCTTTTGTGGCAAACAGTTGAAAGTGGAGTTGGAGTGTGGAGTAGGGGTGCTGTGGGGCAACTGGGGCGTTCACAAATCCACAATAATCATACAATTTATTACCTTTGCCTTTTTGCAAATTCTCGAACTCAAAATGACAATAAATCATATGCACATTTCGAGTTTTTCGACCCGCTTATGCAAGTCGCTGGCGTGGCACGAGTCGAGTTGAGTCGGTGCATTGTTATGCCCCAAAGGATGTGGAAATGGTCAAAGGTAACAACAACAATAACAACAACAACAACTACAGGCAAGTGGCCGCCAAAAAGCAAAGTGGACAAAGTCATTTGAGACTCTTTTGTGCACTTTACGTATACAAAAATCGAGTATTTGGCAGAATTTGAGAGTGCCTAGTTTTTCAATTCCTCCTTTGTTGTGTCCTTACGGGTTTTCGGGCTGGTGTACAACGCCCAGTCAAACTTCAGATATTCTGAACTGAACTGAATTGTACCCGGTTTTAGCTCAAGATTAATGCTGAATTTTAATTCAAAAACACGTGTTAAAATTAATCGTAAAACTAGCAATAAGCGTAGTATTTTTAATTACATACAATTTGGATTTTATACACTTATGGATCAGATTTTGTATTAAACTTCTTCCTGGAGAAATTGGCACTTGGATTTTCTGTTAAATTCCTTCGGCTTCGGCTACTTCAAACGCATTCCTTGCAACATTGCCCGCTGGAGGCTGACCAAAGGTGTAAATAAAAAGCACATTTACGCACCTTCACTAACCAAAGACAAAAAACCAAAAAAAAAAAATATATATATATATAAATAAGAGTCCAACACTTGCCGTAGGTTATAGCGAGGTACATGAACAACATGCGCAACAACAACTGCAATTATTGCCCCAGTCGTCACGGGTCCTGCTGGGTTTCAGTTTTTTTGGGTACTGCATTTAGCATGTTCTAATTTACAAGCGAGCTGCGACGAATATTCGAAATCTGAAAGGAACCCGGGAACAGCAGCTCCAAATGTAAGCCAATCACGTCAGTGGAGGGGGGGGGGGGGGGAGTGGCTGTTTGGCAGTGAGGAGGTTGCGCGTTACGTGCTTGTAAATTCAAATTTTTGGTGGTTCTCTCTTTGGGTCGCTTGTCGGTTTCTTGGCCAAGTTTTGCTTGTTTTCGTGGTTCATTGAGCCGGCGATCCGTGCATAAATTAATGAATTATGAAAAGGAGCCCTCTTTCGCGGGTATGTATCGCGAGGGGGTGGGGGGGAAGCAGCGAATGGGTAACAGGAGACCGCACACAATGTTTAACATGGTTTATTAATTCAATTTGTGCCTAAATTAACGTGTAAGTGCTTAAGTATTGAGTTACCGCCAGCGTCACATCAACCTCAAATCCCAACTTGCAACTTCCTCCTTCTTTCTTTTTTTTCTGCTGTTTTTTGCGTGTGCCAAAGCCATTGGTTGCAAGTCTTGATCGGTGCATGTGTGTCTTGATTGTGGCACTTAGATTATCACCATGCTTGGGCAATAAAATTGCCACAACATTTATGAGACAGCGCTGATGCATTGTGAGTCAAGGGTGCAAGAAAGAATATGGGTCATGGGAAGCACAAACAAAGATATAATTGGAATGAGAAAAAATGCTTTTGAAAATGCGGAAATTTAAGCAGGCTGTCGGCTCTAAGCAGAACATCAATCAAACATTGGCAGGTCGCTTGGTAGCCAGTTAAGCCACCGGCTGGCGACATTGTGAATCCACCTTATCATTGGGAGTGCATTGGCGCTATCATTGGCACATCTGGCATCGAAATTCCTGAGTTAGTCAAAGCCCCATAAGCTTTGACTAATTGGCGAGGAAATCAATGGGCGATAAACAGAGCTCTTAGATTTTAATTAATGGCGCCAAACAGCAACTGATTCGCATTTTGGTCATGCAATCGTTTTGTGGAATGAATTTTGACAAATTAGACTATGTGCAACACATATATATTATTAATCGAGCACTTTACGCATTTTGAATGTGCAATTCATGCCACAGCAATGCTAAATTTGTGCAACGTGTACGTGTTGTTGCAACTAACTGTTGGCGTTGTTGTTGTTGTTGTTGTTGCTGTTGCTGTTTTCGCTGTTTTAGTTTACTGGGCAATTCAAAAATTGAAACAACAAGCATTTTGTCTAGACTGTCATGTTCGATTCGGCCTCAACTTGAAAATTGTGTGTATTTTGGAGTCTTCTAAACGAAACACGCAACAGACAAAACATTTGGCAACAATTTTCCTTATATTATGAAGGAAGTCTGAAAAGATTAGTTCCATTTAAAAAAGCCTCTAGCCCATTTTAAATAAAGTTATATATGTTTTTATATATAGTTAGCCAAGCTCTTTGCCATGATTTGGGTTTGTCATTAGTTCGATTCGTTTGGACACGAATAAATTAACTAGTTAGCGCCATGTTTATGTAGCGTTATCTTGCGACAGGCGGCAACCCTGACATCTGCCAAGCCCACCCAAAAACCCGAGAACGGGGCGACACTCACTTAGCATTTGATTCATGGACCCAATCAACAAATCATTAACAACTAATTAAAGTATATAAAACAGTCATTAATTAAGCTCCAAGGCGGCCCAGAACGAAGTCAGCCAGCTTGGATTCTTTGGGTTTCATAGAGTTGCCTTTCACTTTGAAGTCGAAACGAGACGGAACGAAATGGTATGGAACAGAACTGCAAATAATGACAAGAAGTTTTTTTTGAGTTGAACTTTTGCACTCTGACACCGGTTGGTGGGTAACCCGATTGGCCCCACCAGGTGCAACAGGGCGCTGCTGCTTGCTGCTGGTTGCTGTTGCTGGGTGACTGCTGAACTGCACCCACAATTGGCACGCTTTATGCGGCGGCAGTTGTAAATATTTAATAACTACATTAATAATAGCAGCAATGACAATGACAACACAGAAACACAAACAGCAACAACTGTTGTAACACGCGCTATGTTTGGTGATTGCAATTTGCCAAGCAATAAAAACTACCGTTTTGGCCACGTTTGCGTTTACCAATGGTATGAATTGAATGAATGTCATTAATTTGACAACAGCAACCGTTAAATCAGCAATTCAATCACCACCACAACAGCGGCCACCAACAACAACCAAAACAACAACAACAACAACATCATCAGGCGAATGGCGACAAAAGAAACGGTTATCGATTCTCGATTCTCAGTTTGGTTTGGTTCAGTTCAGTTTTAGTTTCGCGGCGTGAGTCTTAAATTACCAACCTTGCCACAATTTTCAATGCGCATTCGCATTCGAATTTGTTTGCAGTAATTGGCCGGCAAAACTGGGAACCCGGCTTCAAACTGACGACTGTTGCTGTTGCTGCTGTTGCTGCTGCTGCCACCGCACCCATCAGCAAGAATTGCTGTTGTGACGGTTGTGGCTGTTGCTGTTGTTGCTGCTGCTGCACCACCCAAGCATTCATCGTTCGCCTTTTGCCTTTCAACTTCAGTTACAGGTGTCTCTCTCCTGGTCGTCTGGGGGCCTGCTTCTCTACCCAAGTTGCTGCCGTGTCAATGACAGTTCAATGTGCTCGCGATTTGTTGCTGCTGCTTTTGTTGTTGTTATTGTTGTTGTTATTGTTGTTGCTGCTGCTGTTTGCTGGCAACAGTTGTCGCACATGCAAATCGTGACTGTTGCCCAACCGACGTCCATCACAAGTTGCCAAACAAAACTTGCCAGTCAGTCCAGACAGTCAGTCAGTCAGACAGTTGCGACGTTTATGCAGTCGCTCTTATTGTGATAAGTCAACAAGTAATTTTGGCTTAAAGGGGTAACAAAATCGAATAACCAATTCGTACGAATCCCGCACTTGATTATGAAATCTTTGGTTTTATTTTAGTACACATATCTTGATATTCCTTTGAAATCTTGTTCACATTGTTGTTATCATGTAACATGATAATCTTTTTAACCAGCATCGTGTGAACGCAATTGCAGGCGTTTTTCAGTTACTCAGTTAGTGGCTGGCTCAGTAATTTTTCGTGCTTATTTTTTTTGGTAGCTAAAATGCGAGTGATTTGCTTAAGACATTTTGATTGATTATTTTCGTTGATTTTTTTTTTATTTTTGGGGTTTTTGCGCGCATGCGCCAATGCAACGACAAAACGGCGACCGCCTATAGCCCCCCCTGCCGATCCTCGGCAACCCCTTGTGCCATTGGTTGTTTTGATGGCAACGCTTCCTCAAGATTTTGAGCAGAGCAGGCATTACTTTTGGCCAAGTCATGCGCACAAAACTCGCTCGCTTTTATTAATTAATTTGACCCAGAAATTGCTGTTCGCTTTGTGTTCGATTTGTGTGTTAAGTATTAGGTATCAGAATTGGAATTGAGTCTTTGGCCACGGATCTGACGAACTCGCCGGATCTTGACTGGGCATGGGGATGGCTGGGGTTGGGGTTCGGCGCGCGCGTTTGTTGTCAGTTAAATTTACCACCTGTGATGAATAACGTTACATTTCGTTGATTGTTTTCTTTTGTGTTTGTTGTTGATGTTGTTTTTGTTGTTGTTGTTGTTGTTGTTGTTTGTCGTGATTTATCGTATTTATGAAGTACCAGCGGAATCTGGCATCCAAATCATTTAACGTAACGTAATGTTAATGCCTTGCCAAGCCATGCCATGCCATGCCCACATAAGTTTGATTACTCAGACAGACACCTGCCTGTGTTTTGCCCGCTTCGCCCCCTCGCCCTCAAACGCTGTCTCCCATTGTCTTTGTTTGTGCATGGGGGCATGTACCGTTAATTAATTTGCAATCGGTTGCTATCATAGAAAAAAAATTGTATTAGTTTTGTGTATTTGTAGAGCTCAAATCAATAAAAAAAAGCTCAAAAAAATCATATGGAATGAAAGTCATTAACTGCAAATTCTTGGGGGGTCAGCGAGTGAACGATTCAAATTTTCTTACTGGTTTTGGTTTAAATTTGGAGTCAAATCAAATTTATTTTTAAGGTGTTTATGTGGCTAAGAAGTATTGAATAATGTGTTGCGATATCACATTTAATCTGAGTTTGAAATTATATTTGAACACAAAATAAGAATTAATGAAAAGAAACTTTTTTTTTTTTAATATGCTTGACTTAAATTCTTCACTTTCTTGGCTTCTGGGACAGCTGCAGTTGAGATCGATTTGGACTAGTTCTCTTTCTAGGGATGGTCGAAATTATGGTTGAACTGGACGAGGGCGGAGCACGTGGCACATTTGTCGAGGTCATAGATGATGGCGGTACCTGTTCCATGCGAATAGTGGAATCGCTCATACTGACTATGACCAGCTGATCGTTCATAGATGACTCGCGGCGCATGCGTGGCGAAGGCGCGACGGGATTGATGCCATGGGAACTGATGCTGCGACTTAGTGCCTCCGCTTGCTGTATGGCATCCTGATTGGCATCGCGTATCAGTGCGGCAATACTCTCGCGATTGTTGCGCTCCTCGACCAGTTGCTGGCGCTGCTGATTGCGGATCAGCTCGAACTCCTGCCGGAAGGTCTGGATAGCCCGACTCGAATTGTGATTCAGTTCGCGGCGCAGAGCCATCACCAAATGTGCATCCCGGGGCACTGCACCTTTGCCAAGACGTCGTGTGGACATGGTTTTTGATTATTTTTGAAAATTTTGAGCCAACACGGAGAGAGAAAGAGATGGAGACATATATATATATAGAAGACTATGAAACTACAGGCAGAGTAATCTTGCTGTGTGTGTTTTGCCTTGACGTTTCTGTCTGTGGCAATTTGATCGATGCGAGTTTTCTAATTGCGCCGCCAACTTTCTTCTTTAATTGTGGCGAGAAAAATGAGGCCCGTATCGAAATGGCATGAAAAGCACAGCAACAAGAACAACAACAACAACAACAAAACAAACAACCAACCGACGTCACTCGAGAAGCGCGAGAGAAATTGTTTTCAATACTGTTTATGTAAAAAGGAATATTTGTTCTGTTGTATGTGCAGTCAATCAATCATGCGATAGAAGTTTAAATACTTGCCCCAATTGGAACTTGGCCAAACAATGGGCCAACGTTTGTCTTTCAATATAATCGCAGTCAGCGGCAGCAGCCCCTCCACTTCACTTCACTTCAGTTTAGTCCACTTAGCTGAAATGAAAACAAAATTGCCAGCAGCGCCGCCTCCTTTTTGTTTCCTGGCCAAAAAGACGCCCCGCTGTGCACTTGTCGAAGCCAAAAGTTCAACGATTGCCGCCGACTGTTTTAAATGCGGCTACCTAACCAAAGCACAGGAACAGGCAACTGGCAACAGGCAACTGGCAACAGGCACAAGCCGAATTCGAATTCGAATCTTGCTTGCAACTTGCCAGTCACAATTTATCCTTTATGGCTTTTGTTTCTGCAGAAGTGAAAACAAAAGATTGTCATCGAGACCAGAGACTTTAGCGCTATGTTTTTGTTCCTCGTTTTGCATAAGATCAGCAGCAGACATATATAGACTTACATATATATATATATATGAAAACATATATATTATATGATATGACTGATCGCCCTAATTGGGTGAAAGTGCTTAGAAAGTGTGACAGTGGTCAAAAGCACTCTCATCATTACGATGCCCCACTGTCAAATCAATATCTATGGCCTTTACCGATACCTGTAGCTATATAACATACATCACCCGCATATATAGGCATCGTCAGCAATCAGCTAGCAAAATGACTACAAAGCCCCGCTTGTCCATCCGTCTGTCCGTCTCTCTATCCGACTTCGACTAGTGTCTGTCTGTGAGATATTCCCAGGCCAGGCCAGAAAACTAGAACTCAAAATCATACATCACAAGCAATTACCGGCTAAAATGCGCCGAGTAAGCTTCGACAACGACCAATGCAGCGACTAACCTTGGCCACTACTCAGCAAAAAAAAAAATAAAAGAGAAAAAATCAAGCTAAGAGATATGTATGTATTTATGTATATATAAAAGAGTGGGTTGCTGTTATTATTGTTGTTGCCCCATACACTTTGATAAGTGGCAGGCATATCGACAAGCCACAAATTCATCAAGGATATCATTTAAAATACATATTTAAAGGCTGTTAGTAAGAAAACAAACAAATATTTTAGGGAAAACAAATTCGCAGCTTTTGCTTAGCTTAATTATTATTATTATTATTTAAGTATTTTATTAAAAGTTTAAGTTATAGGTATGTTTCTATTCTACTCTATTCTACAGTATGAATTCAATAACTGAAATATCTGAGAAAGAGGCATTAATAATGCGTAAAATGTTTCTATTGAAATATATATCAAATTTAATTTCTTATGAAATAACATATATTAGTCTGTCGTTTGTCAATATTAACATAACAAGGCAAAGATAAATTTATTTATTATCGTATAGAGTATTTCACATTCGATGCATTGCGTGAATAGTTTTTGCAACTTGTTGCTTTTCTGCTGGGATGCTGTGTATGCTGCGCATGCATCATCATACCATCATCCCATTATCACATACCACAGGCCAGACCAAGCTATGGCAACAAGTTTGGGGCGAAGGGAAGGCAAGGCAAGACAAGGCTGGCTTGTGGTGATGTTGTTTGTGTTTTGTGTGCTGGTGCAGCTCCTCCTTTGGCTGACCAACTGCGGCACTTGAATGCTCGGCATGAAATAAATCGCGTGTTTATTGTGCCAACGGCGATCGCTTCAATGTTGCACATGAAAATTGAACGCAATAGAATGCCACTAATCGATCGAATCGAGCGCTGCTCTTTCGGATGCCGCCAGCAACAAAATGAAATGTTTCAAGTTCAAATGCAAGGTGCGGAACTCGTCGAGAAAGAGTGAGAAGGAGTGCCAGACAGATTGGACGGCTGGCTGGCTGGACAGCTGTTGTGGCAGAGACTGGCGCAAGCAATCTCAAAATAATCTAAACGATTTGGCGAAAATCACGTTGCCGTCGCCATCGCCATCGCCATCGTCGTCGTCGTCGTCGTGGCAGCGACTGCGGCATCCACCTGTTACGCCGAGCTCATTTTTAATGCCTGTCTCCCCACCCTCCCCCACCAGAAACCAACGAGATGAAGGCCAAGGCGGGTCTGGAGCAGCAGCGACGCGGCGGCATTGAGAGCAAATTGCAAAAGCCAAATTCAACGAATGCCGGCGCACAGTTTGGCATTAATAATGAAGCGCAATCAACTGACGGCCGCCGGCCGTTGGATGGCTCCAACTGACTGGTTGACTGGCCAACTGGCGGATTGGCTAACTGACTGGCGGACTGGCTGACTGAGTGACTGAATGTATTGGCCAGGTGAGGGTGCCTTGATATGTTGCATTGGCATTGGCATTGCGCAGATTAAACATTTTTCCAACACAATGCATAATTTCTCGCTGCTGGGCTCGTTATGTGCAGCACCGTGTGGATGCTGTTCTTATTATTGTTGTTGTTGTTGTTGTTGTTGTGGCTGCTTTTGGTTGCTTGGTGTTATTCTAAACGGCTTTTAGACAAAGCATCAGACCAATCCCAGTCGCTGCCTGCATTTCCCGCTGCCCGCTGCCCGCCGCTCACGCTGCCAATCAATCAATCACGCCGAGAGCCGAACCGAGTCGCCTAGTCATTTGAGCATCTGCCGACGCCATCAACGTACCCGGAGCGCGCTCTCTAGTCAAGTGTAATGGTTTTGTCATGATGCAGCATTTAAGCTGCCGCCACTGATTGATGCGGCGTTCATTCCACAAGAAAGTGCCTGTTAGGAATTTCACACCACCAGCATACAACATTTTGTGAGCCACTTGTCAGTCACTCAGTTTCACTGTACAGTCGTCAATCTTCTAGTATTTCCATAATCAAGTTTGTTGCCTAAGTCTTTTGTATTAATGCAATTGAATATTGTCAATCAAAGCAAAATAGCGTTTTTAGTGTTTAATATACAAATATAATTTAAGCTTAAAATTACAATATATTTGATAAATAGATCAGTTATAACATATTAATCCCAAATTGTCAAGACAAGATAATACCACATTTCAATTAAGAAACACAAATTTCCTTTAAGATTTGTAACAATATTTTTTTTTAAATGTTGATGTTAAGTTTTTTAAGTTTTAATACCACATTTCAATTAGGAAACACAATTTTTCTTTAAAACTTGTAGCAATATTTTTTTTTAAATATTTATGTTAAGTTTTCATAGCAATAAATTACTGTCCATTGATTAATGAAACGTAAAGGCCAGGGTATTTCTTAGTCGAGCTCTCTTAACTGAAGCATTCTTACATGTTTTGAAAATCGCTTTGCTCTGTCTTAAGTCTAATTCGAAAGATTTGGATGCTTAATTGCATGCAATTTTCAAAAAAAAGAAAAACGAATTGAAATCGAATGGAAATAACGAGTGCCACCTGCAGGGCGGGAAATCAAATCAGCGAAATCAATGCTCAATTAATTGACGACAATTGTGTGGCAAGTGGTCAAATTGTGTGGTGCAACATCAAAATCAGCCACAACAGCAATTGTAACAACCGTAACAACGGCAAACGTCAATTGTCTAATCAACAAATTTAGTCAATAAATCGTAATTAATTAACGTTTGCCGCTGCGCTTTGCGCTGGCAGTTGCAGCGGCTTAGCGGTTGCAGTTGAAAGAGTTTTCAATTTTGCCCAAAAATTCAAATGTGTAGCAAAGCCAACAAAAAATCCCAATACCAAAAAAAAAAACGCAAGCAAATATTCGTGAATTGAGACTAATTTTTTTGTGGTACAACTAGCGAAAAACGCTAACAAAAATATTGGTAACAGCTAATCAGGCGCATATACGCCCAATAAAAATCAAGGTGTGCCTGGCAGGTGGCCTGTTTGCTGTATTGCCATTTTTTTGTTGTTGCTGGTGTTATTGTTGATAAGATCGTTGCAATGTGTTTGTTGTCAAAAAATTGACTTGCAATCCACGAACTAACTTTTCTATCCCATTGCAATCAAAAGACTTAGGCAACGAACTTGCAGCTTGTTCTCATTTTTAGAAAAATTATAATAATATCAGAACTATGGGTAATAAACGCCTTAAAAATTGAATAATTTAGTAATAACTGTGCTTGTTTATTTTATTTTCAATTATTTCCATTCATTTTTTCAACATTTTTCCTTAAAAAATTTAATGATACTTTTATATTTGGAAAATTTCACTTTCATATGATGTGTTGAGCTTAAAGAGGTGTCTGATTCAGGTATTTCCGCTGGACGATCAACAGCTCATCGTCAGCTGCTGCCTTGGCTTTTATAATACACTGCAATTAGCTGTAAAGAACTTTTAATTAATAATGTTTAATGCTCAACGGTTAATGCCTTAATGCTTAATGCTTATGATATATGTGTATACTGACTTCGATCTCGACTGTGGCCAGATCAAAGGTGCCCCAAACCGCAGCCGCAACTTGGCAGTTAATCAAATTAATTGCTTAGAAAATCAACATGTTGATTTTAAGCGTACACAAAAATGAAGCAGGCAAATCAGCATCCAAAATCACAATCGACATCAAAAGGCACACAATGACATATAACGAATTATGGTATAGATATGTGTATTATATCATATGCATATTCAAGGCCTTCCCTAACCCACAGTGGGAATATGCAACACTTTTTATATTATTGTTTTTATTATTATTTTTTGTTGTTTTTTTTTGGGTTTTGAATTTTTGGTTACTGTTGCTGTTTGTATATATTCTTGGAAGCGCATTATTTAACCGCAGCACTGATCTAAAAACGAAAATTGGCCAAAATCGAGACACATAAATCACCGAAAAAACACACACTCTCTCAATTCAGATACATATACAGATATTTAAAGAGCCGCAGTGCTTTTTGGGGTAGAATCATTGACAGCGCGCCGGAAGATTTCATTGTTTCCCAATTGGGTCCAAACGGCGACGGCAACTTCTCGGTATTTTATTAAGCCACACAAATCAAAACCAAAGGCATTCAACAAAAAAAAAAAACCAACAGTCGACAAAAAAATAATACGTATTTATTTCTATATATAAAGAAGCCTTCGTGCGGTGCGGTAACTTGACTCATGAATTTGGATGCTTAATTCTACTTAAACTTTGTCTGGGCTTTTTTTGCTGCGCTTTTAAATGCCTTACATATTGGCTCTGAAATCCGAGGCGACGATGCTGCTGCGATTAGCTGGGCAAACAAGTGTTAAAGTTGTGGCAGTCACTGCAGTCACCACAGATGCTTTTTGCCGCTGCTGCTGCTGCAAGGTGGGGATGGTAGATGGGAGCAGGGGGTGCAGGGGTTGTTTGCATTGGCAGTGGGTGCACTGATTGCTGTTGCCGCTCCTCTAAGTGAGAAACAAAACAAAAGTTAAGCAAAAGGTTTGTTGCTGTATTTTTTTCTTCTTTCTTTCCCGATTTGCCGCATTTGTTTTATGGCCATTTTTGGGTAGCTTCTTTTTCTGTTTTTTTTTTTTTTTTTTTGGTTTGTTTCGTTGTCGCATTGCATTGTGCAAACGATTTTTGCTTTGTTTTATAACGCGTTTGTTTGTTCGGTTAACGTTTCGGGCTTTGATTATTTTTTTTTCCGATTCGATTCGTTTTGGCAATGCCACAGATGAAGCCAAAGGTAAACTTAACCGTTTCCAAGGTGTTGCATAATCTGCTGTTTGGCGAGATAATAACTTTTAGACTGCAGACTTTTGTATAGGAACAGCTTGCAAAATAATCTAGATAATGATGGCAATATATTAAAAAGTCTATTAAGCAGGTTGCACTGATAAAAGCACAAACCAGAATAATAAATAATGGAATGCTCTACAGATAACTCCTGCCCATTGACAAATGGAAAGTTCTCTTTGAGATTATGAATATCGATACTTGATTAGTTTTTCTGTATAATTTGTGGGATTACGTAACCTTTCATGAATATTGTATTGCTGTCAAAATATAGCCAATCATTTGTGTGAAGGGGTAGGAATGAAGGTGGTTTTTTTGTACAACATTGCACCTGGTTGGATATTTGCATATCAGCAATCACTGTCCACACGGTTCATGTCATTTGCAGTCAGCTAATCCAATGGACAAAAACAGAAAGACGCAAACCCACCCCACTGCTGGAGCGCAAAAAATATGCACACAACACACACACACACCTCACCCCTTCAAAGGAGCAGTAACTATTGTGTGTGTTGTTTGGTTGCCCAGTTTGTCTCTAATTTAATTTGCATTTTAACAACTTTTTGCGTGTGGTTTTGGCTCCAAAATAAAAGTAAATGCCGTCCGTTTGGACACCGGGCAACAAAAGGCGTGACTGCAACATGCGCCAAGTGCGTGAAACGCCAAAATAACACAGCAACCTGCCGGTGGTTTCAGTGGTGCCCGTGAAGCCAATATACCTGCGGGCGCACCACGTAAGCCGCGCACAAATTAAATTAGTTTGAATAAACAGCGAGAGGTAACTAAAAAAAACAAAAAAAATATCGAGAACGAACAAAAATACTCGTACATAATAAATGAACGAGGACGCGAACGCAGCCTTTAAAAGGCAATGTTGCAACAACGCTCAGAAACAAAAATAATAAGAAGAAACGAGCCCCAAATCAAAACAGAGCAAAGCAAACCGAAACGAAACGAAGCGAGAAGCTGCAGGCCAGAAACGACGAAGACGACGACGACGACGACCATGAGTTGGAAGAAGGAGCAAGTGAGGCAAGAATTCCAGGCAACTGAGGCAAGGCTGGCTGCGTGGGCGCATGCCTGCGCAGGTGATTTTAATCGCATGCTTGGAATCTGGCATAAACAGGTGAACCAGCCTAACCAAGACCGAGAGGGCCAGCAACAACAACAACAACAACAGCAACAACACAAATTAAATCAGAGACGAAAGGCCGCAAAACGGTTGAAGTAACAACGAGTATATGCCAAATGAGCCATAGAGTCCAGAGTCGGTGTTGGAGCCTTGCCAGGATGAGGCACTGCAGAAAGACGAAACGAAACGAAACGAAAATTGTAAATCACGAATTTTTGCAGCAGATATGCAAAAGCGGCGCACATTTTGTAGCAAATTGAATTTTCAGCAGAAATCCCAAAAACGGACAACGAGCAAACGGGTGCAAAGGGGCAGCAATACGAATGGAAGTGGTTGTTGTTGTTGTTGTTGTTGCTGTACGCCTTGTTAAAGGCGAAAAAATAAGAATCAGCGCGCTTGCGCATAAATTTTACAAAGAGCATTTGCAACTGCGACAGGTTGCAGGCAACCAGCCAGCAGCAGCTAGCAGCCAACAAACACACACACACACACACACGATTCGCAGTTCTCAATTCTCAGTTAGCAGTTCTCAGTTCTCAGTTGGCAATGCCCAACAGTTCCCGGACTCCCAATCTGCATATACAAGCCATAAAGCAATTTCCATTGCTGGAGCACCAGCCGCAAGGAGAATGACGTGCTCTATGCACACCCCACACCAAAATAAAGACAAAAAAAGAATGTGCTCGACTACAAAGTACCCTGTACAAAATATATATAGCGTATAAATTGTACATAATATTTAAGGAATAACCTAGAAAAATTAAATCACATTTATATTCTATTTTGACATGCTTTGAATTGGTTGATTGTTGTTGATGTTAAAAATTTGACATCCCGTTTTGTAATATTCAAATTGTATAATTTCAACTTGAGACTTATCAATTTCTTGTCCCTCAATTTATTGAACATGCTTCAGATGATATAGTGTATTTATTTATAAACTAAATAGTTTAAAATATTTACATTTATCAGTGATAAATATGCAACTCTTAGCCCTTCCAGCCATTTGAAATGTGTACAGGGTAAAAATAAACAGAGGACCAAGAACTTGCCCTACGCAAGCATGCGCAAGTTGCAAGTTGGCTAGTTGCGAGTTGCAAGTACCGATGCCACAACCTTGATCCTTGTCAAGTGCTGCCTACAGCAGCCTCCAGCGGCAGCAGCAGCAGCAGCAGCAGCCGCCAACAACTTTAATAAGTTCGCAGCTCGCTGATTTTGCGAGCTTTGTTCTGATTCTGCAGTCGAGCAATGCGTATTTTATTTACTTGATTTTTATGCAAATTTTTATTTTATTTGTTAAGGAAAATGCGCAAACAACAATAACAACAACAATAACAACAACAACAACACAAACGACACGTATTCATTTGGTTGTTGTATGCTAACAAAAAAAATTGTTATGGCTCCGTCGTGAGGGTAGGAGCCTCCAGTATCCAGTATCCAGCTATCCAGTATCCAGAGTCAAGCCTCAGACTCTTTGAGGCTCGCTTCTCGTGGCTGTTACCATTTATAGCTGGCGGTTTTTTCGTTGCCAAATTAGTGAATTTACATGTTGAACAATGATCAATGTTTTGTTAACAAATGTTTGCTTTACAACGCTTGTTACATACGTTACAGGGGGGGAGGGGGGGACTCATAACAACAAAGCACAAAAGCACAAAAAACAATGCCAACATTTTTTTTTACTAGCAATTTACAAAAGCTGTGACGATGAGTCTTTTTTTTCCAGTAAGAAATTTGTGTGGGTGAAGAATAGTTTGGATGTGGAACAGTGAAGAAAATCTGAGTTGTTTCTTCTAATAAAAAAGGGTGAAAATAAATTAAATAAATAAATATTATAATTGAATAAATAATAAATATTTTAATACTAAACAGTTGATAGTTCTTTATATATAAAGCTTTGAAAACTTAATTATAATTTCAATTCAAAACTTATAACTAGAAATTGACTTCAAATTAATATAAAAAAACATATTTCAAAACTAAACAGATGGTTTTTTATATCAAGCATTACTTCATTTGAACATCTAATTATAATTTCAATTCAATTAAACTTATGCCTTAGTCATGGCAGATTATGAAACCCGCAGTTTAATCTATAATAAATATTATCGGTGAGAATTTATGCCATGAAGCAATAATTTAGAAATGTATACATCATTTGCAGACAGAAATCTAATAAGACATTAATAATTTAACAAAGGATACACGAAAATGGAATGATGAGCATTTTAAAACTGTTACCAAGAAACGCGTGCGTCATCTGGCATTCTCAGGTCTGGCCGAGACTGGGGGGTCAAGGTGATCATTTGTAATAGATAGAGCTGGTCCATAACAAATTAATAATGGTCCAGGCATGCCAAATTGATGGTTACCCTTACCACACACACACATACACACACACACAGTGAACAGTTAAAGTAGCAATGTGCCTGCAACAATTGTTTGCACAATAAGACCAGGGCAAGCGGGCGGGGTGAGTGGAACGGCGAACAGTAGCTGGTAAATATTGAAGCTATCAACGGCAGTTGGATGGGCTGTCATGACACGGCACCATTCAGCCGTGCTCAAAGTTTACCATCAAATTGCTAAAATAGCAAATAATGAAGCTGACAGCAGGCAGGAGACAGAGAGAACAGGGGATGATCCGGCTGCTAAGCCGCTGCAACAGGGGCAGCAATTAAAACGGGGCGCATCTCCACCCACCAATTCGGCGCAATGTTGTTACAGTCGGTCTGGGACATAAGCAACACTTCTCGGTCGTGGGAAACTTGGGAAATCCGTAGACCTGAAGTGCCTGTTGGCGGTTTGACTGGGATGCCGAGAAAAAGATACATTTGTTGCCTGTGGTAGACAGCGAGCGTCTGTTGGCCATCAATTTGGTTGGTTAATGCGCATACAGAGGGGTGGCAAATAGTGTTTTCAGAGGGGTTGTCTGCCCGCCTGCCCGCCTGGCTGCCTGGCTGCCTGGCTGCGTGCGTCGCTTTAATTTCTCAATAGACGCATTATCCTTGGCTCTGGTCCACGTCCAGGCACTTATTATCTTCGTCGTGGCGTGCCCAGGAACACTTGAGTTTTACAATCGAATTTTGTTATTTTTTTTTTTGGCTGGTGGGTCGTCAATAGCCTGCGGCCTGTCTGGTTGTAAGTGCTCGGGTGTGGGAACTGTTTGTGCCCTGTGAAGCTGAGCATATGCTTTTCCATGCACCACAAAACCCAACCCAATCCCCTCTGAGGATGTCGTCCTTGCTTTTAACGGGGGGGGCGACGTGTGCACTATCGATGCGAATGGCTAGTGGCATCTTCAATTTTTATGCATATTTGCAGTGGGTCGGTCACGTGCCGCAACAGGACATTGGCAGTCGTCCTGCGATTTGCAGTACCTGTCACAATCACACTTTGCGGCATGCTGCAGCATTGCAAATAATATAAATTAATATTTTTTGTCGACGAGTGCTCTGCCCTCACCCCTTGTCACCATTTTCCTCTGAGGTTTTTGTCTGTTTATGAGATTCGGATTCGGATTTTGGTGATGCGATTGCTCAAGTGAAATTCCAGATTTGGCTTTGCTTTTTGATGCCTCTCTGGGGGTTGAAATAACACAAGTTACACTGAGATTATATTCGAAGCAGTAAAATTGTCACAAAGAGATTTTTAAGAATACATTGAACAATTTGTGGTGGATAAAATGTTTATTTTTTCGTTATTGTTTGAAGTAATTTTAATTATAAAATTAGGAAATTTAAAATGTTAATATACAGGTTTAAAATTAATTGAAATTGAAATTTGAACAAATTATTAATGAATTATAAGAATTAACATGACTTAATAAAAAAGTTATTAATATTATTTATATATTAATATATATATATATATATATATATATATATATATATTAATATTAGTGTTAATTTAAACTAAATACAAATTTTTTGAGTATAGTTTCTCATTTGTCAATCAAAAGTGCTCAGTAATTTCGCTAAGTGCATTTTGTACTTTTGGCAAATATTTGCAAATCCTTTTGCGACCCATTCGCTGACAGCAACAAATGCCACTCGTTTCCGCTACATCTTAAAGACACGTGTCAGGACAGTCGTCAACTGGAAGCGGGCAACTAATAAAACTGCAGCCTGCAGATTTGTCAGAGATTTGGAAAAAAGGCACAGGGCTAAGGGTCGCAGGATGAGGGCCACTTAGAGTTGGCATTTGCCGCCCAGCAAATGGGGATTGTCAATGGCAGCTGATGAGCCGCATTAGTGCAAATTGTTGTGGGCGTTAGTGGCAGGCCAATGGCTTCTCCAAATGTGTATCAGATATTGTTGGCACTTGATACACTTAGCAGGCAGCAAATCATTAAAATAAATTAAATGCACAGTGGAGGCTGCCACGCTTGCCACGTGGGTGCGCTGCCAAAAAGGGCAACCAACAACTGAAGGTGTCAACTAATACCCTGGGGCACAAGAAATAGCCACTGCATCCAGGCAGGCGGGCCTAAGTTATGTGCAGAGACAAAAACGTTAACAGCAGCTATGCTGTCACACTTAAAAAAATTATACCTTAATTATGTAATATGAAATTGATTTTTATGTGCTCAAATTTATATATACATTTTTTTTTAGGAATTGTTGCTTGAGGTTTTATATGTTGAAGTTATGCATTATTTGGGTATGTGGTGCACATTTTTTCTGAGTGCATGCAGTCGGTCGGACGGGCGCCTAAACAAAAGGCATTAGACGCCAGTTCAAGCGACGCAAAAGTTGATTGGTGTTGGCCATAAAGTTAAAGCGTCTCCTGCTGCATCCGTATCCTGCTGGCGCCAAAGGCTTTGAAGTGACGGCGGCGATGGCGGCATCGGCAGCGGCAGCGGCAGCTGATCTTGGGCATTTGTTAGACACGCAGGCGTTGATGGACATCTCGTCGCGCTGGTCGCGACCAGTTGACCAGCCAAAAAGTGTCATATCGTCAGTCAGTCAGGCAGGCAGCGGCATGTGCAAAGAGTGGCGACTATTCCGTATCTGACTGGCGTCAAATGGTGCTTAGCGGCACCCACTATGGACCAGACCAAACCAGACCAGACCAGACCAGACTCGACTAGACCAGACTTCAGACCAAGTCGTCAAGCCGTCCGACAGGGCTCCATCCAGGCTCCATCTCATTTGCATGGAAATGTGCGCGGGTGTTGGCCCAGTCGCATAAGCGAAAACCCCAATGCAGGAAACCTATTGTCTTTTGGCCAGGCCAACAAAATATGCAAAGCTAAAATTTATGAGAAATTAAAGTAAATTTATTGCATGGCATTTTGGACCGTCTTATGGCAAATGCGGCAAAACACTTTCTGCGGCCTGTCCCTTTGCTGATTGTGTGATCGATGGCTCACATCTGCATGTTTCTCTTGATAACTTTCTCCCCACTCGAACATAACAATCCCAACAACAACAACAACATCCCATAACCCTTGCTCCAACCCATATTAAATAGACTGGGATATTCCAATCGGTTGCCATTGAGGGAAGTTACTACTTGGTATGTCGATAAAGCTGGATATATCATTTTAAGAGAGACTGATAAGAGACTGATAAATTTAAAAAGTATGAGCATATTCCCTGTAATACTTGAGATTTAGTAATAAAAAAAAGTAGTCGCAAGTTTTCTAAAAATGTCAGTTAAATCTTCAAACTCTTTTGCTCACTCCATTGAACGTCAAGATTTTTTACTGTAGTTAACAACAATATTTGATTTATAATACTGGACGTCAAAGATCGAAACATCTTAATAGTCTCCTCATATTCATATAACTTTCTCTGAGTGCAACACTAAAAGGTACAAGATCCTCTAACCCTAACCGCTTTCAAATGTCAAAAGCGCAAACACTTAAAATGCCAGTGCCAGAGATTCAAGCATATTGTTGGCCAATGAAATTAGGTAATAAGCTGCCCATACATAAATGCATATATAGAAAAACCATTTTTTATGCAGCACCAGACTCCAAGTGCAACTCACTTTTCATTTTCAAATGGCAACGGCAAGTGCGCCACAGACGCCAAGTTGCCAGACGCTGCTGCTGCCGCTGCTGCTGCTGCTGCTGGCTGTCGTCCGTCTGCTGGCTGAGAGTTGCAGGCAGTTATAATTTATAAGACTGTGCCCCACTCAGACGACCAGACGACCATAAAAGTCCTGGACCGGCGGCCTGCAGGCGGCTCTGTCAGTTGGACTGTCAATTGACTGCAACACTTCGGGCAGAGCAAAAGGAAAATAAGAAAAATATCAACAACAACAAAAACAGCACAAAAATACAACGCGCAAACAAAGCTACCAATCGGACACTAAAATGAATTGAAACTAATATGCCAAAGTGAGTGGTGCAACAGCCTCTGACAATGGCTTCATGATTCTGAAGACAGCGCCACGGGGCAAGCTAGAAAAAAAAAAAATGCTGAAAACACTCAAATATGCGAAAGGATACACACAATGGACACAAAACTATGCACGATTACCTAATGCCACAAGCGAACTGAACTCTTTGCCGCATTGATGCTGGAGTGAATTGTGTATCGATAATGTTGACTTTTAATACTCTCTTTCAAAGAGTATTATAGATTTCTTACATTTCTGTTAGCTGCGTAGATTTGAAGTAAACTAAACAAATAACATTTCATATTCATTGGGATCAACTTTAAGATTGTCCTTATTAGATTTCTTGGGTTTGAATTAAACTATCAAAGTAATATATAGAATTATTGTGCTCGAACTATATTATAGTAAAATTTTAATATATATCTTTGACTAATTTGTATTAATACATTTTATTCTTGAACAGACTTTAATTCACATTAACTTAAATAAATTCACGTGAATCATATAAGTTGTATTGTAAGAGTGTTAAATTTGCGACATTTATAAAAAAGTTACTTAATATTTTCTTTCTTTATCAAATGCATATTCATATAATTTATGATCGGCTACTATAAATCACTTCAAAATATTGGCGAACTGCATTTTTAATTGTGCGACACTAAACAAAGGTGTCACGAGTGCCAATCGGGCATAAAGTAATTGAAAATCAATTAGCCACAAGTTGCCGTCGCCAACAGGCGCAATGAAATGCCATTAAACGCATGCATTGAATTATTGAATTATTGTCAACTGCCAATTGGCAAATGGCTGGCAATTGGCCACCAATCCATGGCGACATTTATTGCTAAAATGTGATTATTAATAATGCGCCAAAGAGTCGGCAAAACATTTAACCAACCATTCGACTTGCCGATACTCTATACAAACTCGTTCAGCTTATATTTAAATATTTTTTTATTTATTAGATATGCAAATTTAAAAGCTAAAAATTATTTAAAAAAATAAAATTTAATGCTTAAAGTTACAACTGTAAGTCGTGAAGTTATAATTCTGCATCAAATAATCTCAGTTTAAGCATATTCTTTATATATTATGTGATCTTTGTGAAACACCCCTTTAAACCAGTATTTTTGGCTACAGAGTATAACAAATTGAACTCATAAACTGTTTTGGCTGCAGGTGAAATAGTTATATGTGCCAGCACATAGTAAGTATGTATGTATGTATGTATTAGTATAGAGGTATGTACAACTTTATTGTTATTTATGAGTAGACCAACAAATTCAAAGTGCATTGCCGTGTATAGCTAATAAAATTTTATATTCGAATTTTTGCATGCGAATTGACTGAGTTTTTATATTTATTAATTAGAAAAACCAGCATCGTTCCACAGCTCGTTTAAAAGTCATGTATATAATTTTAGTCGCACTCCACTGAGACGCTGAGGTGTTAATTGCACAGTGGGTAGTGCACCAGCACCAGCACCACCAATCCACCAAATGCCACCACTGTGGATTGGACAAAAAACAGCTCAAAATCGATTGCCCGCCGGTTGTAGTTGTTGTTGTTGTTGTATCGATTGAAAGTGTGAAATTGCAAAGCAATTGTGATTGTTGGTCTCTCGAATGTGTTTTTTCGGGTGTTTTTCTGGACCATTGCAATTGCAAATTACATCAGGTGTTCGAAAAAACTAAAGGGGGATTATGGGGGGGATTATGATTTGTGTGTGTGTTGATTAGCTAGTAGGTGTGGCCCAATGATTGGCCACGTTAACGTCTTGTGTCTGAGATTAGAAGGCTGTTAGTTGGTTGTTGTTACAAATACCCAAATATCACCCAAATGATGCAACGCTCGAAATGCTTATCAAATCAAATTCGACTAATTGGACTTAACTGATTATTAAATACTTAAGCCACATATGTTCCTCATTTATTCAAAATTTCTGGTTCAATAAATTTTCGCAAACTACTCCTTCCCTCTTTTGTTTTAATCATTTCTAATCCTATAAATTATTCTTCCCTATTTAAGAACCTTTTCCGGGCTGTGCAGCTTGATAAATATGCTGGCTGATTTGGCCAAACTATTCTTGCCAAGAGCCAAAAGGTTAAACAAATGCAAATGCAATTTATGCCCATGGAGTTTGGCGACCTCATTAAAATGCCGCACATTGGCCAAGCCGGAATGTTTTGCTAAAATTTTCAAATTAATTCATTTTAATAAATCCAAAAGCAAACTCCCATGCACATGAATTCTTCCGCATTACTTGTACAATTGGCACACAGGCAAAGTATTTTAACAAAGCTGCTGTTGTTGTTGTTGTTGTTGTTGTTGCTGTTGTTGTAGCTGTTGTTGTTGCTGTAGCTGCTG
Organism: Drosophila fungiperda; assembly: GCA_035042345.1. Classification (NCBI taxonomy): domain Eukaryota; kingdom Metazoa; phylum Arthropoda; class Insecta; order Diptera; family Drosophilidae; genus Drosophila; species Drosophila fungiperda. The sequence continues at coordinate 797,086 of JAWNLM010000293.1, read as the reverse complement.
AAGCAGAAAGTTGGCGAACTCCTCACCTGGACATGGATTGCTTCCATATTCGTTTCGCTGGCAAAATTCGGTTACAGATTTATGTAAATTTAGAGCATGACACACACCACACAGGCACGGGACAAAGAGACAAGCAGCTCCTGTGCTTCTGTGGATGTGGATGTGGATGTGGCTGCTGCTGCTACTGCTGCTACTGCGACTTCTTGGAGGTCAAAGTGAATCACGCTCTGATACATGACCATTAATAGATTTTGGCCCGAGTCTGGAACGTGCAGCGGCATGCGAAATTAATTTCCTATAGTACATTGAATCTCTCAACTATGCACCTGGCTGCCAATTAGCGTTAATATTAAGGACCCCATTTCGACTACCATACAACCATACACACAAAAAAGCAGCGCACAGCTTCAGATTCCTGGCGCGTTTTGGTTGCAATAAAAATTGCCATTTTCATAATTGCCCAGGCAGATGGTGCCAGAAATGTCGCCTAATTGGCTGCTGGACTAAAAACCCCAGCGATAAGCCAGCAACAGCTATAGCTGGATCCTTCTAACGGGCCAGAACAATAGAATAGCTCCTAGTGTGCGACTCTTTGGCAGGTTTAAGCCAGTCTCATACTCGCCTGCCCCCCTGCGAATTTTTCTTTCTCCCCCTGCTCATCTCTCTCTCTATTTTTTCTATATTTCTTTTTATACTTTGACAATATTTTTCTCTACGTTTGTTTTGCTGGCAATGCGAGCTTCTATATCATTTATCAGATGTAAGTTTCATGGCCGTTTTAGCTTTGAGTTCACCATAACCATTGGTATTTAATACTCTGCCTTTGGTTAGTTATGACAATTGTAAATTCTGGGATTCAGTTTATGACAAAATTAATTTTCTTATTTTTTTAATTGAATTTTTTACGCTTACTGGCGAGGTATTAAAATGAAGCTAACTCATCGGAAATACTTTCTATAGAGTATTTAAGTTTCGTATAAAAGTGCTGATTATTTTGTAACTTTTCTGCAACAGTTGGGCTTCTCTTTTATTATTATTATTATTATTGTTGCTGTTGCTTTTACTGTAGCTGTTGTTGTTGTTGTTGTTATTGCAGTGTGTTAACATGATCTTTTATTACAGCTTGCAACTTGCAACGTTAGGTATTGGTTTTTATTGTTGTTCGGCTGGGAACTGTTTGTTGCTACCAGGTGAGTTTATTTACCGCTAATAATGGTCATTTAAGTTGATATTCTTGCCGCGTTGACGATGGCGTGGTCTTGATAAGACGGAAAGTCAGCTTTTAGTTAAGTGTTGCGAATGCCACATGACCAATGCACAGATGCAATGCCAAGCTCACATTTTGATTTCATTTGCTATAGAAATTTGTAAAACGCGATTTTTGAATTTGTTCGGCAATTTGCTGCTTAATTGACAAAACACACACTGACGGCGACAGACTGGCCAACAACCAGCGGCGTTTTTCTGTAGTTGTAGTCCAAGCAAATAAGCCAACAACACACGCTTGCAACACAAGAATCAATACCAAAAAAATTCAAATCCGACTAATAAAATCATATATGCAACTCATAGTTGCAGAGACCCCAATGAGTCACCCGGCATCAGGCAGACACTCTATGGCTAAGGCTCTTGGCCCAGACAGCTGTGCAGACTAAGCGCCCCAGTTTGCTAAAGGCGAAGCATGTAGAAGGGGGGGTTGGAGGAGGAAGCAGGTGCGGGGTGCATGTGATCTGTCTGGTGCTACGGGGCGTGTTTTCGGCTCTATGCAAAAATATAAAATGTGCAACATTTCCAACAAACATGCGCGCTTTAAGGCAAATACTCGCTACACCAAAACATAACATGCAAAGTGTCGGTGGAGGGCAACAAATAGATTCAAATGATATTGTATTATAATATAAACGGTATATTGAAGCTATGCAACTTATATTGATGGAAAGTTTGATTAAGATGTTAGGTTTTAATAACAAATATTGCATAGGTTAATATTTCTATAAAATTATTATAATCATTATGAAATTATTATGAATTCCTCCAGCACCTGACTTGAAAAATTAAAATTTTGTGTAAGTGATTTTTTTTATTGCTTTTGTACTGATTGAAAATAGATCTAAAATACAAATATGTGGAAAACATTTCCAATATATATTTTGGCTTGTAAATTATTGAATACTTAAAAAAAGATTATATAGATTATATTAAAAGTGAGAATATCATCCACACGATTCCATTCTGTAGAGTGTTTTTTATAATAGGAAAGTAAAGTTGGAATTAAATAAGATTAAATTCACTGTGACAAATAGGGTTCACGATTAGAGCGAAACTATATAAAGCGTCTCTGAGAATTTCAGTTAGAGATTTGTCAACCTATATATAGGTAATTTTAATAATATTTCAATCTCCTGATGAAAATTGACGGATGACTGATCTATCTTTTTCAAGTACACATATTGTTATAGCTGAGAATTTTAGATGAAATAGACATGTTTCAATTGACTGATTCAATATATTGCATAAATTGATAGACTTGGCTTTTATATATATCACCCGGGTACCCCTGCGCATAGCTGCAACTGAACCAAATTCCTACATTTATTCGCGGATATCTGGCAGATCTAACACCCATTCTCGTATAAAATCAGCATCCATTAGGCAAATGCAGTGCCAGCATCGCATTTTTCACTGCCCCAAGTGTCCCTTTTGTGTGGGTCCACCACCAGACTTCCAACTCCACATCCCTCTTCGTCCACTGGCAGGGGAGCGGGATTTCGGGCAGGTAGTAAAAATTGCGCCTATTAATTTATGACATAATAATTCTCAAAGCGCAAACAAAGCCGCTCATAAAAAGTGAACCCGAACCAGACAATGGACCACATTATGCACTTACGAGTATATTTTGGAGTATATAGACCCACATGGACACATACCCACCAGGGGCAGATGGTGGACAACTGGCAACAGCGCGAGGGAGATCTGAGTGGGGGTTAGACCGATTGCAATTGCAATTGCAAATCAGCGCGACAAAAGTAGAAAGACCAACAATTGACAAAAAGGGGGGCGCCAAGTGGTTGTTGATCTTATTGTTGTTGTTGTTGTTGTTGTTTATATTGCTGTTGTTGGCATGGGCCAAGTGTCCACATATAAATAAAATAAAATGAGCCTTTGGCCTGGCTAAATTATTTAGTATCGCATTATCTGGCATCATAATTATCCACTGTGTGTGTTGCAGTGTGCGGCTGTGACTCACACGGGTCGAACGAATGGCACAATGTGCAACAACTATGAAAAATCACTTGCAATTTGGTTTATCAATTTGTGAAAATTATAAAAAATATGCATACGTTGAATATTTTGGCGAAATCATTTGTAACTCCACTGACGCCCACGCCATACTGCGATTGTGGCGATGTGGCAACGCCGTTCACAACGCTGCTGAGTGTGCCCCGCATCGCGTGGGTAGCTAGCTGCTGCCCAGGCGCGAAAATCCAAAATCTGTAATCTTTTTATGCAACTGTTTATATACTCTGTGTCTCCAAAATAGTATCATAACTTTCTTGTCACGTATGTGACACGGAGAGCGGAAGTGATAACTGTTTATGTTTCAGAGGTGTTCCGTCAAGGAATAATTGATGCTTTATCTAGCTGGAAACTATAGACGTATATGAAGTGTACTCAAGAAAAAAGCACATTTCTGAAAGATTTACTTTTGTCGGTTTAGGCTTTAAACCATTTCCATCTGGTATTCCCATTCTTAGTTTATAGCTAGCTTTATTTATATATATAAAAAAATATTATCATATTTCGTTTTTTCTTAAATACTAAAATCTGTCTTGTTTCTATTTATTTTAAGAGTATATTCGAGTCGTCATTAAATTGCTTTATTTGCATTCTTATTGCTACTGCTGTTTTTTGTGGCCATTCGATACACTTGACGCCGTTTGTTGAAATTAAATATATACGGGTGTATATAGAAAATGCGTCGTGAGTCAAGTTTAGGATTTCTGGTTGCATCGTTTTGTTGGCGCTGCTGGCGCTGTGGCTGCTGCTGCTGCTGCTGCTGCAACTTTCGGCGGCTTCCTCTCTATCGACTTTTTAGCAGAATACGAGGAAAAGCATTTGTACAGCACTTCTTGAGTTTGTTTGTTGCAACGGCAGCAAACAAATATTCGTGATTCCTGATAAGCATCATTTGTTGGCCGCTGTGGTCCGAAACTCTCTGCATTGGTTAACAAATGCCGCTAAAATGCGGAAAGCTAATCAAAAACGCGTTGCGACGACGACGCTAAACGCCAAACGCCAAACGCCGACGCCGATGTCGATGCTGCCTCCGCCGGTTGGCCCCAAAAATCGATGGCAAAACGTTAAGTTCCAAGAGCCAAGTTCAATTGCCAAGCAAATTCGCGTGAATGAGCCAACAGCATTCGAGCATTCGCTGCTGGTATTTACACTCGTACTTGCCAACCAAATTTCCAAAAAAAACATTAACCGTTTTGTTTTTTACATTTTGTTTTTGTTTTTTTGTTTTTTCTTTTTGCCTTGTCTGCATTTGTTGCCTGTTGCCCGTGTGACTTATGTGCGACATTAGCGCAACGTTCTTTGCTTAATTACGTAAAGTTTTTCGGGCGTCCGCCACAAGGTTCCCCCCCCCCCCCCCCCCCGTAACTGTTTGTTCGGCAAGCTGTTTTGTATCGCTTGCTGTTTGGTTTGTGTACGACAAGTTCGTGTCTTAAGTCTTTCGTTTTGCGCCTTGTTCGGCTCTTGTCGCATTGCCGTTTTTCTGTTATGTTCTGTGTTTGCAACAGGTTGTAAGTCGAAATTAAAGAATTTGTTATGTTGATTTGTCCTCCAGCTATGTTTTTTTTTCACTGGGTGGCAACCAAAAATGCCTACTATAAATTTGGCTATTGTTTGGCTAAAATAAACCTATATTTTTTTTGATAATGGAGAGTTTTATTTTTTAACTGGAGTACAGAAACACCTTTTAAGTGTTGGGTTATTAAATATTTTTAGTGCTTCAAACATAATCATTATTATTATTATTATTATTATTATTATTATATATTGGGGTTCTGCGCACTGCGACCTAATAGATCTATTGTGCCCCCTTCTGAGCTTATAGCTCCTCCATCAACCCCAGTTCCTGAACGAATATCAGGATCTTTGATGGGTCGAGGGTTACTATGTCTTTGACATTCATAACATGCTTCCCTAGGATGCTGCATCTTTTCCTGGCAAGGGCGATGCAATCCGTTAGGATGTGAGTTGAAGACTCCTCCTCGACTTCACAAAACCTACACTGATTGTTGCTAAAGATACCCATTTTGGACATAAACATAATCATAGCTATAATAAGTCTCTTTGAGAAATGAAATCTGTTTCTCTTATATATCATCATCATCATCATCATCATCATCATCATCATCATCATCATTGTCAGGTTAGTAAATAGTAATAATTTGAAATAATGATGTTTGCAAAAAGAGTCACCTGCTGTGCACAATTTATATGTATAAGCTCAAAGATCAGACGTAGATTTTACATGTTTTCCATGCATGTGTTTTTTTTGGGCAATTCCAATTTTACATACACACATTCCAAATGCTTACAGCAACCTGAACAATATTTGTTATTTTCTATTAATCATATCGCTCGGCAAACGTAATACAGAGCAAAATGTACGCAAGGTGCGCCAGAATTGCCAAAAAAAAAAAAAACGAGTTGAACAAAATGTATTAGCGGTTTTTTTTCTTCTCACGCTCCATTAAAACATCATTAATCTGGGCTGAAAAAATGAAGGAAGGAAGAAGAAGCGTCTGGTGGCGGCATTACAAGAAAGTCGCCGATCGCATTTCGAACTAATTTCAATATTACCGAAGCGGCCAACACTTCAAACACTCGCACCGACAAGTACAACACACTTGTTGTGCACAGCTCGTAAAGTTGTTGAACTCGCCGAGAGAGTCAGAGAGAAATTGAAATAGTTGTTTGAGATATTGACAAATTATTGACAGACGGACCACTGCTGTTCGAAACTAATTAAAAATCTGTTTAAATGTTACAACAAAGAAAGCAAAAAAAATGTTGATGAATTTACCAAAAGTTTCGATTTATTTTCATTTCTTGCATAGCGATTGGCAATTTTTCATGTAAATGTGGTAGCTGCTCGATCATTTGTTGTTGTTGTGGTTGTTGTTGTTGTTGTTGCTGCTGCCATTTACAACATAATCTAAATGAGGCATATAAAGCTGGGCGCCCCATTATTCATAAGCAGGAGAAGGCCCAGCCGTGAAATGATCAGAAATGAGCGAACGCTATGACTTAATAGGCCCGGCTTTAACTGTGCCTCTTGCCTGTTCTTGTTGTTGTTGCTGTTGTTGTTGTTGTTGCTGTTGTTGTTATTGTCGTCGCTGTTGCTGTTGCTGTTACTATGCTGGCCACCCAGTCTGGCTTGGCTTGGACTCAACTGTGAAGTCAATAAAGGCGCCGTTGGTGGTCAGCTCAAAATGTTGCCAACTGAGGACTGTGTGCCACTGCTCGACAAAAGACTTGGAAGTTACGTTTGCTGCAGCCACTGGCGCTGCCGCCGCCGCCGCCGCCGCTGCTGTTGACGCTGCTGCTGCTGCTGCCGCCAACCGTTGCTGCTGACTGCGCTTGGCAAGACAAGATCATTAAGGTGGCATATAACATGGCACTAAAGACACACAGACACTTGCCGCTTGCTCTAGCTGCCTAAAGTACCTGTTTCGCATGGGGGCATGCAGCGCTGAGCTAAGTACAGTGGATGCTGCCTATGAGTAAATCAAAATTTAGAATTATACTCATTGAATTTGTTATCTATGGAAATAAAGCATTTGATTCTAGATAAAATTTTGAATATCAAATTTTAATTTTACTCTTATCATATAATTATACATTTATTTTTTTCATTTAAGTTCAAGTTCGGCTGCTGTGCTTTGCACTTTCTGTTGGCATTGCTCTTCATCAATTATTACTGTATTTGGCCAGTTAGTGCTGATGCAGTTTGCAGTTAGAGATGTTGTACCGGCGCTGACACTTTTGATTGAATTCCCAGCAGCGTGCGTTGAGACTGCGACTGAGACTGCGCCTGCGCCTGCGCCTGCGCCTGCGCCATCGATTGTAATCAACGCGCCGCGATCAATCAGCAAACTTGAACTGGACGCCACACAGCCACTCGAATCAATCCATCAAACGTATCAATCATGATGACAGGCAAGACCAGGCCGGGCCAAGCCAGACGAGAGCAGACCGCGTCCATGTCCAGGCTGGGGTGCAGTTCAGGTAGCTGCTTTCCAACATGACTGTAACCGTTGTTGCCTCACTTGTGGAGTCTCCACGCGCGTTGCGTCCATTAAATTTGAATAATCTTAGAGTTTTTTTTTTCTTCATTTTCCCATTTTTTTTTTTTTTGCTTGCTTGCTTGCAACTGTCGCATGGTGCGGAGCTGCATCTACGGCAGAAACTGGACAACGGCTGGGCCGCCTTGCGTGCCTGCCTCGAGCAGAGACGCCGCAGGCCATCAACTAACTGATTTGAAATTCTAAAGTGATTTTGATTACTTGAGGTGTTGATGTTTTGACTTGTACGTTGATTAGATAGTTGAAGGCTTGTTAGATTCATGTCAAGTTGCCGCACAGGGGAAAGATGCTAAACATCAGGTCTGTGGTAACTGGCAACGAATAAACCATTATATATATATTTATATATATATATATAGAGCAGTCAGGCCTTTCAGTCTGTGTGATGCGCCTTGATGTTGATTATAATTTAATTATAAGTAATCTGTAACAGGTTAATAGCTGTTGGCTTGGCGCATAATTTAGCAGGCAGGTGTGAAATGGCTTCATTAGCTTAGACGCCTCTGAGCAACAAAATGTGGCAAATGCGGCAAATGTTGATGAGGTATCGCTGCATGACTAATAATAGTCATGGTCCTGTCACAGTTGCTCACAGTTTGCTCTGCCAGCCAATTCCTCTCTCTCTGTCTTGGCCACTGGCAGACACGATTCTCGCTCTGAGTTGCAGTTGGCAAATGAAAGTTGTGGTTTGAGTGACAGCTGGAAGGTAAAGGAGATTCTAGTACTCATACGAGTTTAGCTAATGGTAATGAATACTCACAGATATTCACTATGGCCCCAAGACATATATTGTGTGGACTTGCAATTGCCGACAATTGCAGTTATTGTTAACCTCAATTGAATGATAGCCAACCCGGAATCTGAATATCTCAGAAAAGATCAGCTAAGTGCTTTGCTATTGGTTTGCGCTTATCAAAGCAATTGAAATTTAATTAAGTAAAATAAATTTATAATAATAATAATTTGAACAGTCTCTGAGCAAGAGTTTGTTATCAATGTCCAAATACTTTTAGGTCGGATTAGGTTTATAGAGTTTGTTATCTCAACTTTTGTACACATGCTTTCAATGTACTCAGACTGGAACTGAAGATTGAATCATTAAGCTGTTGCTGTGATTTATTTACTGGTTGTTGAGTTCTGAAACCGGACGCAACACGAATCCATTAACCAGTTCAAAAAATTGAATTGTATCAGCTTATCAGCTGTGAACCGATAAAAAAACGACCACCTTGCAAGTGTTTATTTCCTTAATGAATCAAATGAGTTTTCTAAATTTATGTAGTCCCTAATTTTTGAATTAAATTGGGGTCTCTTTTGAATCATGTCATGGTCACTTGTTTGCATTGTTGATCTAAATTCTTGAATTTCGTTTGCCATTTGTTTATTTTCAACTTCTTTCCCGCTGAATTCTTGTGTTATTTCATAGGGTGTAGGAATTTGGAGCACTGTGGGCGACGACAGGGAACCTCTCTACTCAACATATTCTAATGTCTGTGCGCTCTCTAGGCCTTTGTTTATTTTGCCTGGCATTCGTTGTCGTATACAATATGTCAGCAGTGTGATATTTGGGCACTTTTTTAATTGCCAGCCAAAAAGAACGGAAGAGGCAGCAATCACAATTCAGTTTTCATGTGTGGGCCGTTTTCTAAGTACATATTTTGTTTGTATTATTTGAAGTGTTTGCATTTCGTAATTGGAACGTCAAAGTGTCAAGTGACGCTTGAAAGGGTTCCAATTTGTTTACAAAGCATTCTCCGATCTCATATGTATATGAATGGGTTTATATTTATAAATGCCAAATCTCCAATGCTCTTAAATTATATGTGTTGAAAAACTTATATTTATTAATATTTCTGACGTGTTTGATATGAGATATGTGAACTCCAAACAATCCAATCTAAAATAGCTGAAAATTTAATTTGTGACCGGTTTTCATGAAATTGTATTTGAAAACGTATTAATGCAATTTCTATAAACTTGAGTTGAATATGTTTATTATAAGATATTTCCATGTGGATATATAAACATCTATATTGAAAATCGTCTTTAGAACAATTTACAGAATTCATGACAAAATTTGAATAGTCTGTAAAAACTTTAGATATATATACTAAAACAATTTCGATACGTCGCTTAGAATATTGTAAAAGTGCTGTTGCATGAAGTTCACCTGTACCAGCATAAAATAATGTACCTGCTGCAGGCTGCATCTACTTACGTCGTATACGAATAATATTATTACCAACATTAAGGCAGTTTGTGGACGGGTCTTAACAAAGTTGTAGCATGGGAGGGGGGGTAGGGGCAAAACAAAATACAAAAAAAAAAAAAAAGGGGTCGATGAAATCAACAAGCAGATCAGAGCCGTTCGCGCAGTGCACGTTCGCCGATGAGCGGAGACCTCAATGTGAACCTGCAACAGGCGGCAGGCAGCAGACCACAACAAATGCCACGACAACAGGTACTTGCAGTCGCCTCTAGGCCATGGATGCGAGAACGAACCAATAATCCACGCACAGAACACAATACAGAGGCTTCGACTTCGACTGCGGCTGCGGTCGCGTCCAGCGTTTCTATGGAACCTAAACAACAACATCGTGCCCCGACTTTGACTCGGAGTCAGGGCCAGCGTCTGTGTTTTTAGCTGGATTGAGAGTCTGAGCTGGGGACTGTGACTGAGTCTGGTCAGTGGCTCCAAGGGCGCATGGGCAATTCTCGCGAAATGGAATTATAAAAGAATGCCTCGACCCGGGCGCGTTTTAACGAGTTGAACAAAATCGAAAACTGTGTAGGAGAGCCCCTCAGCAGCAATGAGATGAAAATAAATAAAAATAATAAATAAATGTTGAGGCTGAAAATGTTGAAAGAACCAGAAGAACAAAAGCAACTCACAGCAGCAACAATGAGCGTGAGGGTGATGTCAGAGACGAAAAAAAGGGGTAACGGGGCAACGGGGGCAAGGGGGCATCCACAATGAGCCCGCAAATGAATGCGTAGACGAGATGCGGCTGCTGCTGCTGCTGCTGCTGCGGCTGCGGTTGGGGCCGCTGAAGTGGGTGCCCCCAGAGTCCAAAAGAAAAATTAACCGAAATGCGAGCGAGTGGCGACCGCAAACCAGCAGCAACAAGTGTATAAGTGGCATGGCCAGAGACAGAGGCAGAGACAGAGAAACAAACCCAGAGCCGAGACGGAGAATCGGAGAGTCAGGCGCGATCATCGATCGCGGCAATCGTAGAATGAAGTGGAAGTGTGAGTCCCGGCACTGGTCGGTTGTGGTGTGGCGGGGGGGAAACGTGTTCGCAATCGATAGAACAGATGAAAAACCGACGACCAAAAACTTAAGGAGGCACAGGAGAAATGAGTGTAGTGAAGAGGGGGGGAGGAGCGGAAAGCGGGGCAACTCAAGCAAGTGCGATCGATGGATCGATGGGCTCTTGTTGGGTTGAGGCTTTATGGTGGCAATTGTATTTGGCCAGCGGTTGTAAGGCGGCTCAATTGTTGTTGTTGTTGTTGTTGTTGTCCGAAATGTTGCCTGCCCGTACTTTTATGCAATTCATTGTTGGGGTGAGCGAGAAGAGGGCAGAGACATGATCATCTTCAACACCTTGGACAGGTTACAAAACAAAAGTGGCAACATTATTGAGCATGCTGCTCTCTCCTGGTCGCGCACCTCTCTTCACTTCTTATCGGTCAACTGTTGTTGGATATGCGTACGTGGTTCATGGTTCTTGCTGCAGATTACGTAGAAGCTCTGGCCTCATCTTTCCATTCTTTAAGTCTGTCTCTGGCATTGGCTCCGGTTCGGTAGTTAGTGCTTGATGTATGTAATTCGTGTTGCGCCCGCATACAGCTACCTGCGGCTGTACGTGGCCCAAGTGGCCCAAGTGGCCATACCATTCCAAGCCATACACCATACCAAAACATTCTATGGCAAGGCATGGCATGGCCATCTCATACCATCTCGTAGTATCGAGTATTTCATAATGCAATGCAATCTTTATGGGTTCATCGCAAAAGGTGATCGAAAAGAAGTCAGCTAAATGCAACCTGTTGGACTAGGTTATCCAGAGAAACAACCAACAGCATTGTGAGAATGCCTTTAAGCTGGCATTTTTAGAAATCTTAATAATCTAGCATAAAAGACAATTATTGAAGAATCTCTTAACAAGCCAATACTTTCTAGAGTTCAGCAAATAATAATAATACTCATACATATTATTATTCTCCAGCAAAATTGTAATTATACTTCAAATTGAATGTTTAAAAAATTGAGATTATTTAAGTTGTTTTCAGAACGAAATAAATTGCAAATTATCTCATTACATAAATGATGTACAAAACTCTATATTAAATAATACCAAATCCCAACTATTCACTTTATCTCAATCTTTATGTATTTTTTTTCACGAAATCCTTGATCAGATAAATTAAAGTTGCCGTTAATTTTGATTTCTGCATTTAAAGTGCTACGAATAACATCTGCATAATGAATATAGCTGAATATATATCTTTCAACCTTCGGCTTATCTGCATCATCGTACGGGAACAACCTTGCCTGGATGAGAACTCTAACCTGAGCTGATGTTGGCCATAAGGAAGAAATTAAAATTGTTTTTTTGCTGCTTGGTATTTTAATGATAATTTCCTCTTCACGAATTTATAGCATTTTAATTAAAAGTGCCTAAAAAAGGAATAAGAAAATAATATGATTTTATTTCTTTTGTTATGTGCTGAGTCCAAAAATACAAGTTTTAGCCACGTAAATTAGCCGAGTTAATGCCTTTTGGGCCGATGCTGTTTCCTGTTCGCGCATGAACTTTCGGCAAACCCCAGACACAGAGACACACTGTGAATGGCATAATCCTGACCAAAAAGCCGTCAAAGTCGACTATCCACTATCCACAGATCGCCCAGTCCCCAGTCGCACATAAACGTCAATTTGGCCAATTATGGAACGCACCAAAAACTGGAACCGCTGCTCCAAGACAAGTGCATTGGACTTTCGATTTCTCGTTCTGTGCTCCATTGCCATTGCCATTGCCAGTTTGCCTTTGCCACTTGTTTTGGGCTTGATTAATGCGATCGCTCCCGCTGCTTTAGCTTTAGCTCCGAGACACATCTCCAGCTCAAGATGCAGCTACAGCTTGAGCTTCAGCTTCAGCTCGTGCCCAGCCCATCCCAGTCTGGGCTATTAATTCTATAGCTTTTTTTTTCTCCTATACCCTTGCAGAGGGTACTTAAATTTTTAACGGCAACTTAAGGAAACTATTATTTAGATTGGCCAGAGGCATATGTTGTTACCAAAGCTATTTAACATTCTATCACCTGGATCCAATAGAGAGAATTGGCAAAGTCAAGTTAAATTTAGGCGGTTCTTGGTAAGTGTATATTATCTTCGGTGTGCCTAAGAAAACTGTTTTTTTTTTGCTTTTTTGTGGCTCTTTTTTCTGGCTGCTGCTGGCCATAAAAGGCAACGTTTGTCGCCCCGATGACGATGGCTTAACAGGTTGCTGTTAATGAACGCCCGCGCAGAAAATGCTTGGCGTGGACTTCGGGGGGTGTTGAGGTGGTTGGGGGCTGTTTCTGCCGCAGGAAGTGCTCGTCGGCGTTGCCAACGCAAATGGTTAGCAATTACTTTATGCGTTCGCATTGCCAACTGATTACAAGTCCCTTTTGGGCAGCACCGCACCTCAGAGCCGGGCCAACGTGTGCGGTAAAATGCACGAATGCGTTCAATATAATGAAATTCATTTGTTCAATCCGGCTGTTCCCTCCCCCCACCATACATTGGTCCACCCATCAAAGGGCCTGAGACTTAGTCCAAGTCGGAGTCTGGGCTCGGCCTGAGGTGCGTGGCAGACCTGTCCAACAGTCTCAAGCGTGCCGCGTCGACTAACCTTGAATTTTTTTACAGTCAACTTGAAACGAGAATTGTAGCGCTTTTTTTTTTTTCTTTCGTTTATTGTTGTTGTCGGTTGTTGGTTGTTGCTTGTTGGTTGACTCCTCCGCTGCTTGTCACTACGGCGAAATAAAACTTGTTACATCGCAAAAATATATATGTGTGTATAAGAGAGAGAAGCAAACAAACAAACACAATAAAAAAAAAGAGAAAAATACACAGAAAATGGTTCTACAGTTGGCGCTCGAGACGCCCTCGCCCTCTACTTGGACCCCACTCGACTTGATCTTGATTCGCGCCTGGCTGATTCATAGGCGCAGCCCAAAAAACATATATATATATATTTTTTTTTTTATATATATACATTAGTATATTTTTCGCCAGAGCGCGTTGATTAAACGTTACGTTGGGACAGAGGCGGACAGACTTGAAGTACTTGAAGTTCGCTGTTGATATTATTAATAAACATAAATTTCAGTTTAAACAGTTGTTAAATAATCGTTTTTAGTGCGTTCATTGACAGTCTCAAGCGGGAAGTCTCAAATGTACAGGCACTGAATGATCAGAGCGTGCGATCGGTCCATTTCAAGGATATGGAAAGGGATGTACCCAAAAGGCCATTCAATAAATCTTGGGGTCAAGTGTCATAGAAAGAGGAGTATTGAACTTCATGGAATGCTGAGAGAGAGAGAGAGGGGGAAGATAGGTATGACAGAGGTGTTTTAAAAATTCCAGGAGATAATGTTCATCTATGAGATAAATCTGTAAGAGTAAAATATATATATTAATATGATCTGCAAACCAAGCAAACTTTAAATGCATTTCAGAGATGCACATTGTGAAAAATCTTTGGCAATATGAGATGAAAAGAGGTTCATAAATAAGTTTGGTATGCATTTGTTCAAAAGGCACAAGGAGTGCTGACAGCTACCAATCAACACCAAGTAGTGGCCAGTTATAGTCATATCCTGCTGTGGTGCCTATTTCTCAGCCTGTGTTTAGAAGGCATAAATCAAACTTCAAACAATGCGCCCAAATGGCGACTACCAAACGAAGAGCGACTTTCACCCATAAATGGTGCGAGCTGACCATAAACTTGGCGCAGCTTGTTGACGCAATGCCTCTTAATGATAACATTAAAATTGTGTTAAGAAATTAGCTAAGTGCAACAGCAGCAGCAACAGCAGCAGCAGCAGCAGCAGCAGCAGTAGTAGCAGAAACAACAGCAACAGCAACTTCAGAAGCAGAAGCAGCAGGAACAAGATGAGCAACTATGAGTCGTAAATCATGTGAATCAGCAAGTTGTTGTGCTGCTTGAAACTTGGACTTGGACAAGGAGTACAACAACAACAGCAACAACAGCAACAACAACAACAGCAACACCAACCAAGCAAAACTAGCAGCGACAACCAGCAGCATTTTCACATTACGCGATAGCGAAATGTGCACGTCAATTAAGATACGCCAAGGTATGCCAGACAGGTGAATCAGCAGGTGGGTAAGAGGCGGGCACCAGTCGAGAGAGGGGAGAGCAAGATGCAGAAGCAGGAGCTGGATACAGTGGCTCCGCAACTTTTGTCAACTGACTTTAACAGTTTCTACGCCTGTCAGCTCGTAAATCTCAGAAGAGTTCGCTCCCTCTCCCTCCCTCTCTCTCCTCCTCTCTCTTTTTCGCTCGTTCCCTCATAGTTGTCTCATTTTAATGATGTCACACGAAGCTGAGAAGTGGTGAGCTGGACAACGCCCAACTAGTAGCGTTGTTCGGCTTTCGTTTATTAAAAGTCAATAAATTAATAAATTATCGCATTAAAATAAATTGCATCTAAATGTTCTAAGTTGCACATTAATTAAGCAGATTGCTTGATTTATTGGCGTATCAAGTGTCGCCACCGCCACTTGCCGCCGGCCACAAGCAGCCAGTCTCAGTCACAGTTCCTTCCAGCCTGTGCCTTGTGCTCTACAAGTATTGCTGATTTTATCAAGAGCGTGGCAAAAGTTGCTTTGCCCGCTGCTGCTGCCTTTCATATTGCTGGAGTAACAAGTTGAACGTCTTGCTCATCAACCGAACTGAAGATTCCACCCATGAACATGCCGCCACCTCCATCTGCCCCTTTGTCACCCGTGTCGCTTGCCAGAGCACATTTTATGTGTCCATTTACGTAGCTCAAATTGTGCGCATTCTAGGCAAAGGCAGCAACAGCAGCAGCGGCAGCAACAGCAGCAACAGCATCAACCAACAACAACAACATTAACATCATCAGCAGCAACCAACAACCAACAACAACAACAACATATCTGCTGTTCATTCCCGTTCTCATTCCCATCCTCATCATTCCCAATCTTCATCGTTTGCTTCGTTTGCACTTTGTTGTCATCCGCTGACTTCTTGTGCGTGCCAATTTTCTCCTTATTAATAAAGATAAATAACTTAATGATTATTACGTTTAAAGTGTTTAATTTGCAGACGTTTAGGCGCTATTCGCGATTCCTTATTCCACTTGTGGCAGCTTCTCCCTGCTGTCTGCTGTTGCAGTTGCAGTTGTCCGGTTGACTCTTTATTAAAATGAAGTTATTAGCTGTTGCAATCTATGTTAAACAAGTGCTTCATCATGTTTTATTGTTATAGAAACTGTGTTATTTTGAGAAAAAAAAAATATAATAATTGCAGGCTTATTTTTCATTGTTAGTTTTGCAAAAATTGCTTTGGTTTTCTTTAAAATTCTATGCGAATCTTGATTGGTTTCCACTTAAGTATTTATAAATATTAATATTATTATTAATAACGTATTGATGTCATTGAGATTGATACCTAAAGAGTTTATTGGTGTTTTTAAGTACTTACATTAATTTTTGTTTTTTTTTTGTTGTTTTGCCAACAATATTTCTTCTGTTTTGATTTAATACCATTGCCCCTTTGAGCAATATGTCCTGTTGTAGGGCCACTTTCGGGATGTGAAATAGCCATGTTAACAAGTGTAGCTGGTAGTCAGAGTACCTGTTTAACCAGACGGAAACAACATCAGCGACAACGTTGACAACAACAACAACAACAACAACAACAACAACAACAACAACGCCGACGACGGCCCACAGTCTGCAACGGAGTTGGGGTAAATATGGCACACGCTGCCATGTGTAATTGTAATTTCACTGGGCCAGACATGGGCATCGGCACTGGGATTGCTATGACTATGCCATCTCACTCTGACTATCTTGCTATCTCCCTCACTCTCTCTATCTCGCTGTCGCTCTCTCTTTCGCTCTTATTCTCTTATTGTCTCAGTCACTTTCTGTCTTTTTGGCCAAAGGTGTCAACGCGCTTGCGCGCACGAATTGTCAGCACATTAATTTCATTTGCATTTCCGCTCGGCGCTGGTTTCGCATTACAACTCGAACTTAAAAAGCTGGAAAAACTAGTGCGATTTTCCACAGATAACAACAACAACAACAACAACAACAACAACAACAACAACAAGAACAGCGCCTGCAAGTGTTGCCCACTTGGCCGAAGCGTCGGCTCGTGCCTCGTCTAACTCTCTATGTGTATGTGTGTGTGTGTTAGTGTGTGTATGTGTGTGTGAGTGTGTGTTTGTGTTGCTGGATCTGGCAGTTGGCCTGGCCCACTCCTGGCCACAACATGAATCACACACGCACAACGCAGCGAGGAGGCATTTTTTTTTTTTTTTTTTTGATTATTTACATAGTTTTGCTATTACTACAAATTTTTATTTGCATCGCACATTTGTTGCTGTTGTTGCATTTGGCCATCGTCAGCTGTCGTCGTCGTCGTCGTTGTTGTGTTTCGGTGTTTGTTGCTTTTTGGGACCCACTGTTTAATTGTGGCTTTAAGTGGTAATAAACAAGCCTGCTGCAAGAATATTAATAGCCCATGTTATTGATGGCAATTGCTCGTTGAATTTGGCGTAATTAAGTCGTCTGCAAGTGTGTGTCTGTGTGTGTGTGTGTTGGTGTGTGTGTAGTTGTGTCTGTTGGTAATTTATACATTACCATCTCTCGTCAACAGATTTCGTGTAAGTGCTTCATTTTCTGTGCTCGTTAGCTAAAATAAAAAAGAAAATGAGCAACCATTAAAAACACCTACTTTAACTTATTTTTCAATATACAATAAAAAAAAAAATAGTGCATAAAATTTTTAACTGCTTTTGTTATTTTTTGCTACAACTTTAGTTATTTTAGTCAATTTTAGGCAGCAATCAAAATGTACATAAATAAAGGGAAACTTCCTTTAGAGTAGCGCTTGGAAATAATTTAACCCGTTGCTGCTGCTGCTGCTGCTGCTGCTTTTGCTGCTGTTGTTGGCCCTGTAGCAAAACAGTTTTCTCCCACATTTAGTTGACTGACATTTGATGGCTTTCGTGATGCGCCGCGTTGCCTGTCGCGCCAAACATCAAACGGAAAACGTCAAACGCCCAATGGCCAACAAGTTGAAAGTTTCTCCACCAATATGGAGAGAGCATAGATCTTAAGCCTAGCCCACTCTGAATATCTCTCTCTCTCTCTCTCTCTCTCACTCTCTCTCTCTCTCACTCTCTCTGTCTCTTGTGCTTTCTGTGAAATCTATGGGTGTTATCAGGTTGGCCAAATGCAGCCGTGGCTTACAAATTAGCGCGCTGCCAACTGCAACTGTCGACTGTTGGCCCAAAAGGCAGCTCCAAGTCAAATGACACTAACAACAACAATAAACTACTGTTGACATTTGTTGCTGTTGCTATTATTGTTGCTTTTGTTGGAGAGTGCAAACTCCTACTACAAAAAAGAAGCAAAAGAAATAAAAACCATATACACACAATGGAACACTTGCGTCTTGGCCATGGACTCCTCTGGCGCTGCGTGGGGGTGAGATGTGTGGCTATGCGCCTGGAACTGTTTGCCTGGCTCACATCGTGTGTGTGTGTGTGTGTGTGTGAGTTTGAGTGCGAGTGAGTGTATGTGCATTTGTGGTGTGTGTTGTGTGTGTACTTTATGGCCACGCATGAGGCAGCAGCAGCCAGTCCCCGTCCCAGTCCAAGTACGAATCCACTGCGGTCCACACCACACCACTCCACTCCAGTCCAGTCCAGGCGAGTTTCCATAACTCGACGGTGACTCTCGTGTCCATGTCAGCATCGTATGTATTCATTTCCAAAGGGAATAACTTATGTACGCTCTGGGCACAATAAATTCTTGCGCTGAAAATGTCAATTAGGCGCAGATTTTGTTGTTGTTTTTCCTGTTTTTTTGTTGTTGTTTTCTTTTTTTTTTGGTTATTTTGTATTTTGCGGTAGAGCGTGAAAAATCTAATTGGCTGGCATTTGTTTTCGGCGAATCAAATTGAATTGTATCAAGCAGCCAAGTAGCTGGATTTAGCTGCAAACGAAAACCAGAAGTCAGCCAACTTAGTATTTGAATTTACACTTGCCGGAGTCGACTCGCGCCGGTAGCTGCCACTTAGCTGTGAAATGATGACATAAAAGAACATATGCGCTGACACATCAATGCGTGGACACACACACCAAATGGACCAATGGACACTGCCTGCGATTCACTCCTTCTCTCTCTCTCTCTCTCTCTCTCTGTCTTTCTCTTTATCTCTCACTAGCTGTGTCTGTCTCTCTGGACTAATAGGCACGAGCGTAACCAGGCAAGGACTGCAGGCAGTCTGCAGTTGTGTTTGGTTATTGACAGCTCTTAACTAGAGATGGGCAAGAATACAACTTGATCTTAAGAAGAATAACACAAGCAATATTGAAAAGTTGTATTAACCAACAATTTTATATAGATATATATAAAGATATATAACAATAATCTCGAGCAAAAGTCAGATATCTAAGTTAGCAGCCATTTTTTTATGCTTTGATTTGAAAATAATGAAGTATATTTTCCGATACTATATAAGAAATAATTATATATATATATAATAAGTTAGACAATATATAATATATAATATTTTCCGACTTCCAGCTAACCGATAAATCACGACAAGCGTCCTTCTCTAGCTGGCACGCACAAGGAAGGTGGATGTGGCAGACTGGTGGCCAAGTGCCAGGGCAAGTGTACAATGGCCAAGTGCGTCTCTTGAGTTGGCCGAGTCGGGCGCAAAAATCGCAAAAAATCAAAAATAATTGCCAACTCTGGGCGACGGCTTGAGAGATGCGTATGGTGTGATTATATTGAATTTTTGATACGCGCTGGCCAAAAGGGCTCGGTGGAACGGTGGCAACAAAGACGACGACGACGACGACGACGGCGACGACGGGGACGACGACGAAGTTGTGGCGACATTGACAGGTCAATATTGATGGAAACAAGATTTATATGACAACGGCGGCTATATTTTCAAATTTAATGAGCAGGAAGAGGCCAAGTGCTTACAAGTGGACACTGGGACAGTGGTGCTCGCCCGGTCGTCGATTGTCAGTCGTTGGGAGAAGTGTCGAGTAACTCGCTTAAATGATGTGCTAATAAGGCGCACATAACTGTGTAAAATATGATGGCGATTCCAGCTCGTCGCTCCTCTTGTCATGCAACCGATCCTCATCCTACAAAATGCTCATAGCATTCGTCATATTATTGTTGTCCGCAGGGATTTAACACACAGCATATTTGGCCACAGTGTGGAAATTGTGGCAAATATGACGTGAATTTTTGCTTAATGAGCAGGTGGTTAATGAATTTCTTAACCGAAAGAGCCGGGAAGCTGTGGGACTTGTAAAAGTAGGTTAGCGGTGAGATGGGGAGATCCTTAAATTAATTTATAAAGAGAAATGGTTTTTTTTTCATTGTGACAAAATGCATGAAGCAACCGCCTTTAATTGGGTATAATTCGTTGGTATGAATACTTGACTGGTGAATATAATTTAATTTAAGAAATTCAGCGGAACATATGGTCCGGGGGCGGACGAGGGTGGGCTTCATTACAAAAACTTGTTTTTAACGAGAGAAATGGTTGCAAAAAAAAAAAGTTTAGAGTAACTGAAGACAAGTGACAAATGAAGAAGAAATTTAAGAAAATAAGAAATTTGTATGGAAACATAAATTGAAGTTAAAGTTTAGTAGTCGATTCTGTTGTAGAATATATATATATAGTCAATAGGAAGGCTTGATAGAGTCTACAAACAAATCTTTTTAAGTGAAACTCCATATTATTAAAGATGTAATAAAATCTTTTACAACATAAAACTTTAACCATACTAATAATAATTTTAATAAGCTGGCAACGCTAAGCGGTCGGTGCCCACAAATTGTGTGTAATTTTATACCTCAACATTTCATGGCAATATTTACCTTGCCGCCTCCCCCTGCCAACAAATGCCAATGCCGGCGATCTTCAACTTTCTCAATGGTCATCACTTGAGCGAGGCAGCAACATTTTTCGCGCACATCCTTGACCTCTGTCGCTCGTCTCATTGCGCCATCAAGACAACAGAGACAACAGAAATAACAAACGCCCAGACAAGACACCTACAAGCAGCTATATCTACACCCACAAGCCTCCAGTTGAGCTGTCCGAGCCATCAACATTCCTTGTGCTCTCTCAGTCAGAGTTGCATTATCGCCGCTCGTCATCGGCAACTGCAGCAGCGAGCGAGGGGCAGAAGGGAAACGACATGTTGAAGGGGGTGTAGGGGGGGTGCGTGTACCGCCCGTCGTCACTTGTCTGATATATCACCTGTGCGCGGACCGGCACCAACAACAAGTTGCAACAAAACATGGCATAATGCCCGGCAACAACATGGAAGACAATCGCCTCTCTATATGCGTGCCAAATTGGAACAATGCGACCGCACCTCCAGACAATTGTCAACATTCAGATTCCAGACGGGGTGAACTGAGACTGAGACTGAGACTTGCAACTTCGAACCTTGTGGCGTCTCTCAGAATCTGGGCGAATCAAATGCATTAATCCAATTTACGCATGCCACGACGCCAGCATCATCTACATCGTCCACTTGCTCCAGAATTCTTCTTGGTGTGTATGTTGCCCCCGCCAAAGCTGTCAAGGGAAACGTAATGCGTACTGGACGGTGCTGAGACTCCTTCTTCCTGGCTTGGCTTGGGCACCCCGATGCCGATGCGAGTCTTGGTGCCGAAAAAAAAGATTTCTGTGTAAATTTACAGATTTTTCAAAAGTTGGCAGCACAATTTAAGAGCAACGCAATCAGCGTTAAGCAATCTGCGGCTTCAGTTTTTCACTTAGCCCCCACAACTGTGGCAACCGATGAGGAGGAGCCGCCTCTCTCTCGGCTCTGCTCTGCTCTGCGAGTGTGGAGAGACTCAAGTGCAGTTCGTTGACAATTTTATTTATTTACAGTTGGCAACTGTCTATATAAATTGAGTTGCCCCAGCACAGCACAGCACAGCATCTCACGCGGTTCTCTTTGCAGACTTCTCTTCTCTCTCTTCTCTTTGCCAGACAATGTCAACATAGTTGCAATTAATTTGTAACCGATTATCATCTTCAGGTGCCAAATAAACTTCTCATACACCGAATGCGAACTGTGGCAGAAACGTGTTGAGTGTCCTCGGTATCGGTACGAGTATTTTGCATTCAGCATTGCAACTTGCAACTTGCAACTCTCGCATCTCTCGCCTGCTTTATGTGCAACATGGCCCCATAAACAAGATCAGGCCAGTTTCAAACGTGCGATACTCAAATTCTTTTTCTCTGTTTTTTTTTTTTACTTCTCATTTCGTTTATTGTTGATTTTTTTTGTTGTTTTTATTTTTGTTTTTTTCTGTTTTGTTTGTTGTCCGCCTAGAACACTGTTGCGAGGTGTGGTGTGGTATGGTGTGGTGTGGTGTGTGTGACAGGTTGCCAACACTTGACGGATTTAATTATTTCGATATTTGCCTCTTGCTGCACCATGTTGCGTGTTTGGCCGCCAGCATTCCACATGCATCATGTCCGATCGTAATGAGAAAATATGGCATTTGTGTGACAATAAAGTGTGCTTCGCACTTATGTTACTCAGATTTACATACAACTAGTGTGTGGCAGAGCACAGCCCACCTCTCCATCCACCTCGCAAATCCACATGCCGCATTTACACATGGTGCGCGCCACAATCTCTCTCCAAGCATTTTGCATGCGCCTAAATTATGTTGACAACTGTCCGTAGCGTCTCATTGCAATGGCTGCTACTCACTCATTATGCCAGCAACATGGACTCGCACTCGTATCATATCGCTCCAGCTCCCTCAGCCGCGCCTGCTCCCTCTCCCAATCCCGCTCGCTGTCGCTGCAGCCGCATGCAACATGCAACGTTCAGCCGGTCGTTGGTCTAATGCCTGCGCCATTTATTAAATGTCTCCACGGTGCGACAATAACTTTATCAGGCAAAAAACGAGAAGAAGCTGCCACCAGACACCTAACCACCTAACTAACTGACCATTGGCCACGAGCCAGCCACCACAGGTACACAGAGATTCGCAGACCACTTTGCATGTCTGTAACTGAGACCCAGTTCTGTACTTCCTCCGCTCTGCCAAGTGCAGTTGCTTAACCCATTGATGATCAACAAAGGAAACAATTCTGCTATAACAGTTTGGAAAGATATATGTAGAAAGGTAATTTATTTAATTTGTCTGGCAAATATTGTTAATATATAAATAGCAATTATAAGTACAAAGATTAATTAAGTATAATTTTTAATTAAAGTGAGTGCAATAAAAAAGAGATTTTTAATCTACAATGGGTTAATTGTTAGTCAGGTGTACGGTTACCATCGATTGCGTTACAGTGTCCGGCAGCATCCACATTTACCAACTCATTAAAAGCGGTCTGCACCCACCATGCTGAACTCCAGATTGCTTCAGTTCGGCTCGGCTCGGTTCAGTTTAGTTTACTCCCATTGCGTGAGTATTGCCCCCATTTGAGGTGCACAATTGGCATGTGAGGGAGTCATAAAGAGAAAGAGCGAAAAAAAAAACAGCAAGCGGCCATTTTGTGTGCAGGCCTTGTAAATTTAGATTTTTACACAAATTAGCCGCAGTTGTGTCGATCATTATATAAATTCTAAACGAGTTCAGGCGAGAGATGTTGGCAAACCTGTTGGTTCAACGAATCTTGAATTGTCAATGGCGAAATATCATCAAATAATCATATCGACATTTTTGGTTGCTGCCTGAATTTCATTTTCGGGGCGCCTAATGACAATTTCGTGTTTCTCAACAAAATGCCAGCATGCAAATTTTGTGTTTTTTTGAGGGCTCATAAAATAAATAAAAGCCAGCTACGACGCTTCGGCTCAAAGTGCCATAAATTCTAAGAGTTTATTTATATTTTTATTTATATTTTCTCATTTTTTTTGTTCTCACATTTTTTTGAGGGTCAATATTTGCGTTAAGTTGGCATTTAATGAACACGCGCTTCAGACCGCGGTTCAAGCATCCTGCGCACATTTAAACATTTGACAAAATCATTTTAAAAGTTGCTTTTTTTGTGGACAACAAAGTCGCGGCAAGCCGTTGCCAAGTCGACGCATTTTGAGGCTCATAAAAAGTGGCTATAAACATGTCAAACGCCGCAAACGACTATCGTTTGTGTGGACTCTCATTTTTAATTAGTTGTCTCGAAATCGAGATTTTAAAAATCTCCAAAAGCTCCACACTTGTCGCCATTGCGTAGCTAAAAAGATACAAATGATGCGGATCGGAGCCAGTGGCCAGCCCGCCCTTTTAGCCATTGACAACGAATCAGGTGTTGGGTGTTTCCACAATGGAGTCTCGGCTTAGATTCTTGTCACATGTTGTTTCATGGTCGTGCTGGTTAAATGGCGTCTAATTTGACTAAGTTATTCAGCAGCAGCAGCAGCAGCCGCCGATCAACTTGTTTTCCCAATCAGTTTTGTCATTGGTTTGTCATAAAATTTGTATAATTTTTACGGTTTCATAAAGTGACATTCATGTGTGTTTAGTTGGAGTTTACATTGAAAACTTAAAGAGTCTGCCAAGCGGCCTTTGTCTCTTTGATTTGTTTCACTCGCATTTGTATTTTAATTTTCTATTTAATATTTCTGTCTCATCGTTTGATCTCTGTTGATTGTTTTTTAATGAAGCTCCGCTGCGAATGTGTAACGTAATTTGATGATTTTTATGGTATATGGCTAACAGGCGGCGTAATTATCAGATAGTTTCGTGTATTGATCTAGATATTCAGTTTTGTCACGGGATCATCCGTTGTAAAGATCTTGTTTGTAGCTGCCGGGAAATATTGGTTGATCAGCAATTTACATTTGGTGTGGAAAATTAATTTTAATATAAAGGCAACCGAGGAAAAATTGATGTCGATTTAATTTGTAATAAAATGTATCTTGTTAATCTATATCAAGTTTTCTGATGTTTTTTTTTTTTTTTTTGAATGGGATATCTTTTTTTTAAAGAATATAAAATTACATTCATGTTACACAACACAGATAAAGACAAGAATATATTTAGATATGGCAATGCACATTAGTTGTAGTGTTTTGGGAATTGAGATAGATTTAGAGATATGAGCTACTGTTCAAGAATGAACATGAGACGCTGCAAAGCTCAGCTAATTGTTAATGGCAAAATGTCATAGAGAGAGACGACTTTCAATTGGCTGTACTTAAAGCTCAGCTGTTAAGTATAAACA
The DNA here is from genome assembly GCA_035042345.1 of Drosophila fungiperda. Classification (NCBI taxonomy): domain Eukaryota; kingdom Metazoa; phylum Arthropoda; class Insecta; order Diptera; family Drosophilidae; genus Drosophila; species Drosophila fungiperda. The sequence goes on along the minus strand of JAWNLM010000293.1, from coordinate 772,194 downwards.
TCACATTCTTGGAAAAATAAACCTCACATGGAGTCGCCCAACAAACGCTGCAAAGCTCAGCAGTTTAAGAATAAACATCACATATAAACAAACATACAATGCGGTCGCCTTACAAGCGGCTTCATATGTACTTAGGTTTTAGATTTTTGTATAAAATAGAGAAATGCTCATCAGAGCAATCAGTTCGATTCTAAACGTCGTCTCATCGTGTTGACTGCACCCAATACGTGTTTCACACAGCTACAATATAATCTTGTGGCTTCCGGCTTAAGATTAAATTTAAATCTAGTTTATAGTTTGTTAAAATAAATTCAAAGTATTTATTTCCCCCTTTACTATCGATATTTTTGTCTGTAAAATGTAAAGTTTTTTGGCTTGAGTCTAAATCAATTTGGTTTGCTTATGCCAAAAATCCAAACTGACATCCGAATTCAAAACAAACTTCTACATCAATTTACTTTCCTCCCTCCCCTCAGCAAATGTCTAAGCTTGTCAGAGCTTCCTGCTGTTTCCACTCTGCGAAATGCTCTTTCTCTCTGCCAACTCCCAGCTCCGCCTGCCGCCCTCCGGTCACCAATTTAATTGAAACGCCTACGTCATAAACTCTGCGGCGGTTTTACCTGCCGTTTTTCCCCATTGCGTGTTCGACTGTTTGCCATTCGCACCCACGCCTAATGCTAGCTCCCAAATCCAGCGGCATCTCCTCACTGGAGAGAGAGAGAGAGAGAGGGGGATGGAGAGCAACAACAAATTAAACATTGAAGCAACCGAAGTAAAGCGCAGCCAAACTTCGAGCGGGCACTAAATTTTTGGTAAAATTATTGTTATTACACAGAAATCGTTTATTATTAATTTTAATGTATGGCAGCAGACGTCAGACGCTGCATGCGCTAAACTTGGTGGGGAATTGGAATGGTTCGGATGAGGAGGGGAGGGTGGTAGCCACTCTTTGCATGTTGCGTGACATGGATGGACGACGGACCAGCCCATTGGACGCGTGCAGTGCGCAACTGTTAATGCAACCAACTAGACAAAAAATCCGTGGCAAACGCGAATGCGTCACGTGAGTCACAGTAAAAAAAACACACCCACGCAAACACACACACATAAATGGGAAAGCAAGTCGTCCTGCTGCTGTTTTTATTTGAGTTGTTGTTGTTGTTGTTATTATTTTTGTGGTGTTGGGCAAAGGATGTGGCCGGATGGGCGCAGCCCATCGGCTTAGACGGCAGGTAACCCAACAAAAGCCCACGTCGAGCACGCGTCCAATATGCTCGTAACGTAATCCCAACCCTCATCGATGTGCAATGTGTCAGCCAAACAGCCAGCCAGCCGGCTGTCTATGCCCTCGTCCTGGCCTAGGGCTGCAACTTTTTACGCCTAATTGAAACGAGTCGGAGGCAAACTTTTCACCTTCTGACGCGCATTCGGCTCGTGGCTCATTAATTATAATTTTCATGTCGAGTGGGCTGCCAGCCAACAGGTAGGCCAAAAGGAGCAAAGGTTAAACTGAGTTTACACGTTCAACGACTAAACGTGATATAAATTTGCAACTGATGAAATTATATATATTTCAAATTATGATCAAATATTGCTTCGTTTATCTTTCATTAACAATCTATTATAAATTACACATTTTTAATGAAAAGATAATTTGATAAAATATTGTTTTTATATTTTAAATGAAACCATTTCAAATGTTTGTAATTGCATATTAAATTAAGTGGCACGTAATATAATATTTTATTTATCCATTGTTGTATTGGTTTTTACTTACCCCATTTTATAACCAATATGTGCCACGTGTAAACGTAACACAAAGGGTTGGCCTAAACGGGGTGTGTTGTCAGTTCTATGTAAATTGTGACAGCCATAAAAAGCTGATCCAGCATAAAATGCATTTAAAAAATGTGCTTGTAATTTGAAATGGTTATGAAAACTAAATAAAAAACTTAAACTTAAATTATTTGTACTGTTTCCTCGTTTAAATTGTTGTTCCAATGCAATTTTCAATGCACTCCACAGCTGACTCAGCGAGAGGGTCGTTGGTTCAGTTGGCCCGCTTCTCTGACTGTCTGCCCGTCTGCCTGTCTGCCATCCTGCCCCTGCCTGTCTTCGATAGATGCGCAAAAGTACTTAATCATTGTGCGGGCTAAATTAATCAAGTGGCTTGTATTATGTAGTAGCTATATCTGCTGTCCTGTCTGACCTGGGTGGAAGGGCGGTTCTGTTTTTAATTTGTGCAGCTCATGGAATATTCAAACAGCATATGGCTCTTCCAGTGGACTGGGTTGCAATCCTTGAGGCTGCATAAAATTAGGCAAAACAAGTAGGAAATTAAAAAAAAAATAGAAGAGAGAACTCCTCAACTCCAACGGGTGTCATATGGCCAAAGAGAATGCGGGGCTGTTCGGTGCGCTTTGAAGGGCTTGGTTTTGGTTCCTGGCTCCGTTTTCCGCTTTTCTTATGATTAATCGAGTTCATCTGTTGGATTGTTTACAATTTCTTTCATTTCATTCAAACACTCACTTTAATATGCGTAAAGTCATAAAAATTTCTCTTGGAGCGCCGCATAGTTCTACTTGATTTCGTTATGGTTAAAGGTTAATGGCTAATGGCTAATGGCTAATACGGGAGACCAGCTTGGCCGAAACAGCAGCAGCAGGTACATCCCAAATGGGGGAAAAAACCAGGCAGCAGCTGGGCATTAAAGCTGTAGAATTTTAAATCATGGCGACAATTTCCACAAATTCCTGGCGACTGCCAATACTTTTTGGCCGGATCGGTAGGCAAATTGGCAGGAGGAGTTGCATCCAGGCAGTGGGCCTGCTTGGGGCCAATTGTTCGCTTGCCGTTGGCATTTCAACAATCTTAAGTACGCCTACAAGAACATGTAAATAGACTTTCGGTATCGAAACAGGAACATGGTATGCAATTTGCTCGTTTGACACTTGAAATATGTGGCAACAATACAACGAGTAAGAGGCGGCTTTCGGCCAGCAAATGCATTTTCTATATGCTGACTCTGCGAGCATTCGCTATGTTGTTTATAGGTAAATGTCAGACGACGACTACTTCGTCGCAGGCGGTGACAATGACAAGCTGAGAGTGAGTGAGAGAGAGAGAGAGAAAGAGAGAGACAGCCAACTTGCAACTGGTGACTCGGAACGTAGCAATTGTAACGACAAGTGTCCAAGCAGTTGCCACTAAACAGAACTAAAACTGAGGCTGTACTCTGCTCAACTGAACTTGTTGAAATGCCCAACTGGCTGATCGTTGCCTGAACTTTGAACTCGAACAAAATATGCGGCCAACTTGTTTTGCGATGCCCGCCCCAAAAACAGCTGCAACGCCCCCAACTCAGCGCAGACTCTGGAAGCATCCATTTTACTCTCTCTTTCTCTCTTAGTGGATGGCTTGAATTTGTTACTAAGTTGGTTTGCTTTAATCTCAAGTGTGTAATACGATTAATTATCTATTAAATTATTATTTATTGAAGAGCTTCCTTGGAAGAATCTGTTATCGTTATTCATTATTCAAAATTTTAAGCTTTCGCTCATTTTTTTTAGATGCCTTTTATAAAAATTTAATTTTGGTTATTAGAATGAATATAACACATTTTAGTCACATGTAAAAATTCAATATATATATTTTATTTAAAATATTTCAAATAAATTTGAGTTGGCCAAATTAAGAACACCCCGCTTATAACCTGAACTTTATTAAACATCAAGTGCCTAGAAAATAAATATTTCAATTTTTCTTTCTAACTTAAAAAATGATTAATTATGCAATAATATTTTGTTATATTTTTTAAAGTGTGAGGGTATTGGAGCAACAGCTATGTGAAGTGCTGGCGAGTTTTGCAGTTGTTGTTGAGGCTGGTTCTGATATCAACGCTGAGTGAATTTGTATGTTCACAGTTTAAAAGAGCAGGCGCGAAAGTGAACACTGATCCGGGCACTGCTTGCCCGGTGGGTGAGGAGGGGTGGTGTTCTGGCTAGTGCATGTTAGCTGGTTAGCTGCTGCTGCTGCTGCTGCCGGTTGGCTGGTTGGCTTACAATAGCTCAAGAATACCGCTATCATTATTCTTAAACTTTGTGGCGTCGGCGGCGTCGGCGACTCCTTGGGTTTAGCTCGATGCTGGCAGGCAAGGCAGGCAGGCAGGCTGGAAGGCACCTCCTCTAGACTTAAGCCTCAGTTGATTCTCATTTTAATGAACCGCCGTTCTATTTTTCGCTGATCTTTCGCCACTAATAGGAACGTGTTCACGTCGTCGTCGTTGTTGTTGTTGTGGCTGGTAGCTCCTTGGTAAGACAACGACAACAGCAACAACAACAACAACGAGAACAACAACGAGAACAACAACATTAAGTGCAACAGGAACGACAGGGAGTAAGTTTAGCGCATGGCAGCAGCCACGGCTTAAATCTATGAGGACGCCTTACAAACTATGCTTAAGTGATTGTCAAGTTAGGCTTTTAATTTATCATCCATAGACAACAGCAAACAGCAACAGCAACAGCAAACAGCAACAGCAAAAGGCAACAGCGACGACCATTCGGACTTGGGGGCTAAGTAGAGGTTATGCCTGGGTTAGGCTACCATTTTTTTTTGTGTGTGTGTGTGTGTGTTTGTTATCCTCCTTGTGCTCTGGACTCTTGTGCCGGGCAAAGTGTTTCGCATTGCATAATCTCGCGCTTCCTTGACACGACTGCCTCTGCCACTGCCCCATCCCCTTGGCTGCTACTATTCTAGCTGGTTCGGTTCGGCGGTTGTCGCTATTTTTATTTTTTTTTTTAGACCCTGCTTGGGTGTTCGGTCGTTCCACATTCCGGCATAATTGATTTTAAGCGCTGCCTCGCTAATAAATCGTAACTTTATCGCTGCTCGGCTTTTGGCAGTGGAACAGCTCCTGATGCCTGATGGGTCTCCTCCAGGTCGCCGGCTCTGGCACTGGCACTTGCCCGTTTGCCATCGTTTTTTTGGGAGCGTCCTTGTTGATTGTCCAATAAATAATGATAGCAAATGCAGTTGCGGAGCATTAGAAAAGCTTTTCACACAGTTTGGCCCTTGACCGCTGCCTGCCACTTGGCGGCCACGTATACATTATCCAAATGTTTCCCTGCACTTGACGATGTGGCTGCCGCTGCGACTGCTGCTGCGACTGCGGCTGCTGCAGTTTAACAAATTTCAACTGGCTTATGGTCAAATGGCATTGCACTGGCTCCACTGGCAGACACAACGGCAGCTGCATGGCCGCCAATTATCCGTACAAGATGCAGCAGCTGCCCCCGCAACCGAAGCTGACGATGCCGATGCCGACGATGCCGATGCCGATGCCGATCCCGAGATCCCAAGCTTTACAAGTTACTTTACCTTGCCAGTCCAGTCAACAACATCAGCTAAAGTGCTTCACTTGGTTGTTGTTTGTTTCTTGTTGTTGCCAGTTGTTGCTAGCTGCCTGTTCTTCTTCTTGTTGTTGTTGTTGTTGTTGCTTTGTCGCCTGCTCTTGGCTATCTGGCAGTGCCCGAGCTTGTCCCAGTCTTCTTTTTATCCAATGCGTCCACTATCGTCTGTTGTTGTATGTTCTGTGCCCTGAGCTCTGCTCAGTTCCCCAGCTCTGCTCTACTGTTCGACAGTGTTCTGTTGTATTTTATCGCAAAAATACTACTTGAGTAGCTTTATGACCCATGTTGGCCAATAAAAAGCTGACAAAACAATATTCCTCTGTGCAAATTTGAACTCGGCTCCAGAAATAGGCCACCAATCGAGCTAAACCACAACGCAACACAAGGCACAAAGTCACACAACACATGCACAACTAATTTGCCTACATTTTTTTCCAGGAATACAATTTTGTGGCGTTGTTTTTTAGGGTTTATTTTCTCAGCTTGCGATTTTATGTATGCGAAAATTTAAAAATTAAGTGACTGATATTCAGAGGTTGATATAATCTTTTGTCAAACACTAATAAACAAAGCAGACAAAGACCATAAAAAATAAAGAAACAATAAATGCTTAAATATACTAAAAGATTACTAAAATCAATTGCTGAATATATAAACAGTTTCAATAAACACCATTATAATAAATATGTATATATAATAGTTTTAGTAACTTGCAACTCTATTGAAATGGATTCGAATTCGACTCCAAAACATATCAGGTTATCCATTCGCAAGTGATTCACACTCTTTCCACAGTGGGATTAGTTGGATTTTGTGTTCGCTCCAGCGTTTGATAGTTTATTAATTTAATATGCACGCCTGTTGGAACCAATAAAGTTGCTACATTTTACGCTGAAATTCAGAGACTGAGCTACCTCAAAATTTGTGGCATAGCGGGCGTGGCAGTTGCTGTTGCTGTGCCGGCTTAAATCAAATAAAAAAATGTATTTTTTTTCGGGTTTTCTGAAAAGGCGCTGAGTTTTTTAGAGCAGGAAATATAATTTAGCTGACGCGGCGTGTGGTAATTAAAAGGGCAAAGCAGGTACCCAATTGTGGGTGTGTCCAGTTCGGTAGCGATTAGTTTAGATTTCTAGATTTGGAACAGAAACAAAAGCAACCAGTGAAATCAAAAGACTTAGGCGACGAACTTGTTGGAAATCGAAGTAGATAAAAAAAGTTCCCACATTGTTGCAAACATTGTCAATATTATCGGTAAAGATAATAAAATTAATATACAGAAAACGCCTGTCGACAACAACAACAAGCACAAGAGTCGCATTGCCGGTTAAAGACCCAAATCTAAGACCATAAATAAAATAAATAAAAACAGCAAAGAAGAGTAGCGAAACATGGAAACCGCGTTGGCTTTGGCTGCTTGTTAACAAGTTCACCAACAGCAGCAGCAGCAGCAGGTAACAAAAAACTGCCAACAAAAACAACAACAACAACATGAAGGTATCATCTCTACACTTGGCCCAAAGATCAAACGCTGACATTTTAGCGGCAGCTTTTGATAATTTTTTTTTTGACTTGCGTTCTGCGTTTTGCCGAAACGCAACATTTTTCATATTGTTTATTTTAGTTGAAGTTATTTCTTACCGCTTTTTATTTTGCGCAACTGGCGCTCGCCCCCGTTGGCGGCATCATTAAATTAAAACCAAATTTAAACAATTTCACTGAAAATTATACACAATGAAGAAGCTGATGCTGAGGGCAGCAATGAACCTGAATGAAGCTCCGACAACCTGTCCAAAGATTGCAGACATGACCCAAAGCCTGTCAGTCACTGCTCCGCTGAGAGTCCACTCCACTCGACTCCACAGCCAGCCAACCAGCCAGCCAGCCAGTCAGTCAGTCAGTCAGTCGTATGTCCGTCTGGGACCAAGAAGACGACGCATTCGGCCTGGACAGGTTGATTACTGTTAAAATTATCACTGATTGTGATAAGCGATAAATGTGAGCACGTCAAGACCACGAAGACGACGAATTTTGATGATGATGATGATGATGCCGATGCTGATGCTGATGCTGGATGCTGATGCTGATGGGGCTACCCAAAGATGGTATACGCCTGGCTGCCTGATGAGTTTCGGGACTGTTTACGTTTGCAACTCGCCTCTGGGCCAGGGCCTCCGAAATGTTGAGACCCATAACGAATTGTTACAAACCTAAATGGAGCGGCTCGTTAGTCCAACAAGTTAATGTGTGCATGAGTTGGGAGTTTGTGGGTCTTTTGTGATATGTTAATAAGCATTTGCCACTTGTGTTGCCTTGTTGTGTATGTGGTGTGCCTGCCTGGTAGGCATACAAATTATACAAGCCATCTAACTTTTACCCAAGTGTCTGGTTTGGCGCAAGGCAACAAGTGTTTGCCAACACCTACAACACGAGAGAAAGTTTCCTCTTGCATTAGATCCGATCAGTTCCAATGTGTAACCCAGAAATGCATTTCGAACTCTCAGCGTGGGAAATACATTTCTTTGTACTGGATTTGCATTCGGTTGTTGGAAGTTGTTGAGTTTGCTTTTTGTTCTCACACTTATTTTTTTTTGGCAAATCATTATAAATGTAATGGGAAGTTTTGGAATTACTAAGGTATCCCAAAATCTATAGAAATATGGCGGCTAATAAAGGCGTTTTTAAAGCTGTTAAAAACCGAAATATTTCCTTATCGACTTACAAAACGTTACAAAGTAACGACCAATGAGACTTAACCGCTGGAAACAAAAGCTGAAACATAAAATTAAAATAACAAAACGTGTTAGGCAAACAAAATAATCAAATAAAAATAAAAAAAAAATGTTAAAAACAACTATAACAGTGGAGCGAGCGCTCAACGGCAGCCACAATACAAAGAAATAAAATGCTATCATAAAAATTCAAATAAAAAAATTTAAATTATTGATTAAGATCGACGAAACAAAATATTAAACAACGCAATACTCGAATGAAGCGTCAAAATAAAAGCAACTGAGATGCGCTTGTGGAGTTTAATAGACCAATGATTACCCTTAAAAAGTGGATTCAGAATGTGATTATAGGTTGGGAATATTAATATCAATTTTTAATATTATAAATCAGAGGAGTTTACATGTTTCAATTACCTTCTTTAGGTTAACTGGGTTCATTTGGCAATAAAACGATTTCAGTTTGCCACTTAATAAACTTGACGCTGTTGCAAGCTTTATGTGTAAGTCTCTATTGCCACACAGATATTTTTTGTGAGAGCAGTGCAGCTATGTAAAAAAGCAGAACATCTTGCTGAGGGAGTGACATTATTAATTTACTTAATTTATTTTAATTGCCAGTGCGACTGTTAGATAAAAGCCGCCATTAAGTGAATGAAAAGAGAGACAGCCAGCCAGCCAGCCAGCCAGCCAGCCATTGAAAATCTCTGGTCAATCCTCAAGCTGATTGAGCGATGCTTTACGATGACCATTGGCATTGAGTCGCTGAGCTTTTTGTTTGAAGCTATTAAAAGATCCAAAGCTGATTGTATTGGCCCAGAGCCGAGTCGCAGCAGCTGAGAGTTTAATGAACGGCTTAATTTATTTATATGCCGCACATTGTGGAGCATTGTGTTGAGACGCATTTCGATGCGGTTGAGCTTTGACTGGATTAACTGGCCAGTGACAATGGCCAACCGAAGACGTTGTTGCAGTGAGTCACAACAAATCACACATTACGTATGCGCCATGTTTTTGTTTGTTGTTTGTTTTTGGCTTTTTTTTTTTAAATTTAAACATTTGCTTCGTAGAAGTGATTAGTCAGTCAGTCAGGATGTAAAGCAGAAAGTTGCCATTTTGCGCTATGTGGCACACAATGTAAAGTAAGTCTTTTACTTGGCCCGAGGCTACCCACGGCCCCCAAGTAGTTGGCTGTGTCTCGACGGGCAGCCCACTTGGGTCGCATTTGCATATGAGTTCATTTAGCAGTTTAAGAACTTGGCACAAATAAACTGCAAACTGTACGTTTAAGCCACGAAACGTGTGCTAATTTACATGAGATCGCATCGGACCACATCCTCAAGCACATCCACATCGACATCTCTGTTTCGCTGGGTGTGCTCCCAAAACCAAAATAAGGCACCAAAATTAAATCAAAAGCGCGATACGCCAACGTGGACCAGCCGCCAGCCCACTCGATGATGATGAAGAGTCTATCGTCGCCTGGCAATCGCTATCGAGAATTCGCATATATATATATATATATATGACTTAGTCCTCATGCACTTAGAGAAATTTTATAAACTATGAATTGTCCTTAAGTCGTGGCAAGCAGAAGAATGAACTGTTTAAAACATGCACAATTTTTGGTTAACGATAAATTAAAAATAATTCTTAATTTTATATTTATGTTTTGATGATATTATATTTATTTATTTATTCCAAACTTCAGTTTCCAATAGAGTTTTTGACAGAGTGTATCTGGCAGGCTTTGCCCTGGCCTAGTGTGGCCTAAACTTGCCTTAGTTGGCCTGGCCCAGGGCTGCCTTTTTGTCTGCCAAGTGGCAAGTGCAGATTGCCAACATTAGATGAAATATTTATATTGTCTATATGAATTGAGCCTGCGATCTGCCACTGCGGCGAGGCCAGCAAAAGTTCTCGCAGCAGGATGCCAGTCATATCGCACTGACTGCATGAGGAGTCGCTGCAGTCTCCACCTCTCTCTCTCTCTCTCTCTCTCTCCTTCGTTGCCTCGCATCAGGTAGCGGTAGCGCACACAAGTGTCCAGCAACGACAGAGATATGAGCCCATTCTGAAGTCACGTTTTATTTAAATATATGCGCGTGCGGGCAGCTGCTCCTCGATTGCTCCATTGCCAGTTGCCAGTTTGCCAAGTGCCCCCTCAGCGCTGCCTGCTGCTGCTGCTGCTGCAGTAGCTTCAGCCTGTTGCCCAGGTCGCCTTTGGGGGGTGTCGATGAGTATTTTGCCATTCGAAGTCTTGGCTACTGTACGTCCGCGTGTGATTTCAAAAAGTAGCTCAAATGTAGATGTGCCCAAGTGAACTGTACTTGCGGCTAATATACATCCAGTCAATGCATTTATTCGATTACCTGTCATATGGGCCCTAGGGGCGAACAGTCTGTTGAAATTATTGGGCAGGATCTGTAATTGCCCAGCGCTTTGGACAATTTCGTGTACCGTAATTTTAAATTTCAATTATTCGAACATCACGCGCAATCAACAGTTCGCCCAAAGATTGTCGTCGCCTAACACCCTGGATGATAAATAACCAGGTAAAGCAGCTCATTTCTCTATGCAACATCTTCCTGGTGCATCGCGTGTTGATGCATTAGTTACCCTAAAAAAAGGGTAACACTCTATTTATTTAAAAATATAACAATTATCAGTTCAACTAATTATATATTGGAATTTTTTCAAGCCTTGCAGCTTTACAGATATTCGTAGTCGAATCATAAATGTAGATATTTAATTGCTAATAAATATTATAATGTATTTATACATGAATTCATTGGTATCCAAAAATTTTGAGTGGCAGTGCTGTTGTGTAACTTCTCTTGAAGAAAAGTTCTCTCTTTTGTAAAGGTTCACAAAGGAATAATAAATTTTAACTTTCTTCAAGTTCATTCCAGAGTATTACGAATTCGTTGTTCCAGCTGCACTGCCTACATTAAGCTAGTTACTGGCTTAGTTTATTTGCCAAGCTGCTTTTTGACACAGTAGTTAACCAGGCACATAATAATAATGGAGCACTTCGTGCACCAATCCCCGTCTACCGTCCACCTTCCAGCGTCCACTGCGGTGAGCTATAGAAGGAAAAACAGGTAGCTGCATCTTTCCGGCAATTGCAGTCTCCCATTACATTTATTATTTATTAATAACATAATTTATTGTTTCATGGCATTCATGTGAACTTCATGAGCTTATTGTGGCCCGCAACTTGTGCCCACTTCAGTGGGGGCAGGGCGACTGGAGGCTAAATTGGGGGGAGTAGTGTAACTGCCATTGAATTAAACGCTGGATGGCGACTCGAAATGTTGCAGCTTCAGGTTCGATTGCCAAACGGGGCATTAGGTCGTCGTCGGCAATTGTTAGACTAAAAATTGGCGCTACTTTGGCGCGACGGTTGCGCCAACTTAGACTTGCCAACTTTTGGCCAACGTCCCTCTGTGCTGTACACGCCGCTTACGAGTAAATTGCGCAAAAGATTCTTAAAGTTAACGGCCCTTCATAAATTTTGTTATGAAATATGTGCGCGCTGGTTTAATATGCCATCCAGCTCCCAGGCCAGGCCAGTCAGCCAGTCAGCCAGCCAACTAACCAACTGGAAAACTGGCGTCGTCTTTGTCGTCGTCGTCGTCGTCGCCTGTTTGCTGTTCAGTTTTCCCTCGAGAAAAGTTCTCAGCTCAGCCGGCATTTTCCCTCATTGTGGGCAACAGTAACAGCAATGCCAACTGGCTGCTGTTGGATGCCTGGCAAGTGGCATGACAATAAAAATTTACGATTGCTTTTATGGATTTACGAGGTTTCTCTACGCTCTGCTGTGCCATCATCTTCTCCGCCCTCCCCGCCTCAGAATCCTTACCCAATTGACACATCTGCCTGTCGCATGCACGCGCTGTAATTTGACGCTAATGAGTGTCAAAGTTGATAGTTTGATTTTGGCAAATGGCGTAATTGCGCAATCCCAGCTTTTGCTAAAATAACGCCCACATTCGCAATTCGAGAAATGCCAACAAATTGAATGGTAAATTGATTTGCCCAGAGACTCCTCCTCATTTCGGTTGCTTAACTAACAGGAAATATACGATAAAGATGTTTATATTTGCACAGACACAACTGATTGTAAATGTTTATATAAATGCACAAATAAACCTGATCTGGCACTACTACTCATACTTATCTTCCTAGTCTAACAGTGTTTATTTTATATATTGCAATCCCTTATCAGTAACTATAATTCCAATATTTCTTCCCTTCGAAATGCTGTTCATCCAATTGTGGCCGCTTTCACTGTTACCCATCGTATAAAATCAATTTTATGACTTGGCCAAGAAAGGAGCCCAGGCAAGAGTAGGTGAAGAGTGAGCGAGGGGGACACAGAGGAAACTTCTCAGCACGGCCTTCTGAACTCTGGCCCGAGCAAAAATTTTCACGCCGCTGCCACTGCCACTGCCAATTTAGTTGGCCACTGCATTGGTACTGCATAATTTCACCTACCAAACAACAACAAAAAAAAAAGTAAAAAGAAGAAGAAGAAGAAGCTTACATATATATGGGCATTGTCGTTGCCATGGCTAACATCAACGTCATTGTCGGAGGCACGCATCCAACTTTCATTGAATTAAACCCTAAAAATATGAAGCTTATCACAAATCAGGCAACATTGGAACTTCATCACCTACTTTGAATGTTGGCTACTGCATGAGTCGCGACTTGGTCTGACCTACATACAACAGCACAATCGGGACGCGTGGCCAGAGGAGTAAGAGAGAGACAGACAGAGGTGGAAGAGAATGAAAAGAAGGAAGTCCAAACCACTGCAGACAGTTGAAGATGAATTAAAAATGCAATATACAAAATATGTGCCGCCACAGCCGCCAAAAACAATTTACCAATTTATGTTGGACTGCTGCGGTTCGGCGTTGAATCCTCCTGTGGCAAAACAGTTCCAGCAGCTCCTCATGTGCTCATGGGCAACCATAAGCTCATGCCGAGTGCAGGTCCAAGACAAGACAAGACAAGACGACTTCACTGGCAAATCACTAAATTTATATGTTTTCTGATTCAAAATATTTATTGCCAAACCGCTCACAAATCCCAAGCAACTGCAACTTGCGCGAATGGCCCCAAAAAAGGGCAAAAGCGGCAAAAGTGCCCAAGTGTTGCGCACAGACTCCAAAAGATTCCAAGAGGGCCCAAGAAGCTGGCGGCTGTGCTCAAATTGCCTGAAAAATGGGAGGAGGACATTAAAATTCACCAAATGTATTTATTACGGCACCAAAATGCAACAACAGCTCGAAACTGATGCGTCGACCGCAGCCCACATACAAAATCTGCAGCCCAGGATTGCAAGAGACTCTGTCTCTTCGTCTCTCAGTCTCAGTCGCAGTCTCAGTCGCAGTCCCAGTCTTAATCTTAGTCTCACTCGGAGTCTGGTAAGTCGGCACTTGGCGGCGGCATGTTTACAGATTGATTTGCTGCGCCCGCAGATACCCCGAAGATACGCCAAGTTCCAAACACTTGCCAGAGACGCAGAAATCAATTGTAAGGCTAACAAAAAAAAAAAAAACAAAAAAAAAAAGAAGAAGGCATTTACTGTGAGCATCAACCAACAGACAGGCTGGAAACATACACTCAAAAAAAAACTTAATTGTACTTAATTCTGAGTACTTAGTCAGAGTTGAAAAAAAAAGAAAGAGCGTTTTTATGCGAAATTTATTTAGGCGCTTAGTGATTAAAGTATTTAAGAAATTAGCATTTAAGCATATAAAATTTAGTTTGTATTTTTGTGTGAAGTGTAGTGCCAATGAGTTCCTGGCCAAGACGAACTCACAGAGCGCTACAAGTGAACGCTTAGACAATCTGGCTTACAACTAGATTCAAGCCAAAGCCGAGGGTCGAAATTTATTTCGATGCCCTACAGCTGAATTATTTAAACCGACGAATTCAATTAGAGACAGTGACTTGGTTTTTGCGCCCATATTCGAATGCAGCAGGGGCTGCAGCGGAAGCGGTGATGGTGGGTGGAGGGGAGAAGGAGGCGCGGTTTGGGTTAATGTTTGGGGCAACACAAACTAAAAAAACGTTCATCGAATTTGCGTTGGCGCTGAGGGCGAGCTCAAGCTGCGGGTGCGGTCCCAACAACGACTTCACGCAGATCTTTTGAGGAGGCGTCGATTGAGACAAGTGGAACTTTTTTTCGTTTTTTTTTTTTTCATTCTTCATCTTTCACCTTAGCAGTCGCAGTCGCTGTTGTTGCATCTGCCTGCTGCAGGATGCGCGATGCTTTTGTATATTTTGTTAGTTCTTTTAATTTGATTTAATTATATGCGCGGGCAGTGCAACTCTCTGCAACGTCTGCGGGGGGCGTGTCTGTTGAGGCTGTGCCCACTTTTTGCTGCCACAATATTTCCACCTCCTGAATGTGACGTATTTTGGGTACGGTGTGCGCTTGAAAAATCACCGCTTTCAACTTTTATACACACAATATATTATTGTGTGTGATCACTTTTTCTCATTGTTGTTGTTTGAGTTACTCTCATTGTTGCTATTGTTGCTGTTGTTGTTGGCTGATCTTAGGAGTGGCTTGTTAAATTTCACTTGCATGTCAAGGCAAAGTCTGAGTTTTGGTTTTGGTTTTGGTCTTGGTCTTGGTGTGAGGTGTTGGGCGTCGATTTATGTGCTTTTCACTTGTCTGGCCTTTGGGAAGGTGCAACTTTTAGAAGAGAAATCGCTTCGAGAGCAAAGCGATTGTGATCAAATGTCAAAGATATCCCGACAGATTGCCAAATGTGAGAAAATTCTCCCAAATTGTTTAACAAGCGATTTAGTAGAAAATTGCATAGATCTTTAGGAAAGAAAAGAGTCACATTTTATGTGTATGCAAAACTGCATTTATATTGCAAGGAAAGCAAACACATTTTGAGTTATATATATCATATTGCTCTAGTTGAGAAATTGTAAAGAAAAGCTAATCAGACTTTCCATAGAATTTGTACTTGGATCCACATAAATCTCTCCACATTTTTCCGAATATGTTTTTCTAATACAACAAACGAGTCACTTTGTCGATGAAGTTCAACACGATTCAGCAGCAGCCGAATGATTTATTACCGTCATAAGGTAATCAGTCCACAAAACCATAACAGATCATGCAGCAGACAAGTGCAATACCCCCACACACCCACCTTGTGGCACTCCCCTCTTCAATGCTTATGGGCCACATGCCAAAAAAGGCCACTAAACCGCATAACTGTTCATGTCGCTCAGTATCCAAAAACAAAAACTCCAATTGACGATGACGACGACGACGACGACGACGACGACGACGACGACGACGACGACGACGACGACGACGACGACGACGACGACGACGACGACGACGACGACGACGACGACGACGACAGGTGATTAATTGTTCCAAGCACATAGACGTTACTTAACGCTGAATCCAAATGAGGCTCCAACTTCGACTCCAACTTCGACTCCGACTCCGAGTGTGACTCGGATATTCGTGATGTCAAAACCTAAGATGTGTGAGCGGCCATATATGGAGATATTTGTGCCCAAGTGAGAAGGAGAACAAAACACGTTGCATGGCCCATGAATGAATAGCTGAATAGTTGAGCAGTTGAACAGTTGAATTGTTGGCCAAATGACTGAATGATACAAGCACCTGAAATTCAAAACAAAACATAACCCAACACGACGACAAAACAAAACAACAAACCTCGTGCGCAATGACAGCAGTTGAAGTCATGTTTTTCCATTTAAAATGTGCCCATGTCGAGGGTATTATAATTTCTTCATAAGGTTTGTCACACAATGCAGGATAGGTCTACTCAGCAGCAGCACTTGCCGAGTCAAAATTTCCATCTATCAGACATGAAACTATATTGATGAAACTTGGAATAAATATTTCTATTGCAGGCATTACATAAGACGAGGCTGGCTGGATCAGATTTCGTTATTATATAGATTCCATTAATCTTTCTATTAATTGTTCTAACCAGTTCCTTTAGTTATGCGTGGTTTTAGCTATTATCAACATCGGTTTACTATATATATATATCTATGAAAGGGTGTCTACTCTTCGTGCTCTCCGTTGCATTTTGTATTTTTTTTAGATATATTTTTTGTTTGATCTGAGTGCTTGAGCGATCTTGGGTTACACTTTGCTTCCATTCCATTTGGTTTTTGGCGTGCGTCGTGGCTCACCTAAAAGCCAGTACCCCCTCCCCCCCCCCCACTCCTCACCAATGTCCCGACCACTTTACTGCGACGGCTTTGTGTGCTGGTGTCTGACTGTATGGCGTATGATCCACTGATTGCTTGATTATTATTTTGATTAATTAGCTTAGATTTGGCTAGTTCAAACTGTACGTCCCACGCCTGAGGCCAAGATCGCTGCTTGTGGCTCTACTATTGTCTGGGCTTTTGGCTCATTGGCTCATTGGCTCAGGTTCATGCGTTTGCCAATGATTGATTGAAGTTTTCGTTGATAACAGCTTACAATTGAGAAATTATTTACATGAGCTATAATTAAACTTGTTTGTTGTTGCCTGTCATTTGATGTGTTCACTGTACACATCGCTGTCTCCATCTATGCATCTCTTTCACTAACGCTCCTCTCTCTCTCTCTCTCTCTCTGTCTCTCTTTCTCTGTCTCTCTTTCGCTGTCTCGGTCTGGTTTATTGAACTACCTTCAATTGAACTGGCTGTGAGCCAGCCAAGTGTGGGCTGAATGGCCAATAGAGCCGTTGGCAAGTGATGTTACCCATGTATAAATCTAATCAGGAAATTGCTTTAGGGCCTGTCAGATGCTCTGAGTTGATTAGCCATTTCATAATGTATTTAGTGCAAATAATCCACTCAGATCAATAACCCAACTCCATCAAGCACTGCTTTGAATTGTGGCTATTGAAAATGAAATACTGAAAGGTTAATTACATTTATAATGAAAAATAATTTAAATGTAATTTTAGATATAATTAAATAAAATATATAAACAGTTATGCAACCAAATAATTTCAGTGTTGCTGCTTGGCCATTGGCATTTAATCAATTTAGTGCCATTGGATGTGTGTCAACTGTGTGTCAAACTGGCCATCAGCCGGCTCATCCATATGCCCAGCAGTAAGTCACGCCTCATTGGAAAGCAGTGTTCCCAAAAATAACAACAAATAATGCCCAAAGTAATGTGAACTTATCTACTTTTGCTAATGCGGGCGCCCATTGATCCACTGATCGGTGGATTGGTGGATTGGTGGATAGGTGGATTTTGGTGGATTTTGGTGGATCGTTTGTGTGGCCCAGCGCTGTGAGTTGTTTGATTGTCTATTTGCAGTTGTTTTGTTTGGATGCGTGTCTGTTGGGTTGGCTTGAGCTTCTGCAGCTGATACGCGGTCGCGTCCAAGCGACACGACTTCACTTTACTTGGCGCGGCCATTGTCCAGCTGAGGAGCTTAGCGCACATGGCTTCACTTGCTGCGACTCCACCATTTGTGGTGACCAAGCAGCGAAACATGCAAAGTGACAACGGCAACTCGGCCATATTTGGCCAAATTCAAATACCATTAACACGTACGCCATTTGTCGGGTAATGCAGGCAGTTGTGAGGGGGGTGAGGGAGATGGAGTGGAGGTTTTTTGCCACTCGGTTTGCAATCGATGCTTGTGGGTTCATTTGTCCACTTTCTGTTTGGCCATTTCCGTGTTTGTTTGTGTCAAAGCCGCTGCACGCATTTCCCCCAATTCGACATTTAACACTTGTAAATTTCTTGGCCAGCGGCGATGTCGCATTTATGGAAAGGCCGCGGATTTGTACCTTTATTTTTTTTTTTGTATCTGCTTCTGCTGCTGCTGCTGGCGGCGAATCGTGTGTTTTTTTTACTTGTGGCTCTTGGCTGGGATTGGGCTCGCATGGTAACCTGTCGTGATTCTTGTTTTAATTTGCTTTGACTTGTGCGCCTTTTTGGGCTGCTGGCTGTGGCAGCTATTTTTTTTGTGTTTCTCTTATTGGCGACATTGGCAGTTATTAGGACTAAATGCAGAAGGTTTCCATTTGCTGGGTTGTTTGCCTCATTAGCGGTCTTTTTGTTTTGGCTTGTGACTCGTCGACTGGCTAATTTGCCCCGTCTCGCAATTATCGTTAGCACCACGAAGGGAGCAGCAGCAGCAGCAGCAGGAGCAATAACAACCAAACAACTACAACTACATTGTCTCCAGGCTATTTTGAAACTGTGGCCAAGATCTAGCTTAAACTGATTTAAACATGCCAAATCTTGTACGCAAACATAAATTCACAAGCTTATCTCAGTGCTCGAATCGTGAGCTTGTTTCTATACACTGTACACGTACAGATCTCTGAAAAGGGGTACCATTATGTGGTGTACACGTATGTGACAGGCACCATGAAGCACCCCCCAGAGTCCTTATTGAGTAGGTATACTTGCCAAGGTGAAAGGGGATCTGAATTTGCAATTCTATATTCGATTATTGGGGATGCCATTTATTAATTTTATGTTTTATCCAAAAGCGTTTTGAAGAAGTGCACTTTTTGAGGACACCTTAAGTACAGGGTATCTGTTAGTCTGCTACTTTCGACTGACTCGCTTTTACTTGCGATTTTTTTGTTGTTGTACTTTTTGGCAAAGTTTTTTGGCATAGATTGAAGCGTTGCCGCCGTCGCACTGCCGTCGCTGACAACGCTGACAAGTGTTAATTGAATTCATGTCTCTGGTAATCATAATAATAATAACAATATCATGTTATGCTGGAGCGCTGAAGTGCCTCAAGACAACGACGACGACGCCGACGTGCGCTGCGAGCTTTTGATGTTGTTGTTGTTGTTGGTGTTGGCCCAAACTGCTCACCCTGTCCTCCCGTCCCTGTGTCCGTTCGTCGCATATGCCGCTTATGTCCGTCTCGCTCTCTGGCTGGCTGGCTGACTGCCTGGCTGACTGCCTGGCAGCACTGATGCCGACGCCGCCGCTGCCGCCGCTGCCGTCGCAGTTGCCATCGTTATAAATTACTCAATTAATGTCAGCGTTTATGTCAGCGGCAGCACCCAAAGCACCACAGCAGCAGATCAGGGGCAGGGGCAGAAGCAGATAGGCACATGAGCTTATGCAGATAGTCCAGCATAGATATACATATATATATATATATATATACAAATATGACATGGGGGACATGATAATGGGGCATGTTTAGTGGCTGTCGTCGTTGGTCGCTGTTTAATTAAAAACTTTTGCCAGGCCACAAAAGCAAAATTAACAGTGTACTGAGACATTGGAGGGAAGTGAAGCTCAGACTCAGACTCAGACTCAGACTGAGGCTCTGGGTTAAGCTGCTGCTGACAAGTTGCGCAACTTGACACTTTGCATGTAGGCCCTTTGCAGCAAGTTCGTTGCTTAAGTCTTTTGTTTGGCTCAACACAAAAAACGTGCAAATTATGTTTTTTTTTTTTTATGTCGTTTCTCCTTGTGGCTTTGCTGCTGAAAGCAAAATGTCAATTTTGTGACGGGATTGCTGTTGTCTTTTGACGCCCTCCGTTTGCAGCATCAGCGCCCCCACAACAAGACACGCCTCCCCCAAATACACTAACCCATTCGCCTTGCAGTGATGCATAAAGCTTCTGCTGAAATTGGTCATAGTTGAAGTTAAAAATAGTTAACAGTTATCTGATTTGTATGATGCAATCTATTAACTCCCATTTGATTGGAGCAGCGGCAGTAATCTGAAAAAATGTATTGGAATTGAATATGATGTGAATTTATCATTAAATTTTTTGCAATTGAGATTAACATGTATGACCCTTTTATAATTTTAGTTTATTTTGAGGAAGCTTTGCAATTGACATTAAGCAAATAATTAATATATCACACATCAGCATTATAAATTATAGGTTAATTGTAAACTACAACAACAACACACACAACATTATTTAAATACTAAGTAAAATATATTTAAGATTGCAATTTGCTTGAGTCATGCTTGAAGCGTATTCCAGTTTCGTTGTAGCAGTTTTGCAATATGATTTCTTGGTTTTTGTTACTAATACGCGGCACGGGCATAATTAAATCTTTTGGCTGTCGCCTTTTGTGTGGACCATTTGTTGTGTGTTGTAATAATAAGATAAATCCGTTCGAGCTGTGAACAGGTTGCTGCTCCAACTGTGGTCTGTGCAACACCTTTGTGTTTTGTGCGGGTTGAACGCCCAACTGAAAAGGCGCTAGAGAACAATGCCCAATGTTTGCCATATTATATATTTATAATAATATTTAAAAATCTTTTTTTCTCTCTTATGTTTTTTGTTTTTGTTTTTGTGTTTTTTTCTTTCTTCTCGTTATTTTTCAAGCACTTAGCGTGCTGACAAGTTGAAGCTTTGCGTGGCCCGTCAGTCAGGTGGCTCATAAGATATATAAACGGACTTGGACCTCTTGCAAAACCGACTGGGTACCCCTTATTATTGCTCTTGTTGTTGTTATTGTTGTTTTTCTTGTGGATGTTGTTGTTGCAGACACATTTCAGTTTTGATATGAGCTGTCGCCCATTTGAAGCTTGCGTCTCTCGCTTGTCGACGGGCACCGCTTTGGTTTTACGCCATGGCCAAGTTTCTGGTGTGGGTGGCCCACACATGTACAATACTATACACTCTGTGTATGTGTGTGTGTGTGTGTGGACTCAGCGTCAAGTCAGAGTCTTTGGACATGTACCCGGTGCAATTGTTGGGCCGCCGGCGCCTCAGTTAACTCAGTTCGATTCACAGTTCTCCCCCCGTTTCACGCCCCCCCTAACTCACCAAACAACTGGACTGCGTATTAAATTTTGAAATTGGTTTTTGTTGCGGTCGTTAAGCTTATTTCCGTATTGAAGTCTCAGTTTGCTTTGCGGTTTGAATTAATTAGCCTGCACCAACGAACTACATTTCGTTCTTTTGCATATTAAAAGATTTATAAAAAAAAAAAACAAAACAAAAAGTATGAAACTCGATGTCTCTGTGTGGCCACAAAAACGCCAACGCATTCGAATCGCGTTTTAGTATACGATTCTAAATCCGAATCCGAATCAAAACCGAGACAAAGGTAATTATTAATAATGCAAATAATTATATCGATTTCATTCAGGGGCGTTGTCTGTGTGATTTGTACAAAAGGTGCTCTCGAGTTCTTTTTCGGTACGCTTTGATCGCCAGTGTGGGAAAAAAGATTTAGGTTCTCATTTGCGACTTGAGCTTAGAAGTTTCTCAGTTTCTCAGTTTCTCAGTGTTTCTATGTTCACTAATTTCATAATACATTTTGTATTATTTTTTTCCTATTTTGACTGCGCTGCATTTAGCTGTTCGCTTTTTTTTTTTGATTAATTTGACGTCAGCGAGTGCATGGCAGTTTATTTATGGCGTCTTAAAATTGCTCTTGAGTGGCATGAATTATGGTCGGAGTGGAGTGTGTGATAGTCTAATGCCACAATGACACGATCTGGCTATCTTTGATTAGAGTGGAGAATATTGTTGACAGCTTGTCACAGCTCAAAGTGAAGCAATTTTCCAACTTGCAACTCTGCTTAAATCTGTGCAACTTTCGATTTCATAAGAGTTGGCAACAAATCTCTTGCTCAACTATTGTTTTAACTTGATATTATATAGCCTATATTAAAGTTCGATTAGATCTGAAACTGCTGCAAAACAACCATTATTAAATATTAATTTACACCCAGAGCGTTAAACAAACAGCACGTACGGCTAACAACAACAACAATAACAACAACAAACACAACAAAAGGCACTGACTACAACAATTGGTATCTGCATCAGGTCTCGAGTCAATCAACAGCTGCGACAAAGGCGACGACGACGACGACGACGACGACGCCTGACATATTTAAAAACTTCCATAATCGCAAATACCCTGTAATAATAAAAATGTATAAGCAAGGTAGATGAATCTAAACTATATCGAGGAAATATATAATGTACTCCTTTAATACCTTTTATTAGTTAATATAACAATTACCTTAGAGCAACCCTAATGCAATAATAACATATAAGTAACTTTTATATCATACAATTACAGGGTACCTTTGTGTACATCAATCTCCATTGAGCACATTCTTTCATGTTGTTTCATGCGCATTTAAAATTATTAAATATTAATTACAACGAGCGGAAAAACGTGCCATGAATTTTTAATTTAAACATTGAACATATAAAAATTTCTCAAAATTAAAAATGCATTTCAAATAGCATTTGGCGATAAAAGATTAATTAAACTGCCAGCAAGGAAGCATATACTCAACTCAGATTTGGCCACATCGGGTTTGGCCCAAAACTAAGTAGACCATAGAATAAAGGCGTGTTTAGTGGCAGCTACAAAATGCCAATTAAGCGAGCATTGCACGCTGCCGCAAATAAATGAAATTCGAGTAGCTGCAACGTTGCAATATTTTTTTTTTTTTATATTCTATTTTATTTGTTGGCCATAAATTAAGGCACTAAACGATTTTCGAACTGTAATCGCGGCGTGGCACTTGTCACCAGTCAGCCAGCTTGGTGGAAGGGGACGGCCGTCTAATTTAACCTTTGACCAAAAGCCGCTGCACAAAAATTGACTGTGCCACATGTGCGTTTCCCAGTTCGGTCTAGCAATCGGGGCGTGGCAACTACAGCAGCAACAGCAGCACGCGTAGCAAGTCAAAGTCAAAATCGCTTACAAAATGAACAGCAAAGTAGCAGCTTGAGGAGTGGGAGGTGCTAGTGCTGCCAGGGGGGGGGTGGCATCACACATTGTCCTGAGTTCTTGGCAAATGTAATATGATTTTCGTAGCCAAGTTTTCGGTGGCCTGTGGTGTGTTTCCTAATAGACCAAAGCTACCGCCTGACAAGTTACAATTCGTGACGGAAAGATAATTAAATATAACAAGAACGAAGATGAAATACTCTGCCTGAGCAGCTACAAAAATATATACCTTAAATATTTCGATTAATACTTAAGAACAATAAAAATTAAAGACTTTACAATTTACAGAGAATTTTTAAAAATTCTTTGAACATGTTTTTTTGAAATATTTTTAAACTTGTGATTTCATTTGCTTTATTAAAGGCAACTCAAGCTCAACTAAATTCTGTCTATTTAACATATATGCACAACATAATGGATATGCCCATTAGGTTGATTTTGGGTACTACAGTTCATGGTTTAGGCCTAAAGCAAAGGCAGTGCCGAAAAAACGAAACTGGAAGTTGTAGAGCGTAAGAAACTGCGTGGACGGCATTTATAATAATGCGACTGGGGCAAGCACCAAGTTGACTTTCTGCAACAACAACAAAAAAAATAGTAAGGTGCGGCTGCGGCAGTGCGGAAAACTCAAAAATCGCTGCAATGACAACAACAACAACAATAATAATAATAACAACCGCAAAGAACAGCGGCAACGAAAATGAACTGGAAAACGCGTTTAATTGAACCAAAGCCCGATGACTGCCCACTAGCGCCATCTAGCTGCGTGCGGCTGCACTAAGCCGGCTTGGCAAAACTTGTTGCTGTTGGCTGCTGCTGTTGTTGTTGTTGTTAACTTGTTGCTGTTGCTGTAGCTTTTGCTTATGCTGTTGCTGTTGCTGCCGTGGTAGACCCAAAATCGATGATTCATCGGGTTGTTTGTTGTTTTGAGTGGTTTTCGCCGCCCCGTCGCAAAGACTCCAATGCTCCAAAATTGCTAGACGTTTGTCGTACTTCACAGTTGTTGTTATTGTTGTTGGCGCTTGCCGCCTGCTGTTGCTGCTGCTGCTGTTGCTGCTGTTGCTGTTGCTGGTGACGCAGTTGCAATTTCAGTTGCAGCTGCGCCAATTCTCCTTCGTTTGCCGTTTGGCGCTTTACGTTCAAAACAATTATTATTCTGGCAATTAATTTTGATTTAAGCAGCGATTTGATATTCCGCTCTATCCGCAAACCAGCCAAACAAACTCAGCCACTCAACCAGCCAAACAGCCAGCCAGTCAACCAACCATCCATTCAGCCAGCCAGCCAGCCTGCCACCCACCAATGCTCAGCACCACCACCCGCTGCTACCAGCAATTGCTGCAATCTGTTTAATGCCGGCGCTTTGAGATTCGCTAAATTTGCGAATCAGCTGCAACTTTTTAATGCGATAGATAAATTAAGAGACACCTACATTGTTGCCCCAACCATCAATGGCATCGACTTGCAACTTGTCAGCAAATGAGCATCCGCATGCATCCAATTGCAATACTGATTGCACTGCTGCCTGCAACATATTGACTAACCTCAAATGGGCCTTGTCAATTCGAACTTGGGTAATAAAATCATTGATTTTGGCTTACAAATGGATGAACTGTTTTTTGTTGAATGATAAAGTGGCCTTTTTTGTTTATATTAGTACTTTTTTCCTGGGAATTATTAGGTTATCTTTCATCCTTTCAACAGCTCTGAACATTTAGTAAATTGTGTAAAATAGTCGATTTTTTCTTATTTTATTCTCTGTTTTTATCGGGTTTCAGAGCGAACAATATACTTTACCTTATTTAATAATATTAACCCTTCGAAATTCGACTCAGCTTTTTCACATCTGGAGGTAAACTTTCCAAATTTTAATTAAAACAATTTTTGTTGCTTTTTTCAGTTTATTGATTACTCTTAATTTAGTACAAAATAAATATATAAAATTAGACTGAAATAAATAGAATATATTTTGCGTGTATTTACACAACTAAAGTGGGAATAAATTAAAATAATCTTAACTATGAATAAATATAAATAACTTAAATTAAGCTGGCACCATTTTGATTTGTACACAACGAGATATTAACAAGAAATATATATAAACAAAACATTAGTTAACAACAAATGGCTAACCAGATTTGGCTTAACTAATCCTATTTGAAATAAATAATTAAATATAGTTTATATAAATATAAATTCTAACTGTTAATGTGAGGTAACCTGCAGTAGAAACGATCCTAACAAGCAATAAAATTGCTCTAACTAATTTTTGGCACTGATTTCCTGATGATTTGGCTAAATTGTGAAACTGACTGAAACTTATGGCTAACTGTGTGGCTTAAATAGATTTAATCCCTGATTCTTGAGTGTACTTAGTAAATGCCCCGTCTGACCTGTGTGGGCATTTGAAACTCGTGTCCCTCCTCCTCCTCACCGCCGCTGCTGCCCACGCTGCCCGCATAGTAGAGTGGATGTGGCGCCATCTCATCATAATCCTGCATGTGCTGCTGCAGCTGCTGCTGATTGAAGCCGGCTGCTGCTGCTGCGGCTGCCACTGCTGCTGCTGAGGAGCCACCCTGCTCCGTCTGGCAGCCTGTCTGCAAGTGTTTGGCCAGCAGCGACATTCGGGAAAAGGACTTGGTGCAGCTGGGGCAGGAGTACTTCTTCACATCCGAGTGCGTTTGCATGTGCGCCCTCAGATTGGAGCGATCCGCAAAGGCGCGATTGCAATGCTGGCAGCTGAAGGGCTTCTCGCCGGTGTGGGTGCGTATGTGACCCTGGAGCAGCCAGGGGCGAGAGAAAGCCTTGCCGCAGATGGGACACTTGCAGGGCAGAGTGTGGGTGCGTATGTGCATCTTGAGGGCTCCCAGAGAGACGTAGGTCTTCTCACAATTCTTGCAACTGAAGACCTTCTTCACCTGGTTGCCCTCGGCGGAGGGGCAGTGGAACTGCTGATGCTTGCTCAGGCCAGAGTAGGTGGAATAGGACTTGCCGCAATCCTTGCAATGATACCGTGGCACACCCACCGGCTTCTGCATGGATTGCGCTGAGGCAACATTCGCCGCCTGGATGAGTGCCGATGCCTGATCTGTGCAGAACTCAGTTTGATCGACAATGGGTCCACTGGGATTGCTGCGTATGATCTTGTACTCGGTGCTCTCGTAGGCGTGGCTCTGCTGGTGCTTGACGAGACCCGCGTAGGTGGCATAGCATTTGTTGCACTGCTGGCACTGATAGTACAGATCGTTGCTGCTCTTGATCTTCAGATTCAGCTGATTCTCGCTGTTCTCCTGGTTCTCCAAGTCATCGTCATCCTGCTCGACCTGATGGACTGGTGCAGACTTGAAGCTCTGCTCGGGCAACTGCTGTTGCTGCTGTGGCGCCATGTGTTGCATGCTGAGCAGCGCTCGTGCCACATTGTGTAGATTGGCATTCTCACTCAAACCACGACGCTGCTGTGGCGGCACACTCAAATCCTGTGGCTCTGCTGGCGGTGGTGGTGGTGGCGGCGGCATTGGCATCTTCATGCAATCCTCATAATCCGCAATGCTCTTCAGCAAATTGTTGTTGTAGTTGCGCAGACCAAAAGGCTCCTCCGCTTGCTCCACTTTGATGATGGAGGCGGGCACCAACGGTGGCGAAATGCGTGCATAGCTGGCAGTCAATTCCATGTCCCGCTGCTGCTCCGGCTCCATGACCTCATCCTCGGGCGGCAGATCGAAGTCCCCATAGCCGAGACGTGTCAGACTCCTGGCAATCTCCTCGCGCGTAAACACATCCGGAAAGGCGCGAGCAATCTCTCGTGTCTCCTCCCAAATGCGACGGGCCAGTTGATCCTTGGTCTGTGTCATGGCTGCATCGAAGCGACGACGCAGCTCCTGCGTCACTGGCTGTGGCTCCGGCACCGTTTTGGTGGACCAATGTGAAGGTTCTAGAGGAACCGCAGCGGAAGCCACGCTAAGATCAACGGGTCCTTCATCTGTAAAGTAGAATAACAAGTTTATTAAAAGAGCTTCTAAGGATGCTTTTGAGATATTTTTAGTTCGTGCGGATCGGTAAACCTACCATGACAAAGCTGATCCTCATATGGCGTTTCCTCGACGGGTATGGGTCGCTTTTTCAGCGGACATTTGCTATAGTTGGTTTTATCCATTATAGTTTGGGGTATCACCGAATCACTTTTCGCACTGAGGATCGCAGAACGATCTGGTAAATGTTATTTCTAAACGTTCAATCACTGGCACTGATCATTTACCGCTGCTCTCGCACGCGTCTCGCTCGCTGGCTGTTTGGTATACGAATGATGCAACCGCCGAGGATCACTTTAATTTTATATAGACTTCCACATCGGCGCAGGATCGATCAACCCCCAGGTTAAAACTGAGAAACGGCAGGCAAGCAACCCCCTTGAGTGAGTGGCAATAAAAGGGATCGGCTGCTACCTACTTCCGATTTTTGTGCCACGGGCGGATTCTGTACGGAAATCAACCACCACGAGCCACACACACATCAGCATTCAATGATCTCTCTTCTGCACTTCCACTCACCCCCCCTCTGGCAAACCTCTCTCGCTCTGATTGTCTGTCGCCTGCCGCCGCAACAGCTGTGCTCTGCCTCTGTTCATTGAACGCCGCTCCAGCTGCAGATCGAGGCACCGCCAACAAATCTCAGTTCAAAAAAGCAAGCACGTGCCATACACAGCACACATACTCACACTCACACTCTAACACACACACACCGGTTACCGGCGCAACGTTCTCTCCCTCTTGCACACACACTAGCACTCAGCACACACAACGATCGCCACCAGCTGCCTCTGAGATTGAAATTTTGTACGCTCAAATTTCCCCTACACTATCTGTGTGTGTATTTGTGAGCGTGAGCAGCGGCAGCTGGCAAGCTTATATACAACTTGAAGTGCAAGTTTAAAAATAAACTCTTGCTGTCTCTTTTCGTTCGTCATTGCCCATTGCTTATGTACACGATGACGGCACTGCAGACACACACACACACACAGAAACGAAGTTTTGGTCTCTCTGCGAGCAGGTTGCAGCTTGCTCTTTGTTTGCTGCTAAGAGTAGCTTTAAGCTGTTGCGTGCAGCCAATTGGCGCTCTGCTGTACGTTTTTTGGCGCTCTTTGGCGGTCTTGTTTCACATTTCATTCGTAGCGCACTAAGAGCAGAAAAAGAGACATTTATTGTGGTGATCTGATCAGTAGACTTAGTGCTCTTGTTGGCTTTAAGCAGCTTAAGTCACACGCGCAAGAACACGGTGAGCTGTTGGCGCTGTTGAGATCATCAAATCTGCATTGATAAACTTTTCAACTCATTTACACTTTACGCAAAAATAAAGCAAATCCTTCTTTAAAAGTCTGCAAATATGCTTTATACTTGAGCAGACAGCTGCGTGGACATGTTTGGTTATCCAATTGTATTTCTAACAATCTTAAAAAAATACCCAAGGCTATAAACTAAATCAAAATAACCATTGTATAAAGGCTCGTTTGATGCTCCTCCATTTACAGCGGTGCATTTTTAACAGCCGCGTCCAAAAGTACATTTCTAACGGCCATGAAATTTTGTAAATAGTTATGGAGAAATTTGCCAGCAGCTGGCAGTTTTGAGAAACCTCCACTTTGGCATGTTCCATAAGTACAATTTATGGGGTGGTTGCGCCGCCGCATTTTACCTGGCTCGAGAAGTGCCTTGGAATGCGCCAAAAAAAAAGGTATGTGCTAAACTACCTGGCACATTCAACATGCTTCTGCTCCTGCTCCTGCGGCTGCTGATGCTGCTCGTGCCGCCTGCCGATCTGGCGATCTACCCACCCCAAATGGAACGCACAGCATCTCACCAGCCTGCCGTCTGGTTGTTGCAGTTGTCGTTGTTGTGGTGGTGCAGCTTGTGATGGTGGTGGTGGTGGTGGCAATGAAACTGCATTTCGTACGTTACTTTCGGTGCAACCCTTAGCTGAGAGCAGCCAGCGCGTCTTTTTCTTGATCTTGACAGAAATCTCTGCAGGGCAGAGAGTTGTCCCGTGCCCCTCATTCCCTCATGCACAACAGCTGCCTCCTTGTCACGTACCATGCAACTGATTTCATTACTTGATTTCTTTAAGCAAATTTGGCGCCAAAGTCCTGTAACGATCCGGTGTGTCCTGGCCAGGATACGTGATCTCTGTCACAACAACAATGCTGCAGATAAAAGACAGAAAGAACTTATTGTTCACCAGCAACAATTTCTCTTTCTTTAAATGCTACTTTGAATTTTGATGTGCATTGAATTGAGCCAAAATAAATTTATGGACCGCCCAGTTTTTTTGGCGGAGTAGAAAAATATCTATGAGAATCTGTTTATTGTTCAAATATATGTAATAAGTTAGTTACGAGGTATTTACAATATAATAAATATAATAAAAAATATATATTTAAGCACTCCACACAAGCTACTTACATACTCAATAAATGACTTCTTATAAATTATTATTTTACCTCAAAAATATATATAATTAAAGATGAATTGATTAGCTAATATTATTTTAAATCGAAATCATTTTGTAAAATAATTTAAACTAATTCCAAACAAGTTACAAACTATAGTTACAAAAATATATATAATTTTTATTAACCAATCACTTCAACTTTCAACCTATCTAAATTTCAGCTAAAATATCTCAATAATCATTTGACACTTGAGATTGAGTGAAGAGCTCTTTCTATAAATATTTGAAATTGCTATTGAGGCATTAATAACATTTCGCTGTCATCTTTTGACCAAGTGAAGCTCCAGTTGCCGCACCAGATACCAAAGTGAGCTCCAACTGCACTTCACCTGGCAGACAAACCGCAAACGGGAAACTTACAAAATGCTCAACTGCAAAATGCAAACTGAAAACTGCAAACTACAAACAGATTCAGATACTGGCTTAAACTGAGCTCGGTCTACAGTTGAGTGCCTCACTTCAAAGTGTCAAAGAGCCGCCAAAGTCGCATAATGAAGTGCAAAATGTCATTAATTTGCCGTTGCAGCTGCGGCCAGCGATCTGACAAACAAAAGAAAGTCGCCGGATGGATAGGAAAAGTGTAAGAAAACTATGCAGAAATGCAAACTCAATACCCACTGGAATGGTTGCAACGAGGAGGGGGGGGGGGGGGGGGGAGTACTGACTGCATGCCACACGCCGCCGCACAATGTCACGAGTTACAGATTTCTCAAGCCACTAAGCAAAAGAATGCGCCGACCATGGCGGCAAGCACGGACTAGACTGGTAATCAAAACAAGATCTTAGAACTATTGGCGCCTGATCTGCAGACAAAAGCCAAACCAAGAGCAGGAGGCAGAGACAGAGACAGAGACAGAAACCAAGTTGGAGTTGTTGCAGCTGGAGACGGAATGGACAGAATGTCCAGGTCAGTGAACATAAATGCCGCCGCGGTGGTCAGCAGCCTATTGAAATCTGATATTGTTATCAAAGCTAACGGTAATTATAAACAAATAAAAGCACAACAACAACAACAACAACAACAACATCAGAAATGTTGTAAACGTAAAGAACACACAGCAGCAGCCCAGAGTGGAGGAGGAGGGATTGGTTAGCTATGTTTGCCGCTTCCGACGCCGCATATATTAGCCAAGTTAGAAGCTACGGCTATAATTCAAACTAATTTGTTTTATTGACAGCGTGTGCGCCTTCCATACGCATAGTCATCGATAAGGCAAAAACACACACACACAGAAAAGCACACACAAATTGGTCAATTATGATCTGAGCCAGGTCTAAAAAGCCATTCGGGCCAACACACACACGCGATGAGATGGGGCGACTGAGACTTGGACGTGTTTCATTAGGGGAGCTGCTCAAGTGACAATAAATTAAATTTTGTTGGTCAACTAACTAATTAAAATACGCTTCTACAGTTTCGAATCGTGGTTTTCGTCTCTCGTCTCTTGAGATATTAATCTGCTTGGGAAGCTTACTGTCAGAGGGCGCTTTTGCAGAGAGAGAGAGGGACGGAGATGGAGACGGCGACGGACCACCCGCTCAGCTAGGTTCAGTTTGGACATCCATCGGTAGCGCTCATCTTGACTAATACGAGTTATAATTTCCAGCTGGTGATTTTTATTTAATTTTTTCATAAATGAATCATGATAATGAATTGTTTATGCTGCGGCCAGCTTCATGGGAAAAAAAGATTAACATCAACATTTATGTTAATGCATGTTAAAACATCATAAAAACCAAAAAAAAAAAACAACAAAAAATGATATATTCATCGCCAGTTCAAGCGTATTTTCGCCGCTGATTCACTTGCAAATATGCGAATTTATCTCGTCTTTGCCAAAATTTTTACCAACTTGGGTTATTGTACTTGACACGTCTTTAATTTGCTTATCAATGGCAAACATCCTCTGGCAAACCAGCTTGATTCGGCTGTTTGCATTCCCCAAATTGAAGGGCGCTCTGAAGTTCAAGTTCGGTGAATTTTTTGAATAGGGGGATAAAATTATTTTAATATCAAATATTTCCATAAGAGATAATTTGATGAGGATTTGGATGTCTTTCACGAAACTAAAAAATATATAAATATATGAATTAATTCTGGTTAAAAGTAAAATATTCTTAAAAATAGGGAAAAGTTATCCTGAGAATCCGCATCTGTCCCACTCTCAACCACTATTTACGATCAATAGTATTTTAAAGTTCTCCAAGATACATTCTCGTTGAAAGTAAAACAGTCTTAAAATTAGCGAAAATTATCCTGCAAATCAGCATCTGTTCTGAGTGTGCCACACTCACACAGTTTCTACGATCGATAATAAGTTAAACTTGTCTAAGACACATGCAACCCCTGTTTTGAGTAACATATTGTAATTAATTCGAGCCAAATTACAACGGATACTAATAGCAGCACTCCTTGAGAGTAACCACACCCAAAATATTCAATTCAATTACCAATTAAAAGCCATCAATTGAGCGCTTGATGGAACAATTCAATTGAGTGCAAATGTTCCCATGACCAGACAAATTTACACTTGCAGACAACCAGCAGCAGCCAAGTGCGTGAGAAAGGCAAAGGGGGTTGGGTGGGAAGAGTGGGAGGGTTGGTTGGTTGCCAAAGGACTGGTCACAGCATCGGCAGAAGGATTCCTTTTTGACCAATAAATAAAAAGTACCCACGCTGGCAAGTCGAATGCGGGCGCGGATTTCAATGGACTCTCGTATTACACCGGAGGGGGCAGGGCAGTGCAGTGCAGGAGCTAAGGGATGATCCCTGATGCATTATTTGTTATTTGAATCACGTGACAAGTTGATGGCTGCCTGCTGACTGCGGCCAGAGGTAACCCAAGGGGGGTTGCTGGGAACGATGAACTGAAATCATCCCACGGGATTCAATTTATGCGTGTTTGAATGTTTTTGATTGCGCGTTGCTAATTCAAATAAAATTCAACTTCGAAGTTGCCCCTTGTTGTTGTTGTTGTTATTGTTTTTTGCTGTTTGTATTGTGGTAAGCTGAGCTGGTGCCTGGTGCCGTGCAGCAAGTTCTGGTGGTGCAACTTCCACCTCATTACAAAACATTTGCTTTGTTCTCTCTCTCTCAACTTAACTTACGCCTTTTGCTTTGAGGGTGCATCAATTTCAGTGACAGCTTTCTGCCTGTTGGCATTAATAAAGTCACGGAAAGCATTTGTATTTCCATACTCTGGGGATTTGCAATTAAACAAATTAAGCAACTGGCTCAAGAGCCCAAAATCGCCCCCCCTTTTGCCACAGCACTGAGCCAATTTATAGACGCCTTTTTTTTGTTGGCTGCAAAATGCCGTTAAAATAGCAGCAAATGTCACGTTAATTATTACAAATTATTTCATATTTATATTTTATGTTAATTTGGTTTGTCAGCTTTGGATTTTTAGCTATAAAAATGCCTTTTTTTCACTAAATATTTTGAGTAAAGAATGTGTTAGTCAAGAATGCCCTTTAGGGAATACCCTGTAATATTTGCCGTGATTTTTGTAGGTTAGCTTTTGTCAACTGTGGGTTGAGATTTTTAATAAATATCACTTTCAACAAATTTATTGGGGATTGTTGAAATACGCACTTTATATATGTATATATAGAGGTATATCTAAATGCAAACAAATAAAATTGAAATTCAATAATAAAGCACTTGCACGTCTATTCAATATTATTTTTAATCTTTATTTGGATGCAGGGTATTAAAAAGCTTTAAAGTACTGAGAGAAATGCACCTGAAGCAAGTCCCCTAGATTAATATAGCTGCTGGAAATTGTGTGTGTATTGGTAGGCATCGGAAACCAATATAATTGATTTATGGCCAATGGATTGTTGGGTTGACTAAATTTAGAAGCGAGTGGAACAACTAAAACAACTAATTTAGTGAGAGATGTGAGCTGTAAAGTTTCGTGTTCTTCACTTTTGTCACGTTCATGGGCATGGGATATTCATCCAGTAGTCCCACATACTCTCTCTCTCTTTATCTATATCTATCTCCCTCTCTCTCTCTTTCTCTGTTCTCTGTTCTATGTGGAGAACGTGTCTGTTTGTTTGTTTTTGTTGTGTCGGGGGAGGCGACAGGCGAGAATCTGTCGTCTGGCAGGGCCCTGTCACAGTTGACACTGACGATGCGGCAGGTACACGAGGCAGAAGACGTGCCGTTAAGTTGTCAATGCTGCTGCTGCTGTTGCAGCTTCTGCTTCTGCTGCATTGGAAATATTGGGGAAGCAGCAAGTTTTGGACAGGGCATCTACCTAACGAAAGATTAATTGTACGTGCGCCATCGAGTTATTAATCTTGTCGAGCTTAGTTGGGGCGTACATTGTTTCTAAAATATTGTATGCACTCGTCCCTGTGTCAACTAATGGGACCGCCAATTGAGCCACGATTCCACGATGTGTTGCCCTGCTGAATCTGCAGTATATATATATATATATATATATATATATTTGTAGAAATGTACATGTGCAGCTGCCTTTTATTTTTTTTGTTGATTTTTTTAAGGTCTCCCCCTAATTTGTTTATGGCTTTGATAATGCAATTTTTTAGTTGGAAAGTGAGACAAGGGGCAGATCGTGCCGGGGGAAAACTGCAATAACATAAATATATCCGCTGATCTGGCGGGAGCAATTACCGAGTGAGCCATATTTTGTCACATTTCTTATTTTTATTTTATTTTTTTTTCCTTCTTCGCATTGGGTGAAAGTTGAGGCGTTTTTATGGATGCCCATAACTCTGTAGTTGCACTGAGAGATATGCTGGGGATAGTTCAGAGGCGATGCTGAATGGGTTTATTTAAAACCATTTTAAAACCTATTAAACTATATTAGGATTAAGGTTTATAGGATCCAAAATTTACACTTGGTTTATTGGTATATGGGATCTGTAAGAAACTTTGGTCTTAAGCGAAAATTAATGAAAAATCAGTATGATTTGTAGAGTTTTAAAGAGAAGAATTCTTATAATAATCGGAAAGAATTATTGTTATTATTATAATAATAGGAACAAATTATTGAATATCTGATGAAATTATATTAATTAAATAATTTGCCTTTCCTTAAGTGCAACAACAGAAAGATTACATTAAAATACAATCGAAATATTTAAACGGAAAGCTGAGTCGATTTTGCTGGTCTTTGAAAGTAACGACCTGCCAGGGCAGTGAGTATTCCGAGAACAGCTCCCCCCAACCCGAGAGTGTTCGTCTTCTATTGCGTATCGTGTTAGCACATGCCAAACTTGCCACAAATATTGCGCAGCTGCTGTTCTATTTCACAAGGCAAGGCAATCGACAAGATGACGCACACAGAGTGGCAAACAGCCCACTTCAGTGCCAAAAAGTAACGTTTCAAAGGTGAAGTGAAGCAACTGCAACACCTTTGGAGGGAAGAATAAGATGGGCAGTAGTAATCAAGTCACCACCAGGCAAGGCAACACAGTTGAGGCACAACCGGTATGTCACCGGGGGAAGTTTTCAATTTCTATGGAACACCTGGACGCAGTTGCGTCTAAGGTGCACGGCTAATGAGCTCAGCAAATGGCGCAACTTTCTGTTTTCTGTTTTCTGTTTTGACGCAACTCTGTCTGCCATAAGCCAATGGGGCTCTGGCAGGGACCGAGTAAATCCATGTGTGTGTCATGGGTAAACAAGAACTTCGCTTGCTGAGTTTCACTTTGGTTGAGTTTCTTTTTGCTAAATCCACAAAGAACACTTGCGTCATCCGCATTTCATGATTGTAAAAATTCAATTTGAAGAGTGCTCAACGCTCCGAACGAAGTAGGGGTTGCTAAAGGAAGTGCACACCTTGCCACATTAGCATAGCATTAACCTGGGCACCCTTCGTGGCACCTCAAAACTACGTATTGCTAGTTGCTTCCCATCGCTGTATTGTGAACTTGTTTATTAACATGTGACAATTATGGTAAACGAATGCAAATGACTATCGGAACATCATCAAATAGTAAACGAGAGCGAATGCAATGCGATCCACTTCCTTATCTCTGCCCCTGCCCCTGCCCCTTTGTGAACCCTTTTGGCATGTTATGATTTTCCCAACCGGATGCCAAACTGACACGCAAGTGTTATCCCAACTATTCGAGAATTATGCAAATTGCCATTGACATTGAGAGTGTAAAGTAGAGTCGGACGTGTCGGAACACCTGGGCAACGGAAGGAAGTGAATCCCTTGAAAGAAGATCGTCTTTCCCACAGTTGTCAAGACTAATGAACAGAATATCTCTTGGACTAATAATTATTGATCTTCATCGCATCTATTTAAAGTCCAGAAAACGCATAAGATGAGCACTAAATGAGACGCAAATGGAAGGCGACGATTCTAAAATCAATTATGAAAACAAAATTTGAGGTGAACAAAATTTAAGTGAGAATAATTTTAAAAATTGTAGCAACCCTAAATTAAATATAATATATAAAAAAAAAAGATGAATTGAGATAAGAGGATGATTTAACATCTCACCTGATGAGGAACACGAGACTCTTTTTTCTCTTCTTTGAAACATCAAAAATTAATGTTAAAAAATTTACAAGTATATTCATAATTGGATCAAAATTATTCGAATATTATAGGCAACTTAGAACTATTTTTCTTAAGATCAAAATCACAAGCTGAACGATGACCTACGAGGGCAGATCGGATTTGCTCAATGTGCTGACTCCACGGCATGCACTGCTCTCGGCCAGATTTAAGCAGAGTTTCGCCTATATAGCGCTCCATTCCCGTATGCCGGGTGTCATGCAGCAGGTTATCAATGCACTGCGTTGCAATGAAGAGCAGCTGAAGGTCCTTCATGGTCCGGAGGTTTCTAAAGATCTACGCATCATCATTGAGTACATTGAGCGCTTGAAGAGGGAACTGCAACGCGATCGCCAGTTCCAGCAGTTCCGTGGCAACGAACCGGATAAGGCCGAGTGGAATGCATTTATAGTGGAGTTGCCACTTCCGAAACGCTCGTACTTTCGCGGCAGTTGGCTGCACTCCGAGTGTTACCTGTACAGGCGCATAAACTCTTTTTTTCAGAATAGCAAACATTTGCAAAACTTTGATTACTTCGCTGATCTGAAGCAGGAGGATTTGAAGATTAGCGACCGGGCGATTGTGTGCCTCACCGAAGCCACACGGGATCTGGGCAAGAATTTCTTATCATTCAGTCAGCTGATGCACATCAACATGTGGAGCAATCGCTTCGAGATTCAGTTGAATGCTTTTGTCTTTGACACTCCCAATGATATTAAAAAGATCGATGTACTGGCTCGGGTGGCAGATCTGGACAAGCGACTGTTAGTGGATGATAGCCACATGGTGTGGGATTGCCTGATGAAGACCAATGGAGAGAAGAGCATCATTGTCGACTACGTCTGTGACAATGCCGGCTTTGAGCTGTTTACAGACTTGCTGTTCATAGAGTATTTGATTGACCATAATCTGGTCACCCAGGTGCGGATGCACGTGAAGGCCATTCCCTGGTACATCTCCGATGCGATGCAGCACGACATTGAATGGACTGTCGAATACCTGAAGAACTACAAGAATGAGCACGTCTCGGCGCTGGGCAAGAAGCTGAAACGCCTAATGCAGGAGCAGCGCATCATTGTTGCACCTCCATCGTATTTCTGGACCGGACCACAGTCCTTCTTTGTCATGTTCGATTCCAATATCGAGCTGTACAGAATGCTGGCACAGGCAGAGCTGATCATCTTCAAGGGTGATCTGAACTATCGCAAGCTGCTCGGGGACTTCATGTGGGACTCCTCGGAGGAGTTCATTACGTGCCTGCGTGGCTTCCGGCCGGCAAACATGTGTGCCATACGCAATGTGAAGTGCGAGGTGATCTGTGGCCTGCCCCAAGGCACCGCCGATCGTTTGCTGAAGGCCGATCCCACCTGGATGATATCGGGCACCTATGGCGTCATCCATTACACGGACAGCTTGAAGTGCAAATGCGATAGTCAGAATTCGTCGTGTTCGCTGGCTCAGAGGATGCAGCGATAGTCGCCTCAAGCCCAAGTTTCACTTGTCGACACTTACATATGTCCCGCCCGGGGAGACCAATACCTACTCCCCGCTCCAATTCAGCAATCAGCAGCTAACAGTTAAAATTTTTAGTGATTTTTTTGTACTCTTATTAAAATTTACAAATGCAAACGCAACTGCAACTGCTTCTGCACCTGGTCATGGGGGAGGGGGTGGGGAGCTGAGATATATCTTAATTTGCATATGGCTGGCAGCGTAGAAAACTCACAGTTCCCCAAAATAAATGAGACCATATTTGTCAGTGCACTTTGCCCAAATCAAACAGCATCGTTACGCCCACCAAGCAGGAAGGAGGCAGTTTTGCTTGGACTGTGCCACCTGCATTTCGCTGGTCAGAGCTAATCTAGACCTGCACTGCCCTGGGCCCGTAGGCCATCTTAAAGCCTGGCCAATTGGCTGAGTGTGACTAATGCTGTTGGTTTTATTGATGTGGCGCACATGCGCCGCAATTTGTCAGCGAGGAGCGCTGCCGGCGACCAGATCCATTCCTGGCGATCCATTGAAAAAGGAAAGTTGTGAAAATCCGCAACATGTGCCGCAACACACGAGTTAGACTAATGAAAGATTGCTTCCAAAAAGTGCAAAGATTCGATATTAAATATATTTTTGGGGTATTCAAAAATAATTGCTGTAGCTCGAAGCTGTTACTAACGAGAATGAATAAGCCGAGACAAATAATTTCTTCCTCTTAAACAGTATTTCAGTCAGGGTAAATATTACTTAATGGGATTTCATTATATTTGTTAGTTCCCATGGAAAAGTCGCTTGGTTGGTCAGTTCACAGTTCCCAGACTTGCAGTTGACTTGACATTAATGCAAATCTTAGCCGTAGGTGTTCCAACTTTATTCTCCAGCGATTTCTCAGTAATTCGAAACCTTTAAAATATGTATCAAAATTCGACTGATTGCAAATCAAATTCTTTTAGTTGATTGCACTTCAAATGAGCAGCACACAAAAGCCAAAGAAACCAAAATCAAATAAATCACAAAGTCGAATATTAAATGCGCATTCCCACAACTATTAGGATGGCACAAATTGAAAAGAGCAACATGAGGCCAGACCAAGACGTAACCAGAAAATTCCAGTGCACACAAAATCTCTGGTACAGTGCCCACTCCCGAATTGAGCAATTAATCAGCAAAATTACAGTGTTCTCTGCTGTGTTATGAAATGGAAGTGAAACACAGCCAAATATTATTTTCCCACCAAAACAAAAAAAAAAAAAAGCCACCCCAAAACCCAGCGATTTACTGCGCAGCTGCAGGATGAACACAAAGCCAGAGAAGCTGCTTCTCTCCACACATGCTCAACCAGCAATCAAAGCCAGCAACTGGCTGTTGTCCACTTTGTAGTTGTTGTTGTTGTTGTTACGTTTTTGCAGTTTTGGGGTGGGGATTTGGTTGCGCCCTTGAAAATAGCACCCGGCAAACGGCACCCGACACCCGACACACCAGTTAGCAACCAGTTTCCAGTCACTCGTCATCGGTATTCACCAGTTCAGCATTTACCAGGTTGTTGCTGGTTGCTGGTGCTTTTGTCTGATTTGGCCCGGGGAGGGTTGTAAACTTTCTCACCAATGCCTCCGCGGCCAGGTGATGATTGTGGCTCCGATTCCACATTTCCACCACCCAATTTAATAGCTTTAAGCTGTGCGCAGGTATGCGCCATTAAACCAGCTGGCAAACGAGATTCAACAACAATCGACTTGGAGTTTTTGGTTACTACTTTGCTTGGTTTGCCCCATTCGATTTGGGTGGAGTTGTTTGCCGTCTGCCAAAATTGCTGCTTAAGGCTTGCAACTTGCAACTTGTATGTAAGGTGCGATGACTGCGAAGCATTTTCACATGCTCAACATTAGATAAGCTGTGTAAAGATTTCCAATCACATTGCTTATCAATTGTTGCACCCCAACAAAAAAAAAAATCAGTTGACCGGATGCCAATCTACAAGTGCTTATAATGTTTAACTTCAAATATTGAATAATTATGGGTGTAGTTATGCTTTGATCGGGTCTGACTCATAGAATTTTGTAACTATAGACGAGCGTGTGAAAATCCAAAAAAAAAAAATCCAACAGAAGCCACTTAAACACAGTATTTTGATTTTAAAGTATTTTATGAAATTTTTATCAAATGTCAAACAAATATAAACGTAGGATTCAAAGTAAGAGATTTACTAGTGTATCAGAAGTTGATTAAAATAAACTAGTGTTATTTTAATAATATCACTAGAAGAACAGCAAAATTCAATCATAAATATATTATAAATATAAATATTATATTATAAATATAAATAAATATATAAATATTAACTATATCAAAACTATCATTTAAATAGCCTTTAATATGGCTTACAATTTCTTTCAGCTATCAAAATAAAGCATTTTTTTTTATCATATTCAAGTTTTTATTATTTTTCTTCTTATCTAAAAAAAAGACTATTAAGCAAATAATTTGCCTATTTAATTGGGGATTTTTTTGATTATGCATTTTGAAGCGTAATGCTCCACTTTTTAGTTGCGTCATCGATGACTGTGCTGTGGCAATTTATAAATGCTTTCATTGGAAACAATTAGGCTTTCAGCTGGTCGGCCAATCAGGAGGCGGGCGGGGATTAGGCATTAGGCAAAGTTGGGGCAAAGTTATAGGCAAATTAAAATGGAACTAACTTTGAGTGCAATTACGAGTATCTTGGCTTGTTGGGGGTTTTCTTCTGTTGACATAAACCTTTCGCCAAAAATGCCGCCAAAAGGCCTGGCTGACAAGTGGCCAAGAGGCAACTGGCAAA
Source organism: Drosophila fungiperda (assembly GCA_035042345.1). Taxonomy (NCBI): domain Eukaryota; kingdom Metazoa; phylum Arthropoda; class Insecta; order Diptera; family Drosophilidae; genus Drosophila; species Drosophila fungiperda. The sequence goes on along the minus strand of JAWNLM010000293.1, from coordinate 731,968 downwards.
AAGGTCACAATTTCGTAATCAGCTTTGCTAGCTGCTTTTTTTGTGTGTGCACACGACGTAACCATAAGCATGGCTCCATGTCATCCTATATTTCACCAAGACACCAAAAGGCAGTTAAAACTGAGACGCCGATGGAGACTTTGAGGCTGGGCCAGGCAGTCGGGCAAGGCAGCCAGGCAGCCAGGCAGGCGAATGGCACTGTCAACTCTCGGGCGCAAACGATTGTGGAACAACGGCCAAGAAACAAAAAAAAACAAACACATTCGCCAACTGACCAAGTGGCCGATCCAACAACAACAACAACAACTAATAGTAGTTGTAGTAGTAATAGTAGATATGTGTATGTTCAAACGACTATCACCCGCTAAAATTCAAATTCAAATTTGCTTAAAAACCCAACGCCCCACCGAACACCACCAACCGACCGACCGACCCAACGACCACAAAAATTAGCCATCGTCTTGGGCGCTAATCTGGTTTTAAACTGCGACCAGCGACCGCTGCCGCGATGCGGGTGTGTACCACGCAGCCTGGCCAGTCCCAGACCCAACTCTAGGCAGCCAGACTGCACAGCCTGGTCGGACCGACGGACAGCCGGACCGATCACAACGTTTGGCCATCGCTGACCAACCAGTTTGTGGCACCCGCACCTGGCCAACTGCCCAACTTACGACTTGGCAGCCAGCCAGCTCACCAGCTAACTGCCCCTGCCCAGACAGCTGCCTGCCCTGCCCTGCCCTGCATAGACTTAGTACCAGCCACAGTTCCAGTCCTAGATTTGTAACAGGCGTTGTAAAATGCGTTGCTTCCACAAATTTTAGGAATTTTTAATGTTTTCATTTTTTTGGAGCGTTGCTTGTGTTAAATATTTACCTACTTAATTAAAGTTAAATAGCATATTAATGCCAAAAAGCATATTATAAAAATAATTGATTAATAATTGATTTTTCGCAGCAATTTGATAAATTTATTTAATGTTACTTGAATCGAATAAACTTATTACCGTGATTATAATTTAGTAATATTAGTAGCTAAATTCTAAATAAAATTGCTTTACAAATATAATCGAATTGTGCATTTTATCGAGGTGTGCAATTATTTAACTGCTTGTTAATTTTAAAATTAAAGATGTTTATTATGTTGGTAAATGTATATTTTATTCAGGCTATTAGCTGATTAGCCAGTTGAATTTACTTCGAGTAATTTGAGCTGTTATTAAAACCCGACGTGAAGATATAAAAATATAAATAGTTGTCTTTTGGCTGCACAATAAATAAGAGGAGCGACAAGTGCAACTAAAAGCTTTAGAGGATTACATAAAATTGAGGTTTATTAGCCATATAACTGAGTGCAGATGCAGTAGTTGCAATTCCAATGGTTACAAATGTATCCAAACTCCAATTATATTACATATGCAACAGATTTCTGTTCACACACACATACAAACACACACAACTGTATAAAAAAAAAAGTGCGCTGTAATTCGTCTACTCAACGCCAGAGTTTGATTTGCTGATTAGCAACACTCTTTCCGTCATATTCTGAAAGCCCAATTACTGCGGCCAACAAGACAAACGGCCAAACAGTTGCTGCTGAGACGTTGTCTGACGCTTACTTTTGCTTTTGTTTTTGTTTTGTATTGCCATTTGTTTTTTTTTTCTATTTTGTGGTTTTGGCCACGTGAACACCCTTATGCAAAACAAATCAAAACAGCATTAAGAGTCGTAAATCTGTGCCAAAAAAACTTAGCCGGCCAGCAACCAAGCGGTGTCGAGCAATATTCGACCGGCTCCTTAACAACAAAAGCGGCTGCAGCATGTGCCAAAGACCAGGCCCAAACCTCTTGGCCAAAGAGACACTTGGCCACTCGAGACGCCGACGCCGTCGTCGTCGACGTCGACGTCAGCGACGGCGGCTGCTGTGATAAAATATGAGACAGTGGGGCAGACAGTCAAATGGGTAATGCCAACATTGAAGCGGGCGGGTTGCGGGTGCTTATGAGGGGATCATGATTCAGTGTAAAAATAGTCAAAAAATAAAAAACAAAATAAAAAAAAATTATGCATAGAGACTCGTATGTATGTATGACAGAGCAGACATAGAGGTCCAGGAGTTTGTTGGTTATTACTGCATTACCAATGACAGCAGCCACCGCCGAGACGCCACCTACCGGTCGAATGAGGCAACTAACCTACCTGTCAGCCCAAGATATGAAAAGACTTCGATTTTGCCGGCAAACTCATATGCAGATACAGATACAGATACATATGTGGGTTCCTTATGCGGGGACTGGCAAAATGTCATGGATTTTTTGATGCTGTTTGTTGTTGTTGCATTTGTTGTTGTTTGCCCGTTTCAATATTTATTTATTTGCAAGTGCCTCGCGCAATGCATTAAAGGCAATAAAATAAATAAAAATTGAAATTGACTACGTCAGAAAATTTTGGCATTCATAATGCATGAGTTTTGATTTCTTAGCGACGTCAAAATGCCAACAAAAAAAAAAAGGCTAAGGAAAAATATCGAAATAGAAAAGACGAGTTACTTGTGACTGACTAGCAGATACCCTGTACTCACAGCAAACACAAAGTGAGCTGAAGAATTATCTTTAATAGATATAAAAATTAAGTTTAATGTAATTTTAAAATGTTGTTAAAAATAGCATGGCTAAAAATGAGTGATCTGATAAATATTTGTATCTTGTTAGTGGAAATAAAATAATTGTAAATTAAGTTGATACAGAAATTATATTCTCAAATTAATAAAAGTCATAAAGTTGTACAAAAAATCTTAAGTATTTATTTATGTATTAACTTATCCAAAAAGTAATTTCCTGTTCCATATTGTATACAATTGTAGGGTAAACTCCTTTGTTTATTTTACTAGAGGGTGCGTAAAGTGCAAGAAATCACTTAAGTTTGCTTTGAGTCGATTGCAGATTTATGTTAACTACTCGAGTTGTTATAATTGGTATATTAAATGATTTAAAAGCTTGCCAATGCGCCAACACAAACAGAAATCAATTGAAAGCACCAAAATCCAAATCCGCAGCAAGCCATTTATGTGCCACGTCTGTCTGTGGAGAGGGTGTAGGCAATTGGGTACCACCACCAATTCAAAAAAATATGGAACTCTGGCTCCAACAACAACAACGACTCTGACTGCAAGCTGGGATTGGAGTGGGGTCCGTCCTGTGCATGGAAACTGGCTTAATATTATTTATGAGCCCAATATGCGCGATATCACGTAATAATCACGCACATAAATGGCCAGTTAAATGCTGGAGACCTCTCGACTTGGAGCTGAGGCTGAGACTGAGGCTGAATCTGTGGCCAGTTGCATTTCATATTTCATTTCAAGTGTTATTTGCAAAACATGTGCGAGTGGGGCGCAAATAAAAAATTAAGTAATAGATTTTGTCGCTGCGATAACAAAAAAGTGCTAAAATATTTTAAAATGCGTCAAAGCTAATTTATAGGACACACTTAAAGCGAATTGGCCAAAATTGGACCACCGCGCGTTGCTGGCTAACTGTGTGCGTAGAGCCAAATGGCCAAAGCGAAAGTTGATCTTGCTTAAAGTTATCGACAAATCATATTGTGGGTTCACAAGTACTAAATCTATGATTTTTACACTATCTAATTCGATATATTTTATTGATTCTAAATGAATTATATTCTGCACTTTGTATGCATGTTGAAATGTTATTCATTTATAATTATTATTGGCAATTTAAAATTGAATTGCCTGCAGTTGTATGAATGTGTTTTTGTATATAAATAATCTTAACATGATTCACGTTTGAGGCAGATGGCCATTAAAATGTAGTCACAAAACGGGCAGATCAGCTTGTCAATGCTCCTCAATAGCAACAATGAATGAATGAACAACAACATAGCACAATTACAAGAAAATTGCCATCGATTCATGTTCATTGGATTCGCAATAGGCCGTCATCATTCCAGTTCGCAACCACATCCACATCCATGTCCAATTCCAAGTGAAAAGCGAGCCGTGACTGCCACAACAGCAACAGCATCGACAACAACAACAACAATTGTCCAAGTCGTAGTCGAAGACACAGTCAGGGCCCGGTCTGATGCTGCGAATGACAGTTGAATCACCTTCATTTTTAATGGAGACAAGTGTCAGTAATTTATGCACAAAGACAGCCAACATTTTTAGGGTAAAGGGTTGTGTTGGGGAGGGGGGGGAGCAGCAGTGGAAACTGCACAAACAAGCACAGAAATTGATGCACAAGTTAAACAAATTAAAATGGATTGTCGGCTCCAAACAACACCAACAACAACAACAACAACTACGACTACTTTGTGGCCATAACTGTGAACCTGAGCTCTGCAGGCTGCAGCAACAACAGACCAAAAGACCCAGCCTTAACCAGGGTCAGTTGCAGTGCGCGGGGTCAATGTGAATTGTGTGAAAATGACCGCAATGCTAGAAGATCAATTCCACGACTTGACGACTCCCACTATCTCTTTCTCTCCCCCCCGTCTCTCCATCTCTCTCTGTCTCGCTCACTCTCTGTCGATTGTAAGCGATCTTGGCACTTCATTATTCACGCGCGTGCTCTGTTCAAGGCTCGCGGAAATGTCAATAGCAAATCACTTAATTTGTTTGGCAATTTTCGCCAGATCTCTGCGAGAGCTGCGGAAAAAAAACGAATACACAAGAAACGTGTAGAAAATTGTTGGAAAGGAAAACAAAAATGCGCTCACGACGCCTTCTTCAACTTGGTCTTTGCTGGGGCCAAATTTAGCCAAATAATGTGGCAACATTATCCTTAACCCGCTTGCTGTTGTTGTTGTTGTTGCGATAATTTCGTTACCTGCCTGGGGGGATGAGTGCATCGTGCTTTGGGTCAATCAGGTCAATAAAGTGCTGCAATTGCTGCGAGCACAGCGAGAGATTTATGAGAATCATGTAGAGAGGTGCAAATATATATTCCAAGCCTCAAATGTCCAGTGCCCAAAAACTTCTACTTAATTCTCTTAAAGTAAGCTAAACTGGTCTGTAACCTGTTCTAGTTTCAATTTAATGAGTAATACTAACTAAGTTTTTTATGCATTAAATGGTTTACTTCAAGGTTAACTGAATAAGTACCAATTATATATAAAATTGTAATACTAAAAAGCAGTTAAGTATTTATAAGTATTTATAGTAGCGACCAATGTGGAATGTGTGGAAATGAGGAGGAATCCTTTACTCCCATCCTATCAGAATGTGTCCTCTTAATCACAAACAGATACAACATCATAGGGATGCATGTAATGATATTTAGAAACATATAAACCCTCTACCCAACAAAGATTCTGGCATTCATGCAGAAGCTGGGGTTGATGAAGAAGCTATAAGCTCAGAAGGAGGCACATTAGATCTAAAAAGTCGCACTCCAGAAACCCGCAATTTATAATAATAAGCAATCAAATCCTTTCCGTAGTTAATCTTTTCAAAATTCATTAAATTTAAAAAGCTCTTCTGAGGCCGAAGTCTTGCGATAAAATGTTTTCAATTCAGGATTATTGGAAAACTAAATGAGAATGTCGCTTTATGGTACAGTAACGGCAACCGTGAAAAGTTCCGATCAAAGATCAGCATTGCACCACCAGTTGGCCACATGTCGGCACAGGCACACACACACAGAGAGCGTGGCACACCCTTAACAGGCACACACCCCACACCACATACACCCACGTCAGAATCGAATGTCGCGTGGCGTTGGTCAGCCCACAATGGAAGAGGAATACGAAACTTGGAGATGGCAGCCATGCGATAGGGAAAGTTGCCCCCATCCATTGCGCGTGTCAGAGAACAACAAGTCAAACCGGAAAGCAGACGAGTTGAGTTCGCTGCGGGGCAGGACCTGCATCGCAACTGGGTGCACTGGCAGGAAGGTGGCGCAGTGGCAGTGGCACAGTGGCAGAGTGCTGAACGTGCAAAGTGTGGGTCACGTGTCGCATATTAAGAATTGAAAGAGCGCTCAAAACGTATGTCAAAAGTGTGTTTGTATGTGGTGCAAGGGTCTGGTCTGGTATCGCGAGGGCGAGGGTGGGCAGGCACCCGTGACGCAGACAAGTTGCAACCCTCTCCTCATTGACTTTCGACCAGTGTGGCCAGCCATCAAATTACAATGTGACTGCAACGTCGACAAGTATTCGTTGTACGAGAGTAAATAATATCATCAGCGTTTGTCGCTCATTAATGGATCGGCGTTCAGTCTCGTATCGCGGGTGGGGCAGGCCAACAACCCCTCGACACGTTGCTATTTAATTTGGCCTAATTTAATTTTCGCTGGTAGCAATTTGGGTAACTTCCAATCAGCAAAGTTTCTTTGGCAAAACTGCATCACCCGACCGCCCGCCAGCCCTCAGCATTGTGATTTGACAATTGTGGGAATCTTTGTTGCCTTTGTTACAATACAATATGGTAAATGTCACTGAGCACCCACCCTCCGCCCAACCACCTCCCCGCAGGGCATGTGAAACATGTGCAATGATCCGTGGCCCGCTTCCTGTTGCCTCCTCGTGTGGGAACCCATTAGAAGAACTATCTCTCTTCTATCCCATTGTTTGCATTTGGCAGTCAACTCGCGACCCGAAAACATTTCTCAATTGTTGACATACATCATCGACGACTCGTAATAATTGATAACTGTTTAGTCACTGTCTGATTTTCCCAAAAACCATTCGAGGGGTCAACTCTAATGACACTCGGTTCCCTTAATTGTTCTGACTGCCTCTATTTGATCAGTTTGTAACTGAAGTGTTTTTACGGGTGATGCACAGCGGCTAGAACAAATCATTTTATCCGGCAGCGTGGGAAGTTGACTTAACTGTTCTTCCATAACACTTTATGATCAATAAGTTTTGGATGAAAACCTTAAGGTGTGATCAAAACATGGGAAATTTAACAAATCGAAAAATATAGAGGAAGTTCATTTGGAGAATTTCCAATAAAAGTTAAAATAAATAGTTTTATATTTTTTATTAATTGTAAGATTAATTTATTGATAATATGCCAGATATTTATTGAAGTACCGAATCATCATCAATCACACATTGGAATTGACAGCGCTTTGTCATTGACTTTGGTGTTGTCGTGGTGCATCCCTTGACCTTAGTTTGATTTGCAATCCATGGCTATAAAATTAGCTCTTAATGTCGCTGGTTTGAGAGCGCTCATTAGACGCCAAATCTATGCATGCAATTTGTGGCTGAGCTGAAAAACAAAAAATCGGAGCAAAAAATACCTTTAACCCTAACCACGGACGTGGAGGGCACAGGCATAGTTAAATGGCCACATCGGAAAGTTGAAGCCATTACAAGCCATTAGGGGGAGAGTCCAGGTACGAAACAAAGTAACAATGGGCCAGCAACAACAAATGGAGCAGCTAGCAGACAGGCAACAAGAAGAAATGTTTAAAGCCAAGTCCAAACTAATTTCAACCACCCTCAGGTGATGAAGACAATTAAATATTCGTGATTTAACGATCACTTTGTAATGCTCCAACTGTCAGACGACGACGACGACGACGGCGGTCGCCAAATCCCCAAAAAGCAGCCAACATCCAACTTCGAACTCCAAATTCCCATTTGAGACAAATGTAAATGACTAGCGGGACGTCGGATGGTGCCCTAAAAGTTTCTTGGCTCCGATAAAGATCACACAGTGGTGGACTACGAGGACCACAAGAACTAAACCAAAGTTGAGCCAAATGAATGTTTTTTTTTTTCTTTCGGCTTTGCTGTTGCTCATCACGAATTTTCCAGCATCAGCTGAGGGAGTTGGGAGTAGTAGTTCGCTGGAAAAGCCCCACACCGAAAACTGTAAACAGGTTTCCTTTTTTTTTTGCGCTTTTTGCATTTTGCCAATTTGCCTATCAACAAGCGATCGATTAACTACGCCTACCAGGCCAAAAAGCGCTGCTCTTGCAACGAGCTCCTCACTGTTCCACTGGTTGCAAAGTCAAAATGTTAATAAATGCAGCCGGGCTTAAATTGTGGACAGCAGCTGGCTGCTCTGGCGGGGCTTACACGGTTCTGAATTCTGCATTCTGGATATTTTTTTTGGACGGCGGTGACCCACCCACAAGTACGTGGGCGTTGTTTTGTGCTTTTCGCCCGTTGATGTTGATGTTGTTGCAGTGGTCAAGTTCATTTCTGTTGCGACGGCTGCAGATTCAAATCAGGTGTAATAATTCTTATTGGCAACGCTTCAAACTTCAGCTCCAAGTGGAAGTCGTTTTAGACGTTCCTACTGCCTGTTGTTGTTAGAGAGTTCTCTTTCGCTCTCTCTCTCTTTCTCTCTCTCTTGCTATTTCTTTCTCTTCACGATTTTTGATTGATCGTGCATACTAAACTATAAATCCATCGTGATACATTGGGGCGATCAGGCGAGGCTACGACGCAAACGTCGCGTTCACGTCTTCGTTACTATTTTTTTTTCTTCTCTTTTTTTCTTCTTTTTTTCTTATTTTGCATTAGCAGCATTTTTGCCCAGTTCCGTCGCCAGCGGAGCAAAATTTTCATATTAGCAGTGCATACAGCAAAACCATCGATCTAAACTAGAGATGGGCGTGGGACTGATTTTTGTAGTATTTTTTTTTTATACAAAATAAACGTTGATAAACATGAAAAGCTGGACACTTTATCTAGATAATAATACAATGATGATTAACTTAACGGCTACCATTAATATATAATAAATATACTATTGCAAATAAAAGAAATTTAAAATTAACAAAATAAAGCATACAAATTTTTTTATTTTCTTATTTATTAATTTTGGTTTTGCATAGCATAACCACTCACAGAATGCTCAATAAACTCACGAACTTATCTCTAGCGTGAAAAGAATGTCATTTAATTCCCTGTATTAATCAGGGCTCCCAGCTAATGCAGACCGTTAATCGTTCCAGTATGCACTTTACACGCCTTTTACCTAATTTTGGGCCTTTTTATCGCACGCAGCTGCAACAGCAGCAACAGCACCAGTTGCAGCAACAGCAGCAGCAGCACCCCAAGACTCCCCCCTATGATGCCGAGTTTTATGTGCCAAGTGACACCAACGACGCATAAATATCTTGGAGGCAACAACTAATTAGTGAATATCTGCCATCGAATGGGGTAAATATACGAATGTTGCGTCTACCCGCCCCTTCCCTTAACCAACATGTTGCTGCTGCTGAACAAGGTGTCGCCCCATTGACAATAACTACAACAGCAACAACAGCAACAACAACAAGAACAAGAACAGAAGCTAGAATAATGTTAAATCAATTCCCTTGCGTCGCACTTAACTCGCTCCCCACTTTGACACACATTGCGAGAGTATTTTTGGTCTGGCCATAGAGAATTATTGAAATTTGTATATCAACGCTGAAAAGACCTGGAGAGATCTCAATACTGAGCTGAACTGAACTGAACTGAACTAATCTGATGCAGAAGGCATTGGCATTATCGCTTGGCATTAAATGCGCTTAAATTGATTCCTTCAAAATGCCATCAAATTGCCGACGTCTGACTTTGATTTTTATATGCGTCTCATCTTTGGGGCTTTGTCACCTTCCACGACGCTCCAAGAGGGGGGTTTGCTGCACGGAGACAGAGAGAGAGAGAGAGAGGGGGTGGCATTGGGATCGCGAGTGAAACGTTTACTGTTTGCCATTGACGGAATGTCTCGTGCAACATTTTGTTGCACTTGAATGCGTATTTGGAGCGATGCTCAAAGAATCCGTCTGCTATCGTAAAAGTTGTTTTTATTGTTTTATTATGTATTTGCACCGACTGGGAAGCCGTAGATATTCATCCAGGGAGTACAGGGAAAATTTTTATGTGTAACTAAGCCAATTTCAACGATTACGAACCATCATCGGTGTGTTTGCAGCCAACAAAACATCAGAAAACACATTACGATACAAGAGGGCTAAGACGAAACGTGTATGGGAATTCAATTTGGTCATATTCCACGTCAAACATGACATTTATATTGAGATGGACTAAGTGCATGCATCCGGGATCGGTTTTTGTTACTGATGATATGAAGTCTCAAATATTTTTGTTTTGTAGTTGATTTTGTTGCTTGAGAGATTTAGCTGATTACGTTTCAAATGGTAGATGAGATTTGGATAATAATCAAATTATATGATGAAATAAGACTTCAGATAGATCTGTTATTTGGTAAATAATTTCGTTGTTAGGATGCTTCCGAATAACTTGTATTGTCAAACTTATCCTTTAAGTCTACAAATACTCAATTTTTGTGTTAAATATTTAATTTAATTGAAATTTATATAGTATTGTGTTAATATTGTTTTTTACTGAGCTCAGCACATTGATAAACATCATAAAAATAATAATGTAAACATCTGTTGTTAACTCATTTATGTAACTAGTAAAAGTGAAGGGCTGTCAACCCCTTTGGACGTGTTAAACGTCAATGAAGATGCCAAAATCAACAGCAACAGCACCAAATGGTGGACGAGGAGTGCGGGGATGGAGAGTACTAATAAACCCGCTTGCAGCCAAATGGAAGCAATAAATAGTAGCCATGCGCATAGGGGTAGGGTTAAGTAGGGGGTGCACGGGATGGCGCAATTAAACAGTGTAAAATGGAAGTGCAGCGACAATTACCAGCACATCGACTCAAAGTGTGGCAAGTGAGCGCGAAAATTGGAATTGAAAAAGAAAATAGCAAAAGAAGGCGGGGAGGGGAGTCAGAGTTGTATATATGTACTTGCCTGATAAAGGGGTGGTCTGTCTGACAGTCTGATTGGGTGGGTGCAGTGCAGCAGTGGTGCGGCGGCGCCGTCTAAAGCAAACAGCATTAAATGCTCAACACGGTTTAGGGCAAACAGGACGTTAATTAATGACGCGCCTGTTGACTGCCAGCCCTAAATAAAAAAACGGTTGACAAAAAAACCCCCACAAAACACATGTGGAGCAGTGGGGGGTGTTGGTGGGGAGTTGGGAGCTTTTGTAAATGGGTAATCGGTTTGTGAGTTGTGTGCGGCCCATTGGAATATTTCACGTGGCACAAACAATGTGCGGCGTGTGAAAAATCAGCTTGAAAGGATGCCGACACGCCACGATGAGGCAGCCTGATTGCAGTTTGCGACATTGCCCCCACTTCTTGCAACACACACACACACACAGACACACACGTGTTGCAGGCTGACGACACTAAATCATCGCCAAATGCTTATGATTAGCGTCCCATAGGCTCGACACGCTCACTTTATGCGGGCTCTGTTGTTGTTGTTGTTGCAGTTGTTGTTGTTGTTGTTGTTGTTGTTGCTGTTGCTTTTGTTGTCGGTCACATTACACTTCCACCGCGAGTTAAGAGGCAGCTGTACGAGTATTTATCCATGTGTGTATATATGCATCTATATATAGCTGAGGCTTTAGCTTGTTGCATGCATTGCATACCTTTCTTGACATCGTCTGTTGTTTTTTTTTCTCAATCTTTCCCATTTCGTCGTTTTTTAATTAGAAACATTTGAAAGCTATTGTCATCTGGCTGGGCGTAACACTTGTTGCCAGCGATCATTGCCAGGGCCAAGCTAATGATCCATGTATATATATATATATATATATAGCGAGTGGGGAGAATCGGAGAACTCTAATTTAGGGCTGGCTGGGCTACGCTGGGAGCGAGTTTAGTGGGGAGTCAACCGACTCGGCTCACTAGCAACAAATGAGCCTGTCAGTGTTTTCAGAGTGCAGATAGAACAGATGCGAACGGTGAGAAGTCATCGGTAAAGCAACAAATTTAGAGAAAAGGCGGCATTGCTATAATTTTCGACTAGTTCACAATCGGCATTCATATGTAGTCCCAATAATTCGACTCTTCTTTGTATAGGATAGTAGATATTCAAAAACTTCAATAAAAATATTACCTGTTTAGATTATTAAAAATCTGTTCATCACATTTTATTCTTTGCTTTTCTATTATTTTTTAAAAATCAGAATAAAACATTTATTTACTATAAACAACATTTATTTCTTTATTAAAAATTTCTGCTTAGGCAAAGTTAAAAAGATTCCAAAGTATAAATTTTTAGCTTCAGCTTTGTTGGCATATTGCAATTTGAACTCCGCCCAACAAATTTTGTATAGGCCTCAGGATGTTTTCTAACCTTGACCAAAGCTCTGTGCCATTATCAACATCATCATCATCATCATCATTATCATAATCATCATCAGCATCTGCATCAGCACCGGCATTATCGCTATTGAGCAGTTTCGTTGGTTGCGCTACTTTTTAATTTTGGAACCTTGAACTTTTTTTTTTCTTAAACTTGCAAATTGCATACCAATAAATATAAAAGAAATACTAAAAAAAAATTAAAGCCTAGCTGCAAATATTAGTAATCAGCTACAGAAATCACAATCCAGCTGCTCGAAAACGAGAAAAACATCAACAACAAAAATAGACAAAAAAAAAAAAACTGCAAACAACTTCATCAGCACAACAATGGCTAATGAGTCAGTGGACTACAGATACGAATACACACTTGAATATACGAATATTCGAATAGTTGGATAAGTATCTGCTGGCCTGTGTCTGTCGGCATTCGACTAATAAAACCATCAAAGACATTAAACGTTGTGGGTGCCATTCATTTGATTGAACTCTGACACCACCGCCAGTCGCAATGTCTGACCACGACTATTAAAACAGCAACTCCAAACTTTGCAGTTTGGCTAAAACGGCAAAACGACAAAACTGCAAATGCATAAAACTAATAATAATAATAATAATCGCAAAACAAAAACAAAAACATTATGCAGATGATGCAAACGAGATACGAGAAGCGTTGCCAAGAGTTGCCAAACGTTCAGTTGCATCCATCGAAATATTATTTTTCCAGTCTTTTTGTCTTCTCCTAAACTGCTTGGCAAGGTCTGCACGTGCTCCGGAGCTCCAAAGCTCCATTGTACTCCGCATTGCAGTTGCATAACCTGAACAATTGGGCTCAATGGGACAACAAATCAAAATCAAGTCAATGAGTTTGAGGAAATTCTTAAAGACAACATTTGAAACGCCTAATCAAATAATATCAAAAACAATAAACATGTTAAAAACAGCAGTGAATATCTCACAACTATGCAATACTCTGTTCCTAGTTGATAAATATATCTGAAATGAGTCTTGAAGAGGAAAATTGTGAAAGGAAGTATATATATTCTGGATTTGTAAGCGATGATAATGAAAAAAAAGCATTGCTTAATGATCATATTGGTTTTCTCTATGTATATATTTAGATATGATATATTTTACTTTAACTTAAAGTTGTTGTCTTTTGCCAAAAGAGATCCCTAAGTCAATAAGCTGTCATGAAATGGATTCAGTTCTTGTATCATCTACAAATTTGTTGTATTAATTAAAATTTCAGTAAAATTTAGTTCAACACTTTACAGAATTTATTCTAAAAGATTGATAAATTGTGCTTAGTAAATCTAGTAAAACCGATTAAAATAATGTTCACTTCGTTTCAATAATTCACAAGTGTATTTAATTTTCGGCACTCGACTTAAATCGATTCCTTCTTGTTCTTGCTTATAATTGTGTAGCCATTTCAATTTCATTTAAGTTTGAGGCGCCTGCGGGTTGTGTCGACTGTCGACTGTCGTCTGTCGTCTGTCGACTGTCGACTATCGATTGTCGATTGTCGGTTGTCGCAGCGAGGCAGGCAACGGCTGATTGCCGTTTTTTGATCGGCTCGCGATCATAGCGGGCATTGTTTTGGCCAACTGTCTGAACGGAACTGGCAACTGGCAACTGGCAAAGAGACTCCAAAGAGATCGTTATAATTTGGCTTGAGGCGCCGCAGTTGCAGCCGCCGCGTCCTTCGCAGCGAGTGGGTGGCTGCTTAAAGCATTTAGCTTGATTTTTTGGCTGGTTTTCTTATTTATTATTTGTTATTTGGTTTTTTGCGCTATTTGATTTAAATTATAATTTTATGTAATCATGAAGTGGGCCTGTTACCCATTGCCAACTGCCGACTGCCGACTGCCAACTGCTGCTGTTGCTGCTAGCCTCAATTAAATGCACGTTTTGTGCCTGCTACTAAATGCAATCGTTTATTGATTATTTGATCATTTTAATTGCCTTCTTTGCCTTGGCCAACGTGAGAAACGAAATTTGTGAATTAACTGAAAGTCAATCTGTATCTCAAACGATTTTAATACAATTTAATAATACTTAAAAGTGATTAAATCAAGTATTTTGAAAATGACAAATTCAAGTAAATTGTTCCTTAATTAATAAGTAATTACGATCAAGAACTTCTTTAAATAATATATTAAAAACTAAATCTTTTTAGAATATCATGACTTTATATCATCTGTCAATTTATATTGATCTTCATTTTCCTAGATAAATCATCCACAGTATATGTATATTTTGAAACAATCTCTGCAGCTGGAGCAACCCTTTCCAAAACGCACTTCCGATGTCATTTCTTAAGCGGCGCTTAAGTAGCTTCCTACTTCCTACACACACCAAAAACAGGTGTGACTTGTATGGAGTCTGTGAATACACACACACACATTTCCCTATTATGCTCAACCCCCGGCTCAAATCTCAAGCGCGTGGCCAACTTGTGCCGTTGTCGTTAGTCAAAAATAGCTGGGCGACACGACAGCAACATGAAGAAGAACAACAACTCAAGTGACACCTTTAGCAAATGCATCTGCACAATTACGAGCAGAGCAGAAAGTATCAGATTTCTGTAGAAGGCTGCGCCACCACCACCACCACCATCAACACACCAGGCACCACTAGGCACCACCAGGCAGCACCAGCAGCAGAAGCAGCCACCAGTCATGACAAACACAAAGTAAAACTCCTTTCTTTTCTGCGCCACTGACAAACGGCACATTGCACATGTCCTGCAACGGCAACAACTGCAACTGCAACTGGAACTGAGACTGGGCAGACTGTTGCACCAACTGACTGACTGACGGACTGTTTGGCTGCCTGCTGCACAATCGCAATCAGTCACCCCCATCAGAAAGGCAGCCGTGAAACAAAAGGCGTGGTCTGCATGTGTTGTTGTTGTTGTTGTTGTTGTTGTTGCTGTGCGTTATGCATCGAGTTGTTGTAGGTGCAACTGATGCTGGATATGTTGATGCTGCGGGTGCTGGTGCGGGCATGGACCTTGGCCTCGGTATTGATTTCAAGTTGACGCTGCAATATTTTCTTAATGAAAACAAACAAAAGATGCGATGGCGTTGGCCAATGGGGCAGCTGTCCAACAGCAACAGCAACAGCAGCAGCAGCACCCAGGCAAAGTGCGTGTTATTAATATTATTGGCCTGGCCCAAAGGCTGCTGCTGCTGCTGCTGCTTCCTTATGGCCACACACGAGTGTGGCAATACAGGCAGGCACAGGCACAGGCACAGGCAGGCGTTGTATGTAGATGTATGCTGCCAGATAATTTTTTGGCAAGCAGGTCGTGCCAAATTCCTCGCACACACCCCAACACACACACACATATGCACACAGGTACATGCAAACAGCATACAACTGTGGCCAATTTAAAACCAATTTAAAGTTTAATGAATTCATAAAGAAATCACTCGCTGGCTCTGCACTTTCAAAACATATAATCTGCCGACGCGTCGCGACGCCTCGAAAATGACTGCAAGAGTCGCTTGTGCATTCACTTGGACCTCTGTGTGTTTGTGTGTGTGTGTGTGCCTCTCCTGCCAGCCAAGCAGCCATCCCGCCGACTAGCTGCTCATGGCGTGCCAAATCTCATAATCAGTCAATAACTTTTGCCGCCTTCTGGTCGCACGTGGCGGCGGACTGCGGCGACCTCGACTCGGGCCCCGACTATGGGCCCGGTCCCGGGCCCCATAAGCGTTTCTTTATGTGCCCCATAATCGAAGTGAAATCAATGGCATTGCCTGCATACCATTAACACGAAAGTCGCTTGCGAAATCTCTGGGCCATCGTCAAGGAAGAACAAGGAATAGCAGCGGGGGGATGTGGTGGAGGGTTGAGGAGTGGGAGGCGAGCCAGATGTCTGCTGTAGTTGTTGTTGTTGTTCCGTCGCTGCGCTTTGATTTGAGTTAAACAAATTTTATATTCGAACAGATTTCCAGCATGACAGTTATTAATTGCAAATATCGCTTAATTCATCGCTTAAAAAGCGACAACATTCGCATAGTTCTGGCGTTGTGGCCAATCCTCCAAACAACCTGTAATCACGACACGATTCAGCCAGTCACCGTTACCAATATCTCTGTCTTTGGTTCGTTGTTGTTGGCCTGGCTTGTATTTAAATTATGGCCAAGTTGTTGTTGTTGTTGCTGTTGTGTTGGTGTGGTGTAGAGTGTCCGTCTTGTGTGTGTCTGTCTGTGTGTGTGTGTATAATTTACATGGTTGCATTCCATTGACACTGATCATCAGTTAATTTGTTTCTTTGTTGCATATGCCAAGGAATAAAAGTGAATGCGCATCGTTTGTTTTGGGTCTGTAGGACATTTGTTATCCACTTTGAATCATTCCCTGAATTTCAGGTGAGAAGTGGCAAAGCCAAGGCAGATAGCAGATGCCGTGGTATGTGGCAATACACAGGGTATTTACTTGATGAGGGTTATTGTAATAGCTCGCACAAAATATTCAGATGATATTCGGGGCTTATACAAAATTTATTTTAAATAACTGATTTCTTTTAACTGACGAAATGTAAATGTTTCTGGCTTAAAATGTGTTGTTTAAGTAATATTCGACAATAATCCAACTGGAAGCGGCAGACTCCAGTATTATGGGGTTATTTAATAGTAGCCAATTTATTGAAAATTAACTATTTTAAGTTATGTAAAACCAACAAAAGCTTTCAATTAATACTAATTTAAGGCAGCTTTGTAACTGCCAACAATAATTTTCCAGCAAATTTGTGCAACTTCAACTAGCTGGGGCAGGCTCCACATGCTGTCGACTCTGTGGCATAGATAAAAACAAAGGGGAGGGGGGGTGAAGAGGAAATACTTTTGTTTTGCTACGTAATCAAATCATTAGTGAAAGGTTTAAGGGCACTTGATCGATCGAGCTGCTCGTTAAGCTCCAATAATGCACTTAATGAATAAAAACAGTTCAAATATTTTCACAACAAACTCTGCAAACAACTCGATATCCCAATCCTGAATCTCTGCTTTGCTCCACTTCACTCCGCTGTGGTGTCTGGTCTTTGGTTGGGGGGGGGGGACTTAAAGATTGATTGTGTTGACTGATGGTGTTTGGAGTTGCATTGCGCTCTGCTGTTGCTTCTAAGTTCCAATTGGCAAATTTGAATGTTGTTGATGTTGTCGACAACAGTCGCCGCCAGTTTTTTTTTTTTTTGTGTATTTTTTTTTTTTTTTTTTGGTTTTTGGGCAACGGTGGCAACTGCCAACAATTGGGGAGCAACGATATCGTGATGGCCCCGTTTTATTGATGGATTAAGGGCGATTACGCGATCGTTGTCAGTTCAACGTTGCCCAGGCTGGCAACTAGCTGAAGGGCCAATTCGTTGTTTGCCAAAGACAACAGAGAGACTTAGTCAAAGACGAGACGGGGACATTGCGCAATCGATAATCATGGACGCTGGAGGGGGTGCGAGTTGGGATTGGAATTGGGAATTGAGCCGTCATGTCAGGCGGCAGTTAATCAATGCAGCCAAACATAATCAAATTAACTGCCACAGAGAAGAGCACCAGAGGGGACAGGAGCTGCTCCGCGGAGGAGGTGGGGTGGCAGGCTAAAGTCAGGACTATGTAGGCCACAGCAACAATTGTTGTTGTTGTTGCCGTTGCATATTGTCTAACAATCTTGTAGCTAGCTTTGGGGCAACAAGTGATTTGATTGCCGCTGCTGCTGCTGCTGCTGCCCACTGCCCACTGGCCCAGGGAATCTTTTTGGCTCAGTTCAAACAAGTTGCTGGCGGGGAGTTATGAAGTAATGCATTATAATTTGGCCAACCAATTGGCCCCGTCGAGAGATGCACCTTATCCAAAGTTGCTAGTTGCGAGGCATGTTTGTTTCTTTGGCCACCGCTCACTGTGCACATTTTCCACAATTTTTCTCCTGCTTTACATAATTGTGGGAAACAACCAGCGGCCTTAGTAAGTAGGCTAAGGTTCATTATGGCATGCCGAGGCACTGACTCAGTTCACTTCACTTCACTTTGATTCTGATTCTGTTCTTTGTTCTCTGTTCTCCGTTCTCTGTTCAGGCAAGGCTCTGGCTCTGGCTCTGGCTCAGGCTCTGGCTCTGACTCTGGCATTTGATAAATTATGCTATCGAGGCACAGCAAAGTGCAGCAAACTCCGCTTGCCCACAGAGATATCGCTGCAATATCGGACAATCGACGTGATTAATACACCGGCCAGAACCACGATGGTTCATCAGAATCACCTTCCCACTCTCGCTCCCCATTTACTTGCGAGTAACCTGTTTCCCAGCACTTGGCGCCTGATACACAAAATGACCTGGACACACTCTTATGAACCAAGCTCTTATCTCATTAACCACTTGCACGCCCTAATCTGTCGTCGGATTGAGGTCACTGAATCCTGCCTTGAACACACGGTAGGAGACTCTGCCGTCTACAGCCATTGGTGACGATTAGAATATATTTGTGTAAGTGTGCGAGAGATAACCCTGATCAACCCGATAAACAAAATCGATTACAATATTGAAATGTCATAGAATATGACGAACCACGATCGGGAGAGCTTTTTAATCAAAGAATGGAAAATTTGACAAGCTTTTGTTAATAAAGTTATCCGGTAAAAAACAAATTTAGTCGTTAATTATTATTCTTAGGTTTATTTTAAATTTCTATGTTAAAACTCTCAACGGTAAGCGATAAATAAAAGTAAAGCATTTAAAATTCGAAATATAAAATAAAATGAAATTTGTGTTATTCCTGTTTGCGTTTCAGGGTGCTGCTTGCAAGCACATCTTCGGTTTCTGCCACCGATGCTGCAACCGTTGCAGACTCAGGCACAATACTAGCCATTGCGATCTCATTGACACAGAAGTGTGGCAGATCAGTAAAAAACCCAGTACGGAAAGGTGCCCCGTACGTCATGCAGCGTGGGCAGCTGTGGACAGTTGGACTGGACAGTCCGGATCAGCGCTGACTGAAATGAGATGATAGGAATAACGTAGAAATCTTACCCATCTTCGATTTCGTGCAAATCATATGGTCTATATTGATACATCTTCCTGTACAAGCACTGCAAGTGGTGGGCCAAAAAAAGGATGGGCACAAAAAATAGACCGCAAAGAAGAAGACCCACCCATAAACCGTTCTAAAGAATAACATTAGAATAAGAATAATATATAATAAATTATAATATAAATATTATACATTTTGACTTACCATAGGATTGATCAGGCGCTCACAAACCATGTCCACAGTACGATAATAAATATACGAAAGTGGAGCGCATTTCCCGACATTATTTTGGCACTCGCCGATTACCATTTCGATATAATTATTAATTTGTTCGTCAACATAAACTGAGACATTTCGTCGTAATTCTGATGCGGTTTTTTCGCCCTTTTCTTTCATGAAACTGGTGGCTCGTGTTGCCATTTCCTGCAATTTATTGAGGGATTCGTCAAATTGAGTATTATTATACAAGACGAGCCCATCAATTTCGAGCACTATTTTCCTCATTTCATTTATATGGGATAAAACTCTGGACACGACTTCATCGTATAATTTTTGAATGTTGACAGCTTCATTCTGAAGAGCGATTCTCGCCCAATCATATATACCCCACTGAGTCCATAGTTTTGGGTGTAATCGAAATATTTCTCTGATTATTTCTGTCAATTCTACTGGAGTTACATCGTCGCACAAAAACTCTGTAAACTTTTTACTATGATAATCCTTAAAGTTATTGTTAATCAGCTTTGATACTTTTAGATCTATATTGAAATTGGTCAAATTGTACGGAAAAAATATTAGCTCCGGCGTAGGCGAAATTAGAAGCTTAACACGCAATTTGTTTTCGAGATCATATAAATTTGAGCCCAGAAGTATACTAAAGATCGTCTCATTGGGAAAACACTCTCCAATTTCAGTTGACATGCGAAGTGACAGATGCTTCGATTGGTCTTTTCTCGTATCCCAATTCAGTTCAATACCTGAATCCTTGCGACTTAAAATCGATTTAGTTTGAGGATCTTTGAACGGTGCACAAGCTCCCTGGTAGGTAATCAAACCCATAACATAGTAAAATAGTCCAACTAAAATTACAATTGAGAACACGCTGAATATCAGCATTATGGCACTGCGAAAAAAAAAAAAGGAAACTGAAACCGAGAAATACAAAATTTATTTACCAACTTACATTAGCAGGAAAGTTGCTCCAGTGCTTTTCTTGCAGATCTTATTGCTATTTTTACGGTCACAACAGCCAAGTAAAATTGCTATTGTCAGGAAAATCAGAATCTGAAATGAAAAAATTAAATTGTTTGTTATTTTACTGTGCAACCAAATATGAAAAAGGAATTGACTTTTAATTACAATAAATTAACGATATATCTTTTCATGACTGTTGGAATGCATATTTTAAAATCAAAAACTTCGATTAACGAATTTACCATTAAGATAACCACAAAAATCATATTATGAAAAATTTTTCGGGCTGAGCCAAATTTTTCAATTAGGTCTTGAAACGACCGGCTCGATATCACAGTTTTTGAATAAATTTCAGAGATCACATCATCGATAATTTTACGTAGGTCTTTTGATTCACCGCGGAAATATTCTTGGCCCGCTTTAATATCTTTGAGCAGTGGTGGAACAATAGGATTTACACGTGCCCTAACCAATCTTTCTAACCCGTAGAACCTGATTCCAGTGAAATTCCTTGCTTTTATTATTGATTCAATGCCTTTCATATAACCTTCGATATTGGGTAGCTGTGAGATCATAGGATTAATTAAACAATCTTCACTTAATTTAATTGTTACCTTGTCAAAGTGAAGACACGGTGAGGTATCGATAAATTGAACTTTCGATCTTTCTAAAAAGTGAACACAATCGCTATTTCCACACATCGAAATGGCAACGTAGCTTAAGCCACGCTTTACATCGCGCAAGCCTAGTAAAATATATATAATTTAGTATTAATAAAGTTAAAACAATTTATTTACCATCTACTAGTTGACTGCTGTAAAATCGTAGATCCGTTTGCACTCTTTGCAATCTTTTCATCAAAGAGTGCGCCTTTTCCATGTTCATCACAATGCGCACAAATTCGATCGCCGCAAAGCACTCAGAAATTTCCATCAGTTCAGAGTAGACGTGGTGGCCAGCCCCTGTCAAAAAAATGGAATATTAGCAACTAAAAATTAAACAATGGTATTTATGGATTTACCATTTAACATTTTCGTTAGATGATCACTCAACTCATCATAATTTGTTCTAAAGAGATGCTCAATGTGTCGGTCAGCATCCTTAAGGATGGTGCAAGTGTCCTCGGTGCGACGACGCTTGAGAATATTTGACTGGTGAAGTCCAATATCTAGCAAAGAATGGTTCGCATATGCAATTATAAGTCCTAATCTGCAATAGTATTAAGAACATTCGAAATTATGTATGACTTGCATTGGCCTTACAAAATTCCAAGCATGAGCAAGACGAGAATGACAGTCCAGCAGTGAAATTTGAGTGCATCCTTTTGCTGCTCACATGGTGGACATCCTTTTTTGCAACGCCGACACCAGATGCAACAATAACATACACTGTAAACAAATCAAATATGATAAGTTATTTTTGTCTAATTTTAGTATACTTACGCGATGAAAGGTGCGATTATGATGAGAACGAGCAGGAAAATAACCCACAGACAAACACCCCAATACTGCGAGAATAGACTGTTCCAATCGTTGGACGCCACCTTGGGTCCCAGGGAGAGGATATTCCCGATGTTAACAACAACATAGCCTATATCCACATAGCTAATAAGTTGTGTTGTTCAATTTCAATCACTTACCAGGCAGTATTGGCTCAAGTTGATCGAAAAAAAAGTGCACCAATTTGTAGATAGGACCCATCGCAAACATGGAATAATTGGATTCCTTGGTGTACACAGCTTGGGATTGAAATGCGCTAAACTCTGTATTGGGTAAGTCACCAAGCTTAACATCTAATTTGGTAATATTCCAACTACTGAAAGTGTTTTTCTCGCCAAGCGGCGCAAATAGGTTATTATAATCCAAATCAATGGAGTCATTCTTGACGCATTTAGTAGACTCAATTAACATGTACAAAACAAAACCAAATAATATCAAACTTGGTTGCCATAAGATCCAATTGATGGTCTTTCCTGTATTCGATTTTACAGCCCTTCGAATATCGTCAGACATTCTTATTTTACTACTTCTTGATGCAAATATAAATATAAACTTAAATAGTTTGTCAATAATTACGCGAATTATAACTTTCAATGTTACGCTAAATATTACAATAAGTTATTGAATTGAATTGAACAAACTGTTTACAGTTAAATCTGAAGTAAAATTATTTTTTCAAAAGTGTCAGTTACCACATAAAAATGTCACATTTTATAGTAAGTTGACAAGCTTAACTCGTTTTACTGCCAACCAGATAGCTTTCGCCTCATTTATATGGTAAATTAATCAACTATACTAAACATAAATTTAATTATAGTTAATACTACATTTAATTATAGTTAATACTAAACATAAATTTAATTATAGTTTATATACTACAAAATACTATACTAAACTTAAATTGAATTATTGTTGATATATTCTTTGGAATAGTTGGAGTTCAGTTATGGTGCTTTCTCACTTTTGATAATCCTGTACATGTGAAATTCTTAAGGTGTATCAAATCCTTATACGAGGTAAAAAGATCATAAGAGCTGACACCATATAATTAATTACAATATGTATGTGTAACTGTAAAAGGTCGCGGAATCTGAACAATTCAAACCGTTTCTCCATGATCTGCTCATCAGTGTAAGTATGCAAGTGGTGTATCCAAGTGGTGTATCCAAGTGGTGTCCATTGAAGCAGATGGCAGCTTTGCATTTTTTCTTTATTTTTTTTTTTTTGTTGCATTGCTCTTGCTAAATGTGACACTGAGGCTACTGTTCGTAATGGTGTTGGCATTAAAATGGATTACACATTGAAAAGCTGCTGCCTGCGCTTTCGCTCAGGCCCACTTCACATCGCTCCACTCCACTCCACATCTCTCCACTCCACTCCACTCCACTTCGCTCCACTTCACTCCGCTTTTGGGCGGGGAGATGCTGTTAAATCCATTGGCCTGACTTGGTTTGGCACCTGTGCTGTGCCGCTTTAACTGCCTCAACTGGTTCTGGTATTAAAAGGTGTTCCTTGTTGGTGCAACCGCCGCCACCACCCCCTTGGTACACCTTCCAACAGCTACCGCTCCTTGGCACGCTCATTCTCTGAAAGTCTCGGAGCTTAGTGCAAAGCGGCATTTATTCACGGCATTTCGATTTCAATTACGATACAAATTATCATTAATGTTGGAAAGTTGTTTTTACACAAGCACAACACACTAAATGAATAAAGAGATGAGGATATGGGGGGGGGGGGGTGCGTTGGTGGTTTAAAAGTGCTTTTGAATTTGAATTTGATTGAGTGGATTTGTGTATTTAATATGTGTATATATGAAAATAGGAATAGAATTACAAGTTATCTCAAACTGTGTTGCATTTGATTGCGTCTCATAAAGTGCCTGAAAGTGCACGATTCCCTTCACCTAACCCGTCCCCCTCTCTACCCACCCCCTTACAACGATAGTAGTAAATGCATTAAAAGCTCATAAAGCACAATCATAATTTCTATATCTGTTACGCTGTGCACCCAAAAACCACACCTCAGAATGCGATTTACTTGAATTGCTGTCTGCTTCTCATAAATAAAACATTTTAAATTTTTTTTTTTTATATTTTTGTTTATTTGTTATTTCCCATAATTTTGAGAGCGAAACGCATGTATATATTTACATATATATATATATATTGGTGCAACAAAAACAAATCACACACATCGATGATTATGATGAAAGGCATAAGCAATCGACACTAACCTGCGACTTGTCTTGGGCTCTGCTCTCCAAAGACCCAGCCCATAAGAACCGGACGATGACGCTTCCGGGAGTCGAGTCTCAGGTCTCGGGTCTGGCACGGGCACGGGCACGGGCACAAAACACGAGCAAGCGGCACCGTTATGCCTCATTGCCGCCGCCTGCCCGTTATAGAGACTGCTTAACCCCCCCTAACCCCATCGTACCCATAGCCAGATCTGCGATCCTCACCTTAAGTCAACGAATTGAACGGACAGCGCCTTAAAAAAAAAAAGAGACACTGTCAGCGTTTTGTATGCGGTGTATTGCGTACTTGTTAAAATATGTTTTCGATGATCGTACGTCTACTGCACCACCTCCTACCCCCCAACCACGCCTTTCCAACGAGCCCCTTCTCGCACACAGAAGATGACAGCAGCGGCAAACTTGGACCGTCGTCGGCGTCGACTTTGCCGGTGCGTTATTGAAGCGAAACAAGTGTTTAGTCACCCAAAGAACGCGTTGCAGGTAAAATGGGTGCTCCTACAGACAGACAGACAGACAGACAGACTGACTGCCCCGTCGCTCCACTGCACCGTTTCATTTGGTATGGAGCACACCCCAAAAGTGCCAGCATTTTTTTTTGCGTATGGTCCGTCGTCGACGTCGACGACGTCGTCATCCACAATTCTGCGTGGCCTGCCTTATTTGGTTAGGCTTCATTGAAGGTGCACCTTTGTTACGCTCAATGAGCGATCTGTTTGCCTGCTTCTTACTGCTCTTCTTATGTGTTCACCTCTCCCCTCCAGCTCTGCTCTCCTATAGCCACAGCTACTTTTGTAGGTTCTGCCTTTTATGTTCTGGTTCTGACCAGCGCCTTGAATCATCGCGATGCGGCGGGTCGTTCGCATTGGGTTTGTCTCTGGGTCACTTTTCATGTGTGTAGCATGTGTCTTGTTCTGTGTGTTGTGTGTTGTCCGGCTGAGAGGGGATCGCTAACTTTATATGCACGAATCAGAGACATAATTAATGTTGCAAGCGGTTTCCGGTGCCTGCTAATGGGTTAAAAGAGTCACCGTCACAGGTATGAGGTATTTTTAAATTATTCACTTTATTGCCAGTCCTTCGATTGAATCAGGTGAAAATTATTCAGAATTATAAGTCACAGTGACATATCATTAAGTTTGGGTTGTGAATTTTGCACAATAATAATTATTTCTACATATATTTAAATTTAAGTTTTAGTCCCACATAAACCATTTGCTTTCTATACAAAACTTCTATTTTAAGTCGAGCATGTTTCATTTGCCACAGCAATAGCAATGATCCATGATCCAAGTCAAAGATTTACGATCGTTTCTCATAATTTATGTTACAGATTGAAAGCGTCGTCTTCTCAAATACCTACGCAATTATCACAGGGCTCACCAATTCGAGGGCCTTACCTATGTTATATACCCCCTCTCCCCACCCTACAAACACACACACTTACAATTGCAAAATGATCTCGATAGTGTGTGTGGCAGCTGTGCTGTCCGCTTAATTTATATATATATATATATATATGTTATGTGTATCTGGCAGATCGATCTGGCTAAGCGCATCTCCCATAAACCTTATGACATTTTTATGTTAATGCAACATTGAGGCGGTCTGTGGCGCCGCCCGCCTTGTTTTTATTACCTTCTAAATGTTGCGTTAAGTCCGCCATTAAAACGATTGCCGTATGTTTACAGATTTGTCGTCATAATTGCTTTTTAATGCCTTATCTGTGGAGACGGGCTGCCACTGCCTCCTCCACCTCCTTCTCCACCTCCTCCTCCTACTCCTCCTCGCTTGAATTGGGAGGTGGCCTCATCATCATTAGGCCCGACACAACTCACTAGAAGCAGCCGCGTGCCCCGTTTAATTGTTTCAATGAGCTTTCCGTTAGAATCCCATGTCGCCTTTGGGGCTACCACACAGCCGGCCACCTTATCAACGATCTTTACGAATTTACGCATTCGATTAATGCGACATCATCGATGGGCATCTCTTGGTGGGTTCGGTCCAGCGCGTGTGAGACAGCCGCTGTGGTGGGAGAATTGCCTCTGTTTTCGTGTCTTTGTATGGGAAACCATTTGACAATAGCATAGATTTATCTGGATGTCTCTTTGGGTACCCATTTGATGCCACACAGCTGAGTTGATAAGCGCAACATTTAAATCTTAATGCTAATGTGAGAAGCGGAACTAATGCTGCAAAACTGCTGATATTGATGATCGAAGTATTTGTCCAAGTCATAAATATTATCGCGATAATATCGAAAATTAAATAAACGCAAACATGCCTAACCAGTTCAGAATTTCATCACGTATTTAAACAAACACAAACATATAAAAAAATCCTAATCTGAAGGTTTGGAAAGAGTGAGTGGAATTTACTTACTAATTTGCTAAAGTTAAGTACACTCCTTAAAAAAGTGAATTAAATGAAAAAAGTGTGTTTTACACGAAGTACCTTTTAATATTTACAAATGTGTAATATATATATAATATAATGATAGATTAGGCTTAATATAATACCTTTCAATACTATACATAGTTAAATCTTGTCGAAGTCCAAGACCAAGACTCAAATGCGCAAATTGCGTATATTTTTTTTTTTTTTTGCTCATTTTAGTGCTGTTTGTGGCCCATAGTAAGCTACCAGTTATCGTTGTGGTTATTGCTATATCATAAATCAATATGCAAGCCGCTTAAATTGCTTAATTATCGGACATGCAGGGGCGTCAAATTAACCCATATGAAATAAGTCATTTCGCTCGGTGTAATACACTCGTATTAATTTCAATTACACACAACATACAATGCAATTATGCGTTTTTTTTTGCGGGGGGGAATGAGCAGCGGGGACATAGAGCTGAACCTGAACCATGGAGCTGCAGATTGTAGCTGGAGCTGGTGGAGCGAGTCTGCGGCTGGGTCTCTGTCATGTATACCGAAAATCTGGCAATTTATGTGATCAGCGTCTGTGATTTCAATCAGCGCTTAAGTAACGCGACAGGGCGGGAAACGGTGGGGGGAGGAAGGCTTTTCTGAAAATTACTCAACACCTTCTCGACCAGCTCTCCAAGAGAGCTGCGAAAAGTCAACGTTATTGCGAATGGACCCCCAGACCCCGATAGGTTGTTTTGCCGTCTAAGCGTTTCAGATTTCCTGCCCCAGCGACTCCAACACCAGCCTCAGTTTCAGCTCCAGCTCCAGCTTCAGCTCCAGCTACAACTCTGACTTTGTGCGGTATGGCGAAAAAATACTTTAATTAAAGAACACCATAAAAGTGTCGCCGGTGCGATCGTAATTATGAATTTAATCTCAATTAGAGCGTTTATCTTGATTTTTCATGTGCAGAGAGCACACACATATGTGTGTGTGTATACGACTCGACTGTGTGTGTGTGCAGACTTGTCTGACCGGCAATTTGTTTGCCCAACGTTTTTTCGACCGCTGAATTTATTTGCATTATCCTGTATAAAAACGGCATCGGTCTGCGGGGCACGTTCCCAAAGTCAGGTCTCCGCTGACTGACTGTTTTTTTTTTTTTTTTTTATTTGCTTGGACATGTGCAAACACCTTTGTTGCATTTGAAAAGATAAACATTTTTCAGCGCGCTTTTAGCTGCGTTTTCCAGTTATCTATCAATTGCTCGAATTTTTACTCTGTATTTGATTATCGTCTTTTGCTTTTGTTTGGCATTTCAATTTGTCTCGAATCGATTAAATTGTCTTTTTGGCTGCATTGTTTATGGGTTATTTAATAGCTGCCGACCAAAACTGTGGACATAGATATGCATAGAGATATTAGGCTCATATCGATTCCAGTTGAACTTTAATGAAATTGAATACAATTCAATTTAATGAGTATTTTAAGCATTTATAATGGAAGAGATTTTATATGATTTTCATTAGTAATAGGATGTCATATCAAATATATATGTGTTGCATGCACTTTTGGCAAAGAAAGCTGAAGTCTTTTCATCATTTATCAAAAGAGTTCGAGCCAGTTGTGGAGCCACCTACTCTTATTCCAACTCGTGCTCCAAGTCATTGGAGTAACAGGAAAACGAGCTGCACAAACTAACGACTATTGGCTTGTAATATTCAACTATTAGTAACATTTTGCGACGACAACAAGCGCAACATGAAATGATCCACATCCACAAAGAGGCATCTGCGAATACTGTGGAGCTCAGCTCAGCTCTGCTCAGCTCAGCTCAGATCAGCTCCGGCTGTGCAAATTTGACGGCAAAAATCAATTTGAAAACGATTTAAGACGAGTCTCGTCTTTGGAGCTGGCAACGTCCTGGACCTGGTTATCTGAGCGTCACGTAGGCGTTGCCCGCCAAAAGAGGAAATGCCAATATGACACGCGCAGCAAGAGCTCCTCTAGCGGGTGGTGTGCTTGCTGGGTGTGGCGGTGGCGGGGGCGGTGTGGTGAAGGGGGTTTAAGCACTGCGTATCGTGTTACCAAAGCGGCAAAAGCGGCCGGCAAAGCATTAACCAGCTATCGACGCGCCGACGGTGACGGATGGGGCCAGGCCAGGCCAGGACGCCACTAGACCAGGTCTCCATAGTCAAAGTCGTCGTTGCTGCTCAGCCAGAAAGATAAGCGGCGACGCCGACGTCAAAGACAAATGCGTCTTGTGGGTTCAGAAATCTCCGAGATTATTACGATTTTCATAATAAATTGTGGCAAATCAGGCGCGCTGGCATTATAAGGCATCATTAACAACGACAACAACAACAGCAACAACAACAGCAACAACAACAACAACAACAGCAGGCCGCAGGTTAGCTTGTTTTGAGGATGAGGCGCAATTTTACACTGTAGGCCAAAGCGTTAACAAGTTGAGCCTATGACGTTGCACGTCGACAAACGTTGTTGTTGTTATTGTTGCAAACTCATAACTGCAAAACGAATGAGCGGGCAAACAAGTGGGAAGTGCGTCCAAGCAACTCTGGCTAAGACTGGCTAAGCTGGGCATTGGCCTCGTGCCGGCCAAAGATCAAGCCACCAAAGAAGGCGCCTGCCTGCCTGCCTATGTCTTTGTGTGGTGCGGCCTGGTGCGTGGTGCTCTGGCGCTCTGTCGGTTTTCAGTCTTTTGAAGTGGCACGCGGTGCGGTGCGGGGTGTCCTCCATTTAAGAGCACAATGTGTGCGCGTTGATGACGCCAAAAAGCGCCTATGTTTTTGTCTCTGTGCGCGCAACAAGCTGGTTTTGACTAACTGCGCAGATCGCATACACTTTCAGCCAAAAATCGACTATTTAAAAATTATTTTATAAATCCGAAAGAACAATAATTGAGTGAAAATATAAATTATTATCAAAAAAATGACTTCTGTCTAAATTATCTGCGCTTTTTGAAACTATCAAAATTATATGTTGAGGATTTTATTCTATCATCTACATGTTTGCTTAGGTACTGGATTATTATTATTACTATGAATAAAAAATCTAATTTTTATTTTTAAATAAAAATGCGAAAATGCAGATGTAGTCAAGGATTGATTTAATCTATGACAAAACTGGAATACCCTTTGGTGACAGAGTATAATAACAAGAGCGTCGCATGTGGACAACATCAACGGCATCTATTGGAGCAGAAATGCGAACCCACCTAGGAACCACTATGATCAGAGACTCCAAGCTAACTGGGACGTGGTGGAGTTCGCCTTCAGCATCAGCATCAGCCACGGCTTCAGCTGGGCACCAAAACTCAGCCATGTGCCGCATTTACTTGTCAATTTGTTTTTGGTCAACGTTTAAATAATGAACTCATATTTGCAACATTCGGTCGGCTGTTGTGTTGCACATGCGGCGCATGTCATGTTGCATTATGCTCGCGAGTTGCAAGCTTGCTGGCTGTTGTTGCTGCTGTTGCTGTTGTTGCACACAGAGTGAGAGTTGGGGCCTCTGCACTTGCCGTAACTCTACCCCAGGAAGACTTTTGACCGACCGCAAAACTAGGAAATGTCATTGTCTACATCACTGTGAACGGGGTGAAAAAGATTGCGGGGGGGGTGGCGAGAAATGTGTGCCAACATGGAAAACAGTTGGATAAATAAGCCAACTGCGTGCTGCGACCA
The DNA here is from genome assembly GCA_035042345.1 of Drosophila fungiperda. Classification (NCBI taxonomy): domain Eukaryota; kingdom Metazoa; phylum Arthropoda; class Insecta; order Diptera; family Drosophilidae; genus Drosophila; species Drosophila fungiperda. Next base: position 701,750 of record JAWNLM010000293.1, on the reverse strand, counting down.
ATTCACGAATATAAAGCGGAAGTTATCGAAATTTCGATCAGTAAAATGCAAATTGTTAAAACAGTGTAGAATTACTATTTGAGTAATTGAGTCTGTTAGTCAAATCTTCAAAACAAAAACTGCAATTCTGTAAAACTCGAAACTATTTTATCAACTTTATGTAGAGCTGTCAGATTGTGGGCCCTCCCATTTAACTTCAGGCCAAATCACATTCCCTGGACAATTAATCAAAAACTAACAGCAGATTAACTGCAAAGATATGAAAAACTTTGACTTTGAACTATATATTTTTTTCTTGCTTGCAGACACTCAACTAAAATTCAAGAGTCTAGTCGAGAGTTGCCAAAAGGCAACTCCAATTATATTGGCGATATTATCGGGCGTCGTTGGCGACGCCATCAAATGACAGTTTGTCGGTTCTCAGCTTGGTGAGGGGCTGGGGGGGGATTTGGGACTCATTCGCATAATGCTTATGGCGGAACGGGCAATCTATGCAAAATTATTGAAATAAAGAAATCAGGCAATTCAGCTGTGAGCTTTGGCTTGGGGGCGTTTGCATTGTCAAAGCGAAGTGAGTAGATTTCAATTTGTTAATGCGGGGCTTGAACCTGGACTTGTGGACTTGGTGGACTTGGCCTGCAACTGCCACTGCAACAAAAACAACAACAACAACAACAACATGCAGGCGACTGGGGACGGTGACTGGAATGGGGCTTGGCCACTTGTTTGCATCAATTTGAATTTTAATTGAAAAGTCTGTCGAATACATGCAACAACAACAACAACAACAACAATAACGCGCCTTGGAATCTGGCGCCAGCATTTTGTGGCGTGCTGCAGTGGCATGTGGGTGCAATTGGATATATAGCTGCGATATAAACTTCGATATATATGCCTCGATTCGATTACCAGTTCCGCTTTGCCGTCGTTTTGCAGCACAGGTTACAGCCACATTTAAGGTGTTAATTTGCGTTTCTTTCCATTTGCAGAAATGTAAATTTGTTATTTTGCAAACAAGCATTTGATAATTAATTGCATTCACCTTTGATATGCAAATCTCAAGAAATACAAATCATAATTAAACACAGCACATACAAGAAAATTGTCATAAAAACATTGTTTATTTACTTTATTGAGTTCAGATTTTCTAGAGATATAAACCTATGATTCTTGACTTGTAGAAAATATTACATTCTATATATTGAGTATTACTGGGTATTTATTTATTTATTATTTATATATATGATTATATTATATATTTATATTATTTTATTTATAGTAACACTCAGAAAAGGTTTTGTGAAGGTGAGGAGGAGTCCTCTACTCACAGCCTAACAGAATGTGTCGTCTTATCCAGGAAAAGATGCCACATCCTAGGGATGCAAGTTAACCTTAACCCATCAAAGATTCTGGCATTCGTGCAGAAACTGAGGTGGATGGAGGAGCTATAAGCTCAGAAGGGGGACACAATAGACCTAATTGGTCGCATTGCAGAACCCCAAATTTATATATATATATATGTTAATTATATTATTATTATTTATATATATAATATATTATTTAACTATCAGAGTGAGATTAATATCTGAACTATATTTAAAAAAAATAGTAGATTCTTCTAAGTATACTTATAGATAAACAAATGTTTTGTGTTTAGAAATACTCTGAATTAAATCAAGCCACTTAGAAGTACCTAAAAATATGTTAGAAATATATATTTAAAATTAATAAGAAATATTTATTTGTCCAACAAATTTTCAAACATTATTTGAAATGCACACGTTCTTTTACCGTCTCTGTTTTTTTTTAAATATTATTTTTCTGTTCTGTTCATTTATCTTTTGTTTTTTTTTTATGTAAACCCTTTAATTAATCGTTATGCAGGGCAGAGAACCCAACAACATTCGACCGCTTATCAAAACACTATCAAAATATATGCATCCATAGCCAAAAAGAGAAGAACATGGAAACATGCAAACAGACTTACAGAGTTGAGTTGAGTCGCCACTAATATATGTCGGACACACCCAATAAATTCTGAAGAATGCACAATCCTTTTACCAATTCCAGGGAACAAGAAGAACAACTGGACAGGGGCTAACAACTGCCCACATGGATGGAATGTGTATCGCGGGGATAATGAACCCCAGTTTACAACCGAAAAGTGAAGCGAATGAATTCATTAGGGAAAATTACGGGCCACAGCATTTGGCCAACTGTTGTTTATTTCCAAATTGATGAAAAGTGAGCTATGGCCAATGGGCCCACAACTCGTAATGCACCCACTCCACAACCAACTACCAACTTGGACTCGAACTCGACGCACGAACGGCACAGGACCGAAGCGTGTCGTGTTAATTGCCACTAACTAAGCGAATGAAAGAGAAACTCATAAAAAGAGAGAGAGAGAGAGCAGTAGAGAGAGTGTAAGAGAGAGAGAACCTTATCGCGCAGTGCGTTGTTTGATAGGCGTGGGGCAGGACCTGAAGCCAGGATCTAAACTAGCGCCATATGGTGCACAGTGTGGTGCTGCTGTTGCTGTTGTGTCCTCCGCAAAGAAGATGTATCTATTTTGGCTGCACTGAAATTAATTACGAACTGACCAAAATTTGATGAGGCCGCCGACAGCCGGGACTGCTCTAAGCCTGGCCAGAATGAAATAATTGTTGAACTGAAGATGCCGACACCTGATGTTTGATTTGATAGCCAAAGGGCGATCTGCCCACACAATTTACGGTTTCACTTTCAGCTCTGAAATCAGAACAGGTAGTTGGACCCGGCCAACAGCCGGACAAACAGTTGTGCATTGAGTAGATAAATTTAATTGGCCAAAATGGACACGTCTTAAAATTTTACAAACTGTTAGTTTACGATGTGTGGCGCACACACACTTCTGTGTGTGTGTGTGTGGCTCGTAAAATGCATTTTAGTGAGTTGCTGGAGGAGGGGGAAGGAACTAGAAAGGGGACTGTGCAAATAGTTACTACGGAAACGGAAGAAAGTCTTTCATTCAGTTAGCCCATACAAAATAGCAATCCAACTCATGCATATTTCAATAGTCGGAGCACAACTCTATGCGCGTCATCCAGTTGGATTGGAGCCCATGGAGAGAGATCATGAGTCCAACTTCTGTTTTGCATACTAATCAGCTTTTTTTGTGGATGTTGTGCTTTCTTTTTGCTTTCTTTAGCATGTTGCTGTTGCTGTTGCGAACACATGTGTCGCGTTTAACACGTGAATGTCTTGCAACAGTTTTTAGCATATATTTTCATAGCAATTTATTGAATTGCATGGTATAAACTACCGTTCTATGCACTTTCTTTGGTTTGGATTAAAGTGAAAATTCCGAGAAATTGTAAACAAATTGCAAAACACTTGTACAAAATTGTGTCCAATCCAATTTGGTAGTCCAATTTGAAAACAACTCTGCGAGGTGGACAGTTTTTTTTTTTTTCCTATTTTAAGAAATGCAACTCAAGTCGAGCTTTTGCAAGTGTTTACTGAACTGAAGCTGGATTTTCATCATTGGAATTTTCTTCACAAAACAAGCTTTATATTCGTTCTATCCAAATAAAGTTAGCGATGGGTAGGCCCCCTCCAACAATTATGCAAAGAAAGTTCCATACATAAATAATTCTTGTGGTTCTGATTTTCTTTTGGGGCGTAGGCTTTTTTTTCTTTGGGTGTCTCAGCGATTGCTGGCGCTGTCAATCATCACGATTGCTAGTTATTTTTGGATGACAACGTCGGATCGCATCTTTATCGTTTTGTGAGAGGGCACACTTCCATATGCGATACTTTTTTTTTTTGTAAATGCTACCGCATCGATTTGCGTGCGATGTGTGTCAAGTAGATGCAATCGCGCGGAGCAGCAATGGAATCGATTTGCCTGCAAATTAACGATTCGGATATGCTGTGAGATCGCTGCGGGCGCTACTTTCTACCCTTTTTTTTTTGACTATAGTTTATGCAATATTTATTTTTACTTCTTTTCGACTTTTTCTGAAATTCAAATTGAGCCGAAGCAGATGCGCACGCCCTTTAAAGCAGGAAGTAATTGCTGTTGGGTGGGCAAAAATTGAGTTAAACTGAGATGGCGTAGATCGCTGACAAAAATCATAGCCACAATTAACCGTTGAAGAAATACCAACTTGTCACGGGCAATCAGTGTGGCAAAGTCAAAACCACGATCGCCTCTGCCAGCAACTGTTGTTGTCGCCGATGTCTTCTGGACTCATTGATCATGTCGCCAGCGCGTCCCTGACGATGATGAGCATAGGAAACACAAAACGACATGTCAACTATAACCACCCATCGATCGACGACGTTTTGCAATGACTGCAGCGACCAACAGCAACAACAACAACAATTACAACTGCAACAGCAACAGCAACAACAACAACAACAACAACAACAACTAGTAACGACAAGTAACAACATTTATCAACGCTTGGCGATCTACAGCAAAAGCCAAAAGACACGAAGCACATCTTTAACTGAGCAGCAAAGAAACAGAGATGAGCAACTTGAGGAACTTTCTTTAGGGCCAACTAAACAAATAATATTGATCTATATTTTAGAACAGCTAAAAGCCAAATTTAATTTGCCCTTATATTAAGCAATGTCTACATAAATATATATAAATAAAAATAGTTTTTTTTTACTATAGTTTTACTACTATTATATTTTTGGTATTTCTATTCTAATCTAGTCAGCCTAAAAAATAAATATATTTAATTCTTTTTCCAGATATACCAATACACAATAAGCAGTAGTTAAAATAATCTGTATAATTAATGTTGATCAATTACTAACTATTTTCCAGCCCTTTTCCCAGTTTTTAGCACGACACGCTGTCATCGCTGGGCGAAGATATCTGGCAACAAGTTGATGGGCATGCTGGAGATCAGACTGGAACAGGGACCGCAACTAGGACTGCGACTGGGACTGGGACTGGGACTGGAGCTGACTGAACGACTTGCACTTAGCGACAACTAACGCCAAGTTTGTTGTTGGGTCATGTAACTCGAGGCGCTGGGCCTAGAACCTTATGCGGTCTGCGGCTGTATCTTTACAGTTAAGGTCGCTCACACCGACTAGGATGACTAGCTGGCTGTCTGGCTGACTGGCTGACTAACTGACTGAGTGACTGACTGACTGACTGGCACTGGCTTCGATCGCTGACAGGTTGGCAGCAACGAGAGAAACGGTACGGGCCAAATGAGTGTCGGACGCTGCAAGCCACAAGCATGTGGCATATGCATACTCGTTGACATGGTTGGTGGAACTGATGAACTGAGTGGAAATCGCATCGGAAAAGTTGTCCACGATGTCAAGCGTCGCGTCGTGGCTGCTCTGTCAGCTATAATTTCTCCATGCAGACATTTGATTTATGCGCTGCGATCGAGTGACGATCATCATCGCTCACTTGTCCAACTCCAAGATCCTAATATCTATTGCTCCACATTTGCGCAGCGATTAAGCAATATGTTTTTTTTTTTGGTAATGTTAAAGAGTTTGGCACTGCCAACAGCAGCAGCAGCAGCGGCAGCCCCCACATAAGACACCCGTTTCCTTTGCTGGTCTGGTCTTATCTGGCGATCTCTCCACTGGCGGGGGTTACGAAATCTGAATCCAAATCGAAATCGAACGCGAATCGCTGCGCTGACTTGCGCTAGAGAGTTACCAAGATTAATGTTGATGCTTTTTCAATTACAACTCTGGCAGCATACAAATTTGGAGTAAAACGTAATCGTCGTAATCTCAGACGTCCTAAACGACGACAACTACGACTCCCAGCTCCAGCTCCAGCACCAGCTCAAGCACCAGCACCAGCTCAGGCACCAGCTCTAACCTGGCAGGCTCTGAGTGACTGCCTAAGTGGCTGCTGTTGCTCTGACTCGTATTCGTATTGCATTTCCTAATGTTTGTTTTCCATGAGCTTTTTCGTCGAATTTTTTTTTTGCTTTCCATGCTTACCCTGTAGCCATTAAAAATGTGTTAAATGGGTATCATGTCGTTGAGCATGTGTAGGTATCAGATATATTGCTAAAGATTAACAGTCGAGTCGATCTATCAGATCTGTATATATGGTAAGCAAAATTAAGTATTGGTTTTGGCGTACACAGATCAAGAATATTTAATATTTTGCATATTTAAATGACATTTCAATACACAGAAATTGCGATTTCAATGGGATATTTAGCTATTTTTTTTTTAATAAATTTAAAGCAGATTATATACAATAAATTTATGATGCCGCTGGGAGCAGGGTATTTCAGAGTCGAGAACTTTCTAGATCGCTCCAACTGGTTGTGTTTCTCGATTTTGTGCTGTGTGACATGCGCCGCCGCTCACTGATTGCCCGACTTTGTCTCGATCCCGATGCCCGATGCCGATGCCTTCCTCCGATCTCCTTCATGATGGCAATTACAAATGCCGCGACTTGTATCATGGCCAGCCATCGATTTGTATGGCAACGACTCGTATGTTGTTTGCAAATTCGATCGCATCTTGTACCCGATTGAGTCGACTCGGGTTGCTTTGTCAATTGCAATTTGTTATCTGCTCCATGCTTGTGGAGGCAGCTCACATCTAAGTGGATCCACTGTCATCCCAGTTGTAGTTGTAGATGGCCTTTCTTGTTGTTTGTGTTGTATTGTTATTTGTGTATGTTGGTCATTCAATCAAAGGATTTGCACTGTAGCGCCTGACTTTCTGCGAAGATGAGTGCCTCAATGTGTACTTCAGTACTGATGGCACTGCAATGATTAGCTACGAGATTTGCGGCGGCAGGACAATGGCATGCAGAAGCCAGCCAAAAGGATGCCGCAACAATGAGCAAACAAAGGCGGCACAGATCACACGGATTGAAGCCAAAAGAATTCAACATTCAGTTGTGGGTCAGTAGGTGACGCGGCAACAAGCCAGACAACTGGGCGACAGGTATAATACACTTGGAGAAATTTCTACTACTTTTACAAATGAAAAAACTTTTCAAATAATTATTGTTTATTTTAATCATTTTTAGAATTTTCTGCTTGGTTGAAATCATTTGGTCAAATATTTATTAATTTATAAAGATTCATTTGGGTATCTCTGAAACATCAAAGTTTCTCAATCTTCGATTTTATAGTTGACATTTCTTTAAGTGTAACCCTGCTCTGCTTGAAACTGAAACTGACTTATGTGCATTGTCCTTGCGCTATGGGTTAGCAAGGTGTTTTCCCATAGCGGTACTCTCGTTGTCCCATAGAATATCCTTTTTCTTTATTGATTTTTTTTTGCAATTGCACAAGCGACGTGCTCTGATTAGCGCGAAAAGAGAGAAGAGAAAAAAATAGTACAAGAAATTATTGTCCTTTGTTTTGGGTGAGTTGTGTGCCAAGGTGTAGTTCGGGGAATGCGTTTTTATTGTGTGTTATTTATGGCCGAAAGGTGTTGCCATTGCTGCAAAATGTGACTAATATCTTGGTGACTATACAAAATACGTATTACTTGTAGATTGCCGCCTGGCAGTTGCTGCTAATCTCAGAAAGGACGTGACTGAAACCTGTTTCTTTTCTTATCAACATGTACACACACACACACTGAAACACACACACTTACACACAGGTAATAATAATCGATTTAAAGCCATTTGCATTATCAAACATTCAACAAATGTTTTAAATGTGCGCTTGATAAGAGGCCAAAGCGCCATTTGTTGTCATGGATATGGCCTAAATGGACACTAAACTACCGTCTGGATTTTAGAGTCTGGATTTTGTAGAGTGTACACTGTAAGGTCTACCGTCTGTCATGTCAATCAGACAGTTCAAATAGTGTTCGATAAGCAGCCGTCGTCGTCGTCGTCGTCCTTTATTGCTACGTCCATCACCTGCGAGAGGACGCATGCGCCGAGATCCTTTGGGTAAACAATTGGGCCAAAGGATTGCTGCTGCCAATCAATGGACAAAAAAGGTGCTGAACAATGCGCAGGAAACGTGTGCATTGCGAGCATTTCCCCGATAATGTCCTGTGGCAGCTAATTAAATATTTGCTTTCGCCAAAGGTGCAAAAATGTCTCTGATACGATTTGATGAAATTTTCAAGGGGCGGGTTAAGAGGAAGTGCCTCGACACACACATTGTTTGTCCCCCCGGAAAGGTGTATTCTGCTCATGCAGAATGTGATATTGTTATTGTCAAATGGAAGGAAGAGAGTATTAAATTATGGACACAAATGACAAATGCAACAAAGATTGAAATACAAGCAAATGAAATATGAGAATTTCTTTTTAAAAACTTTTACGGAAAAAAATGCTGCAAGAATTGAAAAATACTTTTTGAAATAATAAACACAATATGAATTTCTTTTGTAATTGTTTTTTTTAATTTATTTAGTTGTATAAAAATATATATAAGATCTTAAAAACTATCAAATATCTTAACATAAACATTTGCTAAACATAATTAAAAATGAGTTAAGTTTTAATAAAAAACTATTTGCTAAATGTTTTGGATTTGGTCAAATGCTGTCTGATAAATTGGGTTGGCAAAATGTACATTTGCCTAAGAGCTAAAAAAACTGTTAAGAACTCAAATAAATATGATATTAAACTAAAGACTTATAATAGTAGCACCGAAACCGAAGGGATCTTAATGAATCTTAATGATTTGTGGCTAGATTATTGTCTATTTGGTAAGCTGTGATCCTCGCCAGCGGAATGTGTCTGCTTTGGTTCAACTGCGTCTCTCTGTGGCGCACAGTCAACGTGGCCTCGTCCTTGGTTCAGTTTTGGAGCAGAGCCAGCTTAGACAATTGTAATGGTACAATTGGAGCTGGTGTGCTTGTTTAGCAGGGACATGCGGGAGAATGATTTGTGGCACACCTGGCAGGCGTACTTCTTCACGTCCACGTGGGTCTGCTGGTGGGCTCGCAGATTGGAGCGATCGGCAAAGGAGCGCGGGCAGTCGGGGCACTGGAAGGGCTTCTCGCCGGTGTGGGTGCGAATGTGACCCTGGAGCAGCCAGGGACGGGAGAAGGCCTTGCCGCAGATGGGGCACTTGCAGGGCAGCGTGTGGGTGCGGATGTGCATCTTGAGTGCTCCGATTGTGGTGTAGAGCTTGCCACACTCTTCGCAGGAATGCGGCTTCTTCTCCTGGTTGCACTCGGCAGCGGGACAGTGGAACTGGCGATGCTTGGACAGGCCCATCGAGGTGGAGTACATCTTCTGGCAGTTGTCGCACTTGTACCGATAGTTCTTGGCGGAGGCGCTGACGGCGTTGCTGCTGCTTGACCCAGAGATGTTGGAGGCGGCGGCATATGAGAATGGGGCGATGTTGTTGTTGCTGGAGCTGATGCTGCTGCTGCTGTGGCTGCTGCTGCGTGTCTCATCGAAGAGATGGAACAGTGCCGGCAGCGGAATGTCGTTGCGCACGGAGAGATCCTCTGGTTCGGAGCTGGCATCCGAGCCGGGACTCGATGGTGGCGTCATCTGCTGATAGCTGTACACCGAGTGCGGCGAGGCCATTGAACTGGCTGGCGATGGGAACGCAGCAGCGCTATTCAAATGTGGCTGATAGCTGCTCCACAAAGCGGAGATCGGATTGCAGCCAGCGGCGAGCACGAAAGCCGATTGATACGGATTCGTGGTGTAGCCGGCGGTGGCAGCTGTCAAACCGCGCATGTGTATATCAGTGGGTTGGTAATCCTGGCAGCTGGACTCCGCCGGAGGCGAGAGCAGCGCCGAGCTGAGCGGTGACTGGGCACGACGTGGTGTCTTCGACAGATTGAGGACATATTCACGCTTGGCGGGCAGCTCATAATCCTCAAAATCAATATCGCTGGCTTTGCGCTTGAGCGACAGATCCTGTGGCTGCTCCTCCAGTGGCTGCACGGCAGCTGTGGCAAACTGTGAGCTCTTGGTCAAAGCCAAGGCCTCCGTTTGCGGCAGCTCCTCCACGAACACAAAGGGGCGCTTCTTGAGCGGACAGCTTTTGTAGTTGGTGGCCATGTTTAAAGTTTGAAATGTGATGATTGTTTTTGATGAAGATCGGTTGGTTTTTTTTTTGGTAGCGCGTAATTCCGTAGCACTGATGATTTCTGAGAGTTCGAGATCGAATTTAGAGTTTGAGAGTGTTGCTTACTCAACGAGCGCTGAGGTTGCTGTGACAGGTCGAGGGCAGAGCGAGCTCTTTTATATGCCACGGGCACAGCTCTCTCTCTCGGGGCTGCTGCCTGTCCATTTGGTGGTGGTTCTTCTTCAGTTCACACACTCGCATGCACACACACACACACGCACGCACACACTCACGCAGGCAGGGCGCACGTGTACACAGCTAGGTAGCAACAACAACAACAATAACAACAACAACAATGCAACACACAACACACACGCACACTTTTCCCATACCCTTATTGCGTGTTTCCCATTTGTTGTGCTCTCCTCTCTCGCTCGCTCGCACTGAACTGGCGCAGCAGTTACCTGACAGCGCTCTCTCTCTCTCTCTCTCTCAGGAAAATACTCACACTTTGAGAGAGAATCCCTCTCGTAACCAACCGAGCATCCAACGCAGGCGCACCCTCAGCTATGGTCTATGGCTCAGGTATTGAGGCAAGCTCCCTGGCCTGGCCTGGCCTGTGGCACAGGCGCTACGATCGCCTCTCGCGATAACTTATGACAGCTTCGCGCCTGCAGCTCTGCTCTCAGTCGACCTCATCGTTCACAAGCTTCTCCAGTTTCCCCGCACATCCGTGCTGTAATAACTCGTCAAAGTAATCTACCAACGCGTCCCCTCCAGCACTTGGTGCGTTCTCGTCAAACTATTGCAGGTATTGTGTCAGCATCCATGGAATTTGAGTTTCGCTTTCAATCGCCTCGTTTCGCCAGCTCTTCTCCAACCATTGAGTTTTCTATTTTTGTACAAGCGCAGGCATTTTTCACGAGTCAAATTGGATTCCCGAACTTGCAATTGGGGGTAGTTTTTCCCATAACACATACACACACACAGACAGACATCTGCCACAGCGCTGGTGCCTCAAACTGGGGGGAGGCAAATTGAACCTGAGCTATGCTGGCATTACAATTGACATTGCACCTAGGAATGGAATGGAGTTTTATAAATAGATGCTATGCATCATGGCAACGCAACTGATAGCTCTTGGGTACACTTTACACTGAATTATTATTGCCAAAGTTCTAGTTCACTCTTAGATTACTCTTGCAATCCCTAAACTATTCACGTAATTTCTCTTATTGGGAAGCTTTCCCACCATCTTCCACCTTTGACTCGAGCTTGGCTCGTAAACAACCATCCCACATACGTTTGAGAGGCGCAAGATTTGCTATTGCCCATGTCCTGGCTGGGAAAACATTTCGGCCCGCATAGCCAAGTTCACACAACAGTTAAAATTGATTTCCCAGCCATCAAAAAAACCAAATAGCACGCAGATTCCCCATTCCGGCGGCCGTTTCCCAGGCCAATGTGTGAAGAAGAAAAAAACCAAAGTAAATGTAGCAAACCCAACAGTTTTGATAAACCCAAGTGTTGACAAAAAGTGCAAAATTCCAAATGCTAAAATTCCAATTCCTATCGCGATCACGTTCCTCGGGCTGACCAATCGCAGCACTCGACCTGTCCGTGCCTGGACATGGGTGTGATGGCAAATGCGGCAAATGTAAGCAACCCACATTTCTCACTTTGTATTTTCCCTATGACGGATTTCCCTTTTTCACATCACTCTCTGCACAACGGAAAATGTCCGGATGTGGATCAGCATTGGATTTAAAGTAATTTCCCAGCTTATCCAATTACGCAGTCAGCGAAATTCAAGCAAAACAAGCGACGATTGGCCAATCCACGACAAGACGCCGGGAATTTCACCCAGCCTCCTTATACCTGGCGGCTGACGGATTCCGGCCATTTCGGTTATTACGTGTGTTATTCCGCACAATTAACATCTCTCGGCATCTTCTATGCTAATATCGATGCGGAATTGCCCGCAGGACATCGCGAAATAACCCGCGAGATTCATTCATCAGGCGGAGAAACCCAATCACCCAATCCAAAAACCACTTAGCACTTGTCGTCCCGCAATTGTCAAGTACCTGCTGGGTTGTGAGCCGTGGTTAGTCCGCTCATTAGCATTAGGTACAGATTATGGTATCGCGATATTTCCGCTGGCCACACTTCATTCATCAGGTAATGCCGCGGGAAAACCCCTTCTTCCCATACCATTTGTACCATTTACCTGATTCCGTTAGGATATTTGCAGGTGCGTCTCTCTGGGTTTCCAGATTTTGTTGTAGTTTTTGCAGACAATGGGCCCGTCCCATTTTTGCACCTTGTCTTCCCAGCATTTGTTGCAGCGCACAATAGCCCAGGATCTGTATTGTTAGGAAAGAGCAGACTGGGTCAGCAGCTGAGCAGACGAAATGGAGCACATAAGGAGTATAGAAATTAGATTTCGCATTTCTACATATGTTTTGGAGTATAAAACTTATTTTTCTCTCGAGAAAAAATATAACTAAAAATCTATTCTTATGCATCTCTTCCTAGCAGACAATTTGCAAGTTTTTCAACTTCATTTGCCAAGTGGAATATCTTTGATTTTGTTTAAAATCTTTTGGCAAATGTTAAGCTAGTTTTTCAAAATTTCTTAAATTTAAATATCAATATTTATGTCTCCTTGTAATAATGAAAATATTAATTGAAAATTCTCTATCTCGCTCCCTCTCCCTGAACTGCAACATGGCCCGGTGCACTGGCACACCTTTTGCCAAAATAAAATAAAAATAAAAACGAAGGAGAACTGAAAAAATACCAGCAAAGAAAACAAACTATGGCCCAAGATATACGATGTGTGATGTCGTTGACAATGAATTGTTGATTACTACCTCCAGACCAGATCCTTGGAACAACTGCAGACCTGACGTCTCTGGTTGTTGTTGTTGTTTCTCTTCTTTTTTTTGCTCAGACAAAAGAACTTCCAATCCATAAATCGAAATCGAAGCCAGAAGAAAAAGAAAACAGGGAAGCAAGAAAATCACTGCCACGGGCCCTGGACCGGGTGCATTGCACAATCAATGAGGACCAGGACCTTATGACACAATAAGAGACAAAGACAGACACATAGAGGGAGAGATCGACCGACTGAACAGACACATTGGAGTAAATGTTTTGAAAAGCCAACGAAAGGAATTGCTTCCAGGAATCCACAGCCGCCGCCGCCGCATCGGCGTATCAATGTCCTTAGCCAGAAGAAATCAAAAAGTTGGATCACCTGGCCGTATCGAGTTTGTCTGTCTGTCCACGATTATGTGCGGGTGCCGTTTAATCCTTAGCGCTGCTACCTGTGTCCCATTGTTATCGCCAAATTGTGAATGACCCCGCAAGTCGACGCCAACCCCCAAGGAAGCTTCTCTTCCATTGCCACTTGCCATCTGCCTTCATTCCCGACTCCAGGTTACATTCGCGCAGGTTTCGTGCCTATTCATGCTTCGTTATCCTGTCAATGCGTCCACATTATGCTCATTGTGTGTCAGCGCTTTGTCATCGCTATCCTCATACCCATAATCATAGTCCTGCTACTTATCCTCCACTCTGTACACTCGGTTTTTTAGTAAGCTGATTTTGGTGTACACTAAGCGTGCTGTTTAGCCTATTAAATGTGTCTCCTAAATGAAGTGTGTAAATATTTTATAATTCTGTTGTGCCGTTTAAGGTCCACGTGGTCCACAGGAAACGGAAGCTATAAAAATAATGTGCTGCTAACAAGCATTTTTTTTTGGTAGGTGAATAAAGTTCATGGCATAAAATGAGAAGGAAATTAAGATTGTTTAATTATTTAAATTGAAGAGGTTTTTTTTTAAATGAACTGCTAAGCTGAACTTGAAATGTGATAATAGGTTTGGAATAACAAGAAAAAATTGATTGTATTTAAGATTTTGACGAAGGTTGCTTCCATTATAGATAGTCGAACATAACTCTACTAAGTAGAGGGTTGAAAGTAACAGAAGTTTAAAGGCTTAATGGAATACCTAATAATAATAATTTTAATAAAACCTAAAATTATAGAAAAACAATTATCAATAAAGCTGCATATGATCTTAAGTTTGCCAAGCCCACAATCCGAATAAATTTCAATTTAAAACTTGCGCAGTTGATGCAATCAGAAATCTAGTCAAAACCGAGCATTACGCCCATATTAACAGCATTTTTAACACCTTTTGGGCAGCCAGAGCCCAGCAGCAGAATCTTAGACCAAAATCAAAAAAAATGTTGGCAGCCGGCAAAGCAAAAAAAAAAAAAATAACAAAAATACCCAAAACAAAAGTAAGTTGACGGAAAAAAAAACTCATTACACCGGTCGGGACAGGCCCAACAATGCAAACGGGAAACCAAGGAAACGGCACAAGGATTGCATCTGCGTCGCTCAAGGCAGGCAGCACAAATCAGTTTCTGTCAACCGGGAGATGGTTACTAGGATGCCGATGCTTGGCTAATGCTGTTGAGGGTGTTGGCTTGCGCGTTGGTGGCTTCGCATTGACAGCTGCTCCTTTGGCGCGTCTCGTCAGCAGTCTTGGCCAGGGATTTTTTTGGCAAGACGTGCATCTGTTTGCACACACACACACAAATGGAGAGGTAGAGAGTCAGTCAGAGAGAGAGAGAGAGAGAGAGAGAGAGAGAGAGGGACAGGGCTTGTTTTGAGGACTCGGACGTTGACTTGCATCTGCGGGCGCACAATGGGCACACCGAGAATAATTCAAGCAAAAACGAACAAAACATTTCGATCGTCATCAAAATAATCACAGTCAGAGCAGGAGCTGAGCTGAGAAGGAGGGGAGCATTCGCCTCTGCTACGGGCATGTGACAAACAATAGTGCACCACCATCAGCACCATCATCAGTACCAAGACTCGCCAGCGCCTGCGCTTCCTTGCCACTTTTGGCGGCATGCCACCGCCGTCGCCGTCTCTACCTGAGGCATGTCCTTTGTTGATGCTTTGCTGCCTTTTGATTTTGCATTTGTTGATTTTCATATTTTCCCCTCCAGAGTAATGCAACCGCAATTGTTGTGCTCCGTTTTGTTTACTCGCATTTTGGCATGTGCACAGCAATTCAATTCAATTGTTAGGTAAATGAGTTTTGTTCCGATCTGCTCTTGTTCACTTTATGCAGATGCATTCCATAAGATGGAACACAAATTGCATAACAGCAGCTGCCCCAAACAGCATTTTTAGACTGTCAAATATTCAAATTCTTTTTGCAGGTGATCATTTCTGTCTTTCTTTGATATTCTCTGTATGAAAAAAATTATTTAATATTGGTAAACAAATTTCTCAATATCTTATTTAATGTTTTAAATACTCTAAAATATTCAGATAATATAGAATTTCCTTATACATTTCCAAATGCATTGAGGAAATCAAATCAACTATTAATCCAATAAAATGATGTACGACATTAATAATGTTAAATTTCTAATGATCTAAAGAGTTTATAAAAAAAAAACATTCCCATGAAATAGCCAAATGATTTCGTGGGAAAACCGGCAGCGTTGACCACAACAAACCCAAAACAAATCCTTCGGAGAAATTG
Source organism: Drosophila fungiperda (assembly GCA_035042345.1). Taxonomy (NCBI): domain Eukaryota; kingdom Metazoa; phylum Arthropoda; class Insecta; order Diptera; family Drosophilidae; genus Drosophila; species Drosophila fungiperda. Next base: position 686,167 of record JAWNLM010000293.1, on the reverse strand, counting down.
CCAATCCTTTGAATAGTTACCATAATGTGCCCACATTAACGAAACAAAAATTGGAAACATTTAAAAAAAAAAAACAAGGAAAAATGAAGATTTCATGGGAAATGCGCTACTTTATAACAAACAATATAACAATGAGCCCAGTTGACAAAGTCGCGTATTTACAATTACAAATTACACAAGTTTATCGAGCTTGACAAATGATCAGTGAGTGTCAAATTGAATACACTGCCCCGCCCCGCCCCGCCCCCGAATGCCCTTACCCATGGACAATCAATAAACGTGCTAAAGTGAGAACAATCAATCCAATCCAGCACGTTCTAACGATTTACATGTCAACTTGACAGACAGGCAGACAGGCAGAGCCGAGCTGAGCTGAGACAATAGATCAGGGATTGGAGACTGGCGCTATAAATCTATATATATATACTGAACATATCGAGACTGTATCGAGTGTGTGTGTGTGTGTATGTGTATGTGTGTGTGTCCAGGTGCCCATACGAGTTTCACTTTCATTTGTTAGTAGCATTTGACACCTTGTCGCACAGTCATTGCAAGTTGAGATAGCCATCTAAGGACCGAACCCTCCGTACCACTCTCTACATCAGTGTCTCATGTGTTGTGTAAACACAGTTGTGTCGGCTTTGCAAGTTTTTTTTTTTATGTGTGTGTCCCCCTCTCCACCTCAGACCCTCATCCTCATCCAAAAAATTTGATTATGCTCGCGTGATAATTATGCATGGCAACTTATCATCGCAAGCTTCTCGACTGCGTCTACTATCGAGCGATGACAATCGGACTCATTGTTTCCGTTTCCCACCATTCACAGTTGTATTGCGTCTTTAGAAAAATGCCTGTCTGCCTGCCCAGCCCCCCTCTCCAGGCCCTGCCCCCCCGATCGAACACCGGATCAAAATCCGAGACAGCCATCCAGCTGCGTAGCAGACCGTGTGGCTGGCACTAAATTTTATTGTTAACTACACTCAACATTTGTGCTATTTAACCTTTTGTGCAACTCTTATCGAAGCTCTAAACGAAAACCCACCGAACAGATTGCCCCAACCCCTCTCGCAATCCCGATCAGCGATTACTCCACGTGCGGGTTTTGTTTGCCTCGGGACAACTGGCCCTGTTTTTTTTTTTTTTTTTAAATTATGATTCTGTGCATTTCCAAGTGTGTTCCGATAATAACTGAGTAACCGAACCAGGTGGTAAACAGGGCAAAGCTTATTATAATATTGAGATTCCATCAAGTATTGGCTTACTTGAGTCAAGTTTTGAAGTATTCGAATTTTTTGAAAATCACTTTACATTTAAATAAATAAATTTAAAGATATTATATATTTTTTTCTGCTAGGCAGGCTCTGATTTATTACCCATTTTATTTTCATTATACATGTATTTTTCAGCTTGAAAATCTGTTAAAAATTGTATAAAACACAAAACAATAGTAAATTTGCATAAAATTAGTTTTACTTTGGCTTTCGATTTTCAACAAATATAAATAAAGTTTTGGCAATTCGATTATGGAAGAATATACCCGAGAGCCGTGCCCGTATCGCATAATGGATGACGTTGGTGGTGCCTTTGCCATGGGCGCCATTGGTGGCGGCTTCTTTCAGGCAATGAAGGGTTTCCGGAATGCACCACAGGGATTGAGTCGCCGCCTCATTGGGAGCATAACAGCTGCGAAGACACGCTCACCGTTGATTGCCGGCAACTTTGCGGCCTGGGGTGGTTTGTTTAGCACCATTGATTGCACTTTGGTGCACTTCAGGCAAAAGGAGGATCCATGGAATTCGATCATCAGTGGAGCCGCCACCAGTGGCATTCTGGCGGCACGCAGTGGCATAGCCTCCATGGTGGGAGGTGCAATTGTTGGTGGCATATTGCTAACCTTGATTGAGGGCGTTGGCATACTCATGACACGATTCTCTGCGGAGCAATTTCGCAATCCGTCACCCATCCTTGACGCAAATGATGATATCATGGATTCGGAGTCATCTAAGCGATTTGGTTTTGGTTCAGGAACTCCAAATGTTAATTAATAAATTCAATTTGTTTATAGACTAATTTGAGGATGGTCAAGTTTTACCAAATATTTTAATTGGTTTAGAAACATCTGCAAATTGCACTAAATTTCTGTCAGTTGACAATGTTTAATAATTATGTAAAAGCCATGTAGAAAATAATAATTAATTGTGTCTAATTTTGGTTCTGCAATTATTTGTAATAATTATAATCTTTAAGGTCTAATTTGACAGAAAGTTGTGATTTGGATATATACACACACGCACACCCAGAATACACTTGACACGCGTCAAAGGCAACCACCAGATGAATGTTATATTGGCAAATGTTTACCTGTTGCTGTCGTCGTGTTTACCTGTTATGGAGGAGACACTGCGTCTGCGCCGGCGCATAGAGTCAAGTGCCGCTCATTGGCCCGCTAGTCGGGGGTGTGGCAAGTCCTTTACAACCTGTGCACTCGAGATGACCACAGTTGGAAGAGATGTGTGTGCTGAGCAGCGAGTCTAATAATAATGATCATAGCAACACAGCTACTGGCCACGTGTTGGTCTCAGACTGTCTCCGTCGTCGTCTCAGGTACACTGCGAGTCACAGTTTTCCCAGGGGCTGTGCAAAAAACCAATAGCAAGGATTTCCCTCACACATGGACAAACGGTGGGAAAAAGTCGTTTTTGTGCCAACCCAGTTATAAAATAAACGCTATTTATGATAATTTTTGGCAATATCGACAGAGGAAATACCATATGGAATTTTTTGAATAATGGTCTAGACAGCTTGGTGCCCGCCTGTGGGAAGATCCTATATAGCACGAACCAATGTGCCCAAATGGGACCAACATATGCAACTGTGACTTGTGTGTGTTTTTTCTTCTTTCGATTCTTCTCTTTTCCCTTGCAGGCGCCGCTGCTCGCGTAATGTGTGAAATTTGTTCCTTGTGAAATCCCTCGGATGTGGATGGTACACGCCTGGACACGGCCGGCGCTACGGGAAAAGCACACAAAACAAATTTACCGTAGGAATTCACATCATCATGTGGCAGAGCAACAGCAACTGCAACTGCAACAACAACAACAACTACAAATCGCACCTACGCCTGTGGTACGTGCTTTGACTAGTTTCTCAACTTGGATTCTCACATGTGTCCATGTTGCATTCCCAGCACATGCCCTACGCCCTGCCGCGTCCCATTTGTTTTCCCAATTTCCAATTATCTCAGCATACGTTGCCAAAAAGGTAAAGGCGCTAAAATTTGTTTAGCGAGGCTCTGCTGGAGTTTCTGTTTTTATTGGAAACTTGGTTTTTGGCATGCATCAACCATGGGAACCAACCAGCCTGAGAAGTCGAAGGTGAGCAAGGCCGGAGCAAGGGTACACAAATTTATTACATATATTCAACATATAAGATATTTACCTTTAGTAAACCCTATGTAAATATTTTGCATATACTGATTATGTTTGTTTATTCAATTTTGTAGTTTTTTGGAATTTTAAATAATTTTATTTTCATGTTTTTTCTTATTTTTGAAAACATATTTTGCAGATATTAATAAAAATTAATGGCATGTAAAAGGTTTAGTTCTTAAGTTCTTCGACTGTTCGACAAGTATATAAAAAAAATAAAAATATTTTCTATCTACCAGTGTAAAATGCAATTAAAAATAAAGATTAAACGAATTAAATTAAATTATTAAAAAGAGAAATTACATATGTATTTTACTGGTCCCAGATTAAGTCTCTTTTATCTGAATACACAGATATAGACATATTTTAATTATAAAAAGTAGGTCATCAAATAATAAACAACAAAACTAGAATCTGTTATTTAAAATGCATTTATAATGATGATTGCCTATTGATATCGATTTGATTTACCCGACTTTCTAGAATGTACATTATAGACTCTAAGATCTTAACCCCTTTAAGTCTTTTCTTATAAACACATATATTCACATGGTTTCTCAAAACTTTACCAGGCTTATCAGTGTTGCACAGTGCTCGGCATCGCTCGGTCATCTCACACCTACGCCAACGCCTGTTTGAGCAGGCTCAAACTGACAGACAGGACACATATGCTGCGCATATGTTTTGGGCCAGTTAACAAATCAGCTCGAACAAAATAACACATTGAAAATGATGGGACACAGGGACTGAGAATGGGTTTGGGCACTGCGACACTGTGAAATGGTAAATGATTTTTGCATGCTGTGTCCGCATGGCGCTAAATGTGAGCCAAAGATTGGAAATTGTTTTTAGTTGTTTTTACCACAAAAACACAATTTGTGCCGTCGGATTGCACATAGAAGGAGGAACTTGTGAAGCAAGCCTTGGCACATGTCAATGTCAAACATTGAACCGATGCGCATTAAAGGAATTTTGCCGACTTGATGGCACCTTTCGATGTGACTTGCATTAGAATTGTGTTTGCATTTCGATCGCATTTCGTATGCTATGCGAATATCGGCGACAAATATCTCATGCATATATGACACACATTTCAAATCGATCTCAGTTCTAAGATCTGTGGGAGCTCTGCAAGCGAAATGCATTGATTATTTTGTATTTTGTGATCTTAGAATATTTTAGATGCTTAGCGCATAAATTAACTGAATTATACCCAAAAAAAAAAAAAACATTCGGTCAGGCGAAGTTCAAGGTGTTCCCATCTGATATGAGCTGACATATTTGGCTAGTGGAGTAACTACTACAAACCTGGACACGGCCCTGAAATAGCGCCTGGTGCAATGCACCCTATCCGAGAGTGAGATATATCTTTTGGCTGGTTGATATTGCAATAGTTTTGCGGCGCAATGACTTTTTGTGACAAAATACTCCTCCGCGTGACAATTTGGAATTTGCATACCGCATGTCGCATCGATAATCGTTGCTCAATTTTTGACTGCCGCACTTCATTCGCATGCAATTTGCGATCTAAATGTTATTTGCGTTTTTTTCCCCATTTTTTTTTCTTTTTTATTGAAGCTGATGAAATCATCTGTATTGCTATCATAGTGTGACCTTATCCCAATATTTAGAGCCAGTGTGATGCTGGCTCATAAATATAACATTATTTTCCACCGATATCAATAAAATGTAAATAAATAAATGTCTGATAAGATGCAGATTTTGCACTTAAGCACATTATGTTAAAAGTCAAAATTTGTTTTACTGAGGCATTTGGCAATCTTTATAAAGTATAAAAATTACTTAGAAATAAATCTCTAATCAATTCATTATTTTAGTCTGCTGACAAGATTAGTCTAGGTCAATTAATTCAAATCTTTTCATTGGCTTTGAGTACTGTTTGAAGACAAAGTTGAATGACCGAAGTTAATCAAATTTGAAAGTCGCCATTCATCATGCAAGTTGAACTTTCCTAAATGCATTTCATGAAGACAATCCGTTGATGCCTTCCCATTGCTCATCATGCACACTTTGTCTCCAGTCACAATAGAGTCCACAATCTACACAGTCAAGTCAGTCTACCCATGAACCTGATACTGAGATATTTGATACTATTGACTGTAAGACGGTGAGCGCAAATCCGTTACAAACTCGTGAACTCTTGGCTGCCACAAGAGGCAGACGCAGACGCAGACGCAGAAGCAGAAGCAGATCCTGCACCGGGCGGAGATGGAGAAAAGTTCGTGACATGGCATCAACAGTTTGTCATTAAACATTTCGACAATAATTTGCTTTGTGCTCGTATTTATATGCACACTTAAACGTAGTTTTTTTGTATTGTTGTTGTGTTATTTTTTATTCGCATTTTATGCGCTGACTTCCCGAATTGTAACCGTAGACAGTGGCAAAAGTAGGGGCCAGAGACAGAGACACAGAGTCGAAGAGTCAGTTGAAATTGTTATGGCAGGTAATTTACATAAAAGATAAGTGGAATGCGAAGAGGTACGAAGAGTCGGAGCACTCACTACTTACAATTCTGATTAGCCAGTTGAGACCTGCCTATCTCTATTGTGGAAAACCTCGCCACGAAATGCGCCTTTTGTTATTGTAAATACACTTTGTGACTTTTGGTTGCTTTTGTATCTGTCCGTCTGTCCGTCTGTCTGTCTGTCTGTGATAGTTTTTTTTCTTTCTCGTTTTGTGAAACTGCTGCTCTGACTTCCTAAAGGTATTAAAAATATTAAAATAGTAGCTAGGGCATATATACAACTTGAATATTTAGCTACTTGTTTGCTGTTTCAGTTGTTATGCAAATTCAGTTTTGGCTCAGGTTGCGTATACGACGTGTGTGCGCATAACACGTGTGAGCTCTTGACAGCTACCCCCCAACCACCTCACTAGACAATAGATGTTGCTGCTGCTGCTGCTGCTGCTGCTGATCTGGTGGCCAGAGAGGCAGTCCGACTGACAGTTAGGCAGTCAGGCGTCGGGCCCTGACCCGCTTAGTTAGCGTTATCTGCATCGCTCAGAGTCTGCGCCAATAAAACAAATTAAAGTCAACAATTGACGGCAGTTAGGACCTGAAGCTACTCGCCTTGAATACCGCCAACTGAGCAGACTCAAAAGCCAACCAAAAACCTAGACTCAACTGTGCTCTGCCTCCCGTCTGTCCAATTGGGCTTCTCTTATTATTTGTATTGCCATGCAATGGGTCCACTTTTGGCCTGGCTGCCAGCAGCCCGCCATCATCTTATCAGCGACCCCATCGATTTGGCACTGGTTAATGGTGGGTGGGTGGGTGGAGGGGGGTGTCGAGGAGTTGGGCAATAATATTTTGTTGTGCTGCAATTGTTTTGGCCTGTGCGCTTTGGAAAATGCAATTGCGTTTTGCGTTTTGCTGCTCCGACAGTGAATAATTTGCCATTTGAGTTCGTTTTTTGCGTTAACTTTCCGTCCATTTGCCGTTTAATTCGGCTTAATGACTTTGAAAAGCGCAAATCAAAACGCTTCCAGCCCTTGCCACATGAAACGACTAAAACCAAGAAGCAGCTGCATTTGCAACCATTTTTCAAGTGCTTAAGCAAAAATAATGGGTGGCAAATTGTGGTAAGTACATTTAACAGTTGTTGCCAATCAATCTGATATATATATAAACAGACATCTTTATATAAACAATAGTTAAATAAGTGAGAATAATTCATATATGATAAATATATCCAATTAATTCTAGTAATACAATTGTAATACATAAATAATATAAATATGACTAACAGTTATATCGAAATTTAGTTATTTATTGAGGCAAGGTCAAAATGTTTTCTTATCAACAATTACAAAATAAATATAATATTTAATTTATATTTAACAAATCAAAACAATTGAAAGACCCTTGACTAATCTTAAGTGGGGCACCTACTCTAAATGGAAGCCCAGCAGTTGACTCAACTGTAAATGTTTAAACTGCTATGCAAACACACACACCATACACACACCATACACACACACACACACCACACACACACACTCACAAGTTACACTTGGGTTTCCTCAGTTCTTATCAAAAATGTATAAAGAAATTTCTATCGATCGACTTTGGCGTTTGCCCTTCAGAGCGGGTGGCACCTCCGTTAGTCCGCACCCCCACACCCACCTACCACTTACTATAACTGGGATGCGGGAGTGAATGAGAATGTGTGTGTGTGTGTGTGTGTTTGTGTGTGTGCGTGTGCGTACGCAACTCATTTGGGATACGCAGGAATCCAGCTACACCCGCTTTATGTTTGCCTGAAACTTTTGGCATTCTTATCATTTCCCAAGAGAGGCGTGTGAAAATCGATGCCAGTGGAAACAAAAAAATCGTGCTCCTCTGAACTGATGCTCTGACGTCACAGCTTACGGATGCCAAAGCTGGAACATTCCGCAGCAGACGCAACAGTTGTGCTTAGAATTTGTTGTGTAGGTACCCAAAAAATAATAGTGCACAACAAAGAGAGAGAGAGAGTGGCAGAGATTGGATTGGATGCGAGCAAGGACTGTAGTGGATGTAAATGATGTGTCCAAAATTCAGGGAGCTGCCTGCCTGCGCGAATCTCTGCGCCTCTGTTTGTCGCTCAACGCGAACCGCAGGTTTGTCGCTCCTCTGTGTGCGTGTCATGTTGTAGGCGTGTGTGCGGCGCCAAAATGTGGATGCTGCTGCACCACAAACCAACCACCCAATCTCACAGAATCTCTTTCTCTCTCTGCCTCTCTCTCTCTCTGTCTCTTTCAGTAGTCAGCTTAGTATGGATGACGCTGCGCATTGTTTTTGGTTGCCTGTTCAACTAAAATGCGTGTCGCTGTGATAATGTGTTGCCAGCGCTGAATCTGTGCAAGTGTGCGTGTGTGTATGAGTGTGTGTGCTCTGCTCTAACTATGACTAACATCCCCAACAAGCATCACACACACACGCACACTCATTGAGAGGAGGCAGGCTGTTGTTGGTCGCTGAGCGCCCAATACATTTGAGAAGTAAAATCTACGCCGTGTCGCGCACTTGAGCCAATCTCTCTCAATTTGTACACACAGTGTGTGTGAATGTGTATATTAAATATATGCATTTCTATATATATATATATATATATTTTAAATCCCTACAACTTGCTTTGAGGCAGCAACAACAACATGCAATGGGCAAATGGGATTATCCATCCGCACAACGGCACAAAAAGTAGCTCCGTCAAGCAGCAGGAGCAGGAGCAGGAGCAGAATGTGGCCTGGCTCAAGTGAGCCCAACTCCTAAAAATCCACCACTCGATGGAAGCAGGGGGTGGGGTGTGCCCGCGGCAGAGCGTGCGTCAGGCATTTTGTTGCCAGCTTCACTCTCGCGCTGACGGCGACGCCGCGTTGCACGCACACAGCGAAAAATGTTGAATTTTGGCGCCTTCGTCGACCAGGCGAACAGCAAAAGCAGCAAGCGGCATTCCACAGAAATGTTGCTGCTGCGGCATTGCCATGACAGGAGCAGCATTTACTCTCACTCTCTCAGCCGCACGCTCTCTCTCTCTCTCTATCTCTCTCTCTCAGTCTCTCCCTCAATCTCTCTCAGTCTCGCTCACTGTTGACTGGCTCGTGTCCTTGCTACGTTTATGGCTCAAGGACTCAGCAGCTGCTGGTCGTGCCAATTTTGTAACTGGCGCAAATGTATATATATATATATGTGTATGTATGTAAATATATATATATATAAATATACATATATGTATCCTGACCTTGTTTCCCAGTTGAACTTTCTCTCTTCCACTTCCACTATTGCCATCTCTTTCGTTTGGTCTGTGTGTGTGTGTGTATCCTGTGTGTTTTTGTTTTTGCTCAGTTGCAAAATATATTTTTTGTTGACACGCTCTGGAATGTGGCACCGGAAGTGGCACTTGCCACACTTTGCTGCTCGCCTGTGCAACAGGATGCTTTTTGCGTTTGATTTCAGGGACAAATATAATGATTGATAGAAGCGGTTGCTATGCCAAAAATTCTGAGCAGCACACATAGATCAACAGAGAGTGAGAGAGACAGACAGAAAAAGAGAGAGAGAGTGAGAGAGAGAGAGAGAGAGAGAGAGTGAGAGAGAGAGAGACAGAGAGAGAGAAGAGGGCATATAGAATAAGGACGTTTGTGGAATGCAACAGCTGACTTGGAGCAGAGCACAGGGAAATGTCAAAGGGAAATGTTGAGGAAGAGAAATATTGAGGATTTTTGAGAGAATGCTAAAAGATTTTCTACATTTTTTATTGTAAATATGCACGAGTTAGAATATTTTTGGCAACATTTTTGTCAATATTATAAAATGTATTATATTTAAGGAAATTCTAGCAATTAATTATAAAATCTAATTAATAATTTAGTTATAGTTAAAGCTAAGAAATAAATGTTCTGCTCAGTTTGCTATGGTTTTTCAACGAAGTATTTAATTTTGTATGTAATTATTATGCTAACCGATGCATTGTGATGCACGATGTGTCTATATACAATATATATATATATATACTATACTATAATAGAACTAAATTATTCCTTATACTGTCACACAATGGTCTTATGAAGGAGTTATACAACTCCTGGCATCTTACATAGATGTATTATTTCATTAAGCAGACTAAATTAATTGATAAAACATCACTTTAATTTGTCACAATTCTTTTATGAATGCGCCTAGTTAAATAAATGAAATCTCTAAATTTGTCTTACCTGTTAAATTACAATTTTGAACAGCACAATTACAAGTTCGGTTTAAAGGTGTTCGATTAATCATTTTGAGCATTTCAAATTCGCAAAAAATGGCAATCAAAACTGACGAGTTTCATTAAAGTGGTTAGATTTATCATTTCAAGTTTGGCAATTCTTTTTAACATGAAAAAAACACCAGCTGACCAACAAATTAATGCCTCACACAGAAAAAAAAAACACTCCTTGAGAACCACAAAATAAGCAGAATAATTGCAATTTATGCGTCAAATTGCGTAGTTGAATATCAACTTAAATTACATTTACAGTTGAGCGCAAGCCCCAAAATCCAAACTGAGTAAACCAAATAAAAAAATAAATAAAGGCCAGCATTAAATATATATATAAAAATGTTTAAACCCCCCCTTTGCAACGCTGTGTGTCTGTCCTGGTTTGGGCCACCATTCATTGACTCATTGATAACATTCCATTAGAAATATGAAATTAGACGTTAAGTTTTGGCAATTGCAATTGCAAATCCAAAGGCAAAGGTCAAAGGTGCAGCCAGCCAGCCACTGGCCAAGCAGCCGGCCGCAACATGTGGCCAACAAATCGTTGTTGTTGTTGTTGTTGTTGGGTGGGTGGGCGCATTGGAGCAGTCGACTCGAGTCGACTCGCTCCAGACGATTGCTGCACGTTTTGCTCATTTTACTAACGTGATAATAAAGTGCAAATAATATGCCTCAGTTTGCAGTTGCAGTTGCAGCCAAAAAAAGACAATTGTTGGCTACAGCAATAGCAACAGCAACAGCAACAGCAACAGCAATGTTGAACGCTGTCTGATCAGTTAGCTGTGATAGCTACACAGGCACCGCGCGGCTGTTGCAAGCAAAGCTTTCTGCAATCGATGCAACAACAGCAACAGGGAATTATCGCTGATGGAAATGCACCTGACGCTTGATTTGCTGCTGTTGCTATTTCAGTTGTTGTTGTTGTTGCTGGCATTTGCACGACTTTTTGTGTGAGCTGCAATTGAAGCTGATGTTGCTGCTGCAGTTGCAGTTGCAGTTGCTGTTACTGTAACTGTGTTGCTGGGGCGTTGGCGTTCGACGTTCTAACTAACGCACTTGGCCAACACACAATTGCCATGTTGCCACTTAAATTTATTTATTTTCTTTTCTTTTTTTTTGTGTTGCCCACTTTTTTTTTCTCTGCAGTAGTAGGAGCACACTTAAGGCAAACACACAATTCGCAGCCTCGTTTTGCGCCCAATTACTTGGCAAACAATTTTTACCTTTAGCCTCAAGTTCAAATTTCAAAATCTGGCAAATGCTGGCAATGCCTGGCAAACCTGGGTAATTGGTTGGCCTGTGCAGGTTTTTCCCATGGGTAACCTGTTGCGACCGACTTCCACTTGAGCCCCACAGCAGCAGCAGCAGCAGCAACGCTAATCACTCACTCAAACATCCAACACTGTCGCCCCCTCTCACTCTCTATCTGTATTGCTATCTCTCTCGCTCTCTCTCGCTGTGCCATCTTGGCAAGGTGTTGCAGGTATGCGACCGCTGCAAATTTCGCATAGGGACACGAACTTCAAATCAAAGCCAAGTTAAGTGCTAGTTGCAGCAGCATTTTTTTTTTTTTTTGCGATTACCAAACACCAAGTCGCTGCCTCTCACTCCCACTCCCACTCCCCCCTCCGCCATAGGCAAAACAAAGTGTTGGCTGTCCAAAACTGTATAAAAGGGTTTAAGATTTGCATGTGGCATGTTTTTTTTCTTCTTCTTCTTCTCCTTTGGTTTGCTGCCAAATTATAGAGAGAACCAACAACTAACTAGAGGGCTGGCCGATGCCACATAAATCCAGTCATAGATATCCAGTTGGTGCCCCACTTTGCACTTTACACCTTTGGCTGCTGCTGCTGTGCAGCCTTGGCTTGGCAGCAGCAGCTTCCATCCACAGGTCAATCTGTTCCACATAGCCTGCAACATCAGCTCGCCCCCAATCAGTGCCACACAGACAACTTAATTGACCTTCTGCGGCACCGCAATAAGTATGTAGCATGTAGCATGTAGCATGTGGAATGTGATTTATTTCATTGATTTTAATTTGTTGCATCCACAGCAAATGTCGCTTTAAATCTCGCATTTCTAAGTCAATTGAAATTTGGAAAGTAGTTATTTATTTTTTAGGTAGATAAATTAAATTCAATCAATATTTAAAATTATATTTTATAGTCTAAATTTTAAATATTTATGCAAATTATTATCTGAAATATATAATTAGAAACATTTAATTTTCAATACAAAGAAAATTATTAGTTGAAAATGCGAAGATGAATTTTGTTTTGGTTTGAAATGCGAATCCATTCATGGAAATAGCTCGTCTTACAATTCCAGGGAAACAAAGATCAGCTGCCCCATTTTAGTGGGGGCAGGCATAGGCATAGAAAAAGAACACATTTGGTGGCACAACATATTTTCACAGACGCAACGACGACGAGGACGACGACTGGGCTGAGTGGAGTGGAGTCGACTCCACTCGAGTCGACTCGACTCTTGACTTTCAGATGGCTGCCGCCCACAAATTAGCTGGCCAATAAAATTGGCAATTATTTAGCTAAACATTTGTACGCACTGCAAATGCGTTGTTGTTGAGACTGTTGCTGCTGCTGCTGTTGATGTTGCTGCTGTTGATGTTGCTGCTGTTGTTGTTATTTCTGTGTTTGTTCTTGTTGTTGATGTTGATGGCCAAAACGTGAGCGAGGCGTGAGCCATAAATACGATTGCAAATGGTGGCAATTAACGCGGCGTCCGAGCGCGAACCCGATCCCGAAATCGAAACCGATCTATAGACAGAAATACACGTTGCACACCACCAATCCCTACCCCCCTTCCCCCAACCACCCCCCAAACGCACCCTGCTGATGTCTGTCTGTCTGTCTTTGTACAGATTCGCAGTTCAGCGGCCGTTTTCATAAACATAAAAAGCCAATTTCAATAACATTTGCCCAACTTGCAACATGAGGCGGCCAACAGCAGCAATATGTTGCTGGCAAATTTGTTGATGCCTTCCGATTTGCTGTTGTTTGCCGCTGCTGTTGTTGCTGCTGTTGTTGTTGCTGTTGTTGTGCTTTCAGCTAGAATATCGTTTATTGAAACATTAATTGCCCTTGTGAAAATCACTTTCGAATAGTTCAACAACTTTTCAGGCAGCAGCTGGTTGTTTTTCCTCTTCTTCTTGTTGTTGTTGTTGTTGTTGTTGTTAACTGTTGCTTGTTGTGTGTCCACATTTGCATTTTCTCCCTCTCGTGTTTGCTGAGACACTTGTTAAAGTTTTTTGTGTCATTGTTGCTTTTTTGTTTGGGTCGTCACCTTTCGCTCAGTTTGCTTCCTTTTGCCACTTCGATAATTGAAATTTGATGTTATTTCTGTGTGTGTGTGTGTGTTGTTTGTAATTTGTGATTTTTTTTAACGACTTCAGAGTAAGTTAGGCAACAATTATGCAATAAACAAAGCAATAAAAAGAAATACAAGCAAATTTTACTCTTTACAAAATGCATATAAAAAAATGAGATATTTATGACCCATATGCAAAAAGTATTTAAGTAAAACCAAAGTGATTATTTCTGCAAAATATCAAAGTTGGGAAATCCTACAGATTGGGCAGATTAGCATAGATATACAGTTAGCTGGCGATTTATTAGGATAGGCTGAGCTGAGCTGAGCTGATCGGATCGGAGTGATTGACAGTGGTTTATGCACTCGGTGGCTGCTGGCTGCATCTCATTCTCATTCTCATTCCCATTCCAGTTCACAGCTTAATCACATGTTGTGGAGCAGTTGCAACACCTACAGTGAAGCTGAATTCAGATACACAAAACGATTGACAAGCAAAACTGTCAACGCATTTGAAACTCAGTTGACTGAGTGCCAGGCCACGCCCCAACTATAGTTGTTGTTGTTGTTGTTGTTGTCGCCGCCGGTGGCAATGGCGACCGACACTTGGCCCCCAGCCACAAGTCGCATAATGAAAATGTCAACTACTCCGCTGCCTGCCGCCTGCCCCCTGCCACCAGCCTGCCTGCCTGGCGCAAAGTCCACTTAAGCAGAGACACACAAACAGGCGAGTCAGGCGAATCAGGCAGGCAAATAAATAAGTTTTACTTGCAGTCAATCACCGACTAATAAATACCCTTTCTTTAATTTATTAGAATTAACTTAGAGCCGGGGGAAATTTTTATTTTTTGACAATTGCGCTTTAAGCACATTAATAGTAATTTAAAGGGAACTTTGTTGAATGATAAATAAATAAATAATTCATTTCATTTTAATAAATGAATATTATAAAATATTTTGAATCGCTTTTGAGTGTACTCACAATCCAAAGAAAAGCTATCAATTAATGAGTAAAGCAAATAGTTTATTAAATGAGAAACTGATATTTCGGACTTATGTTTAAGAACTGAAAATAAGTCTGAGTCTAAATTGAGTCCGATCTAAGTGTGTTCCTTACTACTCTCCTTACTTTACACTTAAATATTTTAATGTATGTAAACTAATAATTACAGATCCGATTTAGTTTGGAATGTGTCAAGTTTATGTAGCTTAGTTAAAGAGTCAAATTAAGTTTTCTGTTCCTTTAAAACTTATCCGTTATTATTTTAATTTTTAATGTAATTTTTTCAAGTTTTATATAATGATTATATATATCCATAAATATTTATATAGTCACATTTTACTATCATAGATAACTCACTTTTAATCTGCTTGTCTTGTGAATAACATTTTTGCATTTTTGTTTTGGCATCTTAACTAATTCAAAAAACTATTTTATATTTTTATAATGTTTTTTCCAATCCACAAATGTTGAAAATTGAAAAAATTTTGCAATTCTCTCTCGCTCTCACATATTTTATACATATTTTCTTATTTTACTTTTAATTAAAGTTTAATATAATTTTTGAGTCGACTGACTTAAGTCTATCAAAAAAATAAATAAATAAACAAATTTTAAAAAGTTTCTCACGCTTGAAATGAGTAAGTCTTCAAGTGTTACCAGCTGTGTGAAAAAATGCAATGTGGCCAGAGTAAGTGTATAGATAGGTAAAAGAGACAAAAGTTCAGTGCGTCGCTGCTGCAACTGTAACGCAAATATCACGCGTGATTCATCGGCGACAACAGCAACAACAATAGCAACAGGAACAACAACAACAACAACAACAACAATGGCTGCAGAAAACACCCACACTCGCAAAAACACACATATGCAAATAATGTTGCTGCTGCTGCTGCAGTTGTTATTATTGTTGTTATTGTTGTTATTGTAGCTGTTATTGTTGCTGTTATTGTAGCTGTTGTTGCCGTTAGACGAGGCTGATTTCAGCGCGTTTTTATGCTTGTTAGAGCAACGCCCGCGTCGTTTTGCGATTGGGTGGGGATGCCTATGGGACAGATCTCGACATGGGACCTGGCGAGGGGTAGATGGGAGATGGAGGGGGGAGGTGGTAAGTCTGCAAGTCTGCGCTTTTCTTATTTATTAAGCGCACAAACTCGTAATTATGCAAAGTGACAAGAGTTTATGGGTTAACAATAGTTGTTGTTGTTGTTGCTGCTGCTAACTGATGAGTTGCTGTTGCTGTTGTTGCTGCTGTTGTTTTTTTGCTTACACAATTTTCGAAATTTAATTGCCACAAAAGTAAGGCACAAACAACAAATCGACAAATGTACTTGAACTGAGACCAAATCGCTGTAATTGATATCGCTGAAAGTGCAAAAATCAAGCAGCGACAACAACACACATTTTGGCATTCAATTCGATGACAATAAGTCGCAATAAGTCGCCGATTTTGTCGTTTTGGTGTCTGCGATAAGCCAGATTCTCAATCTAAGCCAACAATTGGCCAACTATCGGCAAACTCAGCTCAAAATACACTTCACGAAACGAAGTAATTCATGTTTGTTGTACACTTCGTACTGTTCAAAATTAAAATAAAATTAAATGTGTTGAGTGAGTGGATTACATTCAAAAATGTCCAGTAGATTCTGTTATTATTTTTCATAAAGATATTAAAAACATCTGATTTTTTGCAGCAATAGATTCAGTTATTATTTTTCATAAAGAGATTAAAAAACCTCTGATTTTTTGCAGCTTTTCTTAAAAGAAATAAAACCAGGTTTCTGGCAGCGTTTTGCCATCCTAAATTCCACGTTAATTAATTTTTATATTTTCAAAAAATACGCCAAATTTGCAATTTCTTGCCAACTTTGCAGAAACATAATTAATATATATATTAATATAAATATTTCAAAAAAGTAAAAATTCTTAAATAAAATGTAAGCCTGCAAATTAGTTGCATCTTTGTTTAAATTTGAGAAAATCTATAGTGAAATTAAGAAAAAAATCGAAGAAAACATTTTAAAAATATATTTATATAAAAATCAGATTTTTTTAAATATTGACCAATTTTGTTCTCTAAAATATAACTTTTATTGGTATTTAAAATTTCTTTAATTTTAGTTCTCAATGAAACTTCAATGCGTGTTTTTGCTCTCGCATACAGTGTATCTCCAAGTCGGCTATTCGTTTAGAGTATTAAATCGTCTGTGAAAAAAAACGTTTGTTTTTTATCTTTTTTAGGGTGCCGCCGTCGCGCCGCTATTTGTTGCACACTCTACAAGCTTCTCAACGTGACCCGCTTTCTGGGCCCGAGAAATAATCAAGAAAAAAATACAAAATCGTAGCAAAGGGTTAGGGCTGACAGTAGCAACAACAGCTCCAACAACAACAACAGCAGAAACAACAACAGCAGAAATAACAACAGCAACAACAGCAGCAACAGCAGCAGCAGCAACACCAACAACAGCAGCAACAGCGATGGCGACGACGACAATTTGGCAATAATTTGCATATCGATGCAACAATTGCTGATCGCTGATCGAAGGGGTCGAACTGAGAAGGGGAAGGGGGGAAGTTGCAGGCAGCTTGTTGGCATTTTGCATATGCTGCTGCTTCTGCTGATTCTGCTGCTGCCAAAATAATAAGCTGTGATTTGAGTTTTATATTTGATTTGACTTTATTGGCGAAGGCAAAGAAATAATTTTAATTTAATTACAATTTGGAATCGCTTTTGCCACAACAATCGATGACGTCTTCATTGTTGTTGTTGTTGTTGTTTGTGTTGTTTACTTTAACAAATTCGACGCATAATTCGTGGCAAGCGTCAAATGTTGAGTTCAATGTTTTTTTGTTGTTTTTCAAATGTAGTTTTTTTTTTTCGAAAAATCCTTGAAGTGAGTCAATAGTCTCTGCCAGAGACTCTTATTTCTCATATATCTTCCATCTTCCAGCCTCATTTACAAATTGCTCAAATTCTTCCGCAAAAATAAACAAATATAAAACACAAAAAAACCCAAAAAAAAAAAAAAAGATTTTCGTTTTCTGAATTTGTCAGACGCGTCTGACAATTGGAATAATTTCAATTGGAATAATAGGCCTATTCCATAAAGTCAACGCACTTTGCGGCAATCACAATTCTCATGAATTTTACTACAATTGCCGCTTTACGCACTTTTTTTGGTTTTTTTCTTTTTATTTTTGTGGATCGCGTTAAACACTCAAAATTGAAACAAGTCACATAAAATTTTTGTTTGATCTTATGTTAAATTATGAAATTAACTATATTTCAGCCCAATATTTTTAATATAACATAATTATGAATAGTATTATATTTTGCCTTTAAAAAATATCTTTAAAATTATTTTTTCATAAAAATAAAATATTTGTATTTGAAAAATAATTCTTATCAGAAATTGAAAACTAATTTCGACTGCTTGACATGAGCGCTTTTGTACTGCTTGTTTTGTACTGCCTTTGACACTGCTTATTGGTTTTGCGGCAAGTGTTGCCAACCACTTCAACTGCATAGTTTCAGTTCGCTTCCAGAGCTTGCCCTCTATTTCTAGCTTAACAGTAGATTAACATTCAAAATTCGAACATTAACAGATCAATCAGTCAAAATAAATTTAAGATATATAAATAATTTAGTTTTATATATGTATTTCAATTGCATATTTTGCATTTGTTAATATGCGCCCTAAAAGATGCGTTTCCTTGAACATTTATGTGAGCAAGCGCACAGGGTGTACCCACAATTCGATATCAGCTGTGGAGAAACTTAACAGCCCTCACTTATCAGACACAGGGTGTGTCGTGCGCTGCCTAGCTCTCATCACAAGAATCCACTTTCTGTTCGAACGGGCTGGCGAACGGTTTAGTTGAAAGTAGTTGCAATTCGTTGCGTCGCTACGTGTAAATACAATTGCCAGGGGAACTTGCCAATTAGTCGCCATCGTAATGGGCAACTTGGACGACGACAGTGCCACCTTCGCACAGAGCTACGAGAGCAGCGCCGTCAACAATAAAGCATCCACTCCAAATAGTAACGGACACATTCCCAATCAACACTTTTTGCCGCGAGAAATGGCAAAGCAAAAGCAGAAAAAAGAACTGAATGAGGAGGAACAAGAGGAGCACCAAGACAGGATGGAGGTGGATGACCAGCAGCAGCTGCTACTGAGCAAACAGCTCAAGTTTTCAGCGCCAGCGTACACCGAAATTCGAACGCGTTCTGGAGGCCTCCATTTCAAGGTTAGTGAAGCGAAAAAGAAATTAAAAAAGAAACCACAACAAGCAGCGGGCTAAACGAATTCGATGATGTTTTTGCTTTTGCTTCTGCTTCTTGTTCTGTTTCCCTCGTGCCGGCGCGTCATTGATTTTGTGTGCGTTTGTGCGTGTGCGTGTGTGTGTGTGTGCGCGTGCGAAGAGGAAACGAATAAGCGGGCGTGTGCAAGAAGAGAGCCAAAAACGAGAGAGTGCGTCAGCTGCTGCTGTTCGCTATCGGGCGGGGGTTTATTTGGAATGTATTTGGCGCCACTTGCATTGCCGCATTTTCTAGGTCAGCCTGCCAGCTGTTTGTATTGCATTCCCCCACACCCCCAGTACACAGTTTTTAGTGCAATATTTGCCATTTCTCTCTCTGTCTCTCTTTCTCTTGTTGTCTTTTGTTTGTTTTGGACAGCTCTTTGATTTTGTTTGGGTTGCCCAGGCAACAAACTGAAATTTTGCAACTGTCTTTGACACATTTTCTGTTGATGGCAACAACTGCAACCGATTTTTTTCGCTTATTCAGCACGCGTCATGCCACTTTCTTATCAGCAGATAGCATGGATTTTACGCAAAGCTTTAGGAAAACGAGGCTGGTAAACATTGAGAATGGAACTTTGCCGTTAAATGACTAATTTTTATGTTTGACGGTTTTTTATTTGTGTTGTTGGCCGAATTCGTTCATAGATAGGCTATTTTCAGTCAAAAAGACAGTCAAAGAGAGAGGCACAGTTGCAAAGTGAAAAAGGAACTACTTCAATAATAAACTGCGGAATATCCTAAGTAAAACGAATCAATATTGATAGATAATGCTTTGACTTTGAACCTTCTGTAAATGTTAAGAACTGGAGTGTTCTCATAAAGTAAAGATGTGGAGTGTTCTGATAAAGTCTAGACCATTACGTGAACATTAGTGCTCAACTAAATTTAATAGAGCGTAATATAGTTTTGTTTTAAGAGGATCGATAAGATATTTTATATAGTATACATAAGTATGCAAAAGAAACCTGTTAAAAGAGTTCAATGAAAATGCCTGCAGAATGCGTCATCTACAATTCCTACAAATATAGATACGGAATTCAATCATGAAGTATCTTATTTGATAAGAATATATTATATATATATCACTTAACTTGAAGTACATATGCACTTCATTATGAGAACCTTCCGTATATAATCGGACGGAATCACGCTCGGAACAGTGCAAAACTGCAGTTGCGTGTAAAATGAGTTTCGTAAGCAAAACAAAATAATAATATACATGACATATTATTGTCGCCCTTGGTATATTGTTATATGATTAAGCCACACAAACATGCATAGTAATAAAAACATTAGAAATAATAATAATAATAGTAGCAAACATAAAGTAAACAGATCAACGACTGGTTTAATGACCAGCTTTCCAATGTGAGATATCAGATCGGATCATGTACACATAGCTTGTGTATAATGTATAAATAAATACCTACACGCACTGTGAAATTGGTTAATGGCTTATTTAAATATACTGTCTATATATATATGTATATATTCGTATATATCTAGAGAGTATTTATATGGCTTCCATGCCAAAAGCAACCAACTTAAATATCCGACTAGTGGCGACACAACATTTTTGAATGACTTCAGTGCACAATGAGAGACTGAAAATTGAACGCAGTTTTTTTTTTTGTATTCTGGTAGTTAAATGTTAATTGGCTGATTGACAATACAACAATAGCAACATCAACAACAATCACAGTCCCAGTCCCAGTCCCAGTCAGCTACTGAGGCAGACAGACAAATGTTTCTGGCAGAGTTGGAAGACCTCTTCAAATGAGCAACTGATACTGAAAAATCATGTTTGTTAAATGCAGGTCATGTGTTGATTACTTAAAATTCTTTCATTATTTTAACTAATGGCTTTTGCAATAAACAGACACCTTAAAAATGCTTTGATATATTATCATAAAATTTAATTTAATTAGACAAATTGCGACATTTTTTACTTATCGCGCTAAATGATAAAGTTAAAGTTCAGACTTCATGCCTAAAGAATATTTGTCTAGTGGCCATGTTAACACATGAAAATATGAATACTTTATTAGATAACAATTATAAACAAATATGTATATAATTTCTAATGGATTTTCTATTTCTATTTACTTATTAATTCACTTCAAATGCTTCTTGCAGTAATCTTAAAAACATTCAAAATACATTTCTAATCATTTTTGCGTGTAATTTGAGTGGCTTATATAATAAATGCGAATATTTGATGTAAGCTCTTCACAACACCTGTTGTGCCGTGATGGATGTTAGATTAGTTTTGGCCATTGTGATAACGAGCAGTTGTCCAATTTGATAAGCGGAATTCCAGCAAGTTAACATTACTGACACAAATTGCTTTGGCAATCAATCATGCACAGACCCCGTCTAATCTCTGTGTATCTGCCACCCTTTGCAGAGAGCCAGCGAGGGCAGCTACCATCCGGCAGCCAATGAGGGGCATGCCACAAGTGCGGACAAGCAGACGTGTGAAGACGAAAAGTTCAAGCCAAGTCAGGCGGAGCGTGTCCTTTCGGCGGAATTGGAGCACTATCAGAAGACATCCTTTGAGGATGTGCCCCTGCACACGGCCTGCCTCACCTATCTGGGCTTCTATCTGCTGATGATACTCGGCTTCATCAACCAGCTGTTCTGTGCGCCCAAAGTGTCTAAAGAAAAGGCTCGCGACGGATACGTGACCCTCTATGATGCCTTCGAGAGCTTCTACTCACGCTACGTTTATCGGCGGGTGCGCGACTGCTGGAATCGTCCCATATGCAGCGTGCCCGGCGACGAACTGGTCCTTAAGGATCGCGTTACCGATGACTATGGCTGGAGCTTCAGGTTCACTGGCACCGAGACGCGCTGCCTCAATCTGGGCTCGTACAATTATCTGGGCTTTGCTGCCGCCACTGGCGCCTGTGCCGACGACTCGGAGCAGACTGCTCGAAAGAATGGTCTGGCCTATTGCAGCTCACGCTGTGAATTGGGCACCAGCCAGATGCACCACGACCTGGAGACGCTGACGGCCCGCTACTGTGGCGTTGAGGATGCCATTGTTTTTGGCATGGGCTTCGCGACGAACGCTCTCAATCTACCCTCTCTGCTGGACCGCAATTGCCTGGTTGTCAGCGATGAGAAGAACCACGCCTCCATCATTCTTGGCCTGCGTCTGTCGGGCGCCACAACCCGAGTATTCAAGCACAACAACATGCGGGATTTGGAACGGGTGCTGCGCACTGGCGTCTGCTATGGCAATCCGAAGAACGGCGGCAAGCCTTGGAGTAAGATCATGATCCTCGTCGAGGGCATCTTCAGCATGGAGGGCTCCATTGTTCGCCTGCCCGAGATAATTGCCTTGAAGAAGAAATACAAGGCGTATGTCTATCTGGATGAGGCTCACAGCATTGGCTCCATGGGTCCAACGGGTCGTGGCGTTGTCGAGTACTTTGGTGTCGATCCCAAGGATGTTGATATTCAAATGGGCACCTTTACCAAAAGTTTCGGCAGCGCCGGTGGCTATATTGCGGGCCCTAAGGTAATTATTCCTTACTTGGACGATGTACAACAATTCCAAAGATTAATATTAATTTTGCTTTACAGAAACTGATTGACTTCTTGCGCACGAATAGCCACGCCCATTGCTATGCCAGCGCCATGTCGCCGCCCGTCTTGCAACAGATATACACATCGATGAGCATTATAATGGGCGAGGATGGCACCGACACGGGACGCAACAAGGTACAGCAGCTGGCCAGGAATACACGCTATTTCCGCAGGCGTTTGGCCCAGATGGGCGTCATTACCTATGGCCATGAGGACTCGCCTGTGGTGCCTATGCTCGTCTATCTCTTCTCCAAAATTGGGTAAGCTAAATGGCAGACTTAGCTGCAAATTTCTAAGTTAATTTATTGATCGATTTTAGTGCCGTTATTCGAACTTTGACCACGCGTCATATTGCCGTTGTGGGCGCCGGTTTCCCGGCCACGCCCATCATGGAGGGTCGCATCCGTTTCTGTTTGTCGGCTGCGCACACCAAGGAACAGCTGGACTATGCTCTGGACGTCATCGACGATGTGAGCGAGAACCTGGGCCTAAAGTATTCGCGCAAGCCTCGCGATCCCAATCCCATTAAGTACTAGACTCAAAACACACACAAAACCACACACAAAAACACACACACACATTTAAAACTTTAAGTATAAAGTTTACCTCAGCTGTTAGGAGCAGCCCAGCACAAAACTGAGCTTAGAGTCGCCAACTTGAGAAAAAGAGAGGTTAATCATGATAAATTGACCATGTTGTGTTGTTGCGCTCATCATTCGACTAATCCCCAAGGGACTCGGCCCGAATTTCAACAGAAAATGGAAGCAAAGCGGGACTGCAACATGCTGCATAGCTTTATCATATAAAAAGAAAAATTATTATAATAATACTAATGATAGCTATTTTGTATTTAGCATTTAACTCTTCTTCGTAGTTGCTATGTTGTAAATTGTAATATTTCCAAAGTCTTCAGCTGACTTGTTCATACTATTTGGTTTAAAGTACAATGAAATGGAAAATGTATTATGATCGTCATGTTTTTTCGATTATAAAATCACTTTAACTCTAAGTTAGGCAGATCGAACAACTTTTAAATGTTTGTTCCTTGTCTAAAAGCAAGCAAATTAATAGTCCAAACAACTTGCACTCCGCTTTCCAAATCAACAAATAGAGAATAAAATAAACTTGCTAATGTGAAATGTCAAACAAAATAAACTGCTAAATGACAATTAATCAATTGTTTTGTAAATATACAATATATTTATAGACGTCTTATATAATACAGTTGGCTCACCATAATAGTTCCACATATATCGACATGTATCATCTGACTAAATTCCTTTGTATATTTAATTTGCGATTTGGTTGCCGGATAATCGGTCTCACTGAGATTATTCTTTACGGTTACGGACTTTATTATTTTCTAGCAGAAGATGGTAAAGTTGCATAAATGTAATTATTTAAATTATCTTTTGAGCGCCATTCGTTTTAGGCTTGAGAGAACTACTGAAATCCATTTTGATAATAATGCTGGGCGCTTCCTGGGTTGTATCAGTTTTTATGTTGATGGGCACTCGGCAAGGACGCGTAAGTTGTTTAACCTGCCTGTAACACTAATTTGTGACTCATTAAATAAATATTTTCTAAATAAGTATGTGGATATATTAAATTAATATATATAGAAATTTTAATAAATATTTTATTAGGTTAGTTGTCACTGTAAATCCCCGTGGTAATGAGGAGTGAACAAAGCAGTTGCCAAAGCAGTGGGTTACAAGCAGTTTAACAAGACTGTTCCCAGTTGACGTTAAGCAGATATGTCAAGCAGTTCTCAGTGGGGTCACATTTCCATACCCTGTATTTATAGAAATATTTTAAGGGTATTTAGTATTTTCTTCTAATCACATTGAAAATAATATTATTACAAACACAGTTGCCTTATCATAAAATTTCACAGTTAATGATGTTTTATCTGCGCAATTTTTTATTTATTTTTAGCTTGCGCTTTGGCTGTCGTCTTACTGCATGCGCTGAGGTTGCCTTTTATGGATATGGAATCTTTTATCTGCTTCTAACATATGGTAACAATGGTTGACTATTTCGAAATTGTTTAATTACTTGTTTGACATCGTTGCAGGTTTCAGCGAGCTGCTGGAATCGATAACAATAATTACCCTGTTCACCTCCTGTCTGCTAAGTTTTCTGATGTTGATCTCCACGCTGGATGGCCATGTGAGTTTCCATCAAACAATCCTCCATTAAAACTAATATGTTAATTCTAGGAATCTCCGGCCATTATTTTGAGCTATCTAATGTGGAGCATATTCACAACCTTTTTTTTGAGTTTCTTCTTCCTTTTAACCTTGGTACGGTCGGCATTTTCATCTTTATCAATATTCTTTGGTCTATTTGTGTGCTTAACAAGTGAGTTGCGATGAAAATACATTTTTATATTTATATTTTTTTACTTATTGCAATAGTTGTCAAGAGTTATTCCATACTAGTGGTATTGTCATTCTTGCACTTGATCATTACTTCGGACAGTAGTGATTCATCTTAGGAATAAACTGGAATCATTCTATATGTTATTGAATACCAATTACGAATGGAAATTGGAGAATTGTTTTAAAGATTAACGTGCAAAAGTGTTGTCCAAAGCACCACTTCCAAGCAGTTCAAAACAAATGCAACAGGGGCAAGCAGTGCTACTGTAAAATTCCGTTGATTTAAAATATATGTAAAGCAGATTTTGTAAATAAATAAATAACATAAAAATTCAATGTATTATTATTATTGTTTTAAGATATTCTTTAACATGCAAGCGAACAATATGTCAAATATAAAATATTCAATAAATTGCTTTTATTATACTGTTTTTCTTTAATAATATTCTCATGTTATGTTTATTTAATCATTGCTGTTTATAATCTTTCGGCTTAGAAATGCATTTTTTCTGTTTTGCATCGCCACAAACTGAATCTGGCATTTGAAAATATTTGACATTTTACTGCAATCGATTCAATTTGGGGGAAGATAGGAGGAAGTCCTGACAATTTTCTAATTAACAGTAACTTTAAAACGACTGCAATTTGAGCATAATATGAGATAAATTTCGATTGTAATTGTCATAGATTTGAAGATTCCTAATGGGGCGAAAATGTTGCGAGTGTGTTGTTGCAAGGGAATTACTTTCAATTTTATTGCACATTCAATATTTACGGAGTTTTTGCCTGTGTGCAGAATCTGCAATTCAAATGCGGGCAAAACACTTGCCGAAATATCAATGACATTCATTGTTGAACAGTGGCGCGGAGTGGGCAAGGGGGGGGGACTTGTGAGGCGATGTGACAAAGATATAATCCGGAAATATTTGTTAAAGTTTTGTGCTTAAAAAATCGATTATAAGGCATTCTCTGTTGCATGTTGCATGTGTGTGCAGATGGGCTATATTCAAAATGGAAAATCTACCTACTGCATATTCGTGTGTTTTTGTGTATGTGCATGCAATATGGGCTGATGGGCGTGGCCGCATCCTTTTCTGGTGTGAGTAATTGACTACGTGTGTATAAACTTTGTGCTGGCATTTAATCGAGCACTGAGTGCCCAGCGAGTGCAACTGGCCTTGAGTGCATGCGTGAGTGTTGGTCTGTGTGTGTGTGTGGTTGTGTGTGTTCTTTTGTGTGTGTGTGTGTGCTATCATAAATATGCACTATGTTGGTCATTTGTCATGGCTTTTTGCTGAGCCGGAAGTAGTTCGGCCTAGCCACAAACAAAACTGCCACAATTCGTGATCACGCAGAAGTGCTGTTTAATAGAGATTGATAAACAGCCAGGAGCCCGAAGCCAGGAACCAGGAGCCAGGATTACGAGCTGCGAAAAGATACGTGGCTGTATAAGTTACTCGAAAAGTCGCTAAAATTCTCATGTAGATTAAAGATACATTATTCAACAGAATACAAAATTGTCTGCTAGTTTGAATGATTTGAATTATTACAATGCCAAAAAAAATACTTTAAGTGCCAACAGTCTAGAAAAAATGATTCAATATTTAATAGAAATCAATTTTACATTTATTAAATAGTACCATAACTAAAAAGTTTATTGTTAAGCGACCAATAAATAATAATTTCTATAAAAGTAAAGTAAATTATGTTATTATTAAATAGACATAAAAAATTGCCGATTATAATTGAAAAAAAAACTAGATATTTATTTATTTTGGCTTAACTTAATTTTAAGCTTAAACTTATTGCTTAAGTCGCCAATAAATAATAATTTGTAAAAATGTACTATTAAATTGACATAAAATATTTCCGATCAGAATTTCAAATTCTATCGTTTTACACGTTTTACTTTATATGTTAAACTAGATATTTATTTATTTTGGCCTAACTTAATTTTTCTATTCGCATTACTCTTGCACATTTTGG
This sequence comes from Drosophila fungiperda, assembly GCA_035042345.1. Lineage (NCBI taxonomy): Eukaryota > Metazoa > Arthropoda > Insecta > Diptera > Drosophilidae > Drosophila > Drosophila fungiperda. Next base: position 659,373 of record JAWNLM010000293.1, on the reverse strand, counting down.
CATTATTACTTATAGAAAATGTCAGTTTTATATTGAGTATAATCTTTGTTACAAACAACTCAAATAATTTTTGTATGCATAACAATCTAATTCAAAAAATGTTTCTAAGTTTCGATAACATAAAGTTTTGAAAACAATTTATGGTATAAGCATTTTTCTTAAGATAGCGAATATATGCAGAATTAAAAAAAAGGTCAATGCATTCAAATAATAAATATGTGGAAAACATATAAAATGAACCAGGCCCAGTTTGCTTTTGCATTGGAAACTTGGCTTCGACTTGTTTGACTTCTTTTGATATTCGATTGCTGCGGCAGCTTTTGGCTTTTTCTGCTGATTCTGCTGTGGTTGTTGTTATTGTTGTTGTTGTTATTTGGGGTGCAACGTTGCGGCAAAAGCTCGGCAAATACAAATTTAATGTTTCCGTTTACTTGCTAGAAAATATGTATGCATGAGTTTTCTGCTAGTTGTGCAACTTTTGCTTCTTGCTGCCACACACATTCGAAGTATTGGATACAGAAAAACCTGCCACGGATTTCGTTTATGCCTGCGAAGAAAAAAAAAAACCGAAAAAAAAAATACATAACCAGAGGAAGTTGCATTTTGTGTTTCATAATCTGATAAAATTTTGTAGTTTTTTTTTCGTTTTTTTTTTCTCTTCCGTTACCTTAACAATATTAAATACCAACAAGGCACAGAGGAACAGGGAGATTGTGGGGGGGGGGGGGGGAGAGAGAGAGTAAATCCGATTTGTAAACATTTGAAGCATGCAAAAGCGCGTCAGCTTGTGGATTATGTGCATATTTTTGGCAGTCAGTGTGGCCAGCTAGTTGGGATAATGTTGCAACCAGCCAGCAGCAAATAGCAGCAACAGAAACTAATTAAATACATCAGTTTCAGATGTGGGGGAGCTGAAATAATTGCATGCATATTTTAGATATATTTGAGAGAGAAATTAGCTTTGACTACGCACAGGAAACAATAATCATAAATGCTAACAAGACACCCACAAAACTTAATGATGCCAAACAAAAGGCCCAGCAGCATAGACAGGACATTAGTGCGTATTAGCCTCTCTCTGTGTGTGTGTGTGTGTGTGTGTATGTGTGTGTGTGTGTGTGACAGGTGTTAAGGTGTCGCCTGTCGTAGGTCCCTTTTGCATAGGCATTTCACACTGGCGCTTCTGTCTGTGGCATTAATTAGAAAGCTGTGGTTTGCCTTTTCTCAATGAAGTATTTTGGCAGCAAATTTAATTTGCGGTTATTTTGCCAGGGCTCAGAAGTCGCATCAAAACCTCACTTTTAAATATATATATACTGAAAATGAAATCACGACAGGATTTGATTAAATTCACCTTGGCTCAAAGACGACGGGGCATCGACTTTGATGGATTGACGAAAGTGTAAAGCACACACACACACACACACACACACATGCGTTACACACCTTATATGCACAACGCATAACACACACACACACACACTCATCATACACAACAAAAGTCAAACACACGGACAAGCTTTGGACACATTTTGCTAGCAAGCCATGAAACGAGGAATGACTGATTGTCCTATCGAACTGGATGCTAAAGCCCAACTTTGAGCCGGATAACCATCCATAAATGCAAGCTAGCAGCCACATAGAGAGAGAGAGAGCGAGTAACAGAGAGAGTGAGAGAGAGAGAGAGAGAGAGAGAGAGGGAGATTTTTTGCCAAGCGACACGTTCGAGCAGGCACATGAAAAATTGTTTCCGTTGCCCTCGAATCTTATTATAAAACATGTGCTTAAGTAATAGCATCCAAGTGAAGTGTTTGACTTGACGCCGCGTGTCATGTAACAGATTGCCAATGTGCCATGAAAGGGTGAAGATTAATTTGATGCCAGAGTGCTGCAATCACCCCCTCCCCCCCATCCATACATAGGAAACCATCATATCACACTTACCTCATCAGAACTCTCAGAATAACTATAAAACTTTCTGATTGATTTTTGGAGTCGCAATTAATCAGAATACGAAATCAAACAGAGATTAAAGATGAACTGAATTATTTTCTGATTGATTTTCTCGAATTGACCATTAATTAATGTTTCATTTTGGGCATAATTTATTTAATACTTTTTCCGAGAGTGAGTAAATTTTAATGTTGATATACTAAAAAGAGGAAACTTTTTATATAAAGATAAAAACAGACTTTTTAAAATCATTGTTACAGCGAATAAAAGCCTATTGGCTCTAAGCTCTCTTTAAAATCTGTTGAATTTAAAAGCTGTCCTAAAATCTTCTCATTGCTATTTTTAGGAATGTAAAATCCAAAAAAAAGAACACACACACACAGCGAGAAAGGGCTTCAATGTCAAATAAAGCCGTTGACAGCAACAACAAATGGCTAAAAGCCACTTAGCAACAAATTTCAACAGTGCCAACTGCATTCACATAAATTGCAGAAAAAAATCGCTGGCAAATTTACTGACATCAAATTGATAAAATGAACTTAGGAATAATCTGAGCTAATTGAATATCTAACGCAAATCTCGCACATATGCGACCGAAATTTAATTAAATAGATTTGTGAGCTGCATATAATAAATACACACATATATATATATATATGTAATGTATGTATATCAATGAATTTAATAGTCTTTGGTCTATTGATGACACTGGCGCATGTCACGTGGCGAATACGTAATTTGATTATTAATTTAATGAGCATCCGGCGTGCGTTGAACCTCGTCACTTAAATGGGGCCAATACTTAATCGAATTAACTGGCAACAATACAAGAGGGATGCCAGAATACACACACACAAACAAACACACACAAACACACACAAACACACACAGAGCGAGAGAGAGAGCAAAACAATGATGCTTGTCTAATGAGAAGGACAATGGTTAAAGTGGGGATTGGGTCGGTTGGTCAACGGAGGTAAACAAATCAAATAAGATTTATTATGTGACACGCATAAAATAGGGACAATCACAATTTGGGGACAGGCCTCCCAGCCCCATCCCGGCGAGGACAATGAGCCGTGACCCAAGTCTATTAAATCAATTGAGTGTAAGATGGCACGCACGAGACTCGAGACTGGAGACTCGAGACTGGAGAGTCGGTGCTTGAAACTCAAGACTCGACGACTCAAATGCTACCTAATTAAGTTGCCTCATTAGGCGCCCCACACGCCCCACACGCCCCACACGTCTCGCACGCCCCGTTTGCCTGGCCACGCCTCCAGGCGTTGAATACATCGTTTGGCATAGTTAGGCCAAAATTTGTTATCAATCAAAGGATGGCGATGGCTGGCGGTCCCGCTGTGTTGGCCAGCTTATTGGTCCAATTATGTGCAAGCGCTTAGCGCATTGCCTGCTAATTAGCTGCTGGCTAACGTGGCATGCAACAGCAACAGCAACATCAACAACAAAAACAGCAACTAGCATCGAGTGCAGTTCTGCGGCCAGCGTCAATTGAGTTGGCAAATTAACCCCAGCGGGCAATGCTCAATACCCAACACCCAACACCCAACACCCTTTGACCTGTTTTGGAAATTTCCATGCAACTGGCACCAATTGGGCAACATGCGTTGCAGAGGCTCACTTATGCAGCTGCCACCTGCCAGGCCAGGCCGCTCCACACATAAAATGGCCAACAAAAGGCTGAACAGCATCGCTGATGATAATGTTGATGGTTGTTAAAAGCATTGTTGGGGCCAAGTGTGCCAAACCGACAATTGGGCGCAATTTGCTCCCAAAGGGCGACACATGCACCCTGCAGCCTGCTGCGTGCCCCCCGACAGCTGTTGCCGTTAGCCCGGCAAATCCCGAAATGACACACAACTAGGAGAAAAAAATCTAAATCATAGAATAAGCATGGAAATTTATTTTAAGAATGCTGCTCGTAAGCGAACGACTGGTTTTTGTGTGTGTTGGATGAAGGAATAAGAAATCTGAAGATGGTGTTAGAATGGGAGGGGTATAGTAAAAGAATGAGGGGGAGGGTATATGTGTTTAAGATATATGTGTGCGCATCTGGTAGCGACAACTGCCGGAAGTAATAGCAACATAATCGATTTGATGCTGCCACTGCAGCACATGCCCCAAGAGGGGCAGCAGGGATTGCACATGAGGATACGGATACGGATGCAGATGCAACGCTCAGCAGGAAGTCATTTCGCAGACTCGCATTGCAATATGTATATATAGAGACGATAACAGATATCTCTTGGCAAACGTGTTCATGTAGAAGCCATAATATAAACGGAATTTTTAGTTTGCATCGCTCAAAAGACGAAAATGCAAAATATATGAAGTCTAAATTAAATATTTACCGAAGCTATGTTTCGGCAAATTTTCTTACTGGTGGCAAAAAACTTATTGCTTTGACAAAAAGGTTTTGAAACTCTTTACATATTTGTAATTAAATAAATATGTTTATTAGCTTTTTTTTACTAACATATTCTGCAGGCATTGTTTATTTATGCCACTCTCAAATCATCTGTCATCTGTCATTTTGTATGTTTTCTATACTTTTTTGGTGTTATCACTTTAGCCAACAATTTGTCATAGATAATGCAAGCAAATATGTAATTTACAACCTATACAAATCAGACTCAAACTTGTCTAGACTAGTCGTGCCACATCTGTTTCGCAGCGTCATTTGCCAAAACTTTTTGCAACCCGCAGTCAAACAACCATGCGGCCCCTCCCTCTCAACCAAACCCAAACAGACCGGCAACATAAACTGTCACAAATCCAGCCAAGTTAAAAGTTAAACAAAACTGCAATGTCTTGCATGGCCCCCTCTCCCCTTGGCTACCCTCTCGCTCCTTGTCCATCTCCTTAAGATGACAGTCACGTGAAACAGAATCAGACAACAAACGATGAATTTTCTTAGCTGCTCGACTAAGAAATATCTTGCAATTTGATCTCAAAACACAATCCACAACAAAACTGACAATCTAATAGATTATTTTTATTATTATCAATATAATTTTACTAACTGAATAACTTAATAAAATTTGTATTATTCGCGAGTTGCTGGGTATTTAGCAGCACAGAAAGCGGCAACACTTAAATAACAAATTGCAGCAAACTGTTGTTTAGCTGTTTTTATTTCCTTTTTTTATTTATTTTATTTATGTTTTTTTTTTTTAGTTTATTGCTGTTGTTGTGTCATTATTTGCCATAATACTAGCGACGTTGTCGTCATCAGTTTAGTTGCATTTACGCTGAGCACAGAAATCATATATTTTATATGCCACGAGGCGACCCACTTGGCTAGCTTGCTTGCCCCTGCAACGCCTTGCTACTCGCTGCTTGCTACTTGCTGCTTTCTGCTTGCTACTTGCTGCTTTCTGCTCGCTGCTTGCCGCTTGCCGCCTGCTGTTTGCAGTGGGAACATTAACACAAATTCGCTCACCTGCTGCGCTGCCGTCTGCCACTGCCACGTTCTGTCGCGTTTTGCCCCGTTGGCACTTTTACATTTTACATTTTAACATAATCATAAATTTTTATGCGGCTCGCCGTCTGCAAGCAATGTTTCTAGACGGGTTTCATTCTTTGTGCTTTTCTTCTTTACCCTTTGCCATGTTGGCCATGTTGCAGATGTTGTTGCCTAGTTTCGATAGTTGTGCCTTTTGCGCTTGGCTTTCTGTCACTTGTTGCGCGGTCCGCACTCAACCAATTGTTGAGGCTCCCTCACACCTCTCCTGTTACCCGCTACCCGGTGACCCTCGCCGCTTGCACCGCAGCTCGATTTGGGCTTGCTTCCCCTTTATCGTAATCGTATTTCGCTGCTCAGGTGTTTGCCTTCAGCTGTTTCCGATTCTAATACATTTTGCGTGCCTGTGGCACGTTCCGTGCGGCTGCAGGCACAGCGTGGCGTATACGTAATGTCTTCATTGTGTATACAATTTATTGTAAATTTATGCCGCGACCTATCAAAACAAACCAGAAGCTGCACAACAATTTCAAATTCCTTTTAACTCCCTCTTTTCCACTCTTTAGCCCCTCCCCCTCACTCTCCTCCCACGTTGCATGTTGCTTCAATGCATTTGCAATTGACATTACAGCGTCTCACTTATTGACACTTGGAATGGCATTCAATCTGTTGCAACAACAAAATTGAGCCATTTGAGAAATAGCTCGAATCCCATTTGAAATTGTCTCTTTCGCTGTATTTTTTTTTCCATTCAGAGCTCAATTTGAAGATACAACATAAAATTATAGATTTAAAGATATGAAAAAATATTATTATTTAGAGGTATTCATATATTTATTTAATACCTTTTATTGAGATAAAGAATTTTTGTATATATCTGTTTGTATCAGGATTGATATAAATAAAATTGTATCTGTGGAGCAAGCACTTTCAAAAATTGAGGCTTAACAGAATGAAAACATAATATTTATATATAATATTATATAATACAATATTATAAATACATAAATATATATTAAAGTTCATATAAATAATTATTCAATACTAGCAGATTTTTGGCTTGAAAATAAGAATTGAACCAATTGCTATTTTTATATATACAATTTATATATGCTTATATATATGCATTTTTTATATATTATATATTATATTTTCAACTAAATTTTACATAATATAATATGCGTTATTGGCAATTAACAGCGCAATTGTCAGTCTTTAAATTGTAGCCACATATTTGCATCAGCCAGCCAGTTGCTTTCAGGATTAACAATGAGAATGGCAATCATTAAAAAAATGTGAAATTTTAAACATATTTTCTTTGTGTGCAGTATTTGACAGAAAAAAGTATTGTCTGGCGAGGGGGGTATGAGGGCTGCTGCGGCATCACAGCATATTTGCAAATTTAATTGCATAAATATGCAAAAGCCACAAAAAGTGCTCAAAGGTGCTGTGTGGCCCAAAGCGACAAGTAAAATTTGGTTTAACAGGCAACAAGGAAAAAATTAATCTCGAGCTGGCAAAATGAAAATCAACAAATGGTAACATTTTATTCTTGCCAAATGGATTCATGAATCACATTATTTAAAATATATTTGAGAATAAAGAACTTTTATTCAAAAGAGTAAGGTTTAACGCGTGCAGAGTTTCATTTTAATTTTACAAAAATTAAATCAAATTATTGTCAAAGTGCATTGAATTCGAAAAATCAATTACATTTCCTGGGCAACCGTAACTGATATAATTATGGACCAAATAATTTACAATTATTTTTATCATTTGAATGTAATTTATATTTTGTACTCATTAAATACCCTTGTGCAAAAAATACTAATTTGACTGCAAGTGCAACAAATTATCATTAATAATTTGATGGGAAATTTTCGCCTGATTAGTCAAAGTTTCAATACCCTATAAATTCAATAAATTGTATTCAAATAATTATTATAATTCAATCGTACAAATTACGAGAATTATTTAGAGTGATTTTTTTTATCTTCAGAAAGTTTTATCAACGTTATAAGAAATAAAACTAATATCAGATAAGAAGTATTTAAAATTAAAATTAATCATAAAACATTTTAAAAATATCATGGTACTCTTTTTGAAAATGAGTGTGAATGTAATTTGAATGTAAATTGATATCGGTTTAAATATAATGACAAAGTTTCAATTATGTAAATGCAATTTCACATATTTCCAGTTTCATTCTAGGCACTCGAGGCCTTAAACCAACTAAAAAAATGTTTCATACATCAATGTTGATAAATATTTAAAATGCTTAAAATGTGCCTGGCTTAGACTCGACTCATAAATTTTGCAACGAAGTCCGAGTTTGGGGCAACTTTTGTAGTGGCCTTTTGCTGTTGTAATTTCCACAAGCGGCTGCTGTTTGTTTTCGTGTTTCTCTTGTTTCCTGGAGGGGTTTGGGGAGTGGAGGGGACAAGAGTTTGTGTGTGTGTTTGTGCGTGTGTATCTGGTCTGTGTGGCAGAATGGGGGGAGGTAGTGGGTACTTGTGGCGTTCAACTTTTATGCAGGCGCGTGTGGTAAAATATTTTACATTTAATTCAAAAATTCTATAAATATCGTTGCGTTTATAAATTGTGTTAAAAGTTGTGCCCATTGCCGGCAATTTGCGACAATCGCCATGCGATGCACGTAGCAATAGTAACAACTGACGCCAGTCCTTGTCGCTGATTTCACAAAGTGCCTTGCCACCCAGATCACCCACCACCCACCACCCTGCGCACCCATCAGCCATCCCCCTCCCCATTCATAAGTATTAGGAACTTTGTGAATGTCTGCGTAATTGAATACACTTTCTGCCTCATTTCACCATGTTTAATTTTGCGGGCCAAGTTGCTTTTGTGAAAGTCCTGTTTATGACGCGTCTTAAGTTGAAAATATTGCTGTAATTTAAGGCTTAATTTCTGTTTTCTGCTTTTGTTATTCAGTGATTTTTGCTTCGTGGCGAAATTTAGTTGATTTCGTTTGCCGGAACATGAACATTTAACTCTTTGCAATGTTGTCGCTATGCATGCTTAAAACGTTTAGCAATTATTTCATTTGCAAGTTGGTTTTTGGTATCCCTTCAGCCCTCCATCTTTTTGCCTCACTTGTCGGAAACTTTGGCGAAATGATTTCAAGTGCATTAAATTGGATGCTGTGCAACAAATGCCACTAATTAAAATTTTGGCCACGAGAAGGCGTGGCGAGGCGTGACAAAGCGACGGCAGCAACAGCAGCAGCAGCAGCAGCAGCAGCAGCGCCATCTTCAAAGTTTTTGCGGTGTGTTAAGTTTTGAGTTATGAATCGTGGCTGTTGCCACTGTGTGTTGTCTAGCCTTCAACTGTTGAACTTATAGCCTGACCCCCCTCACCACACCAACAACCTGCTGTCACCTTGCTAAAAGCCTACTCGACACCTGGCGCAACTGGCTCGACGCAGTGTTGAAGCATTTGCTTAGATAACCGCAGCCACAGCCAAATGGAGGTGGCAACATTTTGGGCCTGAGTTTTGCAAAGTTTTTGTTAAGCATTTTGCACAATTTGTTAAAATAATTATCCATTTAAGCCAAATTCAAAGCGGCAACATTAAAACTTTTAGTTGCAAACTTCAAATAAATTAACTAACAAAAGCTTGGCCTAGACAATGTGCACCAGAGACTACAGGAGCCACCAAAAAGCAAAGTATCCTAAACGCTGGCTGGTAACTGAAACAGGCTCCTACACGATGCTTGATGATAACTTGGCCTCTTAATAGCAAAGCACCAGCAGCTGCAACAACAACAACAAACAACAAACAACAACAACAACATTAGTATTAGCTTCAAGAGCTCTTGTAGCAAGCAATCAGTGGATGGGTCAGATGGGAAGGAAAAACTGGAGCAGAAGTAAATGAAAAACGAGACAAAATACAGTGGTGTAAAAATTGAAGAATTGATTACCCAAAGCTAATAATGATTGATGGATAAATAAAATGCAGAGTACACTAAGTGAAAGGCACTTAATTTTTTTGTATTTCACACATTGTTTTTATTATTATTATTATTGAGTATTTTGTATTTAATTAAGATAAAGAAAATACAATCTTTAAAGGAGTTTTTTAAAGTCTAATTAAATTGGGCATGCAGTCAAAATTTTGATGATAGTTAAACATCAATGTGTTTAGTTGCAGTTAAAACAATTTGCGCTGATTAAAGCAGTAGAACGAAATAAATGTACAAGTAGACTTTTTATTTAGTTCTTCAAAGTTTTTACTAGCACAATTATGTTAAAGTCAAGAGCTGTCATTAGTCAAATGCATCTTCCCACTTGTGTTGGCTTAACTAATCCATTTAGAACGTCACTTGTGCCAATGTGCAAAATGTTTACTAATTTCCGGCTTCATTACGCTTAAAACCATTAGCAAACTTTTGAAATGAATCCACTGCGAGTGCCTCACAGCCCTTTCTCTATATTTATCATTTTCTCTTACACACACACACACACACACACACACACACACACATTGATACTGGGGGCATCTTTATTTCATTAGCAGCAAAAACTCTTAACTCGAATCGCGACTTTTGGTGCTTTAACCCCAATGCAGGCGCATCTCCCCCTTGATCTATGCATTGGCATGGATACTTGTGTGTGGATGTGTCGAGTCCTCTTTGCCCCTTTAGTCGTATTGAGTAATTTAAACTGGAGAGCCATATAGTGGTTTGTACGTGAGTACTCGGAGCTGTAAGTGCTGTTTAATCAAACATGCTCAAATTGTGTTCTCTGGTCCCCATCTTATAATTAGTGTTGTATGCTTTTGGTGCACCGGAACTCAATTAAAAACTGTCCAAATTCGAATCTGAATACATTGGACGGCGATTTATGCAGCAAACTTGCCACAGCAGCAGTCAGCAGCAGTCAGCATTTCACTGTTGCAAATGTAGAGAGTTTATCACCGCAACGTTGCCAGTTGCCGGAACCTAAGGAAACCGCAACTTACCCGGAGACTCGAAACTGGAGACCAGAGTGCGGTTAAACATCAGCTGCCTTATCTGGACACAGAGCGAACGTGGCAATGTGCAAGTGAAAAATGAAATAACAGCTTAAGCAAACTAAAGGCAACTGGCTACAAAAATGTAGATGAAATAATGTACAAGTCGTTGAAGACAGCAGTCGAAGCTGCAGTTGGAGACACAACACTCGAGCGGAGGGGGGCAGCGTTGCCACCAGGGGGGGAAGGCAACAAGGCAAACAACTTGAGTGTGAACTGGTCAATAGCCTGAAATAACAAGAAGACAATAACACTGGCAATAACTTGTAGCAGTCGAGTGGGTGGGTTGGTGAGGTTGGCATCTGGTGTCTCCCAACTTGTCTCAAGCTGTGTTGTCTCACTTGGCGCGTGGTCAAGTGTTTGACAGCAGCAGCAGCAGCAGCAGCAGCAACTTCTTCAACATCTAGTTCTTAATTAATTTTTATGAATTTCATGAAATTCAACGCAGCAAGCTCATTTTTTGGCAAGTATTTGTGAAGAACGAACAGCGCTGGAGAACAGTCCGCACTCGACTTGAGTAGCAATTGCCATGATGATAATAAAGTTTACGGCTGCTTCAGGGAATTGCATTTAAATGGCTCTGCTCGGGATGAGAGAGAGAGAGAGATTCAATATTTGTGCTGAGTGAAGCAAACAAATTGGCAGCTTGGCAGCTGAGAATTGCTAGAAACCAAACGAATTGTTTAGGTGCGCAGGCGGAATTCCAATGGGTTTTCCATTGTTATTATTATGTTTACAATATTTTTGCATTTGTAGCATATAATAAGAGCGTAACCAGAGAATACAAATATATTTGAAACTATCATTTATTGAGCATTTTAAAAGTAACTAAGAAACTAAAATATTTCTTAATGTATTTCTTGAATGCACAAATAAGTAACGATAATATCCAAAGTTGTATTATTTAGACAAAAAAAGTTATATTATATTTAGCTTTCTTTTACAACCGTTGAGCTCTCTTGCAGCGGATCATAAATGTGATCTTGGAGCTTTCAATTGGGTGTAGCAGAAATGCCTTAACCTTTTAGGATGAACACCAAATAACGCATCCACATTCATCAACATTCAAGTGGATAAGCTCGAATTGGACGGCTGTCGAGTAAATATAGTTTCACTGAAGGACAAAAACTAAGTTAAGCCAAGTTTGAACTGCAGTTTGCAGAGATTCAAGAAGAACAGCAACAAATTCTGCCCACTTGAACACCGACTGTTTGTGCACTGAGGCAGCTGAGGCAGCCGAGTTGAGTGTTGAGCCCTGTCCAAAATGTATTACATACATTTATATTAGCTATCGCTTGCAGGGTTTGCACTCCTATATCTTGGGCAGCTTGAGTGAACCGATGTCAGCAGCCGCTCTTGAGTTCACTTGAAAATCAACAGAATATTATATATATTTGAGTTGTCAGACGCAAGCCGCTGCAGCTTGAGTCATGCTACCGACTGCCGACTGCTGCAGCCAGCAGCTGCAACTAAATTCGGTTGAAGACACTACCAAATTGTGGCTGGACATTTGTCTAATGATGACAAATAAGTTGAATGGACACCGGACAGACTACCAGAGAGATACACTTGAAAATATATAGTGTCGTTTTTTGGCCAATATTTAATTCGAATTGAATCAGCTGAAATATATAGAAAAATGGGTTAGAAAATTTATAAAACACCAAATCAAAAATTGGCGAATGAACGAATAATTTAGCAATAATAGCAAAATTTAAGTATTTTTTTATTTCTTTTTTTTTATTTTCAGTGCACTTGAGCAGCATATGGGTTGGCATTATCAGTGGCAGACATTGCGTATTGGCCAACAGTGAACTGCAGTCTTGGTAGCTGGGCGCCCAAGTTATGAGCCAAGCAATTAAATGTAATTTAATTTGGCGTCAGCACTGACTTCAGTTGGGGGCAAAACTAATGAATTCCACGCGAAAAGTCAAGTGCCAAAATTTATGACCAAAAACGTCACAGGACGAAGAAGAGACAGATATACAAAGGGAGAGAGAGATAGAGAGAGAGAGAGAGAGGGAGAGGGACAGAGGGAGAGAGCGCGCGGGAGACGTCTCTGTTGGCGCCTGTGGCCTGACAAATGTTCGACGTTAGACGTAGACTTCGAGCTCTAAAATTTGGCAATAAAACACTCGGCAATTACTGGCCCAAAGGCGACTATAGGGCGGAGCGGGGCGGGGCGTGGCGGGCCGGGCCGGGACGGAGCAAGGCTTTACTGTGCAGTTGTTGCTGGTGCGGCCTGTATTTGTCCTGCACCCTTGCCGAAGTGGCAGACTTTATCGCCGCATATTTCTTTTGCCACGGCCTATAAAATATGCCAGTAAGCATTTCGTTCGTCTTTCGTCATTTTAATTTTCGTCGCCAGTTTAATTTAATGAAGACATTTCATTTAGCTGCTTTGATTTAGGCGTCTCCATTGTAGCACCCCGGCTTAAAGCGGCGGCAGGAATATGCAACAAAATTCTGCCCCTGGTCGTAAATGTTTCAGGGCTATTATTGCAACAATAGTTGCAACAAATGACGAGGACGCGCCTCCAACTCAGCAGCCTGCGTACAAAAAAATGCGCACATTCACGAAACATTATATGTATGTGTGCCGAACTTTTTGTGTCTCTTTGAAAGGCTATGCGAGGAGCGGTGGCCGGGTGGTGCGGCAGATTGGTGCACGCCATTTATGCAAATGAGCCCAAGGATGCGTCGTTGTCCCATTTAAGCGTCCCGTTGTGCGTGCCTCTGATCGATAATTGTCACTGTCGTCAAATGTGCAAAATGGCCAGCAACGTGCCGAACGTGCTGGTCATGGATGCATGCCCTTCCCTCCCTTCCCTCACTTCCTCTTGCCCTCACACACACACTTACACACACACACATCTTCTCCGCCAGTTTGACAAGCAATCTGCTGCAACGCTGTCGCCCCTACGACAAATTGTTGCCAAATACTGAGATGGCTTTGACTGCAATTTAGTTGGCCATACAAAATCCATTCCAATGCCAGCTTATTTTGTAACCATCACTTTGTAAGCCAATTCGCAAATAATTGTGCAATAGACATAAATTTATTGAAATTACTTTACTTCTGGTAAAGTCAGCACTTGAAGCTCAAGATTTAGAAGAGCAAGAACATTTGAGAATTTATAAAATATTTTGGCAAATTCTACTGAAACAAAAAGCCAAAATGCTTTTCCTTATAAAATGAATATAAGCAAGAATTTTCATTTTTTGATAAAATTAGGTATTCTTTAGATGGTCACATCAAATGAAATGAGAAAACCCAGAGAGAATGGCATTTTACGGAAAGTGGTAAGACTTGACTATGCATGGATGAATATTATAGAATATATAATAATATTTGCAGTTTTCATTTTAAAGAAAGTTCCTTATTCATGCATTTCAATTTGTTTTTTCTATAATAATATTGATTTTAAATTATTTTCATTTGAACAATTTTTAGCGCAAAGAAAACAACGCATTTATTTGGTTGGCTTCATTTGAAGGCAATTTAATATCCGAATTTATGGCCTTTTGTTGTGGTCTAAATTCAATAGCTGGTTTTGTGTTTGTCTTTTATGGCTTATCCTGGGTGCACTGGGGCCCAGTCTGGTAATTAAAGCGAAGAAAATGCTAATGAAAATGCTTTCCATGATTAATGAGCCGAAAATGATGTGGCATATTGGAGCAACAATTACTAGAAGAGCAACAGCCACAATGGACAACGTCATTGAGAACGATGGAATCAATACAGTTCGTGGCCATGTGTTGCTTAGGTCAATGTGGCACGCGCCATGTGCCACATCGCCCATTGAAATGAAAATTCATCTTAATATCCGACTACTTCAAAAATCTCGTGGCCAGATGGCGACTGTTTTGTCGTAATTTCGACACTTTTCTATTGCCAGCTTTCGGCCATTTGCCGTCTCATTGTTAATTAATTAAATTTTAATTAGCCAGGCCCACGGCCAAATCAGTTGGTGGCCTTGTGAAATGTCTTGTTCGCTGTCGAAATATGCTTGTTGCTTGCGTCTTGTTGCTAATTGAAAATGCGGCGTTTCATTAATTAATTTACTGGCACATTTATTAATATTCATTATACGCATCGTTGTACGCAGCATTTTTCCGTACCTTGAACAGACTTTACTAAAGTGTGTTTGGGGGGCTGTAACTGGGCGTGGCGTTGGCCTGCATTTTATTTGCGGCCTCTTTTGTTGTGCTCTTGGCATTTGTTTAACCCATTTTCCCTTGCTTTTTTCACACATTTTTTGTTGTTGTTGTTGTTGTTTTCGCACGGAATGGAAAACTTTTTGACCATTTGTTGTTGTTGATGCTATTCCCTCTGCACTCACCGCGTTTATCTTTGCCCGCATTGCCGTTCGCCGTTTCTTGCTTTGACACTGCGGCGACTGCAGTAGCCCCCCTCGTTGCCCCTCTCGCCATACCTCTCACACTCCTATTTCCATTTCCTAGCAGTTTTCTCTGTGTGTGACTTTAAGTGTGTATAAAATATGGCGCTAAAATGCAGTTGCCCACACGTAGCTTCCTTTTAACGAACCCATTCTCTTTCCTCCTTATTCCAAACGCTCTTACATCCTCCTCATCTCCTCACCTCCTCGTCCTGGCTGCTGAATAGTCCTGACTGCTACTGGCACATTCGTTCGCCTGGCATGGTTTTTATAGCCACGTGCGATGTTTAAAATTTACTTGCTTGGATTTTTGCAGTCAAGTTGCTTAGCACCATACTATACCTCTCCACACCCCCTCCTCATCATCCTCACGAAGCATTTATTTTCCCATCAAATGCATCGATTTTTTCCTACTCAGCATTTGTAATCTTTTTAACGAGTCGCATTCCTAGGCTGTTGTTTATTTCTTTTTATTTAAATCAACTGTGAGTTTTTCTAAGCAGATAAGGAATCTTTGCTTAACCATTGTATAAACAATAGGAAAATAAATTTGACGTATGCGTTTTATTTTTTAGCAATCGAACAAAGTTGACATATCAACGAAATGATTCCATTTGCCAAAGCTTTGTGTTATAAATGATTGATATAATTTATCTAAAGTATACTTTTAATCATAAAAAATGTTACCAAGTCAAGTCTCATTTTAGCAATATTTATGCAAATGCGTTTTTTTATTTTGCTGTATCGATTTGCACATCGACTTTAATTATGATGATAAATTGAACAATATTTAAATGAACAATATTTAATTTTATTATGTTCGCCTCAACTTAAGCATTGTTATTTACTTAGTAGATTAATCTCTGGTGGAAGGTCATTAAGATAAGTTTCACTAAATGTAAATATTAAGACAGGAAATGCGGCTACGTTTTAACTCAAATTTCGACTTTTTAAAATGCGGCACGCGTCCGCCGAATATATCTAACAGCAGCGGGTCACTCAGAGTTCTCCATCCGCATCGCCAGCCCCTGCCCCTGCCACTGCCACTGCCCCCTGCCCCTGCCGCTGCTCTGGCTCTAACTCAGCCTGCTTGGGCAGTCTTGCTACACGTGCCCCAGAGATTTACTACAAATTACTGAGTGCTATCCGAGCCGCATATCGCACAAGCGCGTTGGTGGTCGCCAGTCGCTATCAGCGTACATGGATCTTGGCCTGCTGGCCGCGATGTTGCGGATGCGAATGCGGATGTGGATGTGGATTCCTGACACAGCCGATTTCCGTGCTCCCCAATGCTCAGTCCACTCCAATCCGCGCTGCTGCTGCTTCTGTGGCGTTGTAATTGAACCGGAAAATTACATATTTCAAGCTATTTTTACGCCGAGTTTAATAGCAGACGTGCACACAGCAACAAACACAATAACCATCTCAACAACAACGACCCACAAGATTCAACTGTTTGTGGTCAGCAGTGAAATAATTTATTGTTGCCTCCTTTGCAGCGTCGTCGCGTCGACTGCAGCTGGCAGCTGCCCCAGCACGCAGCACGTTTGCCCCGAGGTGAGTGGCAAAGATAAGGTGCTAGATATGGCACAAGGTATGCTTTATAATTGCCCACAAATATATGTGAGCATAAGACCCGGATTCATTTAACACAATGAATGAATGAAGGTGGATCTGAAAAGGATTGCAGCCATCCCAATTGCCCCTGGCAGCCAATTCAAAATGAAAGACATTCGATTTACTCTCGCAATACGAGTATCTAACGAACTGCAAGTGAACAACTGTCGTCAACATAACCGAGTCGAGTCGAGTCGGGTAATTCACTTGTGAAGAGGTTAAGAGTTGCCCCATTGAATCATTCCGGCAATTGAAGCGGTTAATGCGAGTCAGATAAGCGCAGCAAAGAATATTTCGTGAAATCGACTCAATTGTCCGGTTAGCAGATGCTATAAAACGATAAAAAAAACATCAATTTCTTAACTTCAATGGATGCTTACTTAAATCGACGTAGTTGGGATATTAAGTATAATATGATAAAATTGCATTAAGTGTATTATGCGAAAGCTTTTAAAGCTATTTATAATCCTTTACAAAGATTAAACTCGGTGTATCTCAATTAGATCCTTATTCTTTTAATTCAATTTATTAAAATACATGTTGCTATTTTAGATGGTTTTCTAAATAATTGTATTAAATTGCTAAACGAAAACAATCAGAACTTCTCGCTTTGCCAATTAACTTTTCAGCATCGCATTTAGTTTCAGTAAATTGTTGGTTGTTGTTTTGTTTTTTTTTTTTTATTGTTTCAATTATAATTTAAAGCTTTGGGAAAAAGTTTGCCTGGTACTCGGCGCAAAAGTGTAGCTTTGAAATCGAAATCAAAATCAAATTTCCAAATATTGCGCCCGAAAAATGCCTTGCTGCTTGCACCGTGCCCCCAATTCGGTTCAAGTGGCCAACGAAAAGTTTACCTGGCTGCCGTCGCCGTTAGCTCTTAAATTAATTTCGAGATTTTAATTGAACATTCGACTGTTTGGAGCATATTTAAAGCCAGCAGTTTTTTTTTTCCAAATGTTACCAGTTGCCGTTTGCCGTTTGCTATTTGGCCATTTTTCGTCAGTATTTTGAACCGTCTCACTATGGGCGTAATATATTGCAAATATGAACAGCTATATAAATATGGCAATCGAAACTGAAAAACATGATTTACGCTTGGGTGTTGCCTGGAATTCGATGCATTACTTCAAATTTTTTACATCAGTCGGTTTAACTGGTGTGTTTACGCCAATTACGATTCGAGAGTTGAAAGTCATCTGTATATAAATTTTGGCAAATTACACGACTGACTTAATAAACTCTGCAAAATGCTATAAGATTTGGGCATGGTCCCAAAACTTTATCAAATCCAAACCGATTTTAATCTCCTTTCCATTTGTTAGCTTATTTCGATGAAATTTGAGTCGTTTAGAAAACATTGCTTAGAAAGAATTTAACTGGTTTTAATGAGATTAATTATATTTCAAAGATATTTATTCATGATATTTATGACTGATTTTCTACGATTTGTGCAAGGAAATTGATCAGTTGAGACCACTGTTCATCGTCAGCTGCGATCTGGTCTTCACTCGACCGATTTGCAGTAAATAACTTTCGCCTGGTCAACCATTGTTATTGTTGTTGCTTTTGTTGTAGTTATTGTTGTTGTTGTTGTCGTTGTCGTTGTTGTAGTTGCTATTGCTGTAGCAGTGGCAAATGGCTGTTGGCTCATGGCTCATGGGCCTGGCTGTTGATGTGTGCGGCTGACCGCAGCATGCGGCGAAACTTAATGTTGTTGGTGTTGTCGCTGTTGTTGTTGTGGTTGTTGTAGTTGTTGTCGTTGCTCTGTTGGATGCTTTCAGATACGTTGCATTTCGCGTATAAATATCAAAAAACATTTAAAAAAATCAGAGGGCAGCAACTGTAACTAATATATCAGAGCGAAAGAACAAAAAACGAGTCGGAGACAGGCAGAATAAAATATATATATATGTACATATGGTCTGTATGTATGTATTGCACTTGCAATTAATCATGACCCAGCGAGCACACTGACATCGTATGTCACTTTCTATGTGGGGTGTCTTAAGTATTCGTATATCGTATAATATACTCCAATAACAAATCACAGCAGGCGAAATTGTGAGTTCGAATGCTGAACATATGTTTGGGGAACACATCTATCTAAACTTTATATTTTTAACACTCAAACCGAAAGCTCAGTTTTATTTTTTCATGTTCTTAATTTTCTTTTTTATTTAAAATTTTAAGCGTGAGAAAATTGTAGTACGTGATAATGGAAACCTCTGCCATTGATCTTGAACATTTTAAGACCGCCTTCAAGATATTAGTTCATGAAAGTGATGCATGTGTCACCTTCAAAGATCTTGAGCATGTGTTACGCGCCTTGGGCAGACAGCCGACGGAGAAGGAGCTACAATTGATTATCAGCGAAGTGGATTATGATGGCAATGGGTGCATTGCATTTCACGAGTTTATGCGATTACTGATCTTCAGAATGAGCTGTGCTCCGGACGAGGATGAACTGCGTGAAACGTTTCGCATTTTTGACAAGAAGAACACCGGCTTAATAGGACCTGCTCAGATTCGCATCGTCATGATGGAGCTTAATCAGCACTTGACCGTTGAGGAGTGTGAAGATATGCTACTCCCCTACGATACAGATGGTGACGGATATCTGAACTACGAAGAGTTTTCCCTAATGATGAGCAACAAATAAATCAACACCTAATCGACAATCCCTTTCGGTATTTTATTAGGTTTTTGTAAATAAATTTCTAATATTCACTTATATTTTTTTTTATTGATCGAAAGGAGATTCTTACTAATAATCCTGCACTGGTTCTGTAGCCTTAGAAAAGATGGCCTCTGTCTGCTAATTTTCTGGAAAAAAACAATAATTTAATATGTTTTCTGATTGCTAATTAAAATTCACTTATTTTATTTATTATGTATGAAAGAGAACGTAATTTTTTATTTTATTGATCGAAGGAAGCATCTTACTAGCAAGCCTGCTCCGTTTGCTCTGTAGCCTTACAAAACTACTCCTATAAATACATATTTTTTATGAATTATATATATTTTTTGATTTATTATACATGCAGAGACCTATAAAGTCGGGCATCAGATGAATGGATTTTATTTAGGTGTAATGGAAACTGTCTATTATAATTATTTATTTATTTTTTAATTTTAAGATGTTTCACAAAGCTGCTGACTGCTTTTTTTTAAATCTTGATTATTTAGCGCTTTTGAGCTTAGTTTGGCAATTATCATCATGGCTGACCAACTACTATAAAGTAAATAGTAGCAAAGTTATCCCTTTACATATATTTTTTATTTATTTTATGTTTATTTGACTTTAAATTGTGTTTAAGCTGACTGGCTTAAGTAAATCAGAAAGTTGTGAAAATATTTGTGCATTGCTCGCAGCTGTAATTATTGAGCTTAATCAAATGAAAACCGCGTTGTAAACCTCAATTAACTCGGCTTTAAAAATCATTTGTGGTCATTTTGTATTTTAATCGCATTAATTATTAGAAAGTAGACTTGCACATACTCTATCAAACTTTGTTTAATTTATTATAATTAAGAAAATTTGCTTTCCAACCTGTGGTATTATTGACTAAAGTATTAAAACATTATGAACCAATTTCACAGTCATAATCAGATGCTAAAACTATGTTTACAAAAACCCTATTCACAAATAAATAAAAAAAATTCGAGTTGTTAAAAAAATAACTGGCAAAAAGTGTTTTGTGATATTTTAACCACAAATTTGCATCATTGACATTGTGTGAGAGCTATTCGAGCTGTACAATTAATGCGATTTACATTTGTAATTATGTGTACATATTTTAATTTGCATAATTTAGTAACTGTTGTCAGATCTGCGTTGAAATTGCATTAAAGGCCAGCAACAACAACAGTAACTAAAAGCAAGAGGATGATACAAAAAAAACATCCCAAATTACAAGAGGAATGTGCAACAATTGTTGGTTGCATTTTGTGAATTTCTTTCGAAATTAATTTTCAATAGTTTTCGATGCGTTTCGTTTTGATATTCCCATGCCAATTGAGATATACCCGTAGCCAGATTGAAAAAGTTGGGTGAACAGTGGATGCGATGGCATTCGATATCGGGTTGGAGGTAATGAAGCGTATGGCCAATTGAAATGTTTATCCGAATACTCAAATCGAATAGCCAGAGTGGCATTTGCATACACAACGACAGATACAAGGAGCAGCTGCAGCAATAGCTGGACCAAAGCCAAATACAAAAATGAGCAACAACTTTTGGTTGCCCCCATAGGACCATTGAATGGTATCGTATTTTCTTTGCTTTGCCCTGCTCGAAATTTTCTTTAAGCAGCCCATCTGCAGGCGAGGGTTTCTCAGCTCCGGAGGACACAATTGTCCATTGTGCGCTGAGCACAAATTTTGCATGCTCGAAAGTTGTATTTGCTCCATAAAATAGCAATAAAGAGCCAAATCGATGTTGGACGTTGCTCAACGCTGCTGCTGTGTGTATGTGTGTGTGTGTTTTGGTTCAAGGCAACAATATATGCACAGGATGTCAAGGAAATCATCTTGGTTGAATGTTGTACAACAGCCGAGCAGAGGAATATCATCATAAGCAATTGAACGGATGATCGAATTATGCAGACAGACCCTTGAGGCTTTGTCTGACTTATAATCGGTTAGCCCAACCCACTTCTTCATCTCTTTCACTATTTTTCCCCCTCTATCTGTCTCGTCTGTCACCGGTTTTCTCTTGGCGCTCAGGGTGACAAATTAGCCACTTTGGTTATAATTTAGCGACTGCTTGCCGCTGCCTGAATGCGACAACAAGAAATTACCGCAATTTGCGAGAGCGTCGAGTGATTGGTGGTCGCCTGCCCGGCTGACAAGGACGTGCAGTAGGACGAACAGCTGTTAACGTTGTGTACCTATGACACACACACACACACACAACTGAATGAAGATGTTTACGAGCCGCAACATGCAGCCGCAAAAGAGAGATCGTGGAGACAGCTGGAAAGCGAAGAGGCAGCAGGAAGCAACAAAGGCTCGACAGTTATAAATAGCCAAGTAAAATTGTCGCCTCGTCATCAGAGATAGAGAGAGAGGAAGAGAAAGGAAGGCCGAGAGAAAGAGGAAGATTGCACGGGAACAAAACTGGCGACGGAACGAATACCTTGGCCTGTCTGCTTGCTTCTTGTGTTCTGCTCGTCTTTTATGTTGTTTCCCCCCCCCTAAAAATATATATTTTTTTTTGCATTCTATTTGCTTCGGGTGCCACACAAAACTTTATAGTTTATTCAAAGATTGCAACCTCATTTAGTTGCGGTGGCAAAACATCAACATACTTTCCTTGACCATCTCTGTTGCCTTTTGTTGACGGAGCATCATTAAGGCTAATAAACATTGCCATTTGCGGTTGCCCAGAAGAAATGGCCACAGAAGTGGGTCGTCGTCTCGGCAACAACACTTGAAGATTCTGCAACTTGGAGAGCACTTGATTCACGTTATGTTTTCAGTAAATATTGTTAACTGTTTTTATAATGCTGAGAGGGAATCAATAGTTTGTATAGAGTGGACTGATGGAAGAAGAATTTACAAACTGCTCTTCTTGCATACGCAGAAAAAATAATATTGTTTTTGGAATTAAATTACATATTTTTCAACGAGCTTTTATAGATTTGAAAACGTCCTTGTTTCAATTGCAACCTTTGTTTGGTTGTAATACATGAAATCACCATCAGCAATGCAAATATCATTAAAAATGTATCCTCGGATTGACTACCACCACTAGGGGGGGTGTCGTTGGAACGATTCAGCCTTTTTCTACACTCATCAATTGGATGGGCTAAGCAAATAAAAATCCACACGCTGCATAAATGTTAAAGCAACTGCTGCCAGTCCTAACCAGGCATAAAAACCAGGCAAACAGAAATGCTTGTAAATAAATTGCGCATACGACGCGTATTTGCCAGAGGCAACCAGACAAGGCCAACAGGGCAACAGCAAAATACCAATAACAATAAAAACGTGGCAGAAGCAACAAAATGTTTTTAAAAATAATTTCTGCATTTTATTTGTCATTTAAACAAATAACTCCCTATGCCAATTGCAATTATTTATGCGACCATTTCCGAACCCGCCTCTAACCACACACCAACAACAACAACAACAACAACAACAACAACAACAACACATCCATTCATATTGATATGAATGATTTAATCAGAGTCAGGACATGTCAGTAACAAAAAGGATCAGGATGTAATTAGGCTGCTCCCAGGATTAGCTGTAAATTCAGTTATTCGACCGCGGACAAATCTGTTGAGCTCGTTTTAATTGTGGCTCGATTTTCGGATTGCGCTTTCACATTTATGGTTTCTGTTCGTGCCGACGTCATATTAAATAATCTAGGGGATTTCCATGAATGTTACAGCAGCGAATGCAAAACTAGCCTATTAAAAACAAAATAATTTATAAACATCAGCAACTGAATTATTTAAATAAATACATGTTAAGCATCAAAAGAATCACTTTACCCCTCATTTCAGTGAGTCTTTATGCCATTGTTTGACACACTTAAACAAAATTTTATTTGATTTTGAATGCGTCTGCTTCTAATTGTAATTCCATTCAAATGCATGACGAGAAACTCAAGGATCCTTCGAACTGAGTCGTTTCATTGCTGACAAGAAATTTAATTACACTCGACTGGCGAGAAAGCCGCTTTCATTTCCTCTCTCTATCTCTCTCTCTCTCTCTTGCTCTCACTACCATTCTCTATCTGCATGTGTACATATGTATACATATGTATGTACATTTCCTCAGTACTTCAGTGCTACTCGTTGGCAGGGTATTATAATTTCTTGGCAGGAAAGTCAGAGTCAATTAGCTTATCTGTCTCTAATATTTCCCAGCTTTCTCTTTCTTTAAGTAAACCTTAAAAAAAGTCTCTATTTTATATTGCTCTGAATTTGCTGCTAAATCGTCAATAATTCAGATTTGTTTGTTAAGCCAACAACTAGTTGACATATTTTAATGCAGATACATTTGACAGTTAGCCATCATAGAAGGTATTTTATCTGCGACTTGTGCAGGATATATATATATATATATAATCTCAAGTTTCTATTTTGTATTTACACACATGCTGACAGTACAAGTTGTTATTTGTAGTTGTTGTTGTTTTTGTTCTTGCTTATGCTACTGGCAAATTTCCTCTGTAAACATGAAAAGCGGTTGGAAAAACGCCCTTGAGCTGCACACACAGAGAAGAAGCAATAGAATCCATCTGATGTTGACACCTCCCCCCATACACACTCTCCCCTCCACTCCAGCACAGAGAGCTCCGGGTCTATCTGACTGACTTGGTGCGTTAATAGAATTGTGATAAACGCATCCTTTTGTATCGATGCGCGGGCATTTTAGTCGCTTTGGGCTTACATTGGATTTGCGATTGGGGATTGGGGATTGGGGATTGTGGATTGGGTTTGAGCTTGGGAATTTCGTTGGAAGCTGTGGCAGCTGTCTGGTTGTTGCCTGCAGCCAGCCAGCCTGTTATCGAGGCTTGCCTCGTTCAGCTGCAAACAAACAAATTTAATTAAATTGACTACAGAAATTTGCTTTGTATGCTGCGCCTGAGAATCCCGGACTAAGAGCTTTTGGCCAGAAAGTGTTGTGAGTTTAGCTTGGTATTATATTCAGTTTTTTTTTTTTTTTTTTATTTAAGGTTCTTCAGTATTTTTCGTAACTTTATTATACGCTCCATAAAGCAGAGGAGTGTGTGTGTGTGTGAGTGAGTGTGTGTGGCGGATGTTAGAATGTTGGCTTTCTCACTTTCATAATTAATTAGTAGCTGAAGCAACTTCATTCTATATACATAGCATAAAATTCACACACTTGATATTTTAGCCAACGATTCAGATTTTGTGTGTGCAGCTGTCACACGTGGCTCGTGGACTCGTCTGCCATGTTTGTATTCAAACTTAATTTTCTTATGCACAAGCACGGCGCCCAGTTACCTCTTGAAGTGGATCCTAAGTGCTGACACGCCCACTTGGCTGCACATTGTGCATAATGCAATATGTTTAAAACATCAACTAAGGTCGTTTTCCTTTATTTGCAAATAATTTTCAAATGCTTCACATTTGTGGCATGACAAAACTGAGTGGGCTCAGTTTCAAAGGAAGAGAGCTAAATTTTAATCTCTGAGGTTGCCCGCAATGGACACAAAGACTATGTAATTTATTATTTGACAATATATCAGGCATGACCGAGCAAAGCACATTATGCCAACTTTTGTGTGTGCCTGCTCTAAAATGATTTCTCACTTTTGGTTGGTTGGGTTTGGTTTACCTTGGGCGACCTTCGTCAACTAGATGCGAACTTATGTCAAAGCGTTGGAGTCGAACATATTTCGTGTTTGTTTCTCATTTATTTTATTGGGGCTTAAGGGGAATGGTGGTGCGGAAGGAGTGGCCAAAGCAATCCATTAACATGCACAAAACAATCTTCATATGAATATGGGCATTAGTGCTTTTTGGTAACTAAAACGAAAGTAAAACGATTTAATCAACTTAATACTCGATTATACATGGGCAGTTTGACAGATGTTGATTAATAATCTTTTAAGTAGTTATTTCAATTTAAAATATCTATCTACAAGGAGTACCCCACTTGCCTACAAATGGTCGATATTAGAGGATGCCACAACTGGGATCCGCATTCAAGGTTACAATTGTATCGCTCTCATTTTGTTAATAGAATATGCAAATTGAATTCTTTAGCGATTTATTTTGTCTAAGTGCAACAGTTGTCCTATGCTATGAAGCTTGTTGTTCCATTCATTAGACATCCATTCAGGACTTAATGCAATTGCCATGCACTCTGCGGATGCCAGAGCTCAAGACCCACGACCCACGACCCACGACCTTGTCTTGCCACAGACGACGTGAGTGCATCCTTCGACATTTACCGTCTCATGCCCCCCCACATGTTCGTTGTGTCTTGTGGGTTTGCGTCTTAGCTTTTGCCATCTGCTTCGACTATCGCACTCATCCAAAGCGTTGGCCTCGTCAATCGCCAAGTAATTGCATTTACCAAGCACGTATGTTGACGATAGTTAATTTTGTAAGTGTATCTTGATATCGATTGCAGTCGGCAGCAGTGTGCAGTGTGGCAAGCATCAAGCGGCAACAACCGACAACCGACAACCGATGCAACCCTCATCCGAGGAAGAAACTAAGGGGAAACTACGAGGAGGCAATTGCAGATGTAAGAGACGATCCGGAAATCCGCAGCCAAACGCAATGAGGCAAAAATGCAATTGCCAAGCAACAACAACAACAACAACAACAATAATAACATCGGCAGTAAAAATAAAAAAAAAACAAGAGTAAAAATGCTGCTGCCGGAATCCAACGACTGCATGATTATCTGTTGCCAGTGTATGAAAATGCATTCCTTACTTAAAAAAACTTCTACGTATATCTAGAATATGTGCAGTTTGTGAATTTGATGAAAGTTTATTTTAAACCCGTTTGCTCTCGCTCAATATACCCCTTTTTCATGTGAAATATATGTATTTGAAATTCCACCAAATGAAATTTCCACGCGCAGCTTGAATTTCAAAGTGAATTGCGGTTAAATGTTTTTGGTAAGAGCCTCGAATCAATTATGTTGATTTTCATGATTTGGGATTGCAGTTGAAACCAGCTACTAATTGGTAGACTATTTGGCCAAGCCGAAAACTCGAGTATTGGTTTAATTGCCGTTAGCTTTAGACAATCCCAATCGGCAATCTGTAGGTATTTCTGTAGTTATACGTTAGAAATCAGATGACAGGATGTGCCACAGGCGATGGCATATCCGTTGACTGTAATGGATTTTTAAAAACCAATTTCCGTTCTTCAAGACGCAAAACATGGAAAACTAATAACCCATTGCTGGCATTTGGGATCGACAACAAAAACAACAACAGCAACAGAAATAGCGCAGTAGCAATCGTTGCAAGCTCGGATAAAGTGGCAAGGAAATTGTTTTCAATTTCAAAGAATTTTGTGTAAGGGAAAAAAAAGTCAAGCAGTGCGATTAAAATTCGCTTTCACAATATTTATATAAAAACGAATTAAATTTTCGTAGCTTGAACAAGTTTTCGGCGTTGCCGGCGACGGCGGCGAAACAATTTCATTTAGCAAAACAAAGCGTCTAAAAGCAACGGCGAAAATACAAAAATAAAAGACAAACTTGAGAGAAAAAAAAAAATAAATAAAGAAAGTAGATGAAAAAATATGCTGCACTTAAAAATTATTTACGAGACTTGCAGCGCCCCCACTCCGCACTTCGATCATAGACTTACCTCTTTCTCTGAGATTCCTCTGTGGCCATAAAACCGACTTCTTGCCCAAGTCACAAGAAGTAAAAAAAAAACCAGCAACAACAACAGCCATTGACTGACGACTGGCTGGTACCAAAAACTTTCTTACGACCAAGAATGTTGATTTTTTGTTGTTTTTTTGTAGGTGCTGCTGCGGCGAATTGAAAAAGTTTAGAGAAAAAACAGCAAACTTTATGAGCTCCCGTGCGCAGCAGCCTTTTTTAGCAGCCTTTTTACGGCCTTTTTAATGTCAGATTCGCGTAACAAAAACTTTGCTAGCGGTCAGCAGATCTGCAGCCCCAAATAGCCACTGCAGAATCAGGGCTGTAATAACCCTGCATATGTGCAGGAACTAAGTTTTTGGCTTGAGCATACCTTGAAGAGACACCATCCGGTCTTTTGTGGTATTAACTCTTCAGACCTTTATACAAAACGAGATTCACACTGATCGTTTACTGCTGTTTAGAATTCTGATTGTGAAACTGTAATTACTTTGAGAGCTTGTTAAGTTTGGCTGTTTAACGCAAACTTAGTTTGCAGCCCGGTTAAAAACCTTCAAAGAGGCAGAAAACCGCAACAGTTAAGAGTAGACGACAGTTAGCCGCGGCCATGTACGTGAAACCCCCAATTAAACTTTGAGGCTGGCGGTTAAATGTCAAACCGAGCTCGACTAAGGAGCGGAGCGTGTAGTGACATGGTGTGTTCCCAAAAAGGCAGAGAAAGTCGCTTAAAAAAAAAAATATGCAATGGGCATAAGCGGTCATCACTGCAGGGCACGTGGTGAAAAGGCAAAAGGCAGCATTGCCACAACAAGCGGCAAGCAGCAAGCAGCAAGCGGCAAAGGATGAGCCAAGGGCAGCCAAAGCCAATGAGCGTTAAAAAACGCGCGAGAAGACACAGTTGCAAAAATAATAGCAAAAAGAAAATGCAAAAAAAAAGACGCCAAAAGAGCGGGATGTGCGGGAGGAGCAGCTGGTGGATTTGACGTAGAAGAATCTATAGTAGCAATGTACAAACTCCAATTTGGTTTTGCGCCATTGCAATTCAAATCTGAGCAGCAGCAGCCAGCAGTTGACATCGACATAGACAAGGACATGGCTGGGGATGGTCGATGGTCGAGGACGCGGCCATCGATGCCATCAATTGCAACTCATCCGACACTCTTTCGCTCCTCTCCTTCAGTTGGGATTACTGATGCGACTGCTGTTGCGGTGTGGCTTGGACCAAAATGTCCCAGGCGCATTTTAGCCGATGCTTCGACGCCTTTGCAATCGCGTTCGGCATTTGGCATTAATGGCGCGGGCGTAAAGCAACCAATCGAGCAGAAGACATTGACTGGAAGGGTAACCTGGGGGCTAAAGGGGGGCGGGGTGAGTGAGTGCAAGAGAGTGGGAGAGTTTGAAAGATGAGACAAAGCAACAACCGCAGCTCCACTGCGTTACAGTCCACGAGTACGTCGAAAATATTCATTAGCCCAGTTTGTACACAAGTTGAAGGCGGAGGCGATGGCGAAGGCGGAGGCGGAGAATGAAATGAAGGCGGAGTCACATGGCACCCATTGATGTAAATACATAGCATCGCAGCAAAGCGGAAAGTTTCCTTCATGGTAGCTTAGAGAGTTTTTGCACAGATTTTTGTACGGCTATAAATTGCCGGTTGGCATTTCGGGGTCCTCTTTTGGCCAAGTTTTCAGCACGCGCTGCACTCGCGCATAACTTTTATTCTTCTCTGTGTGTGTGTGGGTGTGTGTGGGTGTGTGTGGCTGTGTGTACTGTGACTATTTAGAACAATTTTAATTAAAACGCTAGACAATTACACACAAATGGAAAGATGCGGGAATGAGTGCCGCACATACAGAGTCAAGTGCGTGAGCGAGTGAGAGAGAGAGAGAGAAAGAGAGAGGGAGAGCGAGTGGGAGGGAGAGAGATTGAGCTAGACTGGATGTGTAGATGCTTGAAGCACGGCAATTGCAGCTCAAGTGCGTCTGTCCTGTGCTCAAGCAGCTCCAAACGTTTCCCGCATACCACAAATAGAAACGACACACACACACACATACAACACACACATACAACACACACATACAACACACACACAACACACACACAAGCTTAAGCACACAGAAAGACATATTCAATCTAAGATGGCCAAGAGCGGCCAGAGAGGAATAGCGGAAGCGAGTGCAATATATATATATATATATATATGTGGAGACCTACAGGACACGTTGCAAACAGTTGGCTAAAAGCCAAATACGATACACTGGCTCTTGCATTAAGAGCCAACTTGGGAATATACCTAAATAAATAACCTTACAACTTCTACGCATTAATTATACAAATATGAAAGTACATATGTGCTCTGTAAACTAAACCCAATTTGAGCGTGGTCTATTCTAATATGTATACAGCCCCGATATATATATATATATATATATATATATATATTTAATGCTCTTGCTTTGACTCTCATTAAATTGCTGTTGCTACTCAAATTATTACTTGCCATTTATACTGGTTATGTTGAGGGTCTGATTCTTCTGTAACTTGTTGCCTTGAGTGCCCAAATATGCGTTTCGTATATATATATATTGATATATAAATCGCAAAGCGTTTCCAACTTATGCTCTCTGTTGGTTAGAGTGTATTATGAGTGCACACAGAGGGCCCCCTTTCGGATTGGGGAATGGGAAGTGACTCAAAGGCGTCTGCCAGTTAACAACATATCCTCCACTCTGTGGATGTGGATGTGAAACAGTGCCAGATGAATCCTTGTCAATGGCCGCTAGCAACGAGCTCTAAGATCGTTAGCTGGCAGCTGTGTGAAAGTAATGCTGTGCGTATGTGTGTGTGTGTGTGTGTGTGGGTAAACGCTTAAAGTCAAGTTTTATTATAATTACAACTATAACATTTATTAATGGCTGATAGTGGGGAGCAGCGAGTTCTTGCTGCTGTTGTCGTCATGTTGCCAGGTGCCGCCAAAGCCAACAAAGGCATACAGAAAGCTTAAGAGTGCGTGAGAGAAAGAGAGACAGAGACAGAGACAGAGACAGAGAAAGAAACATTCGCTTAATATATAGTTGCATATTAGCAGGCAACAGGAGCAGCAGCAACAGCAGCAGCAGCCACGCCCACAAATACAGTGCTTACAACTCAGTAATGTTGCATGTTATGAAGCCATTAAGGCCAACAAAGTTTTTGCTTTAAGAGCGGCTCTAACATGAGTGTGAGAGCAAGAGAGAGAGAAAGAGACAGTGAGAGATAGAGAGTGAGAAAACTTGAGTTGCTGCATCTTTTGGCACTTAGTTGTTGGCGCCAGTATAATATAAACTAAGCTAATGTCTTGACTCTGATGTGCAGCAGCAAATTATGGATCCGGGCTTTTAAGGCAGCCTCCGAAATGCTTTCAACAGCTGTTGAATACAACCAGCAGTATTTTCAAGTATTTCGTTGTTTAACATTTTGTTTTCATTTTGGCTAAGAGTGAGCTGCTAAAATGCTACATTTTCATTTAGACATTTTCTTTGAAATTAGGTAAACATTCCACTACAACTCCTGTAAGATTAGATAAGATTAAACTACGCAAATTTTGATTATGATTCAATTTGCAGGTTGCAGGCGTCAAGTTGCCACACATTAAGCGTGGCATGTTCAACACTCTTTCTGATTGTTTTCATTGGCTGTTACGCAAATTTCATTTCTACTCAGTTCGCACGCGCTGCAAATTGTATCTGTCAAATTGAAGCTTTTTTTTGGTAAATTTTGTTTTTATTTTCCTTTGCTTTTACTGTTCTTTATTTTTGGTTGTTTGGCTGTCCGATGGTCATTTAAACAGATTAAGCCAAATTGAAACCGAGCAAAGCTGTAAACTGTTACAAATTTCATTTGACCCTCCACTCTGTTTTTGACCACTTCACTTCACATCACTCCACCATTTCTTTTTTGTTGTCCAGCATAATTTTGTCATTTTTACAGCAATTGATCTCGGATTAAATTACAACGCGTTGGGTTGGGTTTTGGGTTTTTGGGTGTGTGGCTAAAAATTTGCTTTGCTTTTTGTTTCCTGTTCTGTTCTGGTTGCACTTTCTGCTTAAACTGTCCATAAAAGCGAAATGAAAAATGCAAATTGAATGAGCGAACGCTTTTCGCTGCCCAAAACCCATTGAACATTTCATTTGAAACCCACGCATTGTAAATTTAATGTGGACTTTAATGCCAGCGCGCGAATCCAAGAGAAGCTCCAAAACGAATTTCATTTGCAGCAATCAAGATTATAAATATAAAACTTTATTTCCATGTTTATTTTTAGCCAGAATGCTGCAGCTTTTCTCTTGCGTTCCCCAACTTGCGAGTGAAACTTTGACCTTTGTGCTCCCCCATTTTGCGCAATGTGACATAAATTTCAACACAATGAAGTCATTGAAATTTTTCGTTGTCTGCTCATAATTGTTGGCCATTTAGCAACAAGTCGAAAGTACCTGACTGGTAGATACCCTGTACTTTGATTCCATTTTCAAGTCACTCTAATTTTAAGCCCTACGCATTTAGATTTGCTCTCAATTTTAAACAACTCCTTCCAGTTTATATAATGTTCGCCATTTGAATATTTTATTATTAACCTAAATTTGTTGGTGTAACCACGCCCCCCACCCAGTGGCTTGGCAGAGCATGGCGCCCTAAACGGTGCAGTCATTAGGCGTATCATTTATGCGGCAGCTCGCCTTCATTGTGTATGCAGGGCTCAAACTGGGCCAAAACAATTACCGCATAATAAATCAATTTTGAGTTCTATAAATTGGCAAAACAGTACCCCAGACCATATCTCTATATTCTAAACTCCCCTTTAACAAGTCGCCTTCAATCATTCAGCCAGCATTTGATAGAGTTGCTCGCCATCTCTCCGTCTAAATATATATATATATATATATATATATATAGATATATATATATATATATATATATGTGAGTGGGTAGCAATTTTCAGCTTAACTATGCAAATTACTGACAGTTGGTAGCCTCAATTTGATTCACAGCCGCAACAGACACAACAAATAGGCAAAATAGAATACAAATACTACAAGACTAAAATGTGGGCAAATTGAAATTGGCACAAAAATATGAGTCCACTTTTAAATATGTAATTGCGATACATTTGTCATACGAGCCATTTGCATGTCTTACACACACACGACAAAATTCACATTTTCCGGTTGACGATTGAATATTTGACTTAGATAAAAGAAAGTCAAAAAAAATAAGCGAAATATTCACTTTACAGCCTCGAAACAATTTTGTCAAGACGACCATTTAATTGATATTGAAATCATTGTTAATTGTTTTGATTAACTTTAATTAAATATGACGACAAATAGTAGTATTAATTGCCTCACTTTAGCATGGGAAATGCTTAAATATCTACTGTCGGGAATTCACTTAAATTCTGTTTATACTCTGGATGTCTGCTAATTTTATGAAAATCTCATTTCGTGCCTAATCTAAGATACAAATGCCGTTGCATATCCATGTTTATAGTGTCATGTGGATTGATTGTGTCTCCAAAATGACATACAATGCAATTTTCATATAACACGAACGGCAAATAACAATTCAATTCATTTATTTGCACAGCAATTTAGCAAACAGGCAACTGCATCAAACTAACTGCAGAATTCTCAATTGCTGTTGTTGTTGTTGTTTTTGTTGTTGTTGCTCCTTTTTTGGCATAATCCGAAACTAACAAACGCGAAATGGATTTGTCGCTTGACAGTTGATGGATGTGATGGCTGCAGCAAATATAAAATGATTCAAATATAACAACTACAAATCTTTACGGAAGACTTATTTTACTACAATAAAAACAATGCTATAAAAATGGTTTACAAAGTGAAATTTAACAAACCTGATTCCGAATTAATGGAAATTATAATAATGTTGGCACGGCATTTAATTAATTATGTGACTTTCGTGTGAAACATTTGTAGTATTTATTAATTGCGCTTTACTACAAATGTTTTTCGGTATATGCTTATTTATTTATAGCTAGCCACGAGGGTATTTTAATTTGAACAAACTGCGGAAATCGTTTACACTTGACATTTTCCCATTATTATAACTATGTCAGTGAGTCTGTGTAAATCGAATAGATGGTGTTATATAGAACAAATAAAGAACACAGATAAGAATTTTACGAAATGCTATCGAAAATTCCAAATTATATTAATATGGGATTTAGCAAGATATAGTTTATCAGCACGCTAAACGTAGTTACCCAAATTATAATTCACATTTTTCATGAATTTTATACCCAATGAAGTATGTGCAAATATTTACAAGATGCTAAGACAAATATTTATGAACTGCATTCAAAGCAGAAATCTTAGTATCCACATCACTTGTGTGGGTTTTGATTTGATTTGAAATATTCCGCAGACAGATTTCACAGTTTTGCTTTTATTGCAGCTGAAATTAATGCGCATTTGTCTGCTTCTTTTGCAACTTCATCTGCATTTGTCTGTTGCACCTTTGTGTCAGTTGTGGCACGTACAGCTCTGCTCACTTTTTCTCGCTCTGCCTCTTACAGTCTCTGTTTCTCTGTCTCTCTCCCTCTTTCTGTTGCTTTCTCTGTTCCTGTCGCTATCTGTGTTTTCGTCCCCATCACGTCGACAAGTCAACGGAATTCCTGGCATTCACAGAAGCCAAACGTCGACATCGCTTCATTTAATCTAAATGCGTATACGCCACGTTGTTCATTTGTATTTTGGTTCCGTGCACCACGTTGCAATGCAATTGCCATAAAATTATACTAAGTTATAGTTGCATGTTTGAACATACTTTGGCACACAAATGCTAGATGTGCGTGCGACATTTGCAATATGTTCAGCGCACTGTTGCAAAAATGCGAGGGGCATGTTTACAATTCCAAAGTATAACTCAATTTGTAATTGTTATCGATTAGGTTAAGTGCCAATGAACCAACTGAAAAAATTTATAAATAAATTATAAATAAATTGTTGACTTTATTGAAATAGTTTTAAGAGCTTTTAGCGGGTTTAAGTTGATTAACTGAACACAATTCAGCTATTATTAGTATTATTTTTCTGCGTAGCGTTTTTATAAAGAGAATTAAATTGAATAAAATATTATATTATAGATTAGATTATGAAATCTGTTTTTCTACTGAGGGATCTGTTAAGGCAAACTTGAATTTCAGCCTGTGTTATTAGCATAAGTGTGAATGCAGTGGAGTCAGCCACATGCCTCCATGTGGCATGTCCTTAAAAATACACTGCCTGAAGTTGGTCAATGCAGTAAGGAGTTAAATTTATGTGCCTTTTGCAGCACATTAGCGCATTGTCACCGCACACGGTACACTTTCAATAAATTATCCCGGAGCACACTCGGTCTACACTCGAGTGGAGTCGACTAATGCGCTTAGCGCTTTTGTTGCGACATTTTGGCCAAAGCTTTACAAGAACAAGGGAGGGAGAGAAATGGAGGGGGGTTAGAACGCACGGCGGGCAGGCAGGAACAAGACGACAAAAATCCGCCATAAATAAAGGATAACAATTTGTTAGCCGGCAACAAGTGGCAAACTAAATCAACAAAAGTGCGAGTAGATTTCGACTCTTGCCCCATTTGCTCTTTCCTTTTCTCGTATTTGTTCCCTTCATGTGTGAATACATATGTAATCCAAAGCTGGTAATGTTAATGGAGAACGGCACAGGAGTGCTGGATTCTGAGGCAAGGCTGCAAGTAGAGTGTGGCATGCAGCAGCACGTGAAGTTGGCACTGATAAACAGTTATCTGTATTTACGTTAGCATGTGAACGTCTGGTTGCGAGTCCTTGAATTACGTATGCCATATTTTTTTTTTGGCAGGACACCAACCGAACATTCTAAAGAGTTAAAATTAGGTAAGGACAGCTAACTGCCCTGTTATCGCCGAGTTGCTCACTTAATTTTCTAGCCATCAGCCGCCTTTTTCCGTAAAAAAAAAAAACTTCCCGTTGGTAAGATGAGCAATTTGATTTTGGGTCTCTTTGGAATACAAGGGCAAAAGTGAAAGGACCGTTTTAGTATTTGCTTTTAAGTACATTTCACTTGCCCGCACTTTCAACCGCAGGAAGAACAAAAATATGATGAAGCCGCAGGACCTCAAGTGTTAGCTGATATTAAGACCTCAATGGAAAATGTCCCTGTTTTCTCCCTTTTCTTTTCCTTTGTTGGTAATAACATAAATGCAATTTTACGCACGCTTTTGGATTTTTATAATCCCAAAGAGATATTTCGAAATTCTAGCACAGCAGGCGGTAAAAGCAATTTTCTTCCTTTTTTATTATTACTTTGCCTGAATTATTCCTTATCTAATATATATAGCATATGCTTAGAGGATGTATACATTTATTTTCAAAATTGTCTGTCAAAATACTGAATAAAAAAAAAAATTAATATACCTCTTGAATTGCCTATAAAATCTGGAGTAAAGTAAATTCGCATAGAGTATGAATTTTATGGTGTTAATTTCTGGTCTGCTTTTGTTGCTGGTTTGCCGAACCCCTAATTTCCATAAGGAAAAATCAAACGGTTCGCAGGCTGCTTTTTTATATAGAAAATATATTGTTTTGCCATTTTTTTTTGGTTTTCTCCTCACTTTTGTCTTGTTATATTTTTAATTCATGACAACTTCATTTTCATTTTGTTTGTTTTCAAGGTATGGAAAGTAACTTTCTTTGTGTGTTATTTTTCTGTATTATTTTTCATTTTATTTGACAAGAAGATGTATGTATTTATATAGGCCATATAGCCTGATCTCTATATAACATTTTTTTTTTATTTTCGTTTTCAGTCGAGCTCTCTCAATATTCTTACTGGTTTTAATTGTTATTTGCGCTGAAAAAATACAGAATCATTTAAACAGTTGTAAACTCAATTTCGTTGACCGCTCATTTTGACTGCGTGAATGGGCGCAAAATTAAATGATTGGCAATGCGGATTCCTTTGAGTCTGTCAATAGCACAATTGACTGATGCCACAATGCAACTGACACATGCATTGCGGCAAGAGTTGCAACAACTTGCTTCATTGAATAGTTAACAAGTTCATTATAATTTAATTAATATAATTGAATGCACAAGTCAGAGGCTGGCTACTCAAATGTGATAATAGATTCAGTTTATGGACTCGTGGAGACTATATTCACACTGTTTTTTACACAGGCATTATGTTTTTTTTAGGGAAAAATTTACATTCCGATATTTCAACTCTACAGATAACAATACCGGTTTTGTATTTTCTTTTTCTGTTTTTTAGCTTAGTTTCTGGGAGGCACTAAATTTGACCTATTTACCATTGTTTTTTGTACACCTTTCAAGCCAAATTTGAGAGCATTAAAGATATTGGTTTCTTAACATTTACATCCATTTACCTTCATTTATCTTCTATGTAACATTTTTCTTCGATGAAGAGAAACTATGAATTAAGCTTTTTGTGTGTCTGATATCTGAAATGCAAGCAAAGCAAACTGAATTCCATTTTTTTATGGCAAACACTTTTGTGTCATTACAAGGCCAAGAGCTGATCAAAATCGAATCAACAAATGTCGTAACCAAAGTTTTTGACATTTAAGGTAAGACTTCGTCTACGTCAACGTCTCTGTTTATTTATTTTCTTATTTATTTTTATTTTTTTGTACTTGCATCAGCGTTTTTCCACGGCATTTTGTTTCGTTTACGTTGTCAGTGCCTCTGTGCCCTGTGTGTCCTGAGTGCCCTGAGTGCTGTCAATCACAAATCAGTCAATATACCAATAACTACGGCGACGTCGCTACTCGTTTGCATACAAATTACAGATGCAAGTCACATTTGATGAAAAACAATTTGAAATGATATCGCACTCATGCCACATACCCCCATCTGAATTACACACGTCTCTGTCTGCATCTCGTTATCGTCTGGCCTTTGGATTGGCCTTTTCTGGCTTTCCTGACAGACACGTGGCATGCCCCAGCCAGCCGTAGCTGTTGCCGTCAAGTGGCTCTATTTTATTTTGCCGCTGCTCTGCATTTACCTTCACAAAAAGACCAAATCATGTGCACACTTTATAGCCTTTACGTGCAAATTGTTTGTGTTGCTACATAAAAGATATACGCCAAATTGCTCTAGTCCAATCCACAATCCACACACACACACACATACACACACACACACACGCAGAGTTCATGAGGGGCATTCTATTTCATTTGCAGCTAAGAGCAAACGCATTTTACTTCTATTCATTCAGCTGTATTGCATTGGAATGCAGCTCACTCAGCTCACTCAGTATTCATCCTCCTCCTGGAGCTCCATTGGCAGAGTGGCTAGTGTGTAGCTAATCAAAGCATTTGACAGATTGGCTAACACCTTAATAGCAACACCAGCTCTCTTTCCGTCCGACTAGTCTTGTTTGCCCAGTCAATCGTTTATTGTGCTCCTCTGCACCTATATGCAAATAATTACTAATATAAGCTGCCATACATGCCACAAGGATGTTGCCTTCGTTACCTGTGTCCTTTGCAATGTTTACCAATGTGTTGCCGGACAGGCGAGATGCTGCTCATGTTGCTCCTGCTGCTGTTTTCATCCTTGCTTGTTGCCGTTGTTGTAACCGCTCTAATTGTTGTCGGCATTGTTGTTGCTGCTGTTGTTGTTGTTGATGTTCGTATTACCTGATTTTGCGTTGGGTGGATTTTGAGCTTGTAAATAAGCCTTAATTATTGCTTTGGCATCCATAAAGTTACCTCACAATAAACATGCAAATGAAATGGGCGTGGCATACACCATTAGAATGTGCGATAAGCCAATTTGTGTCGGAAGCCACAGCACCAGCAGCGATCCTTAACATATTCCAAAACAACAACTGATTTGACCAGACTCAATGTTCAAGCTGGAACGCAACAGGCACTACCAATTGTGTTCAATTATGGCGGAAAATTTAGAGATTTGTTTTGATATATTAAAAATCATATTTATAATTCAATATTTATAATGAACAAAATGTAGTTTGCTTGTAAAGTACATTCAATAAAATGAACAAATGTTAAACGAGAAATTTTGACCTCGTCCAGCCGGACATATCCCTTGCTCATGGTCGGACCGAGTGCAGAATGCCCCACCACAGTGTGCACACATAAACGCTCATCAAATCCACTTAAACTGGTAATGACTGTTGCTGCATTGGATGAGACCACCACCCAATTGATTTTATTTGCCATCACCTGGCATCAAAACACGCATACGACGCGTTGCACCGTTGCATAGCCGTTTGTTGCACTCTGGCCGTGTGTGTGCCTCACTTGTCTGCTGTGGCGTTTAAGTGCCTTTTAGCCCAGCCAAAGGTAACCAGATCGAGCCAGGACGATAATAGCCAGCTCCTGTTGTTGTTGTTTGCTGCCAGCTGCTTTCTGGGATGGGAGGAAGAGTTGGGCTTTTGGCCAGTTCATGTAGGAGGTTATTTCATGTGCTTACTGCACTGATTTGCGATTAATTGAATTTTGTGTTAGACACAGCTGCCATTTGACCTGTTTGCTGAAACTATAGCTGTGTCCAACTCTCCCACTTCTCGCCCATCAATTTACTGAACTCATTTAATTGTGTCGAAAAATAAAGAGCAGCAAATCAAACAAAAATGTTGCGCCAACTTAAAATGATTACGAGCTGCCACAAAACGGGCAGACAACTCTGCAGCACATAAATCAAGACGCCTGCTCTTGGAGTCTGGTCAATGAACCGCAATTGGGTAGGCAATAAGATGAGGGGAAAAAAAAGGATACAAACAGAAAGCGGGATGAGATGTGGCCATGGCCAAAGTCTGGTCCGTCTGTATCTGCGCGGGACACAGTCTATAACCATTAATGACTTGGGCCCCAAGCCCACGATATGCGCACGAGTACGTGCTTCAATGCCACTGGCGCGGTTTCCCCTTGCAAAATATTCTCAATTGGGAAGCAGTCGTCGCGGTGTTAGGCCTACCCATGCCATTCTCGTGCCACATCCCAGCCGGCTGGGAAACAGTAGAAGAAATGAGCGAAGCGGAAACAACTTAATGACGCGCGGCGCTAATGGTTCACTTAAGCACCCACATAAGTTACCCGCGCGCTCCTCAAAAGCAGAGCGACACAAAAAAAAAAAAAAACACCCACCACACATAATAACTACACCCATTGGACCATTCGAAAATGGAATACTCTTTTTTTTACTTGATAATATTAGAATACAGAAGGTGTAAAAATTATTATTGCCTGCAGCAATTTTTCAATTTTGTAATTTGAAGTAATATTAGAAAAGATGCCAATAAACCTTTAATTGAATTATAACGATTAACGATTGTAAAAAGAGCAAGTTTTTTTTATATATTTTCTTTCATCCAATTTCCCAGAATATATATTATTTTTTTTTAATATAATGAACAAACTGGTTTTTGTTTCTAAGCTGAACAACTATATGTGGCACTCCATTAACCATGCCTATTTTAAGCAGTTTTAAAATTAAAATGCCTTCGTCAAGTGTATGCAAAATATAGGAAAATTCTCAACCACCGCCCGACTTTAACTTTTTTCTATTTTTCTTCTTTTTATATTTTTTTCCAGCACATTTTAGAGGCGTTGCTGTATTGGTGGGTGTCACAGTGTTGTCGTTTTGCCCGCCAAAATCGGAGAACGGCCTCTGCCGTAGCCAACCCTAAACGCCAACGCTCCCCAGAAATAGCACACCACTCGCCACTCTCTCCCCCTCTCTCTCTACTCTCAAAACAGCACTGCGACGCTTACGTCGCACAGTAATAATTTCTCGCTAATGGTGTCCTAAATTGTCAAGAAATATGGAACCATTTGATTGTGGCGGCCCTCTTTAGTAGTCCCACGCCTCTCCAGCCTGAGCATGTGGGTGTGGCACCCCAAATGTGTGCATATATATACAAATATATAGATGTACACACACATACATATATATATATATATATATATATATATATATATATATGCATACATTTACATAAGTACAAGTGTATTTGCCTCGCTGTTGCAGAGAGTGCGGCTTTTAGTTCGTTTGTGTTCTTGACTTCCGGATGGAAAAATGTCTTTGTTTTCGCCTTCGACTCTTTTATGGCGACTACAAAGAGGTGGGCGTTTCTCAAAAGTGGGCGTGCCTAAAGTGTGTTGGTGACAAATCGAAGTGCACTATTTGTAAACATTGATCAAAGTGCTAAAAAAAATCGTGAAATTATTTTGCAGCTGAGCTTTGCTTTAACCAATTTTTCTTTGCACCTTTTTAAAGCGTAACTGCAAAAATTAAACTTGTTGCGTTTTTTACTAAAAGTTTACTTCGAGTTGCTGAGTTTTCTGCACATCATGGTCTTTTCAACGTAACATCACGTTTACGTATTATTCAGCTGTCCGCAAAGCATTCATTGTTATCGTTCTTTTGTCTCAGAGCTTTGCTGTGGTAAATACCCTCAAAGATGGCATCGCATTCATCTCCAACCATTCAGACAGACAAAAATGAAGAGACGGAAAAAAAAAATAAAAAAAATAAAGTGTGTGTGTGCGTGTGTGATTACTAGGGTGTGTGTGTGTGTGCTGATTCACAGACGGAAGAAATCTGCTACTTATAAATTATGTTTATTTATTTATTATATTTTTGAAGCAGCTGCGCCGAACTACGCAGCGTTTTTTTTGTCCAAAAGTTGCCGCTTTTCCTGCTGTCAACGAGTGTCCTGGCTGGCTACTGCCACAACAATGCTTCCCTTTTGCCTCCCCTTCTTCCTTTACGTTCTTCTTCCTTCGTTTTCATAAATCTGCTAAGCGAAAGATGAAAAAAAAATAACGTTGTACAAATGTTGTTGACAGCGGACAAACGGCCACCGGACAGACCCCTAGGACACACTTCAAGCTAGCCATTTAATACGGAAAAAAAAGGAAAAAAAAAAATTAGACGAGGGTAGCCCCAAATTGGCCAAGCTGGCGGAATTGCGGTAGTTTGAAGGGCTCCTAAAGCGTTTATGGAACTTTGGTTGCTAATAAAGTTGTCGATGTGACAAATTCGACTACATCGCATACAAGGAGTAATTTACATAACGACTCAATCTTTCTTATTGGGATTATGGATAGGACATATTTCCCATTCCCAAAAATATCACAACTTTATTAATCTGACTGTAATTTGGCAGAAGTCTGTAAATTAACTCTTTTCAATTAGAAAAAAAATCACTAAATGACGTTCTTTTCCTTAAAACTCAGGAATTTAACGTCAAGCAAAAAATTCGAAAAATATGTAAAAAAAATCCAAACTCTTAATTTACTTTCAGAAAATGGCTGGAAAAGATGTACTGATTGTAACGTCAGCAAATGTGAAATTTTACGCTCCATGTGCGCTCAAGCAGAGGCGTCAACTGAACCTGCTCAATCTGGGCAACAATCCCATAATCTTTAGTATTGACAGCAGCAATGAGGAACTCATTCAAGTGTTTCCCAGGTGTGGTCAGTTGCCTGATTACGACACCACCGAACTGATCATTTGTATCCAGCCAACTCCAGCAGATCAGCCGAACTGCGGATTAACCGTCAACTATAAGGTCAAATTTCACACACATTATCAAAAGGAGGACGGGGATTGGACACATGCGCAAAAAATACTGGTAAACATCTCGTGGCAGCACTTAGTAGAGGCTGACAAGGAATTGCTGTCCATGATTGGCTTCGATCGCAATGCTAAAAGCCTTGTCAGAACCACAAAGGAACCGTATCAGCCCTTGTGCTGGAGTTGCAACCAGAAACGTCTCCAACAATCGGTAAGACAACGAAGTTGGCTCAGACGCGTTTATTGGCCGCTCCTATTGATCTTTGTAGGTGAGTCATTGTTACGTAACAAGTGCATTTCATAATTCTTCAGCCTTTAAACCATTTGCAGCTTACATTGGCTGGGAATGGCTTAAAGTGGAGCTGCTCAACTGACTGGGGATGGCAACAATGCAAATCAATTATTGTATTATGCAAATAGAAAATAACTCCTCGAGGCAATTTGCAACAATTTTCAACCTGTCTCACTCTATTTCTCTCCGACATTCCTGTTGCACTTGCCTCACACTGATATTTATTAATCATACGCGCCGTTGGCTGAGTCCCTAAATCAACTTGCCGGCTGTCAGGCTAATTAACTTAACTGCCGTTTCATTGGTATGATTTTACATGATGGCCATACACATTTGGCTATTTCGCTAGTCGGATTTATATATAAGTCAATTATTGTCACAATTAATATCTGATTGCATTTAAGACGCGTTTCGTCCCATTCTCATGTTCAAATCAATATGGATTATTGTTGTGGTTGCTGTTGGCATTTCATCTTAAATAAATTTATGTTTAGCAACGTTTGCTTTATGATGCCAATTATCATTATTTTGTGTGACCACTCAATTTCGATATTAAAGCTAACGTGCAAATCACTTTAAGCGTTAGCCAAACTATAAATTGATCCCATGTGCATTACTGTATTTCTACAAAGTTCTTGAC
This sequence comes from Drosophila fungiperda, assembly GCA_035042345.1. Taxonomy (NCBI): domain Eukaryota; kingdom Metazoa; phylum Arthropoda; class Insecta; order Diptera; family Drosophilidae; genus Drosophila; species Drosophila fungiperda. The sequence continues at coordinate 617,012 of JAWNLM010000293.1, read as the reverse complement.
GTTGGCCAATTCATATTTATTCTATTCAATTTACACACAGTTTGCACAAAAATGAGCCACGACAGCAGCAGGCGTCGCAGTGAAAACACTTAAAATGAGTCCAGCTGCAACAGAAAATGTCCCAAATGACTCTTTTTCTGGCTCTTTGCTTTCGCTTTGCCAGTTTTCCAAGTGGTTCTGTGGCATTTGTTTGACACAGTTTCGAAACCATAAAATGTTAAGAAAAGAGGAATACTTCAAGAAGAAAAATGCACAAAAGAAGAAATCAACAACAATTTAACGCTTAGAAGAAAATAATGGAAACTGCCCAGTTTGAAAATGTGCAAAATGCAAAAAGACATAAGAGACTTCAAATATCCACTATAGAAATTTCAAGTTTACTTTTAAAACATAATTTTCCGATTCTCGGCAACAGTCAATGGTTGATATAAAATATTTCCTTTTGTAAATGGCAGTTGTTTGCTCATGTGCAGTACTTACAAATCATAGATTAAAATTCAATTTTGTTTCGCAAATTTATGCCGAAGAAGGGAGCAAAAGATTCGTTTGCAGCAATTGCGTTTTATTTGTTGGTTATCGCAATCAGTTTCTATGTGACATAAGGAACTGAGTTTCGGACTAGGTTTTGCCTCAAACCTCACCAGCCGGCAGATCGCTTGATTGTATCAAGAAATGAATGAAATTAGAATGTCTGATGGCATTTTGAATTGTATTTCGACATTTGTTTTTTGTGTGCCTTTCTGTCTCCTACGCTCTTTGTATTCCACTTTTGGCCTATCAGTGCTTGTTGCCTTGTTTGCCGGCCAATTTCAGGCGACACCGCAAGACAAGCCACACAATGGGAGGTGCCCCTCCCCCCCCCCCCCCCCACAACACCGTCCACCAACACCCCTGGCAAACACAGCCCCATTTCCTCAGTTCTTTTTTTTTTTACTGCCCATCGCTTTTGATTGCTGTTGCATGTCAAAGATTTTGCGAACCAAATGAAAATATTCTCTTCTTGCTACACTGCCAAAAACAAAAACCCCCTTTCTCCAATGGACACTAATTTTTGTAAATAAATTTAATAATAATCCGATTACATGATACGATCCGTTACGGTTTCATTTATTCCTGACAGTTGATTTAATTAAATTAAGGAATATGGAATTTTAAGCTCAGCGAAATGGGCTTCTTCTGCCTGCTCCATTCATTATATCTATATATAAAATATAAATTATTTTGAACGAGTGTTCGATGTTTCGTTCAGTGTATGGACAAAAGTACGAGTTTTTGAAGCCTTACGCTACAATGCCATAAAACATTATTGACATTTCAATTGCAAAGTGTTTTTTTTTGTTGTTTTTTTTGACACAGCTAAAACAGCAGGAGCAACAGTTCGAAAACAGTGATGAGTTTCCAGTGAAAATGGACTGTCCGATTTCCTTATATAATTTTCAATACTCTATCTTAATGAACTACGCTTCACTGCAAAAGTTTGAGCTAGTCTAAAACGAACATTTATGTCACCCATGTGGATCCGTCCGGATTCTCAACTTATTCTGTAGAGTGTATCATAAAAATATACTAAATAAACTTAGAGTATCGTCAAGTCGAAATGGTAATGTTGGCGTTTTCCGCATATATTTCATGTCTGTGTTGTCACGCTGTTTGTTTTAACAGCCACCCCTCCCCCTGGTGGGTCATTAAATTGTTAAGACGAAATGTTAAAGACTTTGGCCTGGCCAAGTGGTTCGGCTTGTGTTTTTTGACAATTTTTTTCTTTGGTGGTTTCCGACACGAAGTACACGTCAAGTTTTTGGAACGTTTTGTTTTACTTTTATTTTTTTTGTTGCCAAAAGTTTTACGAGCTTATCCCAAGAAATAAAAGACAACGACAAACATGATGAAAAACATACAAAAACATACAAAAACACGTGCCAATAACGTTGACTGCAGTTTGGGGCCGGCAACAACACATAACAAACAACCAACAACAAACAACCAACAACCAGCAACCAAGAAGCAACAACCGTCAGCAACCATAACAACTACGTTAGGAGAATTAAAACAGACGGCAGACAGATGAAGATATCAACATGGCCAAAAGCATCCAATGCTGAGCAGCTGGAGGGGAGGACCGCGATAGACAGGGTCGCTTAAGGTGGAAAAAGTTATAAGGTGGCAAAGGCATAAAAAGGTGCAATCAAAACCAAACTGATTTGCCTCCGGGGAGTGTTGCAAACTTTTATTTTTACGAGCGGTCCATTTCAGCTTCAAAATTCACAATGTGCCAGCTCGACGAACTGTAAATATACTATGAATATGATATATTAATTTTTAACAAAATATTTAAGTTGAAGCCTATTCTTCATTAAACATTTTATATAAATATTTATATTAAAGTTAAGAAATGCAGTCCTAAATATTTTTTTTTGAGATTCAAGTTCTTACTATAAGCGAAGGATTCGCTGCAATAGTTAATCAAATTGCTTATGAATCCTAAGTACCCCCTTCTACAACATAAGGTATGCGGAAGGCATTTGTATTGCCGGGGGACAGGAAAGGGGCTGCGTCCGCTGAACTGGCTTTAATTAGACAGTCGTTAGGTCGGTTAAGTTATGGGCTAGCAGACGATGCGGCTGTGCCTTAGCCTCGGGTCGAGTCGTGAAATTTATGCGTTTAAATTGCATAATTTCCAAACACACACACACACACACACACACAAATTTACACACATCTGGGCATTCGTACATAGGCACACTAAAAGTTTGCACATAAATTTAAGAGTCAATGCAAGAGGGCAAAGTTTTGACTGCCAACAAGCCACCATTTGCTGCATGCCACAGTCCGTTCCATTTTGCCCAATGTCCCTGGTCTCATATTGAATTAAACACTTTGTGATTTGGCCGCCTCAGAAGTGTCTTCCAATGCCAGACATCTGAAAAATACACACCTACACACGCACACACAGAATACACACACACACACGCAAACGTTCGATTCGATTGTAATTTCCTGTTTCGGTTGCGCTTCTCCGAATGCTTTCGGCTGATGTCTGCTCTTTTATCGGTCTCCGCCAGTATAACACCCACTACCCCACCCCCAAATGCCTATATAGCTTTTCTCTCAATTGCAAATATGGCCAAAATGTTTAGTCTGTTTTTGTATGCACTGTTTCAATTAAAAGTGGGTATCAATATGACAGAATGAGCAAAAATAAAACTAAATGAATTTCTGATAGGCTTAAGCAAACCTTCGATAAAGTATCGATAAATATCGATTTACGTACTTTAAGTAGGCATGTTAAGGTGAATAAAGACTGCATTGCTAAAAATGAGAACACATATCCAGGATATCTCCTGGTCGAGCCAACTTCACTGTAGCAAACATATTTTTTCTGTTTTTATGCTTTCGGCATTTCTAGTGATGTTTTTTGTATTGCTGCCTTCGCCTCTAATAGTTTTTACTGCAACTTTATTTAGTACTACCCTTTCTCTTAGCGCTGTCTATAACATGGTCCGTTGGCCGCCAATTCACCGCTCCCCACACCTCCCCTTCATTTCCATTAAATTTTTGTCGCCACTTTCTTTCTTATACCCTGGCAGATCCTATTTTTATTTCTCTTGAAGTTTGTAACGCACTGAAGAAGTCGTTCCAAAATTATATATATATTTTTGATAAGCTTTCTCGATCGGTTTGCTTATTTATATTAAACCTTAATTTTTTGATATTTATTTTTAGCCTGCAAGTGTGTGTAATATTCGACGTGCCTAAGCTGTTCGTTTTTTATTTTCGTTTATTTTTGTTTTGTTAATTTTTGTATCTTTTGCCATTTTTTAGCATTTTGCAATGAATTTCGTTTGGGACAGTGTCCGTCTGTCTGTCTGTCGCTTTCTCTGGCGGCGTTTCGTATTTTTTTTTCTTTTGAAGATAAAAATATCAGCGATTCGGTAAACGGCAATGGCATTGGCTCTGGTCCACTTATGGTCCACTGCCGCCTGTGGCTAATGGGGCAGACAGCCCAAAACGCGTGTACGGCATGTGGGTGCAGAGTGGTGAGGGGAGAGAATGTTTGCTGGAATTCGCAATAATTGTTTATTGACAACAATGGATTTAAATTGTTATCGGTTGCAGCTGTGAAACAATTATGAATGAAGCCAGCGAATTGAATCGTGTGTGATTGAATGTTGCATGCGAAAAGTAAATAAATATTTTTGTAGGATGAGTTATCAAGAACTGCAACTTGGGAAATATGTGCAATATATAGTAAAAAATTCTTAGAGAATAAAGTTTTAGCGTTTAAATTTTATATTGTGTTTTTTTGAAACGATGGAATTTTCGCTATTTTGCTAGTCGAATTGTCTCGGATTTCAGACTTGAGTTTGCGGACATTTCTGGTGCTTGTGGGCCAATTGAATAATGCCAATTGGCAAGTTGGCTACGTGCGGCACAAAAGCGTTTGCCAAAAACAAAATAAATAGCATAGCTTCACAAGGGTCTGTAATAACAACAACAACAACAACAACAGCAACAACCACATAAAGAGCAAATCAAAGTGGAGCAGAGCCGACGCGATTCTGGCGCATATTTTTGGCAGGAACGTGAAATTAATTATGCGCGGCAAAAGAAAGGCTTACCGGAGGACAAAGACATCACATGCAAGGAGCGCCAAAAGGGATGCGTTCACGGTTGGTTGGGGAGGGGGGGGGAGGGTTTGGGAGGTTTTTGAGGTTGCTGCCAAAAAGGAATAACAGCGACGACGACTTCGAGGCTCGTCGGCGTTCCAGGATTATGTTAAATTTAGCGGTGACACAGACACTTGGCAAAGGTTCTCACACAATGGCGCAATAATTGCGCAAGTCTGGTGGGGTTGGACAGGATGTGGGGGAGGGGGTTTTGGGGTCAGGCTGGCCGCCATTAATTGTGCAAAAGTCAGTGCGACTGAATGTGTCGCCCCTGGCAGCTGGATGTCTCTCTCTCTCTCTCTCTCTCTCCGTCTTGTGGATCGCTGTCTGCCTCAGGCAAAAGTCAGTGCCAAGTGGCAGATGCCATTCTACGTGCCAACTACAAATGGGTTGGGTGTACATGGGTGTAATTGTATCGGTGTGTGTGTGTGTGGCCCAAGTGCACAGTAATAAAAGGGCCAAGAGGCTGCTGCTGCTGTTGCTGTTGCTGTTGCTGCTGCTCTCGTTTCGTTCCATTTCGTTTCGTTTGGTATGCCATAAATTTTAAGCTATTTTTATTGTCATTTTCATTGCGCGCTGTGAAAATGTTTGTTTAATTTACGAGTGACTTTACAGCTTCAGTTTGCTTTTTTGCTCTCTCTCTCTCTCTCTTTCATTATCTTCCTCTCTCTCTCTTTCATTATCTTCCTCTCTCTCTCTCTCTGTTTTCCTGTCTTGACAGTATATGTATTGCAATTACCAACGGCCAACTGCCAGCACAACAATTAAATACAATTTTCGTCCAGTTCAAATACTCAAAAGTGCGTCACCAGCAGCAACAACAACAAATAAAGACATGCGCTGCAGATAAATCATTTGCAATTTTCATTTTCTATTTATCAAGCTCAGCATTTGAGGATATTCTCAAAGACCCTTTTAGCATGAGCAAAAATCCCAGCTGAGCGGAGTGGGGCAAAGCGATTTAAGCGATTGCTGCGGAGGGGCGCTGCTTGTAGCTGTAACTGTGTGTGTGTGTGTGTGTGTTGTCTGGCGAAAGCTGGTTGTTACCTTGGCAAATATGTACATAAATAGGAAAAGCAGTAACCTTGAGGGAACATGGCTTACAGGAGGGAACTTGGCTTTTGCCAGAGGGTGCTAGGCGTGCACAATTCGTTGCTGTTTATGTGTGAATCACAATAAGAGGATTCCGATTCACTTGCTAGAATGTAATCAGAAAATGTGGTAATAAATTGTTTAAATTACTTGAAAATAGACTGCCCACAAACTGATTGTTGCTTTAAAGTTTTCGTAGCGTTGCTTTAACGTATTTAACCCAATTGTAGACAGCTTTCTTGCAGACGCTCAATTCTATTTTACAAGGCCTCTTCTTTCATGGTTGCCCAAATATTTACATTAAATTTTGCCAAGTGGCAACGTTTATTCCCTTTTTGCCCCAGCCATTCCCCCCGTATACGGTTTTTTTCTTCTTCTCATTCTCCATATCCTCTTCATTTTGCTTTTAGTTTGTTTTTTTTTTTTTTTAGTTGTACAACCATTTCTTTGTTTGTTCTATGTTTTCGCGGCGGGTTAATTTTGCATTTCCGCTCATTTAACTGCATTTTTTTCCCCCTCCTCCCTCTATCGCTGTTATTGCCATTGTGGTTGGCTCCAAGTGCCGTGAAGTTGTTTTTGCCAGGAAGTTCATTTAGAGCAGCAGCAGCCGCAGCAGCAGCATATGAAATGGATGTTGGCAAAAGCGTCCAAGCTCATGGAATTCCACTCAACATACTTTATTTAACTTTTCTTCATCTTTTTTTTTATGTTATTTTTTTTTTTGTAACTGCCAATTGTTTTTGTGTATGTTTTTATGTAAACGTTACTAACAGCCTGAGCAGAGAGAGTCACTTGATTATAGGCTCTATAAAAATATATATAAAAAAGTTGATTACTTATGTTGATGTGTAATATTGTATATAAAATATAAATGTCTATAAAAAAAGTAAGCTTCTTGGACTTGACCGATTACTTGCAGTTCAAAAAAATTAAAAAAAAATACATTTCTTCAACAGCAAATTAATAATATATTAAGAAAAGTTGTTAAAGACTTCTAAAACTCGCTCATTTTTCATTGCTTGGCTTAAGAATTTTATTTTTAATATTATAGACAGTATGAACTTTTTTAATTTAATTAATTTAAACATTATTAATCAACTAAAAGTTATTGGCTATGAGATACGAAAGTCTTCTTAAAGTTTTATCTGCTTTTAGCTTAATTGTGTTGAATAATTTGATGTGTGCATTTAAAGGCATTTCTAAAGCTAAGCAATTTAAAGTTTCACGTCTGCCTGCTTAGGCATAAATGCTGTGTGCTTTGTGTGTGCGTGTGTGTGTGTGTGTGTGGGTGTGTTGTGCGTGTCTGTGCTAAATAATTATATGCCTTTTTGGACTCGCGATTCGCAACTCGTAAATTTCACACCCCAGTCATCAAGAGTTGAGCAAGTGCTGCGTGCTGGCAAAACTTTTGCCATTTGCGCAGGATGCACAAGGATGCACTGACGCACACATATAAACACACGCTCGCACACACGCACACACACGTATACACGCACACATATATACTAAGCATGGCGAGTTGTGACATAAAAATTATATGTCAAGCGCAAAATCTCGGGCATACAGCGCTTAAACATGCGAATATATCCCTCTCTCTTTCTCTCCCTATCTCCCTCTCTCTTTCTCTGCGCTTTTGTATATGTTGCTGTGTGAGTGGCAGCTTCCGTTCTCCATTCTTGGCTGCACGCGCTATCCCTGCCCCCTTTCACTCATTCACCCCTCTTAGCCCTTAACACTTACTAAGTCTCTGCCTGACATTGCACTCAACTTTGCTTTCACCTTTGGAGCAGAAGCAACCTCGCCTCTGGCTGCTGCCCCCCGCAAGCCAAACCAGCTGTTGACTTTTATTGTGGCTTGACATTAATTTGTTAAGTGCGCCACGGCTGCCTGCCACATGCCGCATGCCACCAACCACCCACCACCCACCACGCATCCACTGCCAACCCGCCCTCTACCCAGTCAAGTGTGCAATCTTTAAGGTGAGCAACTTGAGTAGTTTAACAGTATTACTCCTCCTCCAGTACAGCCAGCTGAGCCAGTTTTCTTCTTCTTCTTTTATTTTGTGTTTAAATGCTTTCAGTTAAATGCATTTAAATGCAAAAAATGGAAGAAGAAAAAACATAAAAACATTTTCCTTGCCGCAGTCGCGGTCGCTTTTAATTATGCCCAATGCACTGTGAAAATGCTTAAAAATGCAAATTATGCGCTGCAAAATGCAACGTATGCAAAATTGTGGTCCATAATTTATGCCGCACATGGCAAATATTGCTCCATGCCACATCCCAACCATTAGGCAATATCTCACTCGCACGCATCTAGATGAATACCGTTCGTTCGTTCGTTCGTTGCCCATGTTGCAAGTGTTGGCGGTGTGGCAGCAATTCTATCGCATTATGTTGTTTAACATTGCTTTCTGGTGTCATCGATGCCGATTGTTGATGCAAGCCGTATGATATGGATAACCATACCACACCCGCAAATATACGCACCCACACACGCACACACACACACGCACACACACTTATACACACACACACCACACATCAACGCACACGCAAACATCAAATATTTGTTTAATTAGCCCGTATTAATGTCGATTCAAGCAAATAAGGTGGCAAAACTCATAATGAGAACTGCAAAAACCAGCCCCATTGTTCTGGCCAATTGTTACAACTGCAATTATTTCATTCCCCTTACGGCTCGTGCCTGCAGCCTGTACATGATCTGCCCACTGACCCACTGAAGAACTATTCCATATCCATTTCACTTGTTGGCTTATTCAGACCATTTGGCTTGTCAGTAATCCACACTTTGCTTCTTAATGATCTAATTTAATTTTTAACTATATTTTTAACTAATTTTAAAGTTATTTTATATCATGCATAAAAATGTCTACTTTTATTCAAAGTTCTTTCCATTTTGAGTTGATTTTATTTAGTTCACCTTTGCTTCGCTGTCAAATAAGATTGTTTAAAATTAAATTTATTGCTTATCTTTACACATACAATTCTGAATTTTAACAAATATTTGCATATATATATATATTACAATTTCCCATTTGATGTGGTCATGTCATGCAAGAGGAAGACCAAGCTGTGGGAGTCGAATATTAATAGTTCACTCATGAAGACAACCACTCAAATCATGCTTGAGCAGGGCTTACAGCCACAGCGCACCCTTTGCACCAACGATCGCAAACTCGTCAATTTTCAGTCCTTCGACATGGATGAGTAAGTTTGGCCAGGACTTCAGATCACAATTGTAGCTCACTTCCAATTTTATTGTAGTTCACGCTATGGTCATGTGCCCTACGAGGAGCAAGTGGAACCACCTTTAAGATCCAACTATATGCGTGAGTATACACAGGCCTTTCCCTCCAGCTGCAAGCCACTGGAATCGAAAGCTGAAACGCCTGACTTTATGTTCAATCGCTTGCCCAAGAACGATTTTGACCCACAAACGGGCACCTTGTACAAGTTCCTCGATGATCACATGCACAATGTGCCGGAGACTCGCAAAAAGGTTAATTTTTTCAGGCAATTGAGGTGAGTTTTTATTTATTCCTGGGATTGCAACTATAATTTATGTTATTCAAATTTATTACAGAAATCAATCATTTTTGCTTTATTGAATATATCAAAATTTGTTAAATGTAAAGCATAAACAAAAATGTTGTAAAATAAAATAATTGTTGTTGCAGCCGAAAAGTTTTAAGAACTCTTTGAAGAATACTTTGGCATGTTGCCTGCCTCTGTACTAACTAATTGCCACACAATTTGTTGCAATTTAGCTTAATCATCATTCAAGTTACAATAAAAGTTTTCAACTCTATTCCCACTTTCTCGCAGTAATAGCTTTCCCTTCGCACCCCCCTCACATGCCAACACTTTAAGTGAAATATGTCAGCTCAATGGAAATCAATTAATATTGCATTAAGAAACTGAATTGTCAGCATGAACCAGTTGACTAACAACATATAATCACATACATGTATGTGTATATAGGAAATGTATGTAAATAAGGGGAGTCGCTTATTAGGTTACAACTAGCTATAGCTAGTTCTTGGAAAAAGCCAACAAATTGCAATTAATAATGCAAAAGGCAGTCCGCATGCATCGAGCAAGTCCAGGAGCAATACTTCGATACTTTGCCTGGTGGCTCTTGGCTGCCAGTTACTTTGTGCTATTGAGGACAATTTGCATAAATGGTACCAATAAGCAGCAAGGATCTAAGGATCTGCACTGCGAGGGTGGTGTCAAACTAATGGCAAACTATGACAGCGCTGATTTATTATGCACGGTAATTAGTTTGGCCTGTTTAGCGGCCAATGCAGGCAACCCGGCGCATTGATATGCCAAGTAACTGCATCAAAATTTCTTTGGTTACAATAACAAGTCCATTAAAACAACAACAACAACAACAACAAGAACAGCAATAACCATACACTGACGCTACTTAGTCCCCTAACCAGATGATAACGATGACGAGGACGAGCGAGGACGATGAAGTGGCCGCAAACAAAACACTTCTAGTCCTCAGTTGACAAGCGCATGAAAGTCAAAATGAATGTTCCAAAGTGACAGGGACAGAGGCGTCGTCGGAGTCTGAAAAGGACAAGCGAGAAAGGGGCAGCCTGAACGGGAGCAGAAGCAGCAGCAGCAGGACAACGATGCCGAAGCGGAAGTCGCCATTGTGGTTGACAAACGGGACATGGACATGTTGCACAAGGGCAGGCGGCAATATATCAATTAGGAAACAGCAACTTGCTAAGTTTTCAATCTCGCACTGAAACCTGACACCGGAAGGCTTCAAGCAACATCAAAGTGACACCAAGCGTTTGGAATCGTGGCAAGATAAGCTGAAAATTAAAAGATACATTTAATTAAAGGCAAAATAATTTAACTTTGCCAAAGACTTCAACACTTGGACTCCTTGAATAAATGTATTTGTATTTAAATTTGAAAAACTAATCAATAGTTTTAAAAATGTGCAGATGAATTGTCACTTGAAATTCGACAAATCTAAACGAGAAGTTCACAGTTTAGTTTTATACCTTACTTCGATTAATCCAATACTAAAAGTGCCATTTTCAACATGTTGACGCCAATCGTATTTCCTTTATGTTGGCATAAACCTCAAGCGATTTGTCAGAACACTGAGCCAAGTGAAATGTTTGGACAGCAGTAGTAAACCGGGTTGGAGATGTGGACATATATCGGGATGATTGCTGCTGCCGTTTGTACTTTCGTCAGAGTCAGACGATTTGACAGTCGGACAATTGGACAGTTGCACAGTTGACCGATAAAATGTCGCCCACAACGCACTACTGATAAGAGTGGCTGCCTCGTAATTTGGGTGCATGCAACATTCAACAAGCTTACACCAATGCGTACTACACACACAAAACTCACCACACACCAACAAATGCCGGCAACAGCATTCGTGTCGCTCTCTCTCTCTCTGTGTGTGTGTGTGTGTCGGTTCTGAGGAGCGTCTGCGTTGCTCTCTTTGAGCCGAAGCAGAAACTCAACACAGTGGCACGACTAACGGCATCGTCTGTGATAAGAGTCAAAGGTTCGGTTTTGACCGTGGCTCGTTCTGTGCGGCGGCTCGTGTCTTGGCCAGCAAGCTAAACTCAAATCAGTCAACTCGGAAACGTGGCCATGTTCGTTTTGCGGCGATTTCGTTGCGGCTCTTTTAGCCTGGCCACCAACAATTGGCAATAGCCAAAAACCAAACGTTAAACGCCAAATGACAACACTGTGTGCGTTTCGTGTGCCGTGTTGACGTCTTTTTCGAACCGAGTGCTAAAAGTGGTCAACGAAATATTAAATAAGCCAAAATCAAACAACACAATTTGAAGAGGTGTGCATACATAAGTATACTTGTGTGTGTGTGTGTGAGAGAGAGTGTAATCAATTTAAAGGTGTAAACTACAACAACTACCAACAAAAGAAACAACAAAAAAAAAAACATGTGATGCTGATACTGTGTGTGTGTCTGTGTGTGCGTATTTTTTGGTCGTTGGTATGTGTGTGTGCACGTGTGGCATGTAATTAATTTTTGGCATTTAAATTGGCCGCCATCAACATCCATCTCTTAAATCAATTTGATAAATTTGCATTTTTTGGGGGGCAGAAGAAAAAAAACGAGAGAACCACAAAAAGCGATGCCTGAAAAAGCAATTTCATTTACAAATTACAACTTGATGGGGCCGCCTTCAGAAGGCAGCTTGAAAAGGGCAAAGCCTGCCAAATAAATTGGGTCGTCAAGTAAATCACCAATTGAACGGATAATTGGAAGTGTTTCGGAATGATTTTCTTGAAAAAGTATTAGGCACAAAATTCGCTTAATCCTAATTTACTTTACTTATCATTTATATATCAAAATCCATTTTAAGACACGGGAAAATTTATAAAATAAAGAAAGCGTTAAGAAATAGTATAATTAGAACTCTTGATTTATTTCTGCTTAAAAATAATTTAAAAAATAATAAATAAATAAATTTAAATACCTTGTTCATTAAATCTACAACATAGATACAAAAATTTGAATTGAAAATAAATTTTGCAAGGCGCAATTTAGAAATGTAGAAAATTTCAAATGGCATAAGCCTAACGATTTTTCATAATTTAAGTCCCTGGCCCTTTTTTTTATTTTGTCATTTTCTGTCGTCTATTTAATGTGGTGTAAACAAATCTCGCATTTACACTTCTGAAGGCTGTCCCCAAAAACTCAAAACTGTGGCGAGAACGACAAGGAAAATAATAATAATAAAATGAAGGAAAACGTAGAGAAAAATAAATAAAGAACAAGTTGAAGAAAAATTACGGAGACGTGCCTCGTATGCAAAAACATATTTGCAAAACGCAGACTAATAAGTGAAAATAGACGTTGGAAAGGGGGACGAGGTTGTGAGACTAGTAGATTACGAGACAAAGCCAGAAGCCACATCCACAGTTAGAGAGCAGCACCACCAACTGGAAGGGAAGTCCTTCAAGCGTCTGTGTTGGGCCCCACGATATTCGGCGCCCAGGAAGCAGCCGCGCCCCAGAAGGCTGCCAGGATGCCACTGTTATGGAAGCAGGGTGCGGGTGGGGTGGGGTTGAGTGGGTTTGGTTTGGCGACCTCGAGGCACAAATGAGTGCCGAGCGAGCGCAAGATAAAAATGCAGAAGAAGCGTGGCAAAAGCCAAAATGAGTTGCACCCATTTCCCCATCCTGAACGAACCACTTTTTCATGTGGTTCACTTATATTATTTTTTTTAAAGCGTGTGCTCAAGTGGAAATTTCAACATCGGCCTGACAGTGCAATGGGGCGAGCATTTTCACACTTAATACAGCATCGAATAATGCATTTTGAAAATTAAACAATTATTTTTTCTTGAATTTATGATGTTAACAACAAGAACGTTGACGCTTTAATCTCACCGAATTTAATTGCCCAGCAAGTGGGCGTGTGAGTGTTATGAATATTTTTGCTGGTTAAAAATGAAACAAATTTCATTCATTACTTGAAAGGGTAGGAGTGAAAAAACAGTCTGCCATTTTGTATGGTCATAAATCTTTTGACATATGCGTTGCCATTGCGTTAACGATATGTGGAAGCGGGGAGTGGTGGGTTTTGGGTGGTTTAAGCTGCAGAAAAACTCATTCAACGAGCTGAAAAAATACGTATTAAATTTTTTTTATTTTTTATTGTTTGTTTCTTTTTATGCGCTCGACATTTTGAGTTAAACAAATAATAAACAATAAACTTGACAAAGCCTATAGACAATTTATCCCGCAGTGTTTTGCCATTTTTCGAATTGTTGAAATTGCGCAAAGGGTTAAAGCGAATTCAAAAACTCACGCGCTGCCAAGTGACTAAAACAATAAACACAATAAAACGTTGGCCAAATTCTCGGCCAAAAATAACAACAATAGCAATGCCGACAATCGGCAATGCCAACAGCAGATCCCGCCTGGCCCTCTTCACCATCATCGACGGTAACTACTGTAAACCCGAACACAACATCAACAACAACACTGTTTAACTGGCTAATACCAAAACAACAATATCGAAATCTACAGAAGCTGTAATAATAAAAGTTGACAAAAAAGAGCAAGAAAGCGAGAGAGGAAGAGAAACAAAAAGAGAGAGAGAGAGAGAGATATAGAGGTCCACGTCAAGAGCTACAAAAGCGTTTGCAGCTATTGGCAACAATTTTACGAGTTGCCAACTACTTTTTACAACGAATTTTCATTATTGCAAGAGGTAAGCTTTTCTCTCCATTTTTTTTTTTTTATTTTCATTCGTTCTCATTTTTCTTGTTGCTCACTTTGACAATTTTACAGGAGCTTTTGTCATTTTCATCAGATGCCAGTTTTTTGGATCTTAAATTTTTGACCACTTCCATTGCACAAATCCAATTAGGTTATTGATAGCTACAAGTGTAAAGAAAAACTTCTAAATCATGTTCTGTGTTGAGTGCAGCTCACAGTTCTGAAACAGAGGGATTCTTTTTGCCCATATGCTTTTATATAATATCTAGTGTGTGTTCAAAGACTTAATTCACATTAACTTTGTACTCAATGTAGTGAAATTTTCATTGAAAAATTGGTTTATAGTTTCTTAAACACAAAGAGACCCCTTGGTATATACACATCGAAAACATAATCTAAGTAATTTTCATAATTAATGAAATTAACGGAAATAATAAATTTGCTTATCTAGTTGCACCTTTTCAAAAACATTGCTTAAATTTAATTATATATTATTATAGTAATTAAGCATTTAACCAGACTAAAACTATTCATTTAAAAAAATTTGCAATCTCGTCTGAGAATTATAAGTGATAATTATGGGCACTAACTTTATGAATAACCAATTGCCAATTACTACTTGTCTTCTCCCATCACATAGTTGTCCAATCCAAATCATTATTCGCATTGTGAAAGCAGTTTTTACCTTATACTGAGTATATCTTAATTTTGTGCAACCTACTCAATTAAATGAGAAGGCACCCTCCCATTACACATCCTAACCCACAAACGTTTGGCCACATAATTAAGCGAACTTTGGACTCGAAAATAACTCTTAACCCACTTGATACGGCAAACGGCAACCAAGTTTGGCCACTTTAGTGATGCTTTGGAGCGGCAAGCACATGTCCAATCTGCTGGCTTATATCATCTTTCAACTGATGTGGCAGTGAGGCACTTTCAAAAAAAATGCTGACAACCGTCCGTACTTTCCCTGAAAAAAAGAAAACAAAAAAAAAATACTAGAAAGAAAAAATTTGTTCAAGTTACTATTCAAACGCTTTTCAGCAGCTGGCGCTCCAAAATCCCTTTTTAATTTTTCATGGCTGCCATTCTGCTGATGCTGTCTCCCGCTACCCCAACTGCACTTCATTTACTCAAAGCCAGCGGAAACAAAAATCCAACGGAGAAGATGGATGCGGAGGCGGCAGGACAGACACACCCAGACACACCCAGGCACACACAATGCATATGCATATAGCTATGGGGTACTGCAGAGCATATTTAACCCATTGCAAACACATTTGCAAGCACTCAACTCAACACAACTCATCTCATCTCATCTCGACTCGATCCCACTTGTGTTTTTTTTTTTTTTTTTTTTTTGGGAGGGTGCACATTTGGCCTCTTCTGACTATCGTCTCGTCTCAAAGCTTTTCTCACATCGTGCTACCATTTCCCAAATTCCAAGCCTCATATGCTAAGCGTGAAAATTGACTTGAGATTAGGTCAAATGCCATCAGTCCGTTCTATGGTTGCCACCCAACTTGCGAACCCCTCCTTCTTTTCCCCTTTTGGACTGACAAAATATTTGCCAAGTAAATGGTTTTATTATTAACTGTGTAAACTTTTATTTTACAGCCAGTTCACTCTCCCCTCTCGATCAGTTTGGGGTGCAATTTTCATAAAATGTTTTAACAAACTTGTTAAAATATTTGCCAAGTTGCTGGAGGCTGGAGTAGCCCTCAATGACCAGCGGTCAGTTTAAGTTATCTAGCACGGTGTGCAACGCGGCGTATGCGCAATAAAATCAAAGGACTTTATTGCTGATAGAGTATGACTTACCCTATAAGATGCTCAGTCTCAGTCTCATAAATTGAGCTTGCTTGAGGGAAATGGGAGTTCATAATAAAAATAGTTTTTACTCATTTACTCGATTAACCGCCACCCTATATAATGAGAGTCCCTTGCAGCGAGCGCACTGTGGCACTGGGTATAATCAATTAAATCTTTCGCACGCTTTTAATTAAAATTTCCCTTGAGTAACGTAATGAAGTTAACTCCTTTTGTATAAATTAATTTTTTTTAATGTGCGACTATCACGATGTGGCATGAATAGTCTTTTCGGCTGCATCACTCTGGTGCTGGTGCTGGTGCTGCCACTCACGTAAATAAAGCGCGAAATTTAAAGATTAAATCTCATTAAAACTCTTTCATTGCACCATTGTGGAGCTGCCCTCTACGCAGGGGTGCTTGTTGGGTTTCAGTGGTGGCCAACGGTAGTTAGGGTTGCAGATTGTCCTGTGTTGTGTTGACTATAGCTTCCATTTTGGCTACATATTTATTATCTCGCCCATAGTTTCAATTTGGAGCGTTGGTTGCGCTGTGGGTGTCAATTTTATTGCGCGCTTTGAAGTTGTTCCGGAGCAAATGAAATATCGCAAAGAGACACTCACAGTGAGAGACAGAGACAGATATATATATATATATATATATATATAGAGAGAGAGAGATGTAAAAGGCGCCATGACACAATTGAAATCGATAGCTACAAAAAATATGGTATGCCAAAAACTATTGGGCGTTTTCGGAGACACCCCACACAATATTCAAGCTCCGTAAACCGACTAAAAATAAGAACAAACCAAAATAAAAAAAAGAAAAGAACATTTGAAAAATCGTTCAACTCAATTTGTGGCGCTTTTTGCTATTTTTGGCTAGCATTTGCTATTTTTATAACTTGGGTGCAGTGTAAACCAATAATTTTTGTTTTAAGTTGCCATTTTTGCAGTTGGCTGCCACACGCAGTGGCAGCATCAGCCGAAGGACTCCAACAAAATCGGCTCCTCTGCTGGAGCTTCAAGTTTTGCGGGTGGAGTGGTTTTTGGGCATCGACTTGGGTTCTGTTCGGGGAACCGTTTATGCGGAAAATTAAACTAAAATTGACACAAAATGTTATTTTTGGTGTGCTGACATTAAATAATAGGCAAATGCCAGAATCAGGCACCTAAACAAATTATTGAGTTTGTGTGCGTTCAACCCCTGATCAAATTAGTCACAGATAATATTAAAACCTTAATTTAAATTTTCATATATTTGCCACTTTCCAGCAATCTGCATATTCGTTTCTTTATTTCTGTCCACTCTCACATTTGCCACACGGGCATATGGAAAGCCCATTAAAATGTCATTCAGACAGTGACAGACTCGAACCCAACCCAACCATTTCCCAATGTGACAGTTAATTTTTCAGTGGCTGATGACATCGCTCCAAAAATGGAAAAATGAGAACTGCATTAAAAATTTTATAAGAAAATAAAAAAAAAATGAAATTAAAGGCCAAATAAATTTGGCAGTTGGCACTTTGAAAACAGAACAAAAATGTTGTAAATTTTGAAATAAGCGAGAAAACAAGATGAAAACGTGGTGTGAAAACTTTTGTTCCATTACATTGTCTGAGAGCAAAAAGTGCCTGTCAGAATTATTTTTTTGTTGCTTTTTTGCGTAAAGACTCCTCTTGTCTGTAATAGCAGTAGTGGAAGAAACAACAGTGAAAACAACTAGAGAAATAATAACAACAAGAACAACAACAACAGCAACAACAAGAGAATAAAAAGTGACTGCAACAATCAAGAGTAAATATAAATAAGAATCCAGAAAACGTTGTTGAGCCAGGACGAAGAGACAGGCCACTTATGCATGTCCTGTTGGCACCACACAAAGGGGACAGGACGAGTCGCTACAAATGGCTGGGTTCAGCCAGCCTGACAGTCAGAAAGTCAGATACCAGGCAACAGACTGACAAAACCTGTCGTTGCAAAGACGAATCAGTAGACAACGCAACGCCAGTGAGTGCATATAATCTGAGGCTCATCATCTGCAACTGCCTGCTGGGAGAGGTGGCGAATGTGAAGTAAGTAGTTGAAAGGGAGGGAGGACAGAGGGAGGGAGTGTGGAAGGTAGGCAGAAGCAACACAAATCCTAGCCAAGACACATTCATATCCCTGCACGAATGCGTGTTTGTCTCTGTCCTGACTGGCTTATGTCCTGCTGCCTGAATGCTGCTCTGTGCGAAAAACAATGCAATTCTTCTGCACTTTTTGCATGCTCGCTCGTTTGTAAGTAAAAGTTCTTTGGCACAAATTTCTGTATGTGCTGTGCTCATAAAAAGGACAACATGCTTCACATCTACCCTCTCACCTACTCTCTCACTCTCTCAGTCTGTCTCTGTCTGGCCTTAGGTATAGTTTGAGTTTGCTGGCATAAGCTCATATGCAAATTCAAGTAGACGAAATACGTTTCCGCATTAATGTGTTTTGTTTTGGCCAACAGAGGGCAGACATATGAATATCAGTTGTTTTACAGCTCAGCAGAGGCACTTCATCTTTCTAGTCAGAGCAGTTTACTCAAGCCCATTCATAACTTAAACTTTCTAAACCTAACAGCTAAACAGTGACCCCTAATAAAAAAAAATACACTAAGTGCCACATAAACAAATTTTACTATGTATTTACATTTTGTGCATTAAGTACTCTTATTATTTATAGAAGAAGATCGAGTGATTGTTTCAAATTATACAGCATAAATTTTTTTTTTTTGCTATCAAGCCTAAATGATTGCATCAAGTTCCAAACTAATTGGCATAAGATTAATCAGTTTAGATGCAATTGTCGTTGCATACTTAAAGTTGCTGCTGAAATAATTAAATGTCAATAGACAGTTGTAGATTCTAAAGTTTGCTTAGCACTTCCTGATTAGATGAGCTGTAAATCTTATCTAATCTAATCTAATTAATTGCAAGCGACAGCTCAATTAGCACTGAAACTAAATTGTTGATTTATAAGGAAAATTACCAACAAAACTCTACAAATGCAATGAGGTAAACTATTTAAACATTTGCACAACACAGTTCAATTAGCGCTTTGCACAGATTTGCAGTAATTTGCAATGATCAAGTTTCCCCTTACTTTAGCTTAATCAACTTTAAATTTTGTCAGTTGCTTTTTCCCTTGCCACTACTTCATTTATTTGAAATTAGATATAGCCACGTGGCAGGCAAATGCATGTCGATCGCATAACTTTGGCGGGGGGTTTGAGGGGGGTTTTGCTTGCTTTTGGCTCTGACTCTATATTTGGAGCAGTTGCGTCGCGTTTTTTCCACTTGTAATATCTAACCACATCTTGACTATGTGTGTGTGTGTGTTTTTGTAAATGTGTGTGAGGGTTTCTGGTCGCATTCGCATTGCCGGCTGCTGTTGCTGCCGTTACTGCTGCTGTTGCTGCTGTTGCTTCTGTCGTTGCAACAGCATCCTCCCAATTAAGCACAAGTATAAAAGCTGTCAAGGACAAATGAGCATTTTAATTAAATTTTTAGCACAAGCATTCTCTCTCTCTCTCTTACACACACACTCTATCTGTCTCCCTCTCTCTTTCTCTAGTTCTGACAGTATTTGCTCTAATTTCTGATGTTTGCTGGTTTGTCATTTTCTCAAGTCTCTTTTGATTTAAAGGACGCATTCGTTGTACCTGCCACAGAGTATCAAGAATATACGCAATGCAACTAGTTTCCCCTTATTTTCCTGCCACCCGCTGCAACCAGCGTTTTGTCACAGATCACTTGAGCTGGCTCTCTGGATAAGCTGCATTGAGAGGGGCAGGAACAGGGGCTGGGGCAGGAAGCGTGGCCATAATGTGTAACTGTGTCAGAGCAAACGTGCAAAATGCTGGATAAAATTGCGAAAACAAAAAAAAAATATTTTAAATTTTCTTGTTTTCTACTTGCAAGAGGGTGGTGAAGCAAAGATAAAGTGTGCCATGGAAAAGATACATATTAATTGCTGTTATGCCAAGGCTCCGAAAGTACGATAAGAACAAAACAAACAACAACAACAAGAACAACAAAATCAACAACAACAACAACAATAGCAGAAACAGCAGCGTTTTTGCGTGTTGAAATGCTAAACAGCAAAAGTTCTAGTTGTGACTATTCTTGGTTGTCGCTTAGTCGTCGTTTTGTTGTTTTTTCTTGTTTTTCTTGGTTTTGTTGTGTTTTGTTGTAGTGAGTAACAAATGGCCTAGCCCTGAAGTCCGCAAGGAACATGGCAACAGGGCCAAACAGCAGACAACCAAAGTAAACCAAAACCAACACAACCAGACTTTAACCAAAACCAAAGAACTAAGCTAACAAGCGCAATGGGACAGAGCGGCGAGAGCTCTCTCAGAATCAGTTTCCAAGAGCACAGAATCAAGGCTCAGTGGCGTCGTTAAAGGGGAATTGAGTAGATAATACACTGAGAAAAGAGAGCTTATAATTTGTGCAATTATTCTCTGAGATACGTAATGAATTACTCTGAAATACCTTTTGTGGTTTCAGAACTTTTCAAAATTGTATATACAAATAATAACATTTTAAGAGGAGTAAATGGAGCACAATTGAGTAATGTTTGAGTATGTTTAAGAATGTCAACTTACACATCAAATATTAATAAAATAGTTCTCATCATCGTTTTAAATGCAGCTAAACTCTTTTCCTAATTGTGGTGCTTGGCATGAAGCTTAACTTGGCTAATAGCTTTCAGGCTAAAAATTAAAGCTGGCAAAATAAGCACCTGCGTTGACATTTGGTCAAAACTTATCACGTGCCTGTCAACCCGTCTGACTGTCAGTTGAGATTTGCTTTAAGTATTGCGAAAGTCATTTCAATTGAAACTCAGCTTAGCTCCCTCGAAAAGTCGCTGTCTCTGACAGCATCCTCGGCACTCTGCCCGCTGTGTGTCATCTTGAATGCTGTCTTGGTGAATTATGCCACGACGCACTTAATCATTTGCGTCTTCTTTACCGCATCCCAAAAGTTTTTGCATGCCAACGATTTTCACCATTTGTTGTTTCTGTTGTGGTTGCTGTTTTATTTTGTTGTTGTTGGTTGCAGCAGCAACAACAACATTTTTGGTGGTTTTTGGGCATTGCCAACTTTTGCAGCCTTCTGCAAGGACTGCACAGAGCATAAGATACTATAGCTGTTTGTTCCTTGTGCGTGTCCTTCTAACAACTAAGCAAGTGTCGCCTTGGTTAACAATATACCCATCTCGCTCCAACTCACTGTCCGTCTGTCTGTCTGTCTGTGGGTCAACATTTTACTGGCAACCACAATGAGCCACTTGAGGAAAGTTTTGGCGAACGATGAGTTTAACTAAGAACTTTTGGCGTTTGGCGCTGCGGTTGCGACTGTGTTTACTTCCAGCTTGTGCCCGCATCAGGAATCACCACCAAAACAGAGAGCGGACCACCTCATAGGCAGTCAATAGAAAAAGGGAAACAGGCACAGGTTCCTCAACAGCAAGCCTACCGCAACAAGGTCGAGCTGCAAGTGTTTGTTTGTGTCCCGCATACGGGTTGTATGATTAATATTAAAGTTGCCACAGAGTGAAAATTAAGCGGGACACGGCGACGGGCAGCATAAGTTTACCAAACACGCATGCCTTGAAACGAAAGGAGAAATGTTGCCCCGAGGGTGGGTTGGAGTAGGGAGAGGAGCCACTGTTGCCAACGTTTAAATCAGATAAATATTCTTGTTGCTGTTGATGAAGTGAGCGTGTTTTTTTTGCTCTTTATTTCTCTCGTTTTTTTTTGGGGTAGTTGCGTGGCATTTACTGGTGTTATTAAGCTGCAGGCAGCAACTTAATTTCTTTTTTGTTATATTTTTTTTTTGTTGCTTTGCTGTTTCTTTTTTTTCCAACAGTCAGAAAACTGAAGCTCAAATAAACAAGACATTTGCTGTTGTTGTTGTTCTTGTGATGTTTTACCGTATTGTTGTTTTTGTTGTTATTGCTGGTGCTGCTGCTGCTGCTTCTGCCCGTCTAAAAATAAACAGAGTTCTTGTAAAAATCCCTGACAGTCACTTCACGTTTCATGTTTCACGTTCAGCCAGCGAGCGCACGATATATACGCTGGGGTCCAACGTGGCGTATGAGTGATTTGTTTCACATAATAAATCTGTGTATGTGTGCGTGTTTGCGTGCTACTGTGCCAGTCTCTGTATGTGGGTGTGTGTGTGTGTGAAACGTTTGTTTATTTATTCATAAGCGCGTTTCGTTGTTGAACAAGTTTTTGAACATCAGCAATGCCCTAATGCGCCAAACAAATAAATAAGATGAAAACAATTCCAAAAATCCGCTTTAATATCAAAATTCAATTGCAACCACAACAGCCTCTGCCCCCCCTACTTCACCACTTGCATATTTTCGAACGCGTTGATGTGCACAAAATCAAACAAAATCTTGTCTTTGAATGCACCCAATCGATTCAGTGCCCAATTTCCAAAGGTATGCGGTTCAACTGATTGATTCGATTTATATTTATATTTCATATTTTTATTTATTATTTATGGAGCCAACTGATTTATTAGCTGAACATTTGTTTACAAAATTCAGTTTCGAAAGTATTTAAAATTAAATGTAAAACATTCCTCTTAAATAACTATAATAAGCAATTTGAATCTCTCATGTATTTCAAATAGCATAAAATTTGACATCAGAAGCTATTTATTGGCAGCAAAAGATATAACAATAATAACTTATTTGACTTACAATCAACAACTTCAATTCTTGATCATTTTCGATGTACTTTCTTTTGTTCACTCTTGACTTTAACGCAGCAACCAAATGTGCTTTCTGCTCAGCATCTGGTGCCTCATCATAAAAAAAAAACTATTGCCTACTTATTGGGGCATTCGTCACGTGACATAATTCAACATGCTGCACAACAGCCAAACGCTACCCACAACACAACAAACCCAACATGCCACCCATCGCAACCCGTGCCTTCCCATCCATCCCCCCCTTCGTACTCAAACGTCGCAACCCGTCTGGTGGCGTCACGCTGTCATAATGCAAGCGATTCAACAATTTCCACTCATTGCGCTCAGTCAATTGCCAACCATATTTCAATTTTATTTTATTATCGCAATAAACGATGCTCACACACCGACATCGAGAGATGTTGTATCTAAAGGATACATATATGTGGGCGCATCCTTTGCCTTTTTTTTGTGCATTGTATTAAAGGCTACCCAAAAATCCCGACAAGCGCCGGGGCAGCATTCATGGTTGCTGCCAAGGGATACCAAGACCATTGATGCTGCTGCTAACTTTTAAGCCGAAAAAAGTTATTGATAGTTATGGCACGCCCAAACGGAAAACCTTCCGCTTGGCACCCCACCCCCCACCCACACCAGTAGCCAGGCCCTTGGGCAAACATTTTGATTTGACCGAAATTCTCGTTTACTGTCTTTATCTATCTCTTTTTCTCGCCCTCCATCTACATCCCAGTGTTTCCCTCTCTCTCTCTCTCACTGTTGGTCTGCCCCGCCCTCGTCGTTGTCTCTGCATGCAATACAAGAATTTTTGCATAATTTATTAGGAATATTTAATAAAAAATACCACAAGGCAAACACTGAGAGGCTGAAAAGGGAATTGTGGATGAATTATCTGCAAGGAGGAGAAGAGCGGGAACAATGAAGAACGACTCCGGATTGTGTAAGGCTTTGCCCGCTTGGCCGCTCACCATTCCAAATGGCAGCCGCTTGGCAAACTTTACGCTTCGTTAGCTTTTGTTTCGCTGTGTTCCCAGTTCCAGTTGCCAGTTACCAGTTGCCAGTTGCCAGTTGCCAGTTTCCTTCTGTCTCCCTGCTCGTCTCGTTTCTCTTTTGAGCCGTCCGTGTGCAGCAAAATGCGTTCAGCTACATTTATGATTTTCTTTTTTCATTTCTCATTTACACACTCGCACACACACACACACACATTCACACACTCAACTTGCTTGCATTTGCAATGTAGATTCATTTTTGTGAATTTATGGTGGAAAAACTCACACAACGTGTACGAGGACAAGGCCTTCTCGATAAGAGCGACGGAGGCAAGGGAAGACAATGACACGAAATTCCCCATTTGTATACTCTTTGAAATGCATTTGTTATTGACGTTAAGGAAATCGAATTTGAAGAAAGTTTTTGGCATGCGGCTTTTATTTATATAAAACTGTGGAAACAGCACGAAATATATATGTCAGTTACAGATGGCATTATTTTTACGAAACTTCAACATTTTGAAATGAGCGACTCTTAGGGCATTCCCATATCGAGGCAACCAGTTTCAACAAAATACTCTTTCTGGTTGTTGTTGTAGTTGTTGCTGTTTTTTGTCCTTTTTATTGTTGGCGCAACTCTACGCATTCATTTTCATGGCCCCGCCATAAGGTGTAGGTGTGTGTAAGCCCTTTAGCATAAATCATTGCCATTGCGTACCGCACGTACTCCTCCGCCCCCCTCCCGAAAACACACACTAACACATGCACACAAAGTTAGATCCTTTGGCATTGATTTGATTTGAAATAGTTGGAGCATAAACTGACAGCTGAAATATCGTTTTACATGGCAACGAGCGACAACGTTGCGTCTGATTAGTCATTCAGAATGGCTACATTCAATTCGGCAATCCCTCCCTGCATCCACAAGCCAAATCAATCCCACTTCTCTGTCAGATCAGTGGCATCATTTTGCTTGACACACTGGTTGAACTTGACATTTTCGCGTGTTTCGTTCGAATTTCGCATGCGGCATGCAATTCAATTTTCGATTGACACCCAATGGAACCCTAAACGCTCCGTTAGCTAGTTTTTGTCAGCGGTTTGTCAGACAACCCGGGATTCACTCACACCCAGTGATACACTCACATATTAAAGCTGTCCCAAAGAGT
Source organism: Drosophila fungiperda (assembly GCA_035042345.1). Lineage (NCBI taxonomy): Eukaryota > Metazoa > Arthropoda > Insecta > Diptera > Drosophilidae > Drosophila > Drosophila fungiperda. The sequence continues at coordinate 592,259 of JAWNLM010000293.1, read as the reverse complement.
GAAAGGCACCACAAAAAAATGCACAGTTGAAAGAGAACTAAATTTTTCCAGCACAATTTTTGTTTAACATAAAGCTCGCTTATTATAGCATATTTTGTAATTTAAAATATTAATCCCTTACTCCGACATAAACACATAATGGCACATAACCCACCAAGCGGGGGGGGGTCAACAATGGGTTAAGTGCCCAACGCCCAAGGCTCAACGCGCCTTCATTAACCCTCTCCCGAGGGCTAAAGGCCATTCGGATCTTGCCTGCCATTTATCCATTATTCCTGGCACATGTTTAAATCCTTTGTGCTTCGCTTTGTGTATTTAATATGCTAACTACCAGATAGCATCACTCCTTTCCCCAACTCCGCTGGCTCTAAAGCACATTGATAATGGTGTTTTAAATACTTGCAAAAAGTAACCAAAAAATAATTTAATTTCCTGCTGTTTCATTGGGATTTGCCATTATTCTTCATTCTTCTCACTCTAGCTTTTGCTGCTCAACTTGGCAGCTGCTTAGTTCTACAAATTGGACTAGCGACCATCAACAACAACAGCAACAACAGGAGCAACAACAACCACAACAATAACGAGTAACCAAATCCCAAAAAAAAAAAATGGCAACAAAATTGCTTGAAATTCTAATCTTTTGCTTTACGCTTGAATACGTAACGCACTACCCACATATACACTCCCATAGTATGTGTGTGTGTGAGTGTGCGAGTGTGTGTTAGGGTCGTTTGATTTTTCATAGAGCTCCATAGACATATAAAATATAAACAGTGTGAAAAAAGCAAAAGCAAAAACAAAAAATCAGAAACTGACACAGTGTATAAAAACTTATACATACATCAATGTTTCCATGTGTGTGTGTTTGCTTGTGTGTGTGCGTGTGTTTAGACACGTGTAAAGCCAAAATATTTTGCTAGTCAATATATCAAAAAAAAATTGTGGAGGTTTTTCTGAATGCAAGGATGAATAAGCACTGAATTTTGTGTGTATATGAATGAAAGAGAAAATAAGGGCTAAATGTTAAAAGGAGAGTTGGCAGAAAGACACAGAGCAAACAGAACAAACTCAATGGCCAACACAAAAGCAACTAACAAACAAGCACAAATGAACAGTTAAAACACAATTCGCATTTTGACTAAACTTTAAATGGTTGTCTAAAAAATACCCTTTAATAATACAAACTTCAATCCGCCTGATTTATTCACATATATTTGAAATTCGATACTCCAAATATAACTGCTCTGATTCATAGCTGCAAAAATAATTCAAATAATATGTCAAAATAAAAACTAAAATACAAAATAAAATGTCATGTTTCAATCTTTCAGTTTTTAGTGTAATATAGCTCAAATCGCTTACAAAAACTAAAGTGCGATGAAGTTTCATAAATGTGAATGTGAAATTCTACACTTTTAACTCCAGCCACCGCATTCAGCTTCCTCCACATCCCTGCACCTTGGTCCTTTGTCTGTGTCGCTCTATCTGCCTTGTGTGCTGCATTTTGTTTAAAACAAATGAATTTGCCGGCGAGGCGAACTAACAAACATTAATCAAAAGTTGCCATCCGGTCTGCTGGTTCCTCTTTAACGACGCCTGCGACATAAGCTGTGGACGGGACCGAAAGTCATGCGGAGGAGCAGCAGGACGGGAGACGGGTTTGAGTGGATGGTAGGTTAGGTGGTGGTCAGCTGATGGCGTTTATTAAAGTGCTGCATCATGACCGGGTAGTTTTTGAGCATTTAGATATAATGGTTAAGGTCAAAGGTGGAACACGGCAGCTGCCAGCTGCCTTGGCTGCCTTGGCTGCTTGAGTGAAATTAGGCCAGCATATGCCATGGAAATGGCGAGTGTGTGCAGAGTTGCTTGAGCGTGACAACCTGGAGTTTGATTTGACCTTTGGCCCAGCTCAACTGGCTCTCTAAATTTAGAAAGTTTTTGCATGGTTGCCAAGTAGGTTGCATAACCAGTAACATTGCATCATAATTGTAAATCTGCTTGGCCAGCATCAGCTGCCCAATTGGCCCAAAAGTCAAAGTTGACTCAATGAAATTATAAAAGTAAAAATTATAAAAGTGAAATTATTGTCATACATTTATGATGCATGCGTCCTTAATGGCAAAAATGAAAAGGCCACAGATTTTAATTTAAAATTATAATAAGCAGCAGAAATAACACACAATGAAAATTGGATGCTCTAAATTGACAGTTTTTATTTACAATAAGTTTAAGTGAATTAAAAAGAAACGCACTATTTTATATTTAATATGTCATAATTAAACATTGGCTTGATTATTTGTAATTACTTAATTAAGTTAAAGTATTTTTCTGTTTAACTGATTGAAAGATTTCTTTTATTTTTCATAATATTTATTCGATTGCAACTGGTTCAGAGTATTGACAGGTTTCGCAGCTCGTTTGAATTGCATTTCAGTGTTATGTGCAGTGTTATGCATATTTAAAATGACACACACACACACCAACACATAGAGAGATGCAAGCTCACGTACACCCACACACGCACACCCACACACGCACACCCACACACACACACAGTAAATGGCACCATTTGATTGTCCTGATTTTGGTTTAGCTCCTGTTGCTGTCGGGCGGTTTGTGTGTGCGAGGCCCGTGTAATGCGAAAAGTGTCCTTGACTTTGTGTACGTGCCCCACCCCTCAGCTTCAACCCCTTACGAGTTTGTTTAATTGCTGACTAACACACACACACACACACACACACACACGTACACACACAAAGGAGAAAAGTCCTAATGAATGCAAATGAATGGCAGCTACACAGCTAAAGGCAAAAACAACAAGCGGTAACTACTAAAAATATTTATTATGCGCAAAAAAAATTAAATTAAATTTCATCACACACACATACACACACACACACACATAGACACACATATGAGCACCCAGGGACATAGGTATATTGCTGCGATTACATGTGTGTGCGCGCTTTGCTCTAGGGTGTGTGTGTGTGAGTGTGTGTGCTTTTCTGCACTTTGTTTGTTCGCACATTTAATTTAAATATTTAATTAAAATTTCGAGCGCGGATTGATTCAGACAATTAAAAATAGCACGCACGAACATAACTGTCAGCAGAGTGGGTTTCCAGCCATTGATATTTAGGGGAATTGGGGCATGGTAATGATACGGTGGGGGGGAGGGGTTGGTTTGGTTTAAAGGTTTACCTGTTACCTGTTACTTTTACTATTATTTATCTATTTGCTTATTGCAGTTGTTGCATATGAAAAACAAATTGAACAAATTTGTCAGGTTTCGCTGTTTTTTTTTTTTGTCGCCTACTTTTGTAAATATGCACTATAAATTAAAACGTGTGTGAGTGTGTGCTTCTGTGTGAGTGTGTGCTTGTGTGTGTGTGTGCTGTGTGTTTGTGGTTCTTTGTGTTTGTTTGGCCATAATCATAATTAAAAGTTGTTAGATTTGCCCACGTCGCATGGTGGCCATTTAAGAATTAAAGCAACTAACTCCGCCACACACACACACACCAACAACACACAGTGTACCTGGCTAGAGTGTGTATGTGTGTGTGTGTGCGTGTTTGTGTTTGTGTTCGTTTTTGTTTGGATGTGTGCGTGTATGCGGCTTTCACTGTGTTTGCATTTGTTGCGAGAGGCAAGCGTTTGCTTTTGTTTAATTTGCATTGTTCTGGTTCTGGTTCTGGTTCTGGTTGCACTGGTTCGTTCCACTGGTTCTCTGGCTCTTCGGGCTCAGCTTTGTTTACTCTTCGGCTTTAATGCGCGCAAATTGTTTACTCTTTTTAGTGGCTTTTATTATGCCACACAACAAATCTTTCAATTCTCATTTTTCCACACATCTGCGCTGCAAATGCACTTTTGTTTATAGTTGCTTTGGTATTGAATTAAATTTTATCACGTTTATCGTTTCCTAAATCGCTATTTAAGCTACCTGGCCACAAGCATAAATAAATATGATTTTCAATTTACTCTTTCAAATTTTCCTTAATTAAATGTATTCATTTTTTATATTAAAATTTTATTTTAAATCAATTTCACGCAAAATTGATAATCTCAGAACGCATTTAAAACGGCTTAAACATTTTTTGCACATTGAACTAAATGGCAAAATTTTGTATTATAATTTTAATATATCAGATTATGTATTTTTTGTGGTATGCCAATTCCCAATTAAAAAGAAAGTATTATGAAAATTTCAAATTGTACACAATTTATGTGCATTGAGCTGCAGAGCAATTCTTTTCAGACGCAGCTCATTCAATGAGCCGCTGCAAAAAGATGGCCTCAACGGCAAAAGTAGACACAGCTGTTTGCTGAGCAGTCAACATTGTGGCAGCAGACATGCCCAAAACCCTGTCATACACTTTCCACATAATGTACAATCAATGCTAAAGAAAAAGCACTTAACGCCCGCTTAGGCTGCATATTGGTATATATGCAACCCCCCCCCTCCTGTTGCCGGCAACACACACGCAAACACACACACGCACACACACACACACACAGATATATATAGAAAACACATTCGCCTTAATGTGGGTGCTGAGCCGCTGTTTGGTTGGTGAGGCACAAAATGCATACAAATGCATTTCATTTGTGGTCCTAATGCGGCAGAATAGATGTTGATGCTGAGCAGATGCTGATGCAGATGGTGATGGGATTGGGATTGGGATTGGGATTGGAATTGGAATTGGGTATGTGTTTGGGAATTGGCAATGGTATTGTGGCATTGGCAATGCAAGCTAAAAGATTGCTTTGGCTTTTTAAGCATTGCTGCTGGCTTTTATCGTTTGCCCAAAATTTAAAGCCGTTTAGTGTGGCTTACGCAAATCCTTAGGTGTGTTGGGGGCAACTGCTGCTGTGTTTGAACCAAGTTAAGAGCAGCCAGCGCTGTTAGAGTCGTTCGCCTGACCTTTGACAGCTGCTAGCAAACACAAAAAGCGAAAGTGGAACGGCATCTGTGGCCACATCCACTGGCCATGTCCTGGCATCAGGCACAGCAATCTGATTTTTGGTCTTAGAACCAAATATTTTTTACTTTTTCGAGTTGTTTTTTTTTTTGCAATTTTTGATCCACTGACCTGAATGCACAACCAACACTCGATATGTATATCTGTATATATATATAGTCATTATGGCTATATACATATTTGATGACCAATTGTTTTTCAATAACAACAAGGCAAAAGGCACGTTGCACAAAAGCCAACAAGAAAGTGTAAGGGAAGAATTGACTTTGCCCCTTTCAGTGGCATTCTAAATGTGGGGCAGGGTGAGCGGCAACTAAAAAAATAACAATGTATTGAATTCTCCATTTTTGCTATATGTGTTTTTTGCAACAAAAGAAGAACAGTGCACATTGCTTAATTAAAATTATTAATACATTATTTTAAATGAAAACCTCTTATTGATTGGGAAGTTACAAGCAAAGTCAGCCCGCAACAGCAAATGAATAATGTATTTTTTTTTTTTTTTTTGTTGTAAATTTTGCTAAATCACTTTCCAAATGAAATTTATTTAAGCTTTACTGTATTGTTGCATAAATGCCAATGGTCTATCGCATACATTTTTAAATGATCCATACACTTTGTTATCCTGCATAAATAATCTGGCAAGTAGTCAGGGGGTAAGTGCTAAAAATGCTTTGAAATTTATGCCAAGCTAATGCCACATAATGTATAGGCCAGCCCCTGTTCCCCTTGTTCCGTGTTGGCCCCTTGCTGTGTTGCTGATGCGGGCTTAGTTCTTGTCGTGAAATGTTTTGGCTTTATTCTGTCGATTGTCGCCATAAAATCCATAAAATAGCCAGTTATTATAAATTGCTTGCGGCCAATAGAAATAATAAAAAACATTTTCCATGCTCGTTTTTTTATGCAAATCTGTGAGTTCATCTGTGTGTGTGTGTGTGTGTTCTATGCAAATGTTTGCGTATTTATTAAAAATAGCAACCATTTTGTTATAATCCGCTGCATTTAATTGACTGCAACTAACAACTATAAAATATGATGTAGGTCATCGCAGCTTCCACCTTAACAAAAATAAATAAAACATATCTATGTATTTATATCTATATATATATATATATATATCTATATGTGTATAATAACAATTCGTGTGCAATCCCCTTAGGTTATTGCAATCAATTCAAATGTATCTGGGGAGAGCAATTGTATCCATTTGCATTCTTTGATCCGCAATAATTTTAATTATGATGGTCACAAGCGCGTATTTACATTTAATTTTACGATTACTACAATAATATTCATGTCGGCTTGTTTTTAATTCAATAAAAATATATATATATTAAATTAAATTATATAAAATATTAAAAATTAAAATCAAATAATTTAAACATTAAAGATAATAACATTCAATGAGTTTAAGTGGTATTCTATGTTCTCTAAATAAATGTTATCTGATAAGTGTAAATTAAAGTCAATAAAATTAGAGTAATTAAAAGTGGGTTTCTGAAAATACCAAAAATATTATTGTCGTTCTAGGTATTTTCATCAGATGTCGAGTTTTCAATCAATTCTCGTATCTTAAATCAGCACAGTGCTAATAAACAAATGTATTCACTTGGCTGATTATTGCCATTGAACTGAAAACTCTTCAGCGAACGAGAAGTGTAAATGGGAAACATTTTTTTTTTCATGCAACCAAAACCTGCCACCCGCTAACGTTGACATCCATCCTTCCATCCATCCATCCATCCATCTGTTAGCTTAGGTGAAGAAGACTTTGTTTCAAAGTTTCTCGAAGCAATCAACCAAGGCAGTGGGTCCTGAGCATCATCAGCTTTGGAGATGGCTCTGCAAGCTGTGTTGCAATTGGAAAAGTCAGCGGCTGCTTTCAATGCCAGCGGCAATATTGTCTCCTTAAAGATACCATGGCAAAAGGGAAATTGAAAACAGCAGCCAGGTGGGAAAAGGAAATGCAATCAGGCAGCTATCCTTGTCTCTGCTATTATCTCATTCCCTCCTCTTTTTGGCTTGAGATGATTTTTTTTTCTGTTTTTCAATTTTGATAGGTGTTAGCAAAAATACGGTTTGCATTTAGAGACTGTTTGCTGTTAATTAACAATGAAATTCATTTTATATTTAAATAGGAAATAATATTATAAATGAATAAAATTCATACAAATTGTTGAAAAAAAAAACTTTATTACTGGCTTAGAGATTAAAGAATTCAAATAAAGCTCTCTTTGACAGTTGTACATATTTTAAAGAATATATACATGTATACATAGAGTATGTATTTATTTAATATTGTCATACATATTATATTTTATTTTGTATAGATATTATCGGCATACTGTCAATACTTACATTGAAAAAGTTCAGCTTTTGCAAATAGTTTGTGAAACTTTACAAATATTTGCACAGCAAATAGGAAAAAAAAAGTGTCACTGGAATTTGGAGCCGATGAGCCAATAAGTCGTAAAAAGAACGAACTCGCATACTCACTTACTGACTATACAGTATTTGCCATATGCCTCGACGAACCCTTTAGCGATTCAAGTGCAAATCGAGTCAACGTCGCTTGAAATGCGCCAAGGAATCGCGAGACGAAAATCTATTATATTATTATTGAGCTTTTATGCGAGAGCGCTGAAAGCATCGAATCTTTGGAATCCTTAGCGTACAGCGAAATGCATTTAGCAAGTGCATAGCAAGACCTCGCTTGCCCCCATGTTGCACATCCCCATCTACCCTATCAAGCCATCAGTTGAAGTAGTAAAATGTGAACGTTAAATGGATTTTTATAGCTAAAATTGCTGCAGATTGCATCGCTGGAAGTAAATCAAATTTCCGCCTGCCCTAAAGCACAGTTTAGCCACTTTGGCAGCTCATCTCAAATCTTAATAAGTGGCAGGCATGGCCATTAAAGTTGCAGGGGCAGAGTTAGCTGTCAGATTGTCCAGTTTTCCCACGTTACCATGGGCACCTGGACAATTAGAAGCTGACGCTCCAATTTCGCTGATTTCCCCAGCAGCTTAACAGGGACATCTTGCAAACTTTTGGTAAATAATCAATAACTGTCACACAATCAATGTGCTGCTCATTCTTTCCCTCTCCCTCACTCACTCCAAATCTCTTTCTCTCTCTCTCTCGTTTGTCAAACAAAAGTTTTGCCCCTGAAACTTTTGTGTCCAAAACATTCGACAAATAAACTGATGCGTTGTTTGCATTTGTTTTGATTGGCGTTTGCAATTCATTTCGAAAGAATTGCCAGAGAAAGTGAAATGGTATTGTGTATGCATCAATCGAATGTAACTCAATATTTGAATGAATATTCAATTAAACTTAGAGCAACTTCGACTCACACTGAATGCCAAATTTGTTGATGAACATTGACTTAGGATCGTTCATGAATTGGAAATGATGGGCAGTCGTACGGGAACAAGTGATAGAATACTCTGAATAATTAATATGAATATTTTATTTGACGTCTCTTCTCTTCTTAAAAACAATTTTCTACATATACAAAAATAAGCCACAGTTTAACAGATATGTATTTATTGATTTTGAGAAATTCCTATTTATGTAAAATAAGGAAATTTTGTCAAAATTGATACATAGTTTAATTCGTTCGATAGCTGGTTTTGAATAAATACATAATCTATCTATTCTTTTGCGAATTAAATCAAAAACGATGCCAAACAAACCTTTTTGCATTTTAAAGAGATTCTGTTTTTTGTAACAGTAAAAACATTACATTATATCGATATTTTTGGTTCATACCTGGAGGCATTCGCTTATCTATTCGATTGTGGGAGGTTGAGGTTACGCCTCCAATGACTTTTCCTTTTTTTTCCTTGCTTGTTTTTTATTTTATTTTATTTGTGAGCTGATATTTTATTGCCATAGCCATCAGAAATATATACACACACACACAAACAGACACACAAACAGACACATATAGCTGCCATTCACATCTTTTGAGCTAATTTAATATTGTGCTTTGTATGATTTTCACATATTATCAAGAAGTTTTATTGCCGCAATTGAACACGTTTGTCAGTCGCTCTGTAGGAGTCAAAAAGGCGGCAGGTTCTCAGCGTTCTCAGAGTCCTTGTCGTCCTTGTCGTAAAATTGAAGCACCCACAGTATTTTGATATTTGTGCTTAGAAATTGTAAACGTATGCGAATACATGTGTGTAAGTGTATTTTGTGACTGTGTGTGTGTGAGTGTGTGTGTGTATCGCTTTATGCGGGCCCCAAAGCATTTTGTGTATGTGGTCTACTCGCCTTTGTTTTGTTGGGTTGTTTACTTTTATTAGCTTTGGTATTATTGGTTATTGCGGGGATACATTCACTCCAACAGCATCAATGGCCAAAACATATCCAAATACAAGTAGCCAAGAGAGAGAGAGAGAGAGAGAGGGGGGAGCAGCTCAGAGCTAAGCAGAGCTGAGCATTTAGCCAAAAGGTAGTCTATTGCCGATTATATAATTTTACTTTTATATCAACATTTATGGCTCAATAAAACGCACATATTCGTAGCCGAGGGGGGTTTAATTTATCTGCCAATGGAGCTGCATATTGAATAGCACTTAAGAATTGATTATGTTCCTCTTTCGAATAAGAATTAAAGATAAATGTTTCTTTAAAAGCCACATCATAAGTTTCTGATGAATACTACTGACAATTTAAATATCTAAAATAATTTTTTGGGTCATATTCAAGTCAGTTGATTTGTGATATTGAATTTAATATGCAATATTTATTTAGCAATTAAATTGACCCAATTTTTAATATAATTCAATACATATATTAAAATATAATCCATCAAACCGCAAATATTTAAAAAAATATATTATTATAAATTGTTTTAACTCTTTGGTGTATTTAAATATGCATATTTTATATTGCATTGGCAAATACCGCAAACGTTTGCAGAAACGCTGGTTTGGCAATACAAATTTGTGGCATGCTTTAAGGCTGCACACAGATTGCGTATACGCCACTTTGCACTTGGAATTAAATGCCTTAAGTGAATTGTGCTTATGGACCCCCTACTTTTGTTCAAGCAGTTTAAATCAACAACAACAAATGGTAATAGAATTGTTGACAAAGCAAACAATAACCACAAAACAAGAACTGAAGTGCGCACTTTAAAATCTGAGCGAGGGTTGGCTAAAAGTGAACGCTGCAGGATGCAGGACAAAAACAATATGCATCGTCAAATAGCAAGGAGCCGTGGAACTGAGCCCATAGGCAAAAATTGCAACTGCAGCGGCCACTGACCACAAGTTGGGGGGCGTGGCAGGGCCGAGAAGGATAGCGAGAAGTCAGCTAAGCCCTCGACATAATACTCAGGCTTTTGCGCCCCTTGAGAAATAATGCTTAGCTGCTGTTCTTCTAGTTTTTTTTTTTGTTTTTTTTTTTTTAATTTTTGACTTGTCGCCACTCGCCTCTCACCGCCCTGTCATTTTTATGGCATTTTGTTTGCTTTCTTTTATTTTCATCTCTGTTTTTTTTTTTTTTTTGTTGCTGTTTTGTTGCTTTTTTTGCTGGCCAGGACCTCGGGAAAGTCTATTATGCTTACGAAAATTGCTTTACAGCTGCGGCAGCGGCTAGAAACAATGCGGCAAAGGTTACAGAGCATAAAAGAAATACACAGAAAAATGAATAATGACAGTGAACGGCGAATGGCGAATGGCGAACGGCGGCTTGTGATGATAAGGGTGTAGAGTGAGGGGGGGTTGTTGGTTGGGGGCTTTGTGGGCTGGAGCCATGGGTAGATTAATTTTCGCTAAGGACTTGGGCAAGCGAATTCGCTACCAAAGTCTCAGCTACGGCTGCATTCAGTGAAAATATTTTCTTAGCCTTAACGGTGTGTGTATGTGTGTGTGTGGGGGGGATGTGGCGGCGTAATGGGTTGAGGAATTGGGTAAACCAAAAGTGCAGTTAAAATAATTTGCGCATAATGAAGGCGGAAGTGTGAACGCAATAACAAGAAAATACAAGAAAAGGAACTTCATTATCAGTAGGCGAGCAGCAGCAGCAGCATCGGCATCAAAAGAAAATTATACAAAATCTCGGCCAAGGTTTTCTAATTAAAGTTTCAGCGGGGTCGGCGCCAAAGTGAAATTAATGGCGTTAGCATTTTAGCCATCATTTTTGTTGTTGTTCCTTTTTGGTCGTATTTTGCAAGCTGTTGTTGCTTTCTGGCCTTTCTTCGATTTTCCCTTTATTTTTGGTTTTCTTTTTTTGTTTGTTTGTTTGTTATGTTCTGCTTTATTAAGTCACCGACGGCTCTTTGGACACTTAATCTGACTCGATTCTAGCAGCTCAGTTACCGCCTCAGTTTCACTCTGAGTCACTTTAACATCCGCCGGCGAACTCCAGTCCCAGCATCCTCTGGCAAATGTGTGTAATTTATTTGCAATCAATGCGGCCTGAAGCGACATTATTTTTACATTATAGCTGGGCGAGAAAAAAGTGCTTTGGAGCAAGTGAACCGAAACGAGACCGAAGAATGTTTCTTGTACGTTTGCTTGTGTAAATGTGCCATGAGTACTCGTGCTGCCAAACCGACATCAGTAAAGATTTGGCAGCTGTCACCTAATACATTTAATGCCCTATAACACTGTGTGTGATACACAAGGCATATTCATTTCGAGAGTCTGTATTAAATGAACGATCGAATGGATGATTGCTGCTCTTAAATAAAATCAATTACACTTAAATGGCAAATTGTGATAAATAATATCTGTATTTGACATCAAGACAATAGATAAAAAAAAAGGAATATTTTATATTGCATGCAAACTATTACAATCAATGCGTGTTTCATGGTCCATAAAAAAAGTGTACTAAGTGAAAAATGTATGATTTATGTTCACAACAAAAGAGTGTGTTCTATATAAACAAGTAATAATATTAAATTAATTATGGTCTGACAACTGTCAACCCGAAGCAGCAGTTCGGGCAGTCAACCACTGGAGGCCATTGGCTGCAAGAAATCTTTGGTTGCGGCACAAAAAGTTTCTCGAACCCACGGCACGTATCGTGTGTCATAAGCAGAAGCAGCTTAAGGAGTAACGGCAACTGAAAGTTGGCAACTGCAACTGTGACTGCAACTGCATGGGACGTGCCACTGCCAGTTGGCAAATAAAATTATTAACCTCGCTGCAATGCAACATAAATAGGATTAGTGTCTGCAGTAAATGCACAACAGCAACAACAACAATGACAACAATAGCAAAAACAAAAACCGCAAGAAAAGCACAAAGAATGGGGAGCAACATTTGCATGTTGCATTTTGCATTTTGCATGTTGCATACTTCACGGTGTCGTCATGCTCATATGATAAACGGGCTGGCAGCAGCGACAATGCCGCACACATGTGCCCCGTTTGTACAATGCTCCACTGTCTCCCAAAAACTACACACTTCCATTTTTCCTGTGTCTCTCCGACTGTATGTTTGTCTGTCACTGTGCCTTCTGTGTATGTGGTGCAAAAAAATGCGGCTGAGTATTTTAGTAAAAACATGCATAAACTTTATTTCATGCGCCGGCGACGTCGCCGTCCAGTGTATTGACCCTCAAACGCCTCACACACATGCTTCAGTCACGTGCCCCAAGCCCAACACAGCCGCAACTTCTCCTCTCCCTCACTCTCTATCTCTCTCTCTCTCTCTCTCTCTGTTTGTGTGTCTCTGTTTAGCTGTCCGCCCGTTGACTTGTCGCGGTTTTTGCAAAGCGTCTGTTTGCTTTGCGGCTTCCGGTTTTGTTTCGAATCCGTTTTACGGATAACTGCATAACCGCTTTAAAAATATTTTGTGTTGTTTTTTTTTTTTTTGCCTCCCTTTTGCCAGTTGAGAGAGCGCTACAACTGTTGCCATTTATGCCGCACAGCGTTGCCAGCATTTGTGCGGCTTGCGTTGCTGTCAAAATGTTACAAGCATTTCGCATTTACATGAAAATGATCTGTGCGTCGCAGACTGCCAGTGTTTAAATACAAGCATGTGCGGCATTAAGTATCGTGCATCATCATAATTAAGTAGCAGCAAGTATCGAAGCATGTCGCTTGTTCAATATGCAAATGAGGAATAAGATGATTAAAGTGCCGCCGGCTTTGCATGCATCAAAATTATCGAAGTGTTCTTCAATGAGACGCATTTAAATTAATAGAGTTGAAATAAAACTGCTTATGTAAATGAAAAAAGATCTGCCTCACTTAAAATGTCTTCGTACACTCGATGTTTCTCTATGAGTAAATCTCAGACAGATATTTATAGACTCTTTTCTAAGTGTTTTGCTTATGTTTAACCGATTCTCTAACACATATTCGCCTTGCTTAAGCGCCTGTAAAACTTAATTATGTTTAATTGTTAGTCTCTGAAAAAAGTAAAATAATATATATAGCTCTATTCATGCACTATATCATCATGATGTACGAATACCAGCATGTTCTCAGAAGGTTTCAAAGCTATTTACACAGCGCTTGGCTGCATATATTAAAGGGGAATTGCTAAAATGTTGTGCATACGACCCGTTGGCCACATGCAAAATTTATATATTAACCAGCAGCGAGGCTCAGTGCCTGAATGTGCCCAGCTCTGCTCTGCTCTGCTTTGGCTTGCTTTGCTTTGCTTTGCTTACTTTGCTTGCATGCTGCTCCTCCATAATTGCAAACAGCCGCAAACACAAACCGCGACTCACAAGAGTGTCAGAGAGAGAGTGAGAGAGAGAGAGAGAGAGAGTGGTAGAGGTGGGAGAGAGTAAGATGAAAAGGCAAAGTGATGCGGGGGGTTTGAGTTGCCAGACAAGTCAAATAAAAGCCGCGGGCCACACGATAAAAACTCAAGTCAACTTACAGCTGGTTGAGCGAGGGGACAGCGGACTGCAGAGGTACAAATTGAAGGGGAATACTTCGTCTAGGCTGAGCTGAGCTCGTTGGGCTGGTGTTGTTATGACTTAATGTCGCTGCACCAAGTGACATTTATGATGGAAGTACACCGAGAACGAAGGGCTTATTAAAATGTCACAAATGCAATGTTTATGGCAGCTGCATTACATAGCTCCAACCATGGGCGGCAACAAAAGGGGGCAGATATACACAATATAGAAGAACCAATTTGTGTAGAAACATATTGCTATGATCTTTGAATAAGCATAATAAACAAATTTGAAAGATAGGTCTATTGGAAGCAGATTATTGTAGCCTGATTTCAAGTCATTTATTTGTATTTTATATTAGAAAATAGTTGGATAGTGAAGCATATAATATATATTTAAATTTATCTTTTAATATGTTAATATGTTTGAAGGGTGATCACTCGCAGTGTAAACTCAAAACTGTTGTGTATTGTGTTTTTTGAAGGTGATGTTAAATTGAAGTCTTTGCAAATTTAATATTTTTGTTTTTTTCAAGGGAAACTAATTGAAAAAGTTCAGTTTATGTGACAGCAGAAATTTGTTTCAGTGTATCTTGCTTGGGTAATTGGTACCACTAAGTTTTGAGTGTCTGTTTTTTTGACTGAAATTTAATTAAAAATAATATTTAATATTTGTAGCAAGCCGCTTTTATAGTACAAAGACTGTAACATAACATGCAACTTTGTTTAACATAAATTATCGATATCAATCGATATCACTGCTGTAAAGTGAGCAGATGTTTTTCTGAAAGAAATATAATTAAGTTTTGACTGTTATTTATTAAAGTCGGATTTTGGTAATTTATTTTGAATATGCTCCAAATCCACTAACAATTTGATTGTTGTTTTTATTTTGCAGGCAACATCAGCTGAGCGATTTTGCTCGTGCCACGTTCACAATCCTAGTATGCGATGGCAGCAGCGACAGCGACGCTGGAGGAGGATTGTGAGCCGCGTCCCCGCGATATAGCCAGCGATCATAGCGCCCAGCAGCTCACGCTGGCAACTAAGGTGCGGCGAAAAGGACGGGAGAGGCGACCACTGCGGCGACTGCATCCGCCCATACCAATTGGCCAATTGCTGTGGCTGCTGTGCTGCCTCAGCCAGCTTCACGCCGAGTGCCCGTCGGTGTGCGAGTGCAAGTGGAAGAGCGGCAAGGAGTCCGTCTTGTGCCTTAACGCCAACCTCACACATATCCCCGAGCCGCTAGATGCGGGCACCCAGCTGCTGGACCTAAGCGGCAACGATATTCAAACCATACCCGACGACATCTTTGCCGCCGCCCAGTTGCTCAACCTGCAGAAGGTTTATCTGGCCAGGTGCCATCTGCGCTTCATTGAGCGCCATGCATTCCGCAAGCTCATCAATCTGGTGGAGCTGGATCTGAGTCACAATCAGCTGGCAGCGATACCCTCGCTAGCATTTTACCATGTCTCTGAGCTGCGCGAGCTACGCCTCACTGGAAATCCCATCACCCGTGTGCCGGATGACGCTTTCGGTCATGTGCCCCAGCTGGTGCGCCTCGAGCTAAGCGACTGCCGCCTCTCCAGCGTGGCGGTGCGGGCCTTTGCCGGCTTGGAGAGCAGCCTGGAGTGGCTCAAGTTGGATGGCAATCGGCTCAGCGAGGTCAGATCGGGCACAATTACATCGCTGTCCTCGCTGCACGGATTGGAGCTGGCCAGCAACGCCTGGAACTGTAGCTGCTCGCTGCGACCATTGCGAGCGTGGATGCTCCAGCAGAATATACCCAGTGGAATACCGCCCACATGTGAGTCGCCGTCCCGTTTGGCTGGCCGTGCCTGGGACAAACTGGATGTGGATGATTTTGCGTGTGTGCCACAAATTGTTGCCACTGACACCACCGCTCATGGCGTCGAGGGTCGCAATGTCACAATGAGCTGCTATGTGGAGGGTGTGCCCCAGCCGGCAGTGCGATGGCTGCTCAAGAATCGTCTGATTGCAAATCTGAGTGCTGCCCGTGCGGGCGAGGATGCGGAGGAGCCGCGAACAGCTGCTGCGACGCAGGGTCGCAAAACCTATGTAGTCAACATGCTGCGGAATGCCTCCAATCTGACAATACTCACGGCGGACATGCAGGATGCGGGCATCTATACCTGCGCCGCCGAGAACAAGGCCGGCAAGGTGGAGGCCAGCGTAACGCTTGCCGTCTCCCGTCGCCCCCCTGAGGCTTCGCTGGGTGTCCGCATCATTTTGCTGGGTGTCCTTGCTGCGCTGTTCTTTGTGGTTGGCTCATCCTTTGCGGCCATCTGCTTCTGCTCGCTGCGACGGCGACGCAAGCTGCGACTTTGGAACTCAGTGCCGCCGGTTCGACGCAGCGAAAGCTACGAGAAGATCGAGATGACGGCTCGAGTGCGACCAGATTTGGGTGGCGGCGCCAGTTGTGGCGGTGGCAGCGCCACCGGAGCAGCACTCTTTCAGGATACCGAGGAGCAGAACTATCTGCGGGCCGCCCACACCCCACTCAACAACGACCACGATGCAGTGGGCCAGGCAGCCACTGTGAATCCCAGCGCTGGCAATGGCACGCGTCGCACGAACGGCGACTACCTGCATGTGTCCACGCACTGCGACGACGATGATGTGGAATCGCAGCTATCACAGCATTCCCAGCAACAGCAGCTTCAGCAGCAGCAGCAGCAGTTGGCGCCAAGAAAGGGATCAAACGCCATTCCAGCAACCGTTGGGAATAATGCTGTGACAACCGTTGAGGAAACGGATCTGCACATACCACGCCTGATTGACATCGGCGGGTAAGTTGACCCAGCAGCTATTCTTCCTTCCTGAATCCCACATTCATCACACACATCCACACATCCATCCACATATGCACGCTCAGACGTGGTTGCTTTTGTTCCTTGTGGTTCGTTACTTCGAGTGGCAATTGTGTCCTCTGCTGCAGTTGCCCCGTCAAAGAGCTGTCATGCTCAAGTGCGCCGAAGGATCCGTTCATATTATGGGCAACACTTGACACTTTCCGCTCGAGTGCTGCGCCAATCCGGTTTCCCCACACACACATCCCTTCATTTGAAGGCGTTTGCTAATGACGCGCGAAGTATGCATTGCCTGCCACACACACACACTCACACACACACACACATACACACACACACACACGAACACACAGAGGACGAGTGTTTTATTTTTGGGCACCCCTCACTGACTGGCGCCTCTCGTGTCATGATGATACGACTATGAGCCATGTGTGCTCCAAGTGCTACTCATGTGCAAAATAATGAATATATATATATATGCACAGTATGCATGCCAAAATCCAGATGAAGGGATGCCTCAAAGGCCAATTCCAAAAATAGAGATATGATTTCAAAGAAAAAGGGTTGTGTTAATTAATCGATGCAAAACCCAGATAAAGCTCGTTTGGAGAGAAATTGGGGAAAAGGGCGAGCAGAAATAGAGTTCAACAAATTTCGATTATTTAAAGAAACTGAGTTCTGAACAAAAGTAAAATTAATGCAGATAACATTTATAAGAAAATGAGTAAAATTATTTAAGTTTTATAAAAAGTCAAATTTTTATTGTTCGATTCATATTTGCTCCCCATGATATCCCTGAAGGTTAGGCAGATAACATTTATAAAAAAATTAGATAAATTATTTAAGTTTAATATAATATATATATATATAATTTATACACATAAATTATTTAAATTTTATAAAAAAATTTGTGGAGTCAATTATACATATAATAATTATAAACATAGACAGTCAAAATACATAGGAAAATTATATAAATTTTTTAAATGTTATAAAAAGCCTTGTGGAGACAAATTATAATTATTCCACATTTAATATTTATTAGAAAATTAAATTCTATAAAAATTCTGTAGAATAATATAGTTATTTGATGTAGAATATTCCACAAGGATTTATGGATAACATTGATAAGAAAACTAAAAACAGTATTTAAGTTTTATAAAAAGTCTGTGTGGAGTCAAATTATAATTATAATATCCCAAAAGGATAGTCAGATAACATATATAGGAAAATGAATTGAATTATTTTGATTTTATCAAATGTCTTATGGTATCAAATTATAATTATTCAATGCATATTTGCTTAATTAAATTCCCAGAAGGATAGTTAATTAACATTAATAAGAAAATTATATAAATTATTTAAGTTTTATTTAAGCTTAAGTCTTATGGAATCATATTATAATTATTCGGTTCATATTTACTTCCCATAATATGCCTTTTTATTATTTATTTTGACTTACACTTTCCCACAATATTTCTGCTCTCCCAATTTTAATATTAGTTATAAGGTGTATAAATCCCAAAATATTACATCACCTTCGCAAACTTATAATACTTTTTTCTTTTCGTAATCGCTTTGCAGAACTGACTCGGCCTCAAGTTCGATATCCAGTCAGGTGGATGCAGCTGCTCGTCTCGCTGGCTACGCGGGACACGGCACTAGTTGGAAGACGACACCCATTGCAACCACAAAGATTACATCGCCGCACAGCTTGCCCGTCAATCAGTCAACCCAAGCGACAAGCACACCATATAGCCACTATGGGAATCATACGGCGGATGAGATGGCCACCTCGGTGTTCTGCAGCAGCAATGGGGATGGCCAGGAGCACGATCTGTTTGACAGCAACTATCCAGATCTGCTGGACATTGCCAAATATGCTGTGGCACAGGCGGCGCAAAGTGGCCACGCCTATCCGCCCACTGGCACGGCTGCCGCCAACGGAGGCCTGTGCACCTTGCCACGAAAGCTGAAGCACAGTGGCAAGTATTTCCGCAACTCATCGGACAGCCAATCCCCACTGCTGGCGGACAATTCGAGCAAGTACGGCAGCAGCACGTTGGGGGATGGAAGCTTTCTGAATGAGGCCATGGGATTGGGCAGGCGCTACTCGGCCGAGTCGAGCTATGCGAACTATGCCAGCACCACAACCTACACGGGCGGCGGCCAGCGAGCCAACAGCTTCTTGAATCTGGTGCAGAGTGGCGCCCACAAGAGTGGCATCCATGCCCAACACCTGGGCCAAAAGCCCAGCCTGCCCTCATCGCCGGTCCAACATCAGCGCTCGCTGAGCAGCGCTGCGACCCCGTTGCTGGACTTCTCGGCGCTGGCGACACGGGCCGCCGGAGCGGCCAACTCCTCGGTGGCTGCCTATGATTATCATGCGGCGCAGCTGGAGCGATTTCTGGAAGAGTATCGCAATCTGCAGGATCAGCTGTGCAAGATGAAGGAGACCTGCGACACCATACGCAAAAAGGAGACGCCACTTCGGGTTGCCATTAGCGGCCACTCCGCTGCCCAGCTGGCCGATCCTGTCATGTATAGTGCGGCGACTGCTTCACACAGTCCAAAGCCGCCAGCATCGACGCTGAAGGCGAAAACTTTACTGCCGGGCCAACCCCCCGATCCGCCGCCCTATTGGCTGCATCGGAATGCAATGCTGAAGCGTCTAAATGCCGAGGCCAATGGAACTGGCAATGGAGCTAGTGGACCAGCCTCTCCACAGCCCGGCCATGATATCTTCAAGAGCTAATCGATCTTGTGTACAGCCGACGAATAAGCCAGAAACCAGGAAAGCACTTCGGAGCACCGAAGCTTACATTATCTTGCAGGAGTAGTAGCTGCACACCATATCAATATTTGTGGTCCGATGGTTCCTAATAAATACGAAAAATTTAATCCATTCGTTTTTTGTACGAACCCTTTTTGTATCTATCTAAAATATCAACTTGTAGTAAAACTGATTTTTCAATTCCAAGAAAATCAATCGATAATTTTTGTTGATATCGAAATTAGATATTTCTTAACTGTGCATGATAAATTTAATAATATTTTGTCTTAACTTATCTTAAATCAACTGCCTGCAAGATAATGTGCATAAAATTGAAATTTTATATATAGTAAGTATTAGGTAGCTGGGGGTTTTCAACTGGTTCCAATGCCAGCCCCTCTGTTGTATTATAGAAACACAATTTTCCACTCTTTCTACTCGCTACGCATATTAAAAACAGTCACATTGTAAGTGTATAGACAGATCCCTTCCTTCCCCCCCTAAAAATAAAAAGAAGAAAACTATTTCAATTCCTACCCAGAATGAAAAATACATGTCCCAAAGCTCTCGTGTTAGTCTAACTAAAAGTGTTTTTGTACTTTAAGCGATCTCAATTTATAATAATTATACTAAAATTAAATTAAATAATATATATATAAATATATATATATATATTCTAAGTGGAATTGAGTTGGCACAGACTGCTGGCATTGGTTGATAGTTTGATTGATATATTGTTTGATTGTTAGACATTTTATTAGAGGTTTAAGTTATGCAAGAGTGCAAGAAATCAAATCGAATCAAAGTTGGAATTACGGAATAAGTTAAAAAATAAAAAACGCCAACTCAATTCAAACGAAAAACTTGTAATTAACAGTAATAAAAACAAAAAAAGAACAATTTATTTTAAGGTGTCACTAAACTAAAAAACTCAAAGACAAAAAACAAAAAATGAATACAAATACATTAGTTGAGAATTGAAACAAATACACAAAATGGAAACCAAATCGAATTTTAATGATTTCTGTTGTTTTCGATTTGTTTTGTTTTTCTGTTTTTTTTTTTTTTTGCAGGAGTTGGGTCAATGACTGGCTCAATCGACATCGGTGTAAATGTTCACATCCGGTTTGTGCCACCAATCAGTAAAGGGCGAGTGGTCGTCCAGGGGGTGGAGGGGCATGGCCATTCAAAATAATTGTCGCTTGTCGCGCGACTTTTGCTGTACCCCCCTCTGTCAATCTACCGTTTGATTGCGGGGTGTTGGGCGTGTTTGGCTGACACGCCCTGGTCGCTCGACCAGATTAAGCAATAATTTTATATCACTGTCACACACACAAAGACACACACACACTCGCAACTTTACACAAATTGCGCCAATTGGGTTTGTGTAAAAATTGCAAAACATTTCTTTTATTTCGCCGCGCATTTCGCCGCACAAATGAAGTTGTAAAATGCAAATGAAATCGCGTCTTTAACGTCGTCGTCGTCGCGCTTGGGTTCATGTTCGATGTGATGTCGCCATAAAGCAGGATTAAATGGAATTTATGAACCTTTGACACGGACTCAAATCGACTCAACGCCCACAACGACAACGGCAACGACAACGGCGATGACATGACAGCTTTCACATGCGGGCTGCTCTCTACGCTCTCCATCAACATCTATATCTACATCTATATCTACATCTCATACCCGGATAACCTATACACACCTCGCCCCACACACACACAATCACACACAGTGAATGGCTGCAGGCATTTGAATAAGATATGTTGTCTACTTTCTGGGAACCGATTATGAATTAAGTCTGCATAACAGCAAAGCAGATGCAAACAAAAATAATGTTTATAATCTTCAAAGCAAACTTCGAAATGAAAAAAAACACAATTCTAATTCTAATCTATTGACTTAGATTTAATCAAATATTCGCTGATACATAATCAAATTAGTAAATCGAAAAAGTTGGAATTAAAACTAATTTATAAACGGTTTAAGGTGATTGGTATTTTCAAGCGATTATATAGCAACAATACGTAAATATATCTACAAGCTATAAATATATAAATAATTGTATAATTGTGATTATGTAGAATGATTTATAATGCAGATATTTTAGCATTTACTGGCAAAAATGTTTCAATTGAATCATCTAAAATCAGACTTGTTCAATGAATGAGTCATTCTTATTTCAAATTTTTATGTTTTGCTTGAAATGCTTGTGTAATTATATTTTATTTAGTAAATTTATATTTAGAACTGGTAAAATTGCTTGCTTCATGAAACTTAAACACGCAACAAAACATTTAAATCCACCAACTATAATTAGAGCAGAAAACAAAATAATATATGCCTAAGAGCAGTTTCAAATGTAAACCACAAGTTCGCCAAGCTCTTTGCGGTTTGGCGGAATTAAGGTGCACACACACACACACACACACACACACACATAAGCATACATGTATATTTATGCATACTTACCTTACCATAACCTGTCCCATTTCTCTCTGGGCTTCATGTTGCTGCTCCTGCTGACCGGCAATGGCGAAAATAATGAGCCCAATGTTGAGGACTAAAGTGGATGCGTGGAAGCGAGAGAGAGAGGGAGAGAGAGTGTGTGTTAGTTGCTGTAAGTGAGGGGCAGCTGCAACGTTGAGAGCAGTCGAGTTCATGTCAAGCTGTCAGTCAAGGTCGATTGCTGGGTTGCCACAGCCGCTTTCTCCATCCAGGTGGCAGCTATGTGCAACGTTGTGCAACATGCCAGCACATGGCCAAAGGGTGTACACACACACACACACAAATACGTAAATTTTGCCTGCAAGTGGCTTTTTGTCACTGTCTTTGAGCTGCCAGTGCAATTTTTATTCTCGTCAGTGTGTGCCAAGCGAGGCAGCAGATAAATTGTGTACACATCGGTGTACTATGAGCGTGAGTGTGTGTGTGTGCTTGGGAATTTTTTCATCATTATCAGTGTCCTTGTAACCGCTGTTGCTGCTGCTGCTGCCACATGCCACTTAATGCCAACGCCGAACGCTCTGCGTTCCACTTTTGCATTTCGTCTTCGCCTTTCGGTACGGTCTTTTGTGGTCGTACAATTGCACGCCACTCCCATAACCCACCCGCACCATGCCACAGTGCCACTGTGCCACACTGCTGTACGGGTATGTCCATTATACTCAAGCATTTTTGTGTAGCATAAGTTGGCACTTAAGCGATAGGAGGCAGCTGCTACCTGTTTCAGTTACAGCTATAGTCGCAGTTACAGTTTCAACTCTGCCCTCTGCCTCAGTTTATTTTTAGCCAACGTGCTGCTGCCATTTAGCTGTTCTTGTATCCTCTCACCCTACCACCCACCCACCACCGTTGCCTGCCCACTGCCAATATTGGCAATCGATATATGGCTAATAGCTGCGTGCAAAGCTATCGCCGTCTGCCTGCCTCTGTTTGAGTTAGTGCTTCTGCGAGCATTCCGCTTAATGTTGCGTTCCCTGAATGTGAATGTTGAATGCTCAAATGGATGTTGCATTACTCGATCAAATCGAGCAACAACGAGCGAGTTTTTCACACGCGGCACCAACTGGTAGAAACAAAACTTTTGCTTACGCGAAATTGAAAAATAGTTTCGTGTGGTGGCAAACGCCTTTATTGATTATCAAAGTACGCAATTTGTTGCGCGCACTTAAATATTTATCTCGATTTTTAGCCAGTGAGCGTAAACATTCAATCCGATCAAAGGTCAGAGCTCGGCATGCTCTGTTGCTGGCGTGTCAAAGCATCAATGTCAAATCATTTTCAGGCAGGAGCAGCTGCTTCGTGGCAGTAAAACGCTACTAAAATGAGCGGTTGGGTTTGGGGTTTGGGTTTGGGTCAATCTCTCAGCGATTCCCGCAGCGTGGTTAAGGAGCGCACTGATTATTTGGTTCACAAAAGCGCCAAAGGGGAAAGCAAAAAAAAAAATATATATTTAAAATGAGTGCGAAATGAAAAACAAAATGCAAATGGCGGCTGAAAGTGTCAAGGATAAACTGCACAGCCGGAAATAAATTGAAGTCCAAATGTTTTTGACTGTGACTATGTCAAGTGGCTGTATCATAATTTTTTATACTATTTTAAAATCCCCATTTTTTTATTAATGGATTAAATATTTATGCTTGTGCATTTATTTTTTTCTATGATTTTTTATTCCATTAGAATTCTTTTTTGAATTCAAAACAGAAGAATAATATTTGGAGTATCCACTGCTTTAACATCTTGTATGGCATGAACTGCTCTAAATATTTATATCCCACAACTTTTATGAGCTTATAGATAAATTCACTCAAAGGTGCTGCCAGTGCTTCAGTGGCTAAGTCGTTAGTAAATATGTTTATTTTGTTTGAATCGCTTTATCTGGCCAATGAAACCCGATTTAATATGCCAGCACAAAGACCAAATGATAAACAAATGAAGCCACTAAAAGCTGCCTCACACAATGGCCGCCAAAACACAAAATGCAATGCAAAAACAACAAAAACAAAAATATTAAGCTAAAATACTATAGCAAAAAACAACACAACATAAGCTGCATTTGCACGCCAGAAAAATGCAACCGAGAGAAACCTTGCACAAAGTTTGACTCTTTTTTTGTGTGTTGGGGACGGTAAGCCCAGGAAAACAAAGAAAATAAATGAAAATGAAAACTAAAACTCAAACAGAAGGAAGGCGATGAAACCAATGCAAACACACACAAGCAAACACACACACACACAAACACACACAGATGGGGCAAACAGGACGTTGCTGATGCTGATGAGAATGCGGATGCACACCAAGCAGATTATCCTGTTGCTGTCAAACAGTAACAGCAACAATAGCAACAACAGCAATAACAAGAGCTGCAACAGCAACTACAATTTCAAGTGCGCCACAAGGCCGTAATCCCCAGAGCCGTAACCGTAACCGCTTTACAGGGCCACGAAAGGCGGTGCAGTCCGCAGATTGAGTCACACACACACAGAGAGAGAGCAGCGGAGCTGCCAAAACTGCCATAACACGGCTGATTACCCGCTGCTCTGGTTGTTGTTGTTGTTGATGTCGCCGCTACTCTGTTGCAAGTGGCACAAGCCGTTGAAGTTGCCAAAACCGCTAAGCGGCCCCCAGCAAAAACTTTTCATTAAAGTGGCAAACTTCCACTCCCGCATTCCTGGCCATACTTCCCCATGCTCTTGCACTGTTTTCTCTCACTTAGCTCTTTGCTCTCACCTGACTTGACAGTTGGCGCTTAACATTTCGGCCTTTGTAATTGCCATGCACTGAAAAATTGGCATCACCCGGCAGCTGCAGCATTAGCTTCATCTACTTGCTTTGTGTGCATCACAAGTTGAGTGACTGCCAAAATGTGGCTTAGTGATTAAAAACTAATCAGTTTGCAGTTTACTAGCTCTACTTAAAATCTTATATAGCATTACCAATTTAATATTATGTAACTACTACTTCAAATTTAACTGCAGAAAGTTAAATATTTATTTAGTCGAATATTAGGAGTCATATGACAAACATAGCCGGTTGGCTTATTACATATAACTTGGTAAGCAAGTACTCATAATTTAACCAAGTGCTCCTATGGAATCTATGTGAATTAGTTATCTGATCCGTACCTGGTTTATACATACTGATAACTTTAAACCGGAAGGAAACTAAACACGGCTATTGAAGCTTGTGAGGAATATATGAATAACTAATATTTATTCGAGCAAAACAAAGTTGGAATTGAATATTAAAGTTTTTATCACAATATCGACTAAACTAAGGTTCTTTAAAGATATTTTACGTAAATGTCCTCTTCCATCAGTTATCCCATTAGGAACAAAATATATCAAATCCTTTTCCTCTGAAGTGTTTGTAATCAATTGTTTTGCGAAGAATAATTTCCAATATATACAGTATTTATTGGCAAGTGTACAGGAAGCGCAACAGTCAATATCAAATGTAAAACAAGATTTGCACACACACACACACGAATGCAAACACCATCTCTATTTCGCCATTCATCTCACACACACACACACACTTACACACACACTATGTAAAGTAACCAATTTGAAACTTGAATCGTTTAGTAAAATCACTTGAGGCGATTTAAATCAATCACAGACAATCAGCACCAGCCAACAACAACAACAACAACAACACCAACTATAACAATAATAACAACATCACATTGAACTATGGGGCAAGCAGAGGTAGGGGGGCTACAAAGGTTCTGCAGAGCCGTTGAGTCCATGTAAAACATTTTTCTTCTCGCCATTTTTGTGATTTTATTTAATTTGCACAAATATTCAAGTGAGGAGGATGCCACCTTTCCTCTGCCCTGTGCAGTCCTCCAGGCTGCTGTATATGGGAAAATTTGATTTTAAATTGGTTTTGGCATCGATGAGCATAAAGTTTGTTTGGATGAAACTAACAAAGTCCATTTTCCTATAACAGCAAAACGACTAAAGGCCAAGACGCGAGATATGAGTTTCGCAATGTTTGCCACGCAACTAGCCAAAAGTAGCGTTTTCTTAATACCCTGTCATGCCTCAAAACTGGTAAAAATAGTATAAGCAAATTTGTAAAATATATTTTACACAGAGTTTATATTTATTAGTATTCAAAGGTTGAAACAGTAGCTATTTAAAGAGTATCTTTAAGTGCAAAACTCTTTGCTAGCAAAATCGTATGAATTTTGTATTCATACACTAAAAAATGCAAGAGTTAAAAAAAATGGCGAAATGCACTCGTATAAGCAACATGCAAAAGTGTCGATAAATATTTGTGCGGGGCAAATGAAATTGCGAAAAAAGGCAAAGAAAAATCATATGAAACGAAGTGTAAAAAAAAGAGGCAAAATTCGGTTTTAATGAAATGCAAATGGCAAAAGGGAACCAATGGAAATGGCAACTGACGAGCACAGTGGAAGCTGTATGGACTCTTTGTCCAGCCAAATGGCTTAATTGCGAGGCGTCAAAGGGGAGCAAATTAAATTAACACACAGCCAAATCTCGAAGAACCCAAACACATTCAAAAGTCGCACAAATTGCGGGTTGCTCATTACAACATTAGCATTAGTTATATAACTTTATCAGAGAACTCGAAAAAAAGGAGCAACATCGACTAGAAAAAATTAATAACGAACAATATGGAATAAAAACCACAGAAAATATTTATAAAATGAAGCTGATTTTTATTAAATATTTTATATCTACATTAATATAATAAATTATTTTATTTTATGTCTATATTAATTGTAAATTATATTACTATATATTAAGGCAGTTTTAAAAAAAGCGAATATTTCAGCTTCAATTTAAATTTTTTGATCAGCTTATACAACAATTTTTTATGTATTTAGATATATTCACAGCTCAATAATAAATTTCATTTAATAAGCAGTTATTCATTGGTATTCACAAAATTTCAAGCTATTAAATTATTTAACAAAGTTTTTTTTTTTTTTTGTAAATTCAATATCACAGTGCATATCTCAATTGTAGCGAAATTAACAAGTGTATAAAAACTTCGTCAGACTGACAACAGAATTAAATTGTTAACTTATGCACTCGCTCGCTCGCTCGCTCACTCAGTCATTCATTCATTCATTCACTTACTCATTCATTTGTTTATGTGGTTGGGTTTGTGGTCCCAGACTGACTTCATTTGAAAACTTTTAACATATTTCACGGTACCACAATAAATTGCTGCCTCTCAGTATTTTTACCCTTAGCCAGACAGCGCTGACAACCCCTATTTCCCTTTTCTTTGCCGACCCTGTCCACCATCCCTTATCCATTTTTGTAAGCAACTTTTGCATAATTTTAGAATATTTTTGATCACAATCAGCGCTGCGGAAGCGAATGAAACTGCAATGGCTAACTTAAATGATATTTAATTATGCAATGGCATATGGCATATTTAAAAAAAAGGTTAAAACTAAACTCCAGATAGCAATTAATTGGGCGGCAGTTTTAATGCATTTGGCAAATGCAATTAAAAATAAAGATAAATATTGAATTAAAGCAATTGCAAATTAAGTATGATATGCTATTTGCATAGGGGTTTCATGACTTTATAACACAATATCAACCATTACTAAAATTATACCCCTTAACTGTAACAATTTGTATAGTCACAGAGATGTTGATGCTGGGTATTTTAGTGTCGCCTAAATTATTTCATACTAAATGTATTTCAATAAATCTTTTTTAATTTATTGACAGTGGCAAAAATGCGGAATGGCCTCTTGCACTGTCCGCTTGCTTACCGTAGAGTTATCTATAATTTATGCAAATTTTGCTAAATCAATTTTTAATTAAAATCGCACACAAATGCACAAACAACATATGCACACACACAGACACACACATACACACATACACACACACACACACACAAATGCACAAATAGAAACAGCAGTCAAACAAACAATTTAATTTTCGGGTTAAGCATTTTGGCCTCGGGCTCGTGTGGTCAACTTGGCGTTGGCTAACAAATCAATGTGTCCATCCATCCATCCATCAGATAATTCATCAGGCTGTCTATTCCACGCAGTCAAATGTTCGAGCTCTGCCAATGATAATTCTATTTGCAAAACACTAAAAATGCAAGCTAATTTGTTGCAATGCTTATTTTATATATACTTTTCGGATTTTCGAATTCTATATGAAAATTTGGTAGTTAAGCTTAAATTAGATAATTAATATTGGAAAATGGTTAATAAAGGTTTTAGTTTTAATATACTGCGTATAAACAAATAACTTCGTGTGAAAATTAGTGTTTTTTTTAAGCAACTTCAGATCACAGTAAAATTAATATAAACAAAAATAAATATTTATTTATTGTTCATAATATTGTCATTAAATGGATTACGACTGGTGGCCATAAAAATAGTTAATTGTTGAAATTAATTGTGTGTAAATATTAGTGAACGATAACAATAAACTCGCAAATTGCATAGTGACAAACATATGGTCAGATGGACAGAGCAAACATAATGTCTGCTCTGCTCAGGATACGCAACTCAACACGTGTGAACATATTTCTGCTCAATTAACATGTCACGCAAATGACGTCAACCAACTAACGGTTACTAGCAGCTTCGCACTTCCGCAGCTGGCATATCCGTTTCCGCAGACGCAACTATTATAGCTATTTAACTTTTTCTTTTTTAATTTTTGCATTTTTCTGTTTTTTTTTTTGTGAGATCAGAATTTAATGCAGAATTTAACACATTTAGGAAAACGGAAAATTAAATTTCTGGCTCTGCATAAAATCGAATCAGATTGATTTACTAGCTTCCCAGGTTATAAGCTGTCTGTGAACTGAGAGCTGGAGCTGAATATAATTAATTTAAACGGAAATCAATTTGCCATCGCCAATGCAATCTCGGCAACAAATCTATATTCAATTAATCGCAAATTGTCGAGCACATAAAGCCGTTCAAACAACATAAACAAGCTGAGCAACCTACTAGCCAAAACCTATAGAATGGCTCAAAAAAACAGCTAGTTGGTATTTTGCGATGCAATGGAACTGGTTACCAGATATACTCTATTCCCATGTATTAAACGCTCCTTGACGACTTTATGTTTGTGGACAGATTATAGAAACACAAACAAACTAACTAAAGCACTTTGCACAACATGCTCAATGTGTGTGTGTGTGCGACGAAAAGTATATTCTACACAATTTCACTTCCGAGCTTATTAAATACTTTTTATTGCAGACACAAAAAATTGAATAGAAATCAGATTTATAGTAATGCAAGTTGTTGAAAATTTAAAAGTGAAATGCATGAGAAATCGGTTTAAAAGGGTGGAAATATTAACAGTTTTGCTTGGTGGCCAAATCGCAGTGGCCTCTATAATGGTTTTATGTATAGTCAGAAGCAGGGCAGAGATAGGAAAAACACTTAGGTGCGTAAGCCAAATGGTGAAATGACATCGTTATCATTTATAGAAACACATACGCACTTTGTACTCGGCTTGTAAATAGCATGGCAAATGTGAAATGTGTAAATGCAAACATTGAAAATGGGGGAAAAGTCTCCAGAGAATACATTGGCGATAGACAGACAGCATCAGGACATACGTAAAATACTTAAGATAAGCAAAAGTGATGGCCAAGTGGTCTCGGGCAGTTTTGCTATTTGGTTTGATCATAGCCATAAGCAGCTGAGGGACAACGAGGACGAACAATACACAATGTTCGAGTACTCAAGGGTGCTATTAACTAAAGGGTTACGCAATTACATGTTGCCATCGGGCAAACTTGCACACTGAGTGAAACAGAGACAGAGAGAGAGATAGAGAGAGAGAGAGAGAGAGAGAGCAAACAAACGCAGCAGCCAAAGGACTCTCGAAGCGGCAGCTGCGAGATATCTGAAACAGATTTCAATGTTGCTACTGTTCTTGTTGTTATTGTTGTTGTTGTTTACATAAATTGTTTACCAATCTGGTCGAAAATCGGAATTTCAAATTTTGCCAACGAAAATTTATGCGCACATTTATACAATTTACATTTGCACACACGCACAAACATAAGGTTAGGCAAAGGATATGTGTGTGTCTGTCTACATTTCATTTCATTTGTTTTTGGACAACAAAAATGCACAAGCGTAAAAAACCAAAAAAAACCAAAAAAAAGAATAGAAAGGAAAACCAACAAGGCAACAGCTACTTGGCCTAAATGGGCGCCCGTCGTGGGCATTTTGTTGGGCGGCTCAACCCGCAATTTTCTATCGCTCGAGTAATGTCCCCTGGGCCAGCCGATAAGTATATATTCTGGCCGAAAATGCACAAGTTTGACAATGTCGACGAGTCGACTTTAAGGCTGCCCAATTATGTGTTATCCTGCTAATAGCACAGGACATCCGCCCAGCACTCGCTTAGAGTCCTGCTACATATGTCAACGTAGCCCTTTCTTCGAGCATTTCACCTGAAAATTTGATTTAAATTGCAAAACTAAACAACAATCAGCCACAACTCTACCTAACCAGGGTCCTGTCTGTACCTGGATCTGGATCTGCATATCCTGCAAGCTTATGCGTAAGCAGATGATTTGTTACTGCCTCTGAAGCTGCGGTTACTCTGCTGCTGCCACTGCTGCTGCATGTCAACAGTGGCGCTGACGGCAGAGATTAAGATGCAAATTTCAGTTAAGGCCCAACAACAGCAACTGGAAGGGGAACAGACGGTGGACAACTGCACTATCAAAACACCTGTATACCAAATCCAAACTGGAAATGCCCCTAAAGTGCAAAGTGAATATTCATGTTGCACGTCAGGACGTAATACAACATTTGTGCAACATATGCCTGGATGGGTATGGAGAAGCGAAGTAGAGTCCAATTTCATAGGGAAAGTGAGGAGTGGATAGCATATCTTTAATGCATCATTCTTGCTGCAGACTTTGTTAATAACTTAAATATTTAGCTTGAGTAATTGACAAAATAGATCAATGCTATATGCAAATTGAATAAAAATAGCATAAAATGCAAAGAACTTTTCCAGTCTTTAAGTTGGTAGAAAGCCTTTTTACTACATTATTATAATTATCACTATTGTTTCAAACTGGATTAGTTGTCGTGATATATAGCTAAATTATCTTTTATCTTTAGATACATTATTCAATTGACAACAAATTCGACAATTGATTAATATTTCTTACAGGCTTTCAGTTTTATTTATTTAATTAATTGATTTCTCAATCTGACAATTTAAATAGTTTTTGATTGTCGCACACATGTTATAAGTTGCAAAAAAGACTTTAAAGCTTGAATTGTACATTTTTGATGAATAAAAAATGTTTACAAATTGAGATTTCTGTTTAACACACTGAATCCAATATCAGGCAATCATTTTAAATCCTTAACTGGTTGTCTGTCAGTCAGGGCAATTGCAATTAATTTAAATGACATCTAAAGGAAATTTTCCACCCGCACAAATCACACTCAACCAGAGAATGAGGTGCCGCTGTGCTCTCTCTCTCTCTCTCTCTGTCTCTCTCTCTGCCTCTCTCTCTCTCCCTCTCTCTCTTTATCTTGGTCATTCTTTGGCATGCATTGCGTATACGTGTTTTACTTAATTTCAATGATGTTGTTGGCCTCGCTATCTGCATAAATGTTTTATTATCTCACACCAGTGCACAATTTTGGCTGAAGGCATTGAGAAATGGCCAACTCGTGTCAACTGACTTTTAAGCCATATTTAATCCGGCTTCAAAGGGGAAGTGCGCACCAGAAAACTCAACGGAGTTACAGTATTGGGTGCAGTTATAAAAAACACCATAACAAGCTGCCACTGAGTGGGTGTTTGGGTTGTTGTTGTTGTTGCTGTTGTTGTTGTTGTTGCTGCTGTTGCATCCATTGTATGTAAGTATAAACTGTTGCGACAATGTCAACATGCGAAGTTCTTCCTACCGCAAAGATGACAGATGACCACTTCATGAACCCATGCATTTTAATCCGCACGGACGCAGCATCCAGTCTGGCCACACACTTTGGGACAAAAACAATGCCAACAAGCCCTTTGTACTGTATCCCTACATCCGGCCAGCTGGATGGCCAGAACTTGATTTTCTCCTCTCCTCCCCTGTCTGTTGGATAATGATGGAAGTGCATTCTGTAAATGCAAAATATATTTTGCCATGTGCAAGTTAAATGTGCGACACATAAATAATTTTGTACTACGATGTACACAGGACTCGGACCAATGCATCAGCACCCATACACACACACTCACATTCACACTCACCCATCCATAGCCATCTATATGTATGTGTGTGTGTGTGTGTTCTTCTCCCTTATGCATTACGTTTTAATTTTGCAAAAAATTATTTAAATGCCAGTATAATGTAATGTAAAATTCCATTCACAGCGACGCACACACACACGACGCACACACACACGACGCACACACACACACAGCTTGTGTGGTTGTGGGGATGGGTGTGCAAGTGGGCGTGGCTCGGTGATATAAGTATAAGTAGCCTTACATGGGTTGCCGCTACTCAAATTAATGGATTTTTAATTGTCTCTTTCTCACTTATACCGCAGACAACTCGGATATACCCAGGCAGACACTCCCCCGTCCATCCCCTTTCCCCGCTGGCATGAGCATCCACTGTCTTTCTCTGTTGTTGTACTCTGGCCAATTACCTCCACAGCTTGGCCCAATGGATATGAAGAGTCGACTTAAAGCTTATGAAAAGCAAAAAGTATAAAACAAATGAATCCAGTGAGGACACTGCAATCAGCGAAAACGGCTGCGGAATTCTCAGATAGCAGCAAATCAAAGGTGTCAAAGAACCTTCTTAAGGGAAAGGATAAAGTTGGGGTGTAGCAGGGTAATCGGGCCTCGACCATTTCATAATATGTAATATGTCTTTTGAATCTGGTGACACTTACCTTAAGTGAAATATAGGAGTATCCGATATTTGGTATGTTGCTTGTAAAGTACGTTTAATATTTTTAAATTAACATAAAAGTTGAAAAAGATATATGACAATCTTTAAAGCTCTTCGTCAATAATATAAAACAAATATTGGTTACTTCATCTTTCAAATTATAAGAAAATAAGTGGTTTCTATTGATTTTCATTAAAATAATATCACTTTATCAATTGGGCACAAGACAACCTTTTGTTTTTATACTACTATCATAGTTATTATTATTATTATTTTTATTTTTATTATTATTATGTGCATATTACCACAAAACCAAACTCGCTTCGGTTTTAATATTTTAGGAACTAATATACTTCTATAACTTTTGTATCAGAGTATAAAAACCAAAGTTAGCAACGTTTCTTTTGGAGCTTAATCATTTGAGCTGGGAATTGAAGGAATGTGTCAAATGAGATTACAACTATCATTGGCATTGGCAGTTGACGTGATTCATGGACTAGTTGAACTCAATGTATAAATAAATAATTAAAAGCCATACGATATTCCCACATTATTACGAAGATAAAAATGTAATCAAAGAGAATTGTATGTGAAAATAATTGCAATTTTCGGTATAGTAAATAAAGTGAAAATATTGCTTATTTTACAAGTATGCATAATTAAATACAGAAATATGTACTCGTTGAATGAATACTCGAATAGTTTTTACAAATTTAATAAGCAAATGTTTAATTTTAAAAAAATAATAAACCACAACATAAAAATTTTCATTCAATGCATTACTTTAAAAAAAATATATAAATAATTCTATATATAGATCAAACAATCAAATCAACATTTCTCTTTAATTTCATCATTTCATTGAATTCCTAAAACTTTACATATTGTTGCAATGAAAATCTCAATTGTTAAGCATATTTATGTAGCAATCCGTTTGGAATGCTTTTGCACAGTACAAATCACAGCCAAAGGAAGTTGCTTTTAGTTTTACCCACATGGTAGGTCTTAGGCAAACGATATACACAAAATATGCACAAATCTATTAACAATAAACGGCAAAATTACGCATACGCCAGAGTTGGCCAGCTCAGTTGGTAAATCCTTAATATATGCGCATCGAAATGCTTTTCCCCAACAAAAATCACCCTCTATCAACAGAATCCCAGAATCCACATGCTTCAGCAAATGCTGTGCAAATTTTCCTGTGTGTTCCTTTGGGAAAAGGAAAGAATTTGCTTTACCAAATGCTGTCGTCCTAAGCCGACGCCGCCACAATAAAAATATCAACGCCAGAGCAAATGGATACACAGTCAGGGAGTCCTTATCCTTATCCTTCTCCTTCCCTTTATTATTGGCTGGCTGGCTGGCTGGCTGTCTGTCTCTATTTATATTTTTTAATATTTTTATCTACTACTGAGGGGGGGGCAAAGACACAAACAAGCTACATTTTATAGCTTAACTTGACTTTGCTGCTGTTGTTGTTGCTTTAATAAATTTCCACTTAATAGATTCGTTACAAGGCTGCCTGGTTGGTTGGTGTCCTGCAACGGTTTATCCCACACCGCCCCCTTGTCAGTTGCCAGTCAGCCACACACCAAACGCTCCTTTGGTTTGTCTATTTTATCGCCTTATGCCGAACGCCAGACAGTTCTCTTCCAAATCTTCCACTGCCACTATGAAGTTCCATTGCCATTTGATGGCATATTAAAAACCGAAAGCTTGCAAGGAGCCAACCAAATAAGTATCAAAATATTTATGCTTGCCACTGGGGCAAGGACGTGAGCGCTTTTTGCCGCCCATCACCCATCAGCGTCGAAAATTTGATTAGCGGCAATTGTGCAAATTATAAATGACAACATTTCAGAAGCTTTAATTTAATCTGAAACATTTCAGTTTTCAACCTTTTCCCTCAAACGGAACAACAACAGGCAACAGTGGTTACAGCAAGAGAAGCGCTTAAATGTAAACACAAAAATTAATTTCATCATATTTTTCACTTTGTTGTTGGCTTCTTAAAACAACAACAATGGCAGTATATATAGATATATATATATATATATATATATAGCTTAATAGCTAGAAACTTGGCCCGCCCACTTTTTGGCTTTGCTGAAGCATTTTCGGCGCAACGCTTCGTTGAATTTTGTTTGTATGCCATGCCAGGGATAATATGCTGTTAATGGTTTGTCTCATTCTCTATCTCCCCCTCTCTCTCTCTCTCTCTCTCTCACACACACTCTGTCTCCCTTCCTCTTCCGCTTCAACTCTCCTTCTCTTTCTCTGTCTATGTGTAGCAAGGATGTGGTTTCGTTGCCGGTATGTGCGTGTGTGTATTTGCCTTAAAAAATAGAAGAAGAAAAAAAAGCCAAAGGATTGAAGCAGCCGCATTTAGCTTGAATTGCTGTCATTTATTATGCTTGTTGTTGCTGCTGCCGCTTTCGCTGGCGATGTTGCTGCGGTGCACGTTCTTGTTGTTGTTGTTGTTGTTGTGTAGAAAACTGGCTTAGACGCCGCTTTGGCAATAATTAGTAAAAGATATCAAAGCAAATGACTTTATCTACTTACAAACTTTACACATACACTTTATACACACACACACACACACGTACACACGCACACTCACACTCACACTACACAACGACAGCCAAGGACAATGAAGCTGCTTTAATGTGTTGCTGACGCCGTCTTTGTTGCCAACATGTTGCCCTCTCCTCGCTGGCATTGTTGATTGTTGTTGATACCCTTCAAAAGTTGAATAGTTGAATTCACACATTTTCTGCAAGCATAGAACTTTTATACAATTTAGCCACAAAAAAATCTGTTTAGCTTACAAAAAATGTACCGCATAATATTTAAGTTATGCGAAAAATGCTCTGTAATTCAATCAACAAACTTAATGTTTATATCATGAACTGAATAAATTAAATAAAAGTAAGCGTATACAAATTTGAATATGTTCCCAAAAAGCTTCAACTGATTGTCAGTCTGAGTCTGCTGCTCTGCCTACGCCTCTGGCTGTTGCTCAAGGATATTCCAAGTGAGGCAAGGAACGCTCCTTGTGTGATTTTGCGGCTTGGCTTTGTTTAAATTTTCAACCGCACAGCGCAGACTTATAAAATATGCCAGTCTTGAAGAGTGTGCGTGTGTGTGCGTGTGTGTGTGGGTGTGTGTGTGTGTGTTTATTCATTACATATCTGAGCTTGTAAGGATGTTTGACTATGGCTATGCCTTTATCATTTAGACTTTCAGCTCCGTTTGGTTGCCATTTCATCCATGTGCATGCTAATAATTTATAACTAGTTTATATTTTGGCAATTATTTCCGACGCCTCCCGAAACTCGGTAAATTTAAAGCCACAAAAGATTTGCGGCTCAGATCGTTGTCGTTTCCCGTTCGTTTCTCGTTCTCGCTTTTGTTGTGTTATTTAGCTTTGTCATCAACGTTGAATTATCAGCATGACAATTAAAGTCATTCTGCGTGCGTCCATAACAACTTTGATATGCGTTGTGCACCAACAACAATGTGAACAAAAATACAAGAAAAACAACAACAACAACAACAACGACAACAACAATGACGACAACAACACTACAAGTCAAGACTTGAAATCAAAGCACAAAACATCTGCATAGACGCCTCAGAGGCATTTTTCTAAGGATGGGGTGGCAAGCCGCGATAAGAGAACTTCATTCACGGATAACAATAAGCATGCTTAAGGGAGTTGCTAACAGCAGCAACAACAGCAGCAACAACAACAGCTTACAATACATAACAACAACTCATGAATATAAATTGCTGCTGACTTGGCCCAACAGCAACTGTTGGTGGGGCAAACGCTGCGGGTGGCTGGCAATTATAAGGCAGTGTCTAAAAACAGACCGTTGCCAGGTAAATCCACACAGGACCAAGTCATATCCCGACCAGGCATAGGACTCCCAACAGTTACTGCTTTGAAAAAAATGTGTATAATAATAACAATAAGATGAATAGGAAACTTTCACGAATGATTTCATAGACCTGACTTCTGGCCCAAATACTGGTCAGCTGGCGTCACGGGTGGCCCCTAATCTAACAGCAGGTGAGCTATGACAGTGTCACGCCCACCGCCCATCAACCACCAACCACCAACCACCGACCATCTGCTTCACTCATAAGGCTTGAAAGCAGGCTTTTTAAATTGTTGCGTTCAACATGTAATTTAAATGCAATTAAAATAATAATTTATCTTACTCGCTCGCTTGTCACCTGTGCCTCTCCAGCAACTGCAAACAGCTCAACAGGGGCAGCTGCAGCGATTGGCGAGGGGAGCTTTGGGCATCACATACGCTCGGAGGGCACAGCCAAGCTCAAAGCGTCCCATTGGCGGTGATAAATGAACTCGGCGCTGGCTGACAACCCAAATGAAGGTACTCAAGAGTTGGTAATAGGTAAAACACAACAAGACAGTGACAACAACAGAGAGAATGACACAAGAAGAGTGGGGAAAGTTACATCATTTGTATAGAACTGGCAATTAACTGGCTAAGTTTGGGTAGCCCGTAAAAACACCACATGAGAAATGCTTTAAGAGATCCTTCAAGAGCCAAGTGCCATCCAGCAGAAAAACCATGAAATGTATTGTTTCCCAAATGCTGAAATGGAGTCTCTTGTGAAGTATTTTGTCATTAAACACTTGGCAGTAATGCAATGAAAATGCGTAAAGAATTAATTACATTTTTCATCAATCATTTAAGTTTTTATTTTTTAATCAATCCTATTTAAAAATGTATAATTTTTAAACATTCATTTTCTTATATTATCATTGGCAGCAACCTGTATAATTTAATTTGTATCGTTTCCATTGTTTGCTTTAAATATATTATTAATTAAATTATAAATAAAATTGCTGTAATAAATCAAAATGCTGCAGAGCGCAAATTCGCGCCATTGTTGCTGTTATTGTTGTCATTGTTATTTCGTAATCAGAAAACAATAAACAAATAAAATAACAATTAATTGGATTTTTATGGCCTCTTCGTCTTTTTTTGTTCAGCTGTCCATGTTCAACTTCGGGGCGGCAAGCGCTTAAATTTTTCATAATAAAATATAATTTATTGCATTTGCATAAACCGTTTTACACGATTTTGAGTGTGTCAGTGTGCGACTGAGTGTGCGTGTGTGTGTGTGTGTGTGTGTGTGTGTGTATGCGATAGTGCAATTGAATCAACACCAAGTTGCAAAGTAGTTAAGGAAAAATACGAATAAAATAATATCGAAGGCTCTGGCAATAAAATTACCGACGAACTGTTTGCAATCGCCAGCGGCGTCCTCAATAAAAATTCCTTTTGATTTATATTCGCTTGTCATACATATGGGCTAAAAGAGAGAGGTAAAGTGTGGGACAAGAGAGTACAGGAGTTGACGGAGTATGCAAATTAATCGGATAATTGCTTAATCAAGGACAGGTAGGAATGGACAGGGGCGTGAGACACACATGAAATGGGTTTGTCCAGAAGATTTCATTGGCATGATTTATGCATCTTTAAATGAGTTCGTTATGCATAAAGAAAATGAAGTGTTGGCTGGAGTATTTATAAAAAAATATGTAATGTTTCTTCATAATATTCTGAGTGAATATAATTTTTAATTAGGCAGTTGACCTACTCGTCGCATATTTGCAGCAATCCTTGACTAATGGCTAAGCAGGCACAGCTCATGTACCCCCCTTCCAACCCCCTTCCAACCCCACCGCTCATCTCATTTGATGACATGATTTGTGCTTGGTTGCGTAGTGCGTGGTGCGTGGTGCTCGGTAAAACACTTGTGGCTCATGTGGCTCTGCGGAAATTTAAGGCAAACAATTTTTGAAATGACCTACATCCGGCACTGTCCACCGGATACAAAACGCACACACACACTCAGACACACACCCACACACACACACACACACACACATTAAGCAGTTGGTAAGAGGTAGACAAAATGGGAGTTGTTTTCGCTGCACAGGAGAGTTCGCAACATCATTAAAAATTAATTCACGCTCGATGTACTGGACCAGTCGTTGATGTTGTTTCTGACTGTAAAAACGAAAATTCTTGTTAATCTATCCGACTAGAAGATGCTCTCTATGCAGCTCTCACGTAGCCTTAGGTAGGGGGGAAAATAAATACAGCTTTTCCCCAATCTTTTGGCACTAAATTTGCTATTCTCTAAAATATACCAAAAGGTATTTTATGATACATATCTGAGTATCTTTTTGATATCATAATGCTTATTTAACCGGCAAAGGGCAGAAAAAGAAGTGAAGAGGTACGTGCAGCAGCGACAACCACAAAAACAACAACACCAACAACACCAGCAACAACACCAGCAGCAACAACAACAACAACAACAACTGCTGCAACTGAGGCTAAGCAACTACGGCTAACAAATGCACTCGTTTGCGGTTGGCTGCTGTGCTCATTATAATGGTGTGCTTGGTATATGAACTGATCCTGGGCAGGGGTGCTGGCCATTGCTACTGTCCCATTTTAATTTTCTTTTTTTTCCCCCCAGCTATGCTGTTGCTGATGACTTAATGAGTATAATAAGCTGAGCGACGAAATTACCTTTTAAAATTAACATGATGCTTTCTAAAATGCACGTTTTACACACGCAACACACACTTGCAGCAAAGCCACACATATCGCGCCAAATGGAGACTTTAATGATTATAGTCGCATATACAAGCAGTTACATATTCAAATTAAGATTTTAATGCGCATACAAAAGGGAAGTGCAGCTGAGACTCCTGGATGAGATGGGGCGCCAGTGGAGGGAGTTGCAAAATAATAATGAAATTGCAAATTAATTAGTTGGCTTTGTGACTAGCGCTAAGAGGCTTAACTTTTTTTTAATAACCTGAACCCATTGCAAATGGGTAAAATAGGGTATATTGGTTTGTTAAAATATATGTAACACGGCAGAGGGAAACATCTGTCATTAAGTTTATATATTCCTGATTAGGATTAACAGCCCAGACAATATACCCATGTCCCACTGCCTGTCTGTATGAAGCTGCGGATCTCAGAGACTTAGGAGCCAGAAGCTAGCTAGGTTGGAATATAGATTCTCCTATATACGGCGCAAATAAAATTTGCTTTATTTTTATCGATAACTGCCTCTATTTCTTGATTATTAATAAATTCATTTTCCGATAGCAATTAAAGCCACAATTTTAAAGGCATGTAATTATCATATAATATACATATGTGTAATATTGACCAACTGCCATTTCACCAAGATCGGATAAGAAACTACCAATTTAAAGTCGAGAATATATAATAAATAATCAAATTAGAATTAAAAAACAACTGGGTTCAGGGTATATCATAGTCGATATGACTCGTCTACAGCTTTCTTACTTGCTTAACATTAAAAAAAAATACGATTATTATATGTAAAAGAGGTAGTATTTAAAAGTTGTATGCTTTCTCCAGTTTGATATGGTATATTCAGCAATGAGTGATTAAAAGCGTTAACTATATCATCATGTAACTGAAGTTCCTCAGAGCAAATGCTGCATATAAAAAAAGCTGTTTCCAAAACAGGCATTTTGTTGCACATTTTTGGTTATAATTAAAGCAGTCAACTGTGGGAGATAACTGAAATGTATAATAAATGATATCTGCCCATGTTGCTTATCCTGGAACTTTAAGTGCAAGTCAGGATTTGTGGGCTTATCGCTGAAGTGTCAGACGGAAAGTCAGGGCAGTTCTTTGCACGCATCATTCGCCTCGCGAAGCGCTCAATAACTTTTTCACGAATTTTTAAGGAGACACGATGCGTATACGCAATGCATGAGCACAACGATCCCAACGTGTGTGTGCAAGTGTGAGTGTGCTCAACAAGGCCAACAGCTCAGCATCATAATCAAATTAAAGCATAATTTTTTACGATGTCATAGTAATAAATATGAACGATGCAAAATTGTGCTCAACATTGAATCGCCAGGAAGCCAATCCAAAGTCGGAGACCGGATGCTACAGCAAGTGATTTCCCATTTGCACTAAGCTGAGAGGAGGAAAAAAAAATGCTGGGCTGGCGTGAAAAATAAAATCAAATGTATAAATCATATATGCCATGCTTTAAAATTGAATACGCATTCGTCAGCAATAAATCTCAGCAGCAGCCAAGGAGCCAAGGATTCTGGCTGGTCGCATTTGCCAGAGTGCGGCCTTTCGGAAATTGCTACAATTTGTTTCATATTTTATATGGCTGCTGCCGCTGTTTAAGTTGTTGCCACACGTTTTGTGAGAAAACTCAGCAGTACGCGTTTTTTTCTCAACACCTCGTGCCACTTGTTCTTGGTCGGCGAAATTTATATTGGCAACCTGCGCAATTGGAATGGCCAAAACCAAATCACATAAGCAATGCCATATTTGCATATAAAATGGATTCGGACATAGTTTTATTTATAGTTTGAGCAGCACTTCAATAGGTATCCCAGTTGAATTGCATACTTTTGAGCACGAACAAATTAGTTTAGACGAACTTTAAATTCCTGTATACTTTTATGAGTAATCCGTTGTAATTTCAATTTGCAAATTATTGAGATATATGCCGAATATGCTATTCAAAGAGATTCTACTTTATTCCATGTATTAAACGTTATTTAAAAAATAAAGTACATAAATACTTTTAACCAAAGTTGATCGAGTTCTAAAAGCATTCCCAATTCAATTAAAAAATTCATAATTTTATTACACCAATTTTGGGTTACTTAAATATATATTGGCAGAACAAAAACTGTTCAAAGTTCGTATATTGAACGGCAATTTAAAAAGCTTCATAGTCTGAGACACATGAAGGCCCATTTCAACTGAAGTCATAAATATTTTCGTGGATTTTGGCAACAATGTCAAACCAGTG
Organism: Drosophila fungiperda; assembly: GCA_035042345.1. Taxonomy (NCBI): domain Eukaryota; kingdom Metazoa; phylum Arthropoda; class Insecta; order Diptera; family Drosophilidae; genus Drosophila; species Drosophila fungiperda. The sequence continues at coordinate 550,489 of JAWNLM010000293.1, read as the reverse complement.
AAAACCATTTTATTAAGTAAAAAGCGTCAATAAAAACTAAACACCGCAAATACTTTCAATAAAATTTAACCTAATTGTAAATAACTTTATAAATGTTATTCTTATCGCTTTTTAATCAAATTAGATTGCAACACACAAAAATAACAGCGCAAAAATAACTTTTCACTTGTTTTGCCCAGGTTTTAATATATATTAAATAAAACATATTATAAAACTAAAAATTAAACTTAAGTTATTTCACCATAATAATGGAATTTGTACTTTTTGACAAGAAACAATTACAGTATAAATGGAAAAAAAACAACAATAATTGGGGATTTCTTAACGGCTAGTGAGATAGTAGAATGACTAATATATAATTCGCAAAGCTGATTTCCGGCAGTAAATAAAATTTCAGAAATTTATTATTTTATGGTGTCAGTCATAAAAATAAATTTCTTTAAAATTTTCGAATTTGTTAATTACGAACTCTATAAGATGTTTTCTTGGTTGATGATGATGTTAACTAATTCATGTATCAACTTTTGGTAACCGTCAAATATGCTATACTTGTCCTATTCTATGATTTGCCTATGTTAATTTTGGGAGAACAAGCACGCAGACACACTCGGAAACACTGACATGTGGGTTTGGTTCTTAATTTCAAATGAAACAATGTGAAAGAGGCGACATTGGCAACGCTGAGGCGACAATTCGTCGAAACGAAAATCAAATTTATGGTCTTAGAAAGCGCTGTCAAAATGCGAGAATTGAGTGCCTCAGCCAAAGCAAAATCAACGATTCGTTTCAACAAGGAGCCCAAAAGCAGCAGTAGGCAACCAAATATGCACAGCTCCAGCAGCTGCTGCTGCTCGACATTTTGCAACTCGCATATAAATCGCATTAGGAGCACGCAATTACAGAGAACCGAACATGGCAACGTGGTGTGTCTGATTCCGGAAAGACGCAGAATTTTGCCATCTGTGCAACACTGAGACTCCCCGTTTAATTGAAGGGAATATGTGTGAAATTGGCAGCAATAGCAGCAAATAAATTGATGGCACAGATTTTTGGCCCTGACACAGCTAGAAGCAAGCATTGACCAAGCCTCATTTAACTTCGATTGTTCGCCACTTGAGATAAGAGTCGGACTGCTTATCGCCACATTCGCAAAAATGAGGGAAAAAAAAAGAACCCACAGAACAAAATTGAAATTGTCTATCATAAAACATGAACTTTAATTTACGCAATGTGATGTAAATATGTACATATGGAGTAGGGTTTGGCGGGGGAAAGGTGTTTAATATCACATTTAACTAATACTTAGGCAGCAATATAAAGTTTATTGGCACTTGCGGATGCTCAAATTAATAAGGGGCACTTATACATGATATTAATCTTGTCAATATCCTTCCCGCTGAGACCGGTGCGCTGTCCGATCTGAGCTGTTTCATCTAGCGGCACAATCGTATCCTTGCCATTCACGGAGAAGGCATCAGGCCGATAGTGCAGGCAGCTATTATAGTCGTAACCCAAATTGAAATCGGTGACAACACTCGCTGCGTATTTATTAAAATTAAACTCCTTCCCAGGCACAATGTTCTCCTCGACCACATCGATGTATTCGTCGCGTATCGCCGAACTCTGTTGATGGTAGAAGCCGAGCGCATGCATGAACTCGTGGAGAATGGTGCCAGGTCTGAAGCATCCTTCACCAATCGGATATATCTCTAGGTTCATATCTTGCGGCCTGCCCAAATAGCCAACGGCTGTGTAACAGCCACCAGGCTTCGCTGTTATGCTCACATAGCCAACATCCTGGTCGTTGGCCTCCCTGAACCGCACGCATGTCTTCTCCTCCAGCGTCTGAATACCCTGTAGAATCGCCCGCCGATGCGTATCATCAAAGTCTGGCGATATTTTGTAAACGACCGTATTTTGGGGCCATCGTTTGGTTGTATCTATTAAACCATTGCGTCCCATTGGTCCCTCCTCCAATGCCAGTTGTTGTACATCTGTCAGCTGCATGTCACCCTCCACAAATCCAGCTGTTTCCTCGGGATCTGCTCTGCTTGCTGGCAGCGGTGCTGCTTCACCCTGCATTAGTAGGGTGGACAGCACTAAAAGAAGCACAGTTTGCCAGGATTGCATATTGCTCGCGACGCTGCTCGAGTATTACTGACGCAACCGAGTCGTCGGTACTGAAAATATATATAAAGCACTTGGTAATTGATACCGATGATTAGATATAAGCAATTGATTGCGCTCCGTTAAATAAATTTGAGCGAATGCATATCACTGATTATCTAAAGTCAATATTATAAATCATAAGGCAAATGATTCTTTTTCTTCTACAATACAATACATAAGAGTCTATTGAAAATGGTTTGTGCTCTTCTATAGTATACCTCAAATCCTAAGAATTAGCAATCGACTTTTTCTTGTGAACGACTTCCGCTAAGCAAGACAATTGGAGTGTGTACAGTTTGTTATTATTATTATTCTTTTTTTTTTCTAAGTGTCCATTTAAGTGGCCCAACGATTCCAATAATGAACTTGTTAACGCTCGGATTCAGGTGTGGCGCGTCACTTATCTCGAGATGTCGCAAATTGATACACAAATAATAACACTGTCATTTTAAATTATAATTAGAAACAGAAATAGTACAAATTAATAATAGGGAACACCTCATACATATACAAATTTAAAGAGAAAGAGGTAGAAAATTTTTTGTTCTTTAACCTCCTACAAAAGTTAGTTGGCGGTCTACAATTTCACCATTTATTAGTTTATGTAAAAAGATTGACTCGTAAAAATCTACGATGGTAATATTAAATAATGCAATTAACAGAATAAAAAATAGGCCTGTCAAACTTAAACTGAGGATATCATCAAATACGCAATTCATCAAAGTTCATTTGGCTTGCCATTAAGAAAATTATTATTTAAAAGGACATTCGCCTATGAAAGTCATTATTTTGCATTTATCACAATAAAGATTTGTGATACTTCGGTTATAACTTAAACTACTGCGCTGTCGCCACATCAAAAATAAACGAACTCTTTTTTAAAAGTTAAATATTTGTGGTTCTTTGGAAATCGCAGAATATAGAATACATAAAGTATTAATTCAGAATTTATTGTTATGTGTGGATTTTACTATATTTTTTATGGCAATCATGTGAGCATAAATCAGGGGGTAAACTATCCAGTTGCTTTTATAAATTTAGCAAATTTGGTTATACACCTTAAATTTGTTCAACTTGATAGAAAGTGTCTTCCTAGAATCTTTTCCTCGACAGTGCAGGGAAGAAGCAGTGGAAGAGTACCAAAGATTCTAGCTCCTCTTCGTCTCTGCAGCTTCTGCTTAAATCATTGTATGCCATTTGGAACCTATTGACACTATTGGCACCACTAACTAATTATTGCGTTTACTATTTCAATTGCCAGTTTTGGCGTGCTATGCGACCACATTTGGCATTTAGTCATTTGTCATTTGACCAATACAATCCATACATCGAAAAATGAGAGATACTCTGATTGAGCTCCCTCATTTTCCCCCTCCTTCCTACGACATATAGTAAGTGTTCGAATCATTGCTTACCATTTAATTGAAATATTATCATTATTATCAACAAAGCGATTGAATTTTCAAGTGCTCAACGAGCAATACGTACATTAAATATAACCTGCAGCACATTGCAAAAAATGACTAATTGTAAACTGAATGAGTTACAGATACGAAAACACGGCTAATAGTTGTACTGGCCATATATAAACATTTGCCTTCTGGCTTAAATGGCGCTTATCACCTGGATACGACTAGATTGTCATTTGCAGGCGACATTGAAGGGAATGACCGCATCTTCTATGGCACAGTCCAAGTTAGATAATCGATTTAAAGTTCTATTTTGGTTCAAAGCTTATTAAGTCGACAAAAAAACAGAATATGGAATTTCCTTAGATTCCAAACTGGATTATGATTTTTACAGTTATATACTATCGTGCGACAATAATAAACGATATGGATTTAATTTACACTCGCAATTATGTGCAAATCACTATTGATAATATAACCAATTAATACTATTTTGGTTGGTAATTTGATAACGATTACAACAACGATAAGAGATAAGACCCAAGAAACTAAAAAAAAAGTAGCAATCTTTTAGGTGTGATATTATTTGTAAATATCTAACACGATTTTAGCTTTAACATATTCCATTTATTGATTGATTTACTAGAATTAGGAATTCCATTTTAATTCGCTTCTTCGAATAATCGAAAGATGGCAATTGCCAAATGACTTTTTTTACTGGCTAATCATTAAATTCTCTTCTTAAAAATATAAAATTCTTTTACTGTACTATATTGAATAATAATATTATAATATAAATATATTTCTAAACATGCCTTGGACACTTGTACATGACATTTAATCGGTTGATATCCGTTTGGCTCATTTGCAGTCGCTGTCCCATCAACTGATCTCCGCCACTTAAGAGTGCTTCAATGGTCTTTTCACCATTCTTGGAGAAACCATAGGGAGTGTAGTGCAAGACGCTTCCATAGTCATATGTCTGATCGAAGTTATCAATTATGCCCTCATCATACTTCTGGAAGTTGTGCTCTTTGCCCTCCACAATATTCTCTGAAACAATTCGAATATAATCGTCACGATCCGAAGAGCTCTGCTGATGATAGAAGCCCAAAGCATGTAGCATCTCGTGCATTATGGTGCCCATGCGGTAGCAACCCGTATCGAGATCATAGTTTTGCAGATTCATTTGTTGGACTTGGTTTTGAAAGCCGACAGCAGTAAAACAGCCGCCCGGCTCGGAGGTGATATTTACATAATATTTATCATCTATTAGAGCCTCTTTGAAGATGAGGCAGGAGTTCAGCTCAATAATACGAATACCGGTAAGTATGTGATTGCGATGAGCTTCATCTGTGTTGTATACAAGTATTGATGAGATTCGAATCATGTAGCTCTAATTTACCTACCAATGTTCTTATTAATGTAGTAATAGACTATCCGATCGGGCCAGCGATAGGATCCCTCTCGCAATCCATTCCGTTGCTCACTGCTAAGCACCATGTCACCTTCCGTGTATCCTGAAACTAGTTCGGGATCCAACTCTGTACGTGCTGCTGGTGCTCCCAGAATATTTTTAAAGAGCACTAAGCTTAAAGTGACTATGAATAACCAGTCCATGTTCCCAATTTAATGTACAAGGCAGAATGGTCGAGTGTGTCGCTGGTTTACGACGACTAAAGTTTTGTTTGAAATTTATTAATTGACAATAAATCGATGGGAATTATTCTTATCTTATCGTTTAATTGATGCATTTCTTTTTACCGCCATAGCCATAATCCTCAATATATTATTATAGCGTACTCGTACAATGTCAACATAGTCTGCACGGCTTGATGAGCTCTGCTTGAAGTCCAATTCTTGCAGAAACTGCTGCGCAATTGTTCCCATACGGAAGCAGCCCGTGTCCAAATAGTAGTTGTGCAGATTGAAATGTTGGACATACGAGAAGCAATCGACAGACTTGGAGGCGATATTCACATTGTAGAATTAACTACTGACTGCTTCTTTGGAGATGGTTCAGGAGTTCAATAATGGGAATAGGTAATAGGTACAGAGAAACTTAGCTACTGGTGCTCCCAGAATATTCTGCAGAAGCACAAAGATTAAGGCAATCATAAATAAAACATATAATTGAATGAACAAATGGAGAATGGTTTGGTATGTTCCTAATCGAACTCGTTGACGACGTTCAAAGATTGCGTTGAAATTTAATAGCATTTAGCTTAATCTTTAAAGCTTTATTAATAACACAATTTTTACAATAGAGTCAATAGACCATCAATTGGGGCAGTTGATATCTTATCGTTTATTTGATGACATTGCGTAAGAAGAAAACAAAATCATCTTGGCCATTTCTGCCCATGTATTTACACAATGTGTTAAACATGTCTTGGACACTTGTACATAGTATTTAACTTGTCAATATCTGCATCACTCAACTTCAGTCGCTGTCCCATAATCTTTTCGGCACCTTCTTGTAGAGGCACAATTGTCATTTGTCCATTTTTGGAGAATGATGTGGCCGAGTAGTGCAATACACTTCCATAGTCATAATCATGTCCGTAATTGTCCACAGTCTCCTTGTCGTATTTGGCGAAGTTGCCCTCTGTCCCCTCTTGAATATTCTCCGTCGCAATGTGAACGTAGTCGTCACGGTTCCATGTGCTCTGCTGATGGTAGAAGCCCAAGGCGTGCAGCATCTCGTGCATGATCGTCCCCAGACGGAAGCAGCCTACGTCCAAATCGTAATTTTGCAGATTGAGCTGTTGGACTCGGTTTCTGTTGCCCACATACGAGAAGCAGCCGCCAGGCTCGGATGTGATATTAATATAGTAGGGCTGATCGCTGGTTGCTTCTTTGAAATGGAGACACGAGTTTGCCTCCAGCGTGTGTATGCCGCGAAGAATATGATCCCTATGTGCTTGATCTAAAGAACACAGTTATTTATGATTATTACATAAGCTTTTTGTAGCAACTTACCTATGTTCCTATTGATGAAGTAATAGACAATGCGATTTGGCCAACGATATGTTTCGTTGATCATTCCATTTCTGTTCGAATTCTCCAATATCATATCACCTTGTGTATAGCCAGCAGTCAGTTCGGGATCGGTCTCTTCACGAACTGCTGGAGCTGCTAGGCTGCTCTTGCTGCATGCTAGGATAAGCAGACATATGGATAAGCCTTTCATGTTGACCACTGGATTGGTTTTAAACGACTGCCAGTAAGTTTGCAAAATACTGTAAAGTAAGTTAAGAAGTCAGCTTATTGAAAACCATTAATACCCTGATACTAATATAAACAATTAAAATGGGTATATTGAACATTGTTTAACGTATGTAACAGGCAGAGGGAGATTCTCCGACTACAGAAGGTATATGTTTATTCTTAATCAGAATCAATTGACAAGTCAATATAGCCATGTCCGACCGACCGTCCGTACGGCTGTCCATCTGTGTTTTTAACAAAACAACAACAATGATTTATATTTTTTTGAATCTAAAATTGCCAATTTTTCCAAATGGCAAAACTCAAACAATGTTTTTAAGAGTTGGCTTCTGGGTATCTTGCAGTCGAGCTCACTCGACTATAGCATTACTTGTTTTAAATTTATAGCTGGTTCTTAGCGTTTGGGAAACTACAATGCTTCCGATCTTATCTAATCGGATAGTATATATATATATATATATATACATATATATGTACACATATATATGTACACATATATATGTTTATATATATACATATATATGTGTATATATGTATATACACCATGTCGAAAACGTGTTTTATCAAGTTGTAAGAATTTCATTTAATAGTAGAACAATAAGAAAAAATTAATAATCATTTATAAGGTACATTTTAACAAAATGTGTTAAAATACATTTTCCTGAGCCAAAACACTTTCTAGGTAAGTATTAAACTACAGGTATTTTAATGTGATATACTAAATATTATAGTATATATATATATATATATATATATATATGTAGATTAACTTTCGTTGCCTAAAAATAATCTATACTCTACTTCATATATATGGTTTACTATATTTACCTGGTATTTCTTAGTTTAACTCGTATCTCTAATAAATTACCACTTATTTTCTATTCATAGCATACTTTTAGCTGATATTTGAAATTCAATAATACGAATGAATTTTTAGTTAAATCGCCTTATTTGTCAATTATTACATGCTATTTTTTCGTTAATGTTTTTTTTTATATTTTATCTTTTATCGTTTATCTTTTAGGACACCTTTGTGTCTGCTGCCTTGTCACTGTCACTGTCCAAATCCAAATCTCAATTCCAATCCCTTACGTTGCAAGGCGATTATGGAAGCGGGAAAGAAAGTTGTCAAAATGAATCTGAACACAAATGACAGCGGCACAGCGTTTACCTAATTACATTTGTCAACATAATAAACTGATTAAATGTGAGCGACTGATGCGAAGGAAGGCTGGAAAGAAAGTACAAAGGCAGATGAGTAAATGACAATAAGGAATTGGAATTTATCATCATTAAGTTGCGAAAGAAAAGCGCAACTGTGAAATTAGCTTTCTTTTCCTTTGGGGAATATTTTGTATATGAATATCATAAAAGATATAAGCGGAGTTTTGGCATTGTGTCATGCTGACTTAAGGTTCCTTTTAGATATTTATAAATGAGCCTTATAGTTGTTTTTTAAATTACTCGGAAAATCAAAAGCTGCATGTAAATCTAGATGTGGTATTATTGTCGCGAAATGGGAAGTTTATTGTATCTCCACGTATCTCCATGTATCTCCATCAAAGCGAAGGCAAGATAAAAAATAATCTGTATTCGCTGCTCGACAAGTCTGAAAAACTTTTGTCGCGTTGAAATCGAGTCACAGTTTTCAGCAATTGATCTGCAGCTGAGCGAAACAAATCAATCAGATTTTTCACCCATACAATTTTAAGTCGATTTGTCGCCATTATTTGGAAGTCTGTTTAGTGCATAAATGTACAAGTACAACGCATATTAGGTTAAAAACATTGTATTTTATCAATTTATGTAAATATATAAAAGTGAATTAATTGTAAAAAAAAAAAAATTTAAATCGTGCAAATTATTCATCACATTAACGAAAACCAAAGAATTTCGCACATTTAGTTAAAATTACAATACAAAAATAAGCTTTGAAACTTTCTTGATGTATGCCAAATGCATATAATTATCAATTTAACAGCTCAAACTGAAGGACACTGAAATCTTAAGTATATTTTATATTATGTTATCATTTATACATATGTCAAATACTTAAGCAAGGTCCAAGTTGAGAAATAACATTGCTTAATTTAAACACTTATTGGAGAATTTGCACATAAAACTAAACACATAAAAATAGTTTGTGAATTCATTTTAAAAATGAACTACTGCAAATACCTAATTTGGACTTTCATAATTAACGCCTTGGGCCTTAGCCAAGTCTTGGCTGTCGAACAGGATGAACAGGACCTGATTGTGGAAGACGATATGCGTCTCACGCCAGAGCAAATTAATCATCTTTCGGGAAACGAAATACGTCGAAATGTGATGTCTTGGAGGCGCTATTACTGGCCTAGAAGAGAACTCGTCTACAATATCGTGGGCTTAAGTAGGTAGCCAGGCGTCCAGCACAGTGGGTAGTATAATTGTTTCCACTCCACAGGTTCCAATGACGAAAATACTATCCAGGAGGCCATGAAAGGAATTTCAGACTGGACCTGTGTGCGATTTCGACGCACGACTAGATCGAATAAGCCTCATCTCGTAATTCGGAGAAAAGACTCTGGTTGTTGGAGCGCAGTTGGCTTTCAAGGCAGACCGCAAGATCTCAATTTGGGAAGTTATTGCATGAAAATCGGTACCGTACAGCATGAGCTACTTCATGCCCTCGGCATGGTGCACATGCAGAGTGATCCTAAGAGGGATCAGTTCGTAAGGATCGAATATAGAAACATTGCTCCTGGCATGGAAGGCAATTTTGGCAAATATAGCGCAACGGATGTAAGTGACTTTGGTATTGGCTATGATTATAATAGTGTCATGCATTATGGACCCCATGACTTCTCAAAAAACGGCAGACCCACCATTGTTCAATTGCACCGAGGTCCCCGAATTGGTCAGCGCAATGGAATTAGCATGAAAGATGTGCTTAAGCTCAGGCGTATGTATTGCTAATGGTGTCAACTTCAAATATTCTTCAATAAAAAAAACATAGCATTTCCAAGTTAGTTAAAATGTTACATATACATCATTATTGTGGCCTTGACACTTGACGTAGAACGTGCGATATACATTTATATAGACTCTAAAAATAATTTAGAAATCAATAAGCAATGCAAAAATTAACATCAAATATGATATGTACGAATTAAATACACTTTGAGTAAAATTAATATTATAAATGATTTTTGTCTTGATAAACTCAATCGCATGTGTCTCGATGACTATATAAATATATTCTAGTTTTATTTTTAACGGTTTTTGCGTGGAATTGCACCCATTTCTAACAGACACTGAAGAGTAAAAACAATGATGCAGCAAATATTTTTAAATTTATATTTTCATATATCCACCAGCCCGAATTGAAATCGCCAATTTGCAACAAAAATAACAGTACATAGATACGTACATAAATACGTACATAAATACGTACATAAATACGTACTAAAGTTGATTTACGAGTGGTATTCGAGAACCTAAATTCAAAATTTAATTTCTTTAGCTCTTTTAGTTTCTGAGATCCGCTATATTGACAGGGGTTTTAATCCTAATTAAGAATAGGTTTACTTAATGGCGATATTTACTTCATTCTGTTACATACATTGGCCCAAAACCATTATACCCATTTTCAATGGTAACATATGATATAAGGGAAAATCCACAACATTTATTTATTCAGAATGTGACAATGATCTTGGCTCCATGGACGCTTGTATATCTGGACAACTTGTGCATCCATTTTGGAATTACTGCTTGAGCTATTTCGATTGCAATTTCAGAGACACTTTAGTTGTGGAATTTGTCACTTTTTTATATTGCATAACCCTGTACAAATAGCTAAGTCTTAAAATTTAGAGAGTGTTTATTCGAATGACCTTTGGAACTTTGACGTTATTAGATTTTTTTTATGATGGTGCTTAGAGCAAAACATTTGCATGATAAACTAAACAGTAAAAAACAGATTTTATCAGATGCAAAACTTTTAGATAAGCGTAAAGATTCTTCAACATCTCGTTCAACAAACTCCAGGTTTAAACTTACTGGATAATATCAAGCAGACCTACCTGGACTAAATAAGTAACATTTTATTGTAGTGGTCCTAGAATAATCACAGAATTTGCAATTCCAAGTGACAGGAATCAACTGTCTCTTTTGCACATCGTTTCGCGCTATCTGTCTCTTTCTCTCTCTCTCTCTCTCTCTCTCTATTGTTGTTCTTACTTGTTGGCTGTGGTTAATCCACAAAACAAAAAGCATCGCCCAAACTGGTAGAGGAAGTGTTTGCAGTTGCCTCTGCACGACACTAAAAATTGAATATTTAGTGGTCGTAATTAAAAATTAGCGCAACCAACAACAAAGTCGCTGCTCAGAGCCAAGAGCCATGGTAATGTCTATAATGCCAGCTTCTATCCCGTTATCTGTGTAAGTGTGTGTTTGTGTGTGTGTGCCTGTGTGTGTGTCTGTGTGTGTGTCTGTGCGTATTCTGTTGGGTGTTGTGTGTTGTGCGCACCTCGTATATATTTGGCTTTATAATGCCAACCTCCAACAGTCTGGGCTACCTGCAACCTCCATCTGCAGCATACACACACACACACCTACACAGGAAACGGAAGCCGTAAACATTTAATTTATGCAGGAAATGCATTTGCGTTTTTAGTTACAACTGAAGATGACCAAAAGGATGGCTAAAAGGAAAGATCTGTAAAGTCATACTCCAAAACGAGTAACGAGGCAAGAGTTGCTTCTCTGCTTACTTCTCCGATAATTTTGCTAAGTTTTTAAAGAACTTAATATGCTCTCTTGGAGCGATGCTCACATTCAAAGTGGGTTGTATTAAATGTTTTGTAATGATTATTTTAATTAAGATCCATATATAAATTAACGACGACAGCCAACCCATGCTTTCCATAGAAAAAGCATTTAATAATCAATAAATTATGTAGCGGTCGCGTCGAGTTCCGCCCCCGAAAACAATAGGATGGTGTTAATCGATACATCTAAATATCTCAGAAAAATTCAAGGCTAGACTTATCAAACCTTCATAAAGCACCATTCTCAATTCGGCGACCTAAAATTACTATTTGAGAGGTAGAGTTACCAAACTTGTATTTTATCGAACCTCATCCCAAGGTTAATGAGATATAAAATCATAAGTTTTCTCGTGAAAATTTAGATGTCTGCTGATTAACTCCAGTCCAGTCAAGTGATAAGGTAATCTTCGCTTTTTCGAAGATAACCGTTTATTGTAGATCAAGATAGGTATAGTATGTAACATGCTTCGATCGATGGTTTTTAGGATGTGCTATGGTGGGTCGATTCGGTTTTCTGCGAGCCACAAAAGCCAAAATAACTTTAGGTTTTTCATAGCCACCAAATGCAATTTAAATTTAAATTATGCTACTTGCGCACTGCAACTACTAAAGTAAAGTAAGAAACAGGACTGTGGTCCTTTGGAATGCTTGCCTTTTAAATTTATTGCTAGAATAGATAAAATAGAAAGAATTTAATGGGCTAAGGCGGCTAGTAGAACGCGTCGCTATCAACTATTTGCCGAGAGCAGTAAAAAGTCAACGCGTTGTTGGCCAAGTTTTTTGTGTGTTGAGTTTTACTCGACTCGAGACGATGCGTTGCCTGCTATTCTGCTTATGATCGTTCTAATTTTATGACATTCTGTTTTCATGCATAGGCAAACCACAGATATACACATTTATATATATATATATATATATATATACAAGTGTACATATTATGTATGTGTGTGTGTGTGTGTGTGGGAGAGAGTGCAGGCAGAGCCATTTCATAGTCAGACATGAATGCTGCGCTTTGTTGCTGTGCTACGCCTTTGTTTGTATTGCCCTCAGGGGTAAAGTTTTTAGGATAATAACTTCCTGCGACTTTACGAGCCAAGCAAAAGCCAAAACCCAACAGCACAGCCAGCACAACAAGCAACAGCAACAACAATCACAATAGCAACAACAGCAACAACAGCAACAGCAGCAACAGGGAAATGCAAATACTTAAGTCAGAAAGCAACGCATATGAGTAAAATATCTTAAAACCACACTTAAAGCACTCAGGCAAAACAAAACGTCTCAATGACATCGGCTAAGACTTCTACTCTATTCTACTAATGGAATAATATTCAAATATGCTTGAAGTTCAATATAAAAATGCACTTTAAGGCTTTCTATGAACTTCATCAATTTAGTATTAACATTACAAATTTTGAAAACACTAAAAACTTTGATGCACCAAAACAAAAACTTCAGATTAATTTATGGAAATTTGAAGTATTAATTAACTTATCTATAAGAAGTATATAAATTAATTTTCTTCGAAAATACTACTTAAAATTTTTAAAAAAATTTTAAAATTTTTTTAAACGGAGCTGCACTCAGGAGAAAGTTTAAATCCTTAATAATTAGACTTCAAGCAAGATTTTTGTTAAGCAGCTGAAAATCCTGCTTGGTAAATGTCATTGCCTCTGAGACCAGAACTCACTGCATGGCGTCAGCACATTACCACGGCGAGAGCGAGATGCTCTCAGAGATTTGCACCCGAGAAAACCGCAGAAACTTTTAACGTTGACGTTGGGAACATCTACAAGGACAGATGCGGGGCGATACAATGGTGTGTGCATTAAAGGCGCACACTCAATATAACTGTGGGTGTAATCTCAGACATAATTACACAGAGCTCAGATATACACACACACTCACACAAACACACAAATACAGTCAGACATGAATAAGGCTTGCTGCAGGCATTTTTGATTTCCACCTTTTTGCAAATTATTTCTTCTTTGTGGTATGTGGAACAAGCGAAAGTTATTTTTACTGCCAGTTTTAAAGGGGTCTCAAAATAGTTGCAATTGTTGCGTGGCTGTTGCAGTTGATCATTTAATGAAATTAATTTGCCAACTTTGCGCAAAGCAAATATTAAATGCATTTTAAATTTAATGAAGCAAATTAAATGTTGCCAAGGCAATTAGACAAAGCATGCGAGAATCCTCGAGGAAAACATTAAAGGACTAATATATTAATACGATTTCGATCAAAATTAAAGAATAAAAAGACCTATTTCCATTCAGAGATAAATAAACATAAATTATTTGAATGTGTCTAATATATTAATTTTCTAAAGTTGATATATTCTTTTAAGTGCATCATAAAACGGTTATTCACTTAGCAAGTGTAGTCTCGACTGACTTGTCTCGTAATTTAATGCAAGGCCAACCATTTGGTCAAGTTATGCAGCAAAACCAGAAAACAAAATTAAAATTTATAATAAAATTGTAAAAATATAGAAGAAAATGCGCTGGCAATTAAAAGTTTTGTTTGCCCAACTCGTCGCTTATATGGCGCGCTTAATTTGATTTAATGTGCTTCTCTGTCTCGCTTTCGCATCACGTCCCTCTCTCTCTCTCTCTCACTCTGTCTCTTTCGCATCGCATATATATCTTGGTAGCTGTGCAATCAAATCAAAAGGCCAAGTTAAATGAAGCCAAAAGTTTCAATGTGTATGCGCCTGTTTGAAGCATAACTGTATGATTCAACCAGCCACGCCAACACCCACACCCACACACACACCCACACAGGCACACTCACATAGACAGAAACACTCAAACACAAGCACACAACCAACTGCCATCCATTGCCAAATGTCTGTGGGTCGCAGGCCGCTTAATACGCGGCTTCAAAAACTTTAGACACAATATCGCTAATGATAATTACAAGCTAAAACTTTTAGAACATTGGCCTGCCCTTCACCCTCATCCACACCACAGCACACACACACATACACACACACACACACAGAATTCATACACACTTTTTATATGTGTTTATGTATTTGTTTGTTTTTCAACTTCAGTTGGCAACACCAAAGCATAAATATAAAATTTTTCAGTTGAGTGCGAAAAAGTTTTGAGAATTTTTAAAAAGTACTCATAAACATTTGGACAAAACAGATATTTATTTATAGAAAATAATGAATAATATGTGCACCAAAGTCTGAGTATTTACGGATAACAGCTGTTTAAAAATATGTGTCAGCTGGAATTGGGTTTATTATTAAATTTGATTAAAGATTAGGGGAACATCTAAATTTACATCTTTATTAAAACAGTTCAATGAACTTCTGTTCAAAATAATTGACTGATAACAGCTTCAAAAAAAATCCATGTCAACTAGGTAGCAAACTGTGTCTTTCGCACGCATCATGGCAAACAAAAACTCATTAGTTGAGTTGCGTGCCACTGCAATTGGGGCAACTTCAACTTCACCGCGAATGTCAGCAGAATAACTCAATTTCTGCCACCGATACCACTCGACTACTACATTCTCGGCAGCTAGTATGTTCAGCTACGGGTGAACAACGCGTCGCTAATGAAGTGCAAATTGGGTAATGGGGCGGGACGATTCGACTCTGCTTCTAATTATCAATGAGGCTGACGCATGTACCAAAGAATTATGTGCGACAGCGAGACGGTTAACAGAGTGAGTGAGACAATCAGAGAAAGAGAAAGAAAGAGAGAGAGAGAGTGGGAGAATAAAAGTATATAGAGCGAAAGGGAGACAGAGATGGATGCACAGATTTTTATGTGAAAACTTTTGCTCATTTCATGGGCAAAACTTTAATGGATTAATTTACCAAAATGTTCGTGCTGCAGGAAATTGAAATGGAAGCACAGCAAAAGTGATAAACGAAGCCAGAAGAAGGCGAAGTGCGAGACAAAAAACTAAAGATTTATGGCATTGCTGCTGATCAGCTGTTTTTGAGCGTTTCTAATTTCAGTGGAAAATGCCAAAAGGCCAAAGTTTTATTAACTTTTTGGTAAGTTTCTGCACTCGTTGCCCATAGCAGGAGTAATGAATATTTTATTGCCTACTTTTGGGGTAATGCAGACGCACATTAACACTGAAATACACATGCACAGACACCCAAAAACACACACCCAAACAAACATCCAAATACACACCCAAACACACATCCAAATACACACCCAAATACACACACAAACACACACACACCCAAACACACACTGATGCGCATACATTAATATCCACTTGCGTCGACAGCAGCAGGCAGCGATGTGTGAACGACACATTTTATCAATTTAATTAAATTAAAAAGAATTCACCATTAATTGACTCTTAATATGCAATCATTCGTTTGAGAGCTCACTGTTCAATTCTGATACCCTCAATCATATATAATTAAATAATTACGATTTATTAAATTGAGCAGATGCAAATTCAAATGAAGAGCAACTCAGCGTATCGAGGTAAGAAACGTGAAGTAGGAGAATGCACCCTGTAGAATCTACAAAAAAAGAGTTTGTCAACAATTAGTGAATGCCTGAAAAATTAATATCCTTAAAAGACAGCACCTTTAAGACTGCTTGGAGACTGAGTGAAAAGTACTTCAAGCCCGTCATATGGTAGGGTTTATGGTTGAGCTGAATTGCCACTGCGACGACCTTCATCAGCCGTAGATTCTCACGTTGATTGGTGGAGTAATAGATTGCCTGCTCCCATCTTGTTAGATAGAACATTGTGCTTAGAGAGTCTGTCTATAAGCCAAAAATGCATTTAAGTCAATCAGCATATTATGGGATGATGATAAAATACATTCAAAATAATAATAAGTAATTAAAGTACTTACTACTAAAAATACTTATTAATGTCTAAGTGGTTAAGTCAATGATTTATACTATTTAATGTACCATTTTAAACCTTTTATGATTTCCATTAATATATGAAATACGAACTGGAATCTTAATTGAAATTATTTATTACCATATGTGCCAGATCGGAGCCAATAACTCCCAACGAAAGTAGTTCCATAGTTTTAGCAGCAAACCAAATGGGATACATATAGGTGCCCGTTGGACTCTGCAAAGAAAATGAGGAAAATTTAAATTAATTCATTCTCGAGTATGATTACACTTTTAAATTATAAGACAGACCACAATTGTTTTGAAGCTTAAGGCGCACAACAAGCCGGCGCAGAAGGCGAACATGATGAATATGCGAACCGTGAAATGCTCCTCCAGCTGCACTCCGAATCTTTTCAGGGCCACATTCTTGCGGAAATTCTGGACAAGCAGCTCACGCAATTGGCGTGCAATATGCTCACTCTGTCGGTCAGCCAGTATCTGATCTATTGAGGCATCCATATCGCGCTGCAACAGCATATAGCGTCCCTTGAGATGGGAGAGCAGTTCACAGAGCAGAGCAGTCTCCCCAATAACGATATTAACAATAAAGAGTGCCACCCAAACACAGCTTAGCGTCAGTGGCACGAATATGTAGAGTGGTCGGGTATCAAAGGCGGGTATCATGGAAAACATATATTCTTGTTTCCTGTTGATCAACATTATAATGGGTGCTATCACATAGCCAGAGATGACCAGTAAGTAAAGTGAGGAGACCAAGCGATTTGGCAATAGCTCCTGCTCAATTTGTCGAAAGAATTTCGGTTCCGAATGACGATCCACATAGATGCAACTGAAGTATGTGCGCAGCAACCGATGCAATTGTGCTCTGTGCCACAGTACATGCCCCGAGCGAATTTGCGACTCCGCAAGTATCAGGTAGGTGGGCACCCCAGTCAGAAAGGCATCTATGTTGCCTCGCTGAAAGCGCAAATAGCGAAGTTCCGCATCAGTCAGCTGCAAGTAGATTAGGAATCCGATGAACGCCAGCGCATAATCAAAGCGACGCCCATTGGCTGAAGTGCTCGCGTCCAGTGGCCAAAAGATGTTGTTGAGACGAAACAGCGCCAGAGGCCAGGAGAGCTTCACCCGTTGGCCATTAGCCAGGCGAGGCACGTAACGAACCATAATCGAGACTATAAGTGACTTCCAAGTAGACTTTGGCTTTTATACCAAGCAAATCATTTAACTTTACACTAACAATTGCAGCCAATCCAGTCCAAAGGACTTTACGAGAGACAGTTAGCAACTTTTTAATTAGCCCTCCCATGCGTGCAATGGCTCAATTAAGTTATTAGCCCAAAAACAGAGCAAACGGAAACAGTTGAAAGTTTAACAGCAATTTTGGCCCATTATTACATGGTAATCGCTTTTGTCCTCATATAATTGTTTCAATTTTGTAACTTTGCTGGGAATCCAAAACAGAAGTTATAAACATAATTTAACTAAATAACTGAGATGAGAACTTATTACCAATTAAATCGGATGACCATCAGAAGCTTTTTTATTTGTTTATCAAACTTTGTTTTGAATAAAATATAAATATTTAATATTTTTCTTATTAATTTTTTAATCCCTCTTACAATTTTATTGTATTCTTAGCTTAATCTTTAATACTTTATTTTTTGTTGTATTATAAGAAGGTCACTCAGCTAATTTAAAAAAAATCAATTAACTTATTCTCTTGCACCCAACAATCTCATTCGTTATCCATACTTTTGCAACAGTACTAACGCTTGCCCCTTGGTGCAGGTGGTAACATTACCGCATTTTGTGGCTTGGCAGCAGCAGATAGTGGCAACAGTTTGTGTTATGAATATTTTAAGAGGTCGTCAAGCCAAAGAGACAAACAGCGCAAACAGTTAGAACAGGAGGCAAGAACCAAGTCGAAAATTCCCCAACCCATCCACACCGCACACACACTTAGTAGCGACTGCACCCCCCCCCCCCCCCCACCCATTGTGTCCAGTGTCCAAAGTCAGGTTTGGATCTGCAGTTTGCTCGCCACATTCATCTTAATTTCCTGTCACGACAATGACAACGAAGTTGGCCGCTGCTCAGAGCCCCGGCACATTGAATGCCCCACTCCTGGACAACTGGTCAGGACAAGTGTGCGTGTAACGACAACGATCTACCCCTGCCCCCACCCTGCATTCTCCCCTTCCACTCTTCTTTTTTTGCGAGCACTTTTTAAGCCTTTGTGGTGGCTCTTTCATAGCCTTTGCGTTTAGTATACTGCATGGTTAGCTATAAGGGGAGAGCGGGGCAGCGGTCCGTTGAGGCTGTAACTGTGTCTAGCCTTGCTGTGTGTCTGTCCATCTGTCTGTCTGATTGTCTGTGTGTGTGTTTGTGCGCTGTGTTTTTTTCTGCCATGTGTTAGCAGGGATAGCATTGTGGCAGTGCGTAGTTTGAGCTCGTGTTGCGTTGCCGAATGCCATCAAACGACAAAGGGCCAAAACCGTTTGTCCAGGCATCCCAAAACGGTGGCATAAGCAACACACACACACATTTGTGTGTGTGTGCGTGTGTGTGTGGCAGTGCCTGTTCTCATTGTATGCGATGTTATCGCGTGCCACAGGATATTGCACTCTAAGCCAGTAGATGGCGTCATGTAAAGCTGGACAACATCCGATTAAAACTTTACGATGTGCGTTTGTATTCCACTCGTCCAAGCGTATGTGTGTGTGTGTGTTAGCTGAAGTGTATGTGAGTTGGTCAGCAAGTGGATAAATTCTCATTTACTGCTCTTTTAAGCATGTTGTTTTTGTCGCTCTCTCCTTGCTTTGGTTGTCCACTTGTTTAATATCCTTTCAACCAATCGGGTGTTTCAACTTTATCGTAAATTGTGCAACACTTTGAACCAAGTACAGCTTAATCAATTAATATATTTAATTAGTAATTAATATAAATATAAAAAAGGTTTGCTTGAGGTACTTGGTTTAATTTACCATAAAATCGTATTTGTAGTGCTGAGAAAGAAATAGTTGGTAAAGTTAAAAATAAAATTGCAGCACGTAATAAAATGAGATAATATAAATTAATTTAAAATAACTTTTATTTTATATATAAATATAAAATATTTTTTTTTTTTGTCTCTGCTAGAGTATTTAATTTTCGTGGTATTGAATAATGCTATAATTCCTTGTATCATTTTTTGCATAGAGGAGCAGCAGCAGCAGCGCCCTCTGTTGGCCAGTTCCAGCATGTGTGTAAATTGTCCACTCGTTATGTGGGTGTGTGCGAGGCAGCTGTGGATGGGGGGTGTTAGTGTTTGGGGTAATAGCTCGGCATGTTAAACTGACCGCAAGCATTGTTTATCATTAAGTGTGCCCGTCGGTTCGTCCGTTCGTCCATTCCTCCACTTGTCCGTCCCTTTTTTGGCCTCATACCTCTGCTGACTCGGTGCCACATGTGTCACATGACATATGTGTTACTGTGCGTTGTGTCTTCTCTTTTTTGTTGAACTGGCCAAACATGTGTAGCGCGGTTCAGGCCTCGTGCTGCTTGGTCTAGTCAATGGAGCCTCTAGTTAATTGTAGTTGGTGTCCTTCCAAATGAAATGCTGAACTTTAAGCATTCGAATATTAAATAAAGGAAATCAAATAAACTCCAAAGTTTTTTCGGCCAACAGACCCAGCCTCCCAGCCTGCCCGACCACCCCCCGATGAGTGCAACGAGTGCATGCAAAACTTTTGTAATTAGGAAGCAATGTCGGTCATTAGTGGTGGGCAGCGGAGGAGGAGTCCGTCGAAGAGGGAAGCCACAACTGCTGCGAGTGCCAGTCAGAGAAGATGCCACAAAAAAGCGCCAGCAGTCAAAACAATAATGGAAATGTGCAATTCAAGCAAGCCAAAGGACAAAACTATTTCCCTTGCCCCGAACTTAAAATACGCTTTACATCAAAAATGATTGCATAGCTAGCTAAATCATTGTCTAAACATGGATTTTTAAAACTTAACAATATTATGCAACTTCCGATTTCCGACTGATATTATCACTGCAAAAGTTCTTTGATAATTTGATTTAAAAACTACTTAAATATTCAATATAGCGTGTGATAATTCAAGATAGTTCGATGAAAAGAATAATTACCAAATTGTCTGTAACAAAATCTGTATTGAAGGAGACGAGTTCAAAGATGAGGAATAGCACAAAAAGAATATTTAATTAATTTGAATTTAAATAGCAAGTAATCTAATAAAAATTGTCAATTGATGGCCTAGTTAGTATGCCCCATATAGGAACCCTTTGACAACAAAGGGCTACTAAACGAACTAGGACGATGGCGACCAACATTTTGGCCAACAATACTCCAAATAGAAATTGCAAAAATCAACCCGCAAAGCGGTGCAGCAAAGAGGCTGTGGGGCACGCAATTGGACGAACATCAAACGTAATTTTAATAAAGTTTGAATGCAAAAGTTTCTGATTTGAAATGCATATAAAAGTTAACTATTTCCGACGCTGCTGCAACGAAAACTGCGAAAACTGAATGTGTGTGAAAAGTTTGCTCCTTTTTATTTTCTCTACTTCGTCTTGTTGCATTCATTGTGCCGATCACTGCTGCTGCTCGGGTGGGAAATAACATGGCTCGAACAAACAGCGGATGTTGCAACCACTGCCCCATGCTATACCAACAGACTGAAGAGAGGCGCCGTTGCCGCCGACTGCGGCAGGAACAGCAGCGTCTCTGCGACTAAGGCGCGCCAGGCCATAGTCATAAATTAAAGGCAACAAACGGAGTGCGGAAGCAAGTCGCAAACGGACAAGCACAGCCAAAAAGGGGGGAAGCCATCGTGCGGGGTGGTGCAGCGTAGACAAGTGGATTTGCGGCCATTACATCTTGGGCCACATCGTTGTGGAAGTTGCAGCTGTGCGGAAGCGCAAGCTGTGCTGTTAAGTAGCTCCCAGCCAGCGTCGCCATCATCCCATCTAACGATCAACTCGTTGCAACTGGCCTCAGGCCGGACTCCAAGTTTTCCTTCATCTATTATTTTTTTAGTTCTTTATTTTTTGTGGATATTTTTTTGGCCTGCAGACGCTGTCGCTGGATGCAGATGCAGCGGATAGAAATGTTTTATTCAGATAGCATATACATCGTCCCTCCCCTCTCTTTCTCCCTCTCTCTCTCTCTCTCTCTCTATCTCTATTTGTGCCACTTTAGCTTTGGCAACACCGAAAAATGTAAGAGTAGCATTTGGCTTGATTATTTATTATTTATTTTAAACGTCTGTCGATTAAAGCATTTAAATTTCTTATCAAACATTATCTGGCTGATAATATATAATTCAACTCAATTAGCTAAATACGAATTTTAAACTGAATTAGTGTAAAATGATCGCAATTTGGATTCGGTTTGGTTTTTTGCTCGTCGGTTGTCTGTGCTTGAACGCCTTTGCAGGACCCGTCATGAGGCATGAGGCGGAAACTGAAGCTGATCCGGAGCTAACTGCTGGTTACTTCCAAGGTGACATGGATGTGATGGTCACACGGAATGGAATACTAGCCACAACTAAACACTGGCCCAATGCCACGGTCTACTACAAGATTGACACGAATTTCGGTAGACTTTCGAAGATTCTATTATAATTATTGCCTCTAATGCGAAATCTTCTCTTTCAGATGCAGCTTATGTGGCTTATATTGAAATTGCCATAAAAATAATTGAACTTAATTCCTGCATACGATTTGTGCCAGCCAGTAATGAAACCGTGAACTATGTGTATATAGTCGTTTCCCCATCTGGCTGCAGTTCCAACGTTGGGTATATAGGCGGTAAACAGAACCTCAGATTGGCAGTAAATCCTTTGGACACTGGTTGCTTCAAATTGGGCACCATACAACACGAACTGCTTCACACGTTGGGCTTCCATCATCAACAAAGCTCGCCGGACCGCGATGATTTTGTCCAAATTGTCGAGGAAAACATAACGGCGGGAAAAGAAAACAATTTTCGAAAATACGATTATGATGTGGTGGGAGACTTTGATGTGACCTATGACTACGGTAGCATATTGCACTACAGTTCGATGGCCTTCTCAAAAAATGGTCAAGCAACAATTATCGCACTGCATCCGGATGGAAAATCTGTAATGGGACAAAGGATCGCGCTTACCTCTGCTGATGTGATGCGTCTCAATACTATGTACAAGTGCCCAATACAAGTGTAAATTTTTACTATTCAATTTAATTACGTTAATTACGCACTTCAAAAAATTACAAAAAGTGTCGTTAATCATCAATGAGGAATTTTTTCTTATAAGCATTATGAGCAATTCTAATTTGTTCTTATCATCGTTTTGCCGTTGTTATCGTCGTTGTATTTTTCTAGTTTTAAACCAAAGGCTTCAGTCATGCTGACTGTCCATGTAGACCATATATCTCACACAATTTGAAACCAGGAGTCAGCAAATTTAAAAAGAAATATTACTAAAAAACGCCGTTATAAAAAATTCGGAGCAATGTTTAACCACGCCCAGTCCAGCGCCCAAAATCTACGATATATATGCCTATATCTCCCACAGCTTAGCAAAGCAAACTTACAAGGAATATTACTAAGATCGTACACCAAAAATTTCCGAAAGCCCATATCTCGTGGAATTTAAGAGCTACAGTTACTAAAATTGAAAAGAAGATTACTAAGAAACTAATAATATAATCTAATATAATCACAAACTCCCGTAATTTAAGAGCTACAGTTACCAAACTTCGAAGAAAGGTTACTCGCTAATATCCCCCGCATCAAACTTGGGCAGTATTTCTTGATTAGAACCACCCTGTTTCTTGCAACCTGGTATCAAAGTATTTCGTAGTCGGTTACGGCTGACTTCAACCATTGTTTCTTGTTTTAGTTTATTATCAACGTAAGTTTTAGTATCGGTTGAGCCCCCAATTTAGAGTGCTCAAAAAATACATACAAGCTTAGAACTATTTTCAAGATTATATAAAACTTTGATTTATATATTTTAATCTTTACAGCCTTACGTACAATAAACAACATGTAATTAAATTATATAAAAATTTGCTATCACGTTTCTACCCCTAAAATTATGTTTATAGGAAAAAAAAACAGCGACGATAAAATTTTAAACTATATTTGTTTCTTAATATTTTTTTGTGCTCTAAGAAAAGTTTGATAAAACGAAAAAACAGATGGCACTCAGTCTGAGGCAAACCAGAAACCCCACTCCCCCTCCGCCTTAGAGCAAATGCCTGCATTTCCCCCAACAACGGCATCGAATATCGCCACTTCGCTTCTTATCTTATCGCACTGGAAAACTGCGCTACAGTTACTCAGCGAGCATAACTGCGATTTACACGAATTTTGTGAATAAGCAGAAATAATATCGTAGGGAACTGATAGGCTCGACCATTGGAAGCAGCGCGGCAGTTAGTCATGGTTGAGAGAGGGCGAAGCTGGTTCTTCATTCAGTTGTTAGTCGACAAAGTCGTCAAAAGTAGTTTTTTATACAAATAAATATAAGAAAAAAGTCAAAAATAAACGAGGGCATTACAAAATGCCCATCAATTGAATTGGATACAAATATCTATGGCACTGCAATGCGTGATCCAGCCAAAGATGTGGCTAGGCCTTAAGCAGATTCTACTTTATGTGGGTCTGTTGCTCTGCGTTGTTCTCCAGGTCTGTCGCAGCAAGACCCAACTGCAGCTCAACTGTCCCAGCGTTTGTCAGTGTGATCTGCATGCACAGCGAAATCGAGCGATTTGTAGGTAAGAGAAGAGAAGGGATAATATTTTTTATTTCACTTTTACTTTTAATTTAATTTATTTAATTAGCGCTAAACGCTTGATAAGCGCCAGCATTGAAATGCCCAAAACAGTGGAGCTTTTGGACTTGAGCTACAATGATATCACCAACATTGACGTGGATTCTTTTGAGGTGAGTATAACAATTGCAGTTGTGAGTAATGAGTGATTAACCAAATCAATATACACCCATAAACCAGGTCACAGTGCATCTTGTCAATCTCACACTGGCCCACAATGCCATCCACACGTTGCACGTGAATGCGTTTGGTGAGCTGCGACGATTGCGCTCCTTGGATCTGTCCTACAATCGGTTGCAGCAGGTGGATGAGCATTTGCTCGAATCGAACTCACAGCTCATGCACCTCAATCTGGAGGGCAATAAGCTGGCAACTCTGCAAAATTCTCCACTGCTACGCAGCAAATCTCTGCGAACCCTCAATTTGCGCAATGCACAAATCAATCAGCTGGGCGCAAGTTCGCTTAGTGCTCTGCCACAGTTGCGACAACTGGATCTGGCACAGAATATGTTGATCACACTTAGTAGCAATGTGTTTCATGCTCCACGGTTTTTAGCCTCTCTTAATCTGGAGGAGAATCCACTTAATTGCGATCGAGCGTTAATTAATGTCGCCACTCGGCTTAGCTTGCGAGGCATTGCTATTAGGATGAGCGACTGCCTGGAGGAGAGGGTGGAGTCGCATCCACTCGATGTCGAGGTTGAGGACACAACTGACGAGCCACTTAAGCTGGAGCGCATGAAGCACTTAGATGCGAGTGGCAGCAGCAGCAGCAATGATGCTCCAAAATCTGTCTCCACTGTGTGGCGGGAGCTACCCGATGATTCAGACGAGCAGCAATTGGAGGAGGAGAAGCAACAGCAGAATGCAGACCAGGAGAAGGAGGAGCTGTCAACGCTTATCGACGTTTGTGAAGGTAATCACGAACAGCTTTGTCTGCGCTATCGCAATTGCCTGGAGCGAGTCAGTCACGAGCTGCTCGCTGGCGGAGTTGGTCAGCCACCGGGCCAGGTGCAGAGCACGCGCATCTTTGACGAGGACGATGTCAAGCTGGCATTTGCAATCGGTGGCGCCACTGGCATCTGCATGGTCATATTCATAATCAGCTTTGCACTCTGTGTGAAGAGCGGCTGCGAGCTGCGAAAGAAACGCCAACAAAATGCGCAAAGCGAAACATGTAAGTTGCAAAAGTACATAAAAAACTAAAGCGTAAAAAGTTAATTAATAAGTAAAAAACAGCTGATTAGAGTAAAAAGACAATGCTAATTTCTTAGATGGAAAAGAGTTGTATTTAAATTAATTGGACACACTAAATGAGTACTTCACGCTTATTTTATCTGACAGATTTTTACTTGAAAAATGATTAGTTTATTCCACTATGAGAATAACCATATTTAATTTTTCAATATAATTTTAACAATTGTTTTTTTTTCTCAGCCACACTAGACTCGTCGCAACAGCAACTGCCTACGATTCACACCTGGTCGCCTCCGCTCACTCGCAATCCACGTCGCTCCAATCCGCGTTCCCGGAACGTTCCGTCGCGGGCTCTGCTGCGCCAGCCTTATGGGCCCGAGGATAATTTTGTTTCGCGTCTATTTGGACGACCCGCAAGGCATCAGTACTATCGCGCCATTAACCAGAATACGGCGACGCTAATCCGACGTTTGAGCCGCAGTAATCTGTTCAGCACACGCGATCGGGAGCCAAGTAGCCCAGAAACTCCGCCAGCGGCAACTACTCGATTCTACACGGACGTTTTGGACACAGGAACAGTACGCCCGGAGACGCCTCCGCCCAATTATGGCGATGTGGTGGTCATCGAGCATTGTGATAACAATAACAGATAGATAATGAGAAGAGGCAGAACCCAATAAATCTTTAAGCACGATTAAAGGCGTCGTCCTTATAGTTAACTCCAGCATATTTTCATTACACACCATAATATCAATTGGGGATTTGAGTTTTTTCTTTTGGTGGCATTACTTTTACACGACTGCAACAAATCGCAATAAAAACTTTTGACAAAACTATCAAAGTTGGCATAAAACGGGAACAGGAAGAGTAAAAACTGTGAAATTGCCACAGCCAAATCTCCTCAACCAAATAAAGAAAGAAAGAAGAATAAAAAAAAAAGTCAAGTAAGAAAACTTTACACACTCAAATAAATGCAAGCGTGAAGCATGTGCAATAGGGGACCGAAAATGGGGTGGGATTTGGTGATGTCGCCAGTCTGGCGGATGTAGAAAGACAAATCGAAAACGCCACAAAAGGAAACAAACCCAAAAAAAAAAACAAAAAAAAATCCAAAGCGAAAAGTGGAGACAAACCAAACAATTTGCACTACAAAGCAGCAAAAGTGTCGCAAAAGAATCAACCACCAAAAGTATTTCAGATCCGATAAAAAAAAACATTTATATATAAAAGAATACACTAAGAAAGTTCTGAAAAAAAGTGATTCAACTACTAAGAGGGAAAAACCCCTGCAAGACTTCGCATAAATATATTTTTTAAAACACAATTTTTTACTAAACTGTTGCCAATGACATCTTTAATTAAACAATCGATCTATAAAGAGTATACAAAATAGGATAATATATAATTGTTTTTTTTATTAACATTTTGAGAGATATTTGTTATATTTTTGGAACTAATGTAAATAAACATCATAATTAAAAATTACACAGACAAAAATTTGAGAGTTAGTCGAGATTTCAATCCCAAATCGTATTAATTCCTATAGACTCATTTCTATTGCTCTCAAAATTGCAACTACAAAAACCATTTTTGTTGCAGCTTCTCGCTTTTTGCTGCTGCTGTTGAATGTTTGTCGGTGTATCGCTGGTTGTCGGTGCTGTTTGTTGCTTGTGGCAGCTTTCATTGCACTGTGCCGAGCGTCAGCAGCAGGAGCACTGCACAAAAGTTAACGTATCCTGGGACCCAAAGTTGCGTTGTCAACAAGCCAAACGCGAAAGTAAAGCCAACCGGGCGAAAAACCGGGCAACGGCGGCAAGGGCCAGTGCTGCAAAGCGTGAAAAAATATCTAAATCCAACATTAATGAAAAACTTTTTGCATAATCCTTGTCGTTGCGAGTGGAGCAGTAACCAGTAACCACCAGACACCACAAAATCCAACCAATGTAGACACTGGCAAACTGCACACAAGAAAATGTTGCGCAAAAGTACCAAAAAAAAAAAAATATATATATATATATATATATATCAGATCGAAACCCCCGCTGAGTGAATCAAATGCAATAAATGAGCTTTTCGGTACAGATAGGATGAGGGGGTAAGACAGTTTGGGATATAGTTGTGAGTTGGAAGTTGGAGTTGGAATTAAAGGGCAAGTAAAGAGGCTTAAAAGACTGCCAAGTCTTATTGAAATCCAACTGATAACTTGGAGTGAGCGCAATTTGAATAACCATCGATGTTGAGTTGCTAAAGATTTTAAGGTATGCTACATGAGATTTTATATATATAAAGTTATATATAGTTAAACATATACAAAACTTTCGATAAATATAACTCTGCATAATTTGAGCATGATTTTCAGTTTAAGTTCATCTTAAATCAATTTGTTGAAAGCAATTTTAGTGCTGCAGTTGAGAAAACTAAATAATTTTTAATAACATTTTTAGCACAAATTGAAATTAGCCTTAATTAACACTTTAGGCCAATATCATTTAGCCTGAAGCCCAACAGAGCCTCTCTGCCTGAACTCGTCTCCGGCTTTAAGCAGCATTTACAATTTAGATCCAATTTTTATGCATATATTCACTGAGAAGTCTTTCGAATCTAAAAATAAACTTCAAAGCATTTAACAGTTGTTCACTGACCATCAATGGCCCACGAGACCTGCTCCCCCCAATGCCGCTCTTCACCCCTCTCTCAGGCCACTCTGCGATGTAATCTGCAGTATGCCACAGCACAGTTTTAATTGCTGTGACACTGCAGATACGGCTGACTGGAGCTGGAAATTGGTCGCACTGGATAATTTAGGAGAGTTGCACATGGTGTGGGAGAGGGGGAGTGGGGAGTGGGGAGTAGTAGAGAGTGCTGGATATCTGCTATTCCTGTTGTCGTTTTCTAATTTGATAAAGATAAAAATCATTTTATAAATGCCGACGATGGCATTGGCGACGCAGCCATCAAGTGTATGCCCCCCTGACAGGCGACTCCTGGGCCTGGGCCTGGGCCAGGACCTGGACCCGGACCAGGGCAAGTATCCTGCACTCAGCTTGGCTTTTAATTGAATGCTCATTTCAACGAGGACTCTTGCCAGAGTCTCCAACGACGCGACGTTGTCGTCTTTAATTGCATTTTTATTTAATTTCCCAGCAATTATCCACAGTTCGTGTGCAAATTTATATGCCACAGGACAGTATCCTTGCACCTGTCTCGCAGTAACAGTCTGTGCAACAGCAACACCAACAGCAGCAAGTCATATCCTAAGCTACAAAGGTCAATCGTCGTGCATCCTCTGGTCAACTTCACAAGTTATATAAGTGTAAAGTGTGTGTGTGTCTGTGTGTGCAACTAGTTGGGCATTGCGGTATCCTACTATCGTAATTAAAGGCTGCTCCGGACCCGGCCAGGACAGTAGTTGAGCGCGTGCTCCTGCTGCAGTTGCAACTTGTTGTTGCCACATTCGGGCAATATTTATAGTTTGCTGCTGCGCTTTGGCATTGGTCTTAGGGCAAAACCCAAGTTGTCGTTGCCAGTTGTTAGCAAAGCAATTAGCATGAGTTTGTTATTGCAACACGGCAACATTGCGATGAAAACAACAACAACAACGCCAGCAACAGCTAACGGCTAACGGCCAACGGCTAACGGCACAAATCAGGTATGGGGCATGCAACGACCGTACTCAAGGCTGCCTGCCCATGTTCAAGCAGCCAGCACATGCTGCAACTTTTAGTCCCAGAACCTCAACCCCAAAAATAAGTATTAAATTTATTTACTTTGCTGCTTGGGCAAAAGTGTTGGCACATGTGGCATTGATCAATTAACAACAAATCAAATGTAAGTGAAACTTGCAGGATTCGATTACAAAACAGACTGAAAAATGACTGCAAGCTCAATAAATGTTGTTTACACATTTTAAGTCTGCTGTCAACATCACAAGAAAATACCAAAATCTCGAACAATTTACTCTTGTCCAGCTGTCATTTCACTTAAATTGTTAATAATGGAATTTCGATTTAAAATACAGAGCTAAATTACTGGCTAAATGTATGGGAATTATGTTTAGTTTAAATTGGCTCTTAAATAAGAAAATGACGCATCTGGTAAAAGTTAGTTGAAGTCACTATTATTGCCTGTTGCACGACTCAATACATCCCCGGTGACAGTTAATTTTTAATTTAATGTACATAAACTGGGAGCCCATTCGCTGGCTTTGCTCGACACTCTTAATGGCATTTTGGCCCCATTTCAATTTACATGCGAGCACAAAAGGATGTACAGCAACACAATTGGAGAGAGATAGAGAGTGGGTGGAGGGTGGAGGGGAGCAACAGAGAGGGTCAAACTGCCGTTGGCAGCATTTTACACGTGGTACCTTACAGGTGCGAGGGTCGCATTAAAGATTGGCGCAAGGCCACGCCTGCTGCTCCTCCCATCCCACTCCCCACTCCTCCCTCGTTCACTCAAATGCGCCCCGGGGACACTTTTTTTTTTTTTGTTAAACTCTGCCCAACTTGCACCAAACATTTGCCTTCAATTTCGCTGTCAGGTTTTTATACTTTCAGTTGCTCCTCCCCTCCCCTATTCCCCTCCCCTTCAACACTTATACACAAACTTGTTTGGCAGTTTTGTAAAGTTTATTTTTTTGCTTGGTCTTTTTTTCTGTTTTGTTATTTTTTTTTTTGTTTGCCGCATCGTTGTTTATTACACCCCCGCCCCGATCCGCCCCTCCCACTTTAAACAGCATTTTAATGGCTTGTTCTGTGGCTCGACTTGTTGACTGATTGACTAGGCCTTAGCCAGCAGCCGAGGCTGAAGAGTTTATCTTGGCTAACATGATAGTTTAGTTCGGGCCAACTTTAAAATTAGTAAATACAAGTTGGCCTGTTAGGGTTTTGTTTGGCTTTGGAGAGGCGACTCATTAGTTCCTATTTGAATTTCCATTTCGTTTGCTCAATTTCATAAGCAATTGTGCGCATTTGCTTTTTGCTGGTTGGCTGACTGCCTGCGCCTAAATGTATGCACCACAAGTAATGCTAATATATGCCACACACACACACACACACACACACACACACGTTTATGAATTTCAAATGGACGCAAACGAAGTTGCAACACAAAAGCAAACCAAGTTCCCCGCATTTTGCCAGCATTTTGCCCACTTTTCACTCTTTTGGTTTTGCGCTTCACTCGCTCGATTTGTGCAAAGCTTGTGCAAAAACTTTGTGCAACCATAAACATTTTTTTTTTTTTGTTTTTTTTTTGTTGCACCCACCTTTGCAAAACAAAGCTTGGAGCAACTACTTTTTTCCATATCGAAATTTGTAAGCTCTTTTGGAATCATATTTTATCTGTAAACAATTTTACCAAAATGCCAACAATCATATTAATATGTTGGTTTTATCACAATATATTCTTCCATATCGATGTATTTTTTATAGCCAATTATAAATCAATTATTAATAGCTGGAAGGCTTCATTTTAATTCGTGAAAATACAAATTTAATCATTTTTACTGAATTTCAATATAAAAAGCAAATTTTTTAACGATTGCCAATATTTATATATGAATAAAGTTTACATGCTGATCAACATTTTTATTTTAAAATTTTATATAAAATAAATGTTAAAACCAATTATTGCATAACACTCGTGTTATTTCGATCCATAAAATGGAAGAGATATTGTATATATTTTGTACATTTTATTGCCATAAAAAGAATGTCACAGAAGTTGTTAGCTAAAAACTAAAAATTCAGCTACACATAAAAATATATATTGCTAAAAAAAAAATAACTAAACAATCAAAATACATTTTTATTGCTCCATTATTTATTATTTTATTGCTAACAACTAAAACGATAGCCGGTCTCTAAAAAAAAAGGGCATTCTTTTATTTATTTCTTGTAACTATTCATATAACTGTTTCCAGTTTTATAACAATTTTTTTTGTTGAAATAAAACCTAGAATGAGAACTTGTCAAGCATTTCACATAGTCAAAATGCCCAAAGCAACTCGACGAGATTCATGCATAAAAAGTGAATCAGTGCTGAGTTTGAAGTGGCATTTTCCTGATTTTCACTTGTAGGTTGCATTGAGGCCAGAAACGTATGAGAAGTTTCAAGTGTTCCACGTATGCTGTTGGTGATTGCATCATAAATCCATTTGCAGCATTCTAATCTCAGCAGCGTGGTGTGGTCAGACCAAATGACCAAGTGCCTGATTAGCCTTTAATTGGCGGCCTTTTGTTAATTTAGACCGGCGACTTTTGACTACTGACCGGAAACATTTTGACCTCTGCCCCTAAAAGCAAAATACGCCCCGAAATTTCTGTACTGAGACGAAAGTAATTACATGGCTTGGTTGTAGCGCACTGTGCATTTAATTTTGGACCACCCCCCTTCTTAAGGGGGTAAGCGTGTTGATGGTTTCTGCTAATTTCCGGTGCTCATATTTGGCAGACGGTTCCGCCCCATTTGCAACAGCAAAACAGGAGAGCTGCAACAGTTCCAATTCCAATTCCACCACATCCTGTCTGCGAGCGAAAGCAATTCAATTCAGCAATTCCAGTCTCGACGGACCCATAATGACAACAACAACAACAATACTCACAATAACAACAACAACAACTGCTGTGCCACAAAACAAAAACTGAAAACCGAATCAGCCACAAACTTGTAAACATACTAAATCTATTATACTGTCAAATTGACAAAACTAGATTCTTTATTTGCTACCCATGACATGCCCTCACTTTTTGGTCGCTATTGGGGATACTCGCTGCCGAACAACTATAATTAAATTAAATTAAATTAAATTTAAAGGAGTATAAAATATAAAATATATTATAATATAGTATATAATTAGTTGTTGTGCTCTGAGAAACAAAATCGGTGCCAAAACTTTTTCAGCATTGAAATAAGGGCTTTAAGTTTATCTTGTTAGTGAGACGCATCTTACAATATCAGTCTGTTGCATGCACCAACATGTTTTGGCGTAAAGAATATTCATGAATACCCCTTATAGCTGCATCGAGGGCAACCACAACGCATGCAGCTATATAGATTACTGTCTACGGTTTCTCGCACAGCCCGTAAGTGTATGCAGCAATCAGTTATGACCTCAACAACAAGAGTAGCAGCAACAACAACAACAACAATAACAACAACAGCAACAACAACAACACAGTCTCCGCAACAGAGTTTTCCCTTTTGGCCGGGCAGTTCCTGTGGCGATTGTCAACAGCGCAGTTTTTTGCCCATCTCTCGCTGCACTGCCTCTATAAATCTGCACAAATTGGCAACACTCTGTGGGCTATATTAAAAAAATATTTTATAAAAGAGAGCAAAAGTAAATAAATATACAATGGCGGACACAGCATATGTTGCCAGACATCCCCCCGCTCGCTCGATCTCTTGCTCTCTCTCTCTCTCTCCCCCCCACTCTGCCCCTCTGTACTTTGTATCTCTCGTTTTCTGGATTTTTCAACAGCTGCTTGTTTATTTATGCTTGTAACGTTTATAAATCGCTTGGGCGAGTGGAGAAAGAGCAGCAGCTAAAGAACCAAATGGATGGCACAAAGCGCTGCCTGAGACTGACCCAAAGGTGGGGCGTGCATCGTACCACATGGCGTATGCTTTTTGTCCCCAATTGAGTTACCTATCATTCCATCTCTTTTTACCTCATCTCTCTCTCTCTCTCTCTCTCTGTCTCGCACGTGCATAGCTTCATAAATAAGCCAACTAACCACATTGAATGCTGTCCGTTTTGGCTGTTGATGACCTTATTACGCTTAACTTGCCACCCACAGCCACCGACCGACCAACCGTCCGACCAACCGTCCGACCTTCCGACGGGCCGACCAGTGGTGTCAGTGGTTTTAATATTTAAACAACAACCAGCTGAAGGTTGAACGCCGCCACGGAACGGACTTTGCCAATGATTTGCTTGAGCGCACAATCGAAGGCTGAGCAAATATTATTTTTTTTTTTTGGCTACCGTACATCATTGTGGGCGTCATTTCAATTGAGCCGCATAGCTCATAAATCTCCTTGGCTAGCCAGACGAAAGTTATTTGATGTGGACTCTACCTGGGCGGATGAGTGACCGCAGCAAGCAATCGCCAATTGACAAACAGACATCAACATCATCGGCACACACAGACCGGTAACTGGGGGCAAAATCAATATTTTCATTCGAATGAAAAATGACCTGCTGCGTGTCGGAGCAGTTGTTCAAAATGGACAGCTACAAATCCACTTGGAATTTTTGAGCTCGGCTTGCTTTGGTAAGCCAAAATCATGTGAATCCCAGCCAGCTTTAATAACTCAAATTCTATAGGAGAATATGCAGGCGTGCTGGCAAATTTGCAAACGTCGCATAATTGATTAAACATTGAAATCGAATGACTTAACCAAGTGCGTGCCACGTGGCGTATACGCAATGCGAGCAACACAAATACACAGAGACACGACCTCGTCAGCGAGATGCCAATGAAGGCTACAGCCAATCCAGATGAGCCAGATGATGATGGAAATGATGGAATGAATAACAACAACAAAACACATAAAACAACAACACCAAATGAAGCTGAAAGAAAAACAACGACACCAATCAGCAGCAGCAAAAATAGAACTAGTAACAAAAAAATCCGATTCACAAAGTGAAGAAAAAAGTAGAATCCTTATAGATGTTGCAGATATGCCAAGTTTCAATCTAAGCAAGCGGGTCACAATACTATATCAGACAACTTGAGATGATTTGAAAATAACCAAGTTGGATTAAGTTCCCGATTCTGCTTATATCTTAATTACTGACAAGCTCAGATTATCATTTTTTTGGAATAGAATCCAAAATGTTTATATTTATAATTCGTTTTTTTTTCATAAGAACTTATATATAAAATAAATCTAATCTATTTAAACAATGATAATTAAATGTTTATAAAATAGAGAGTTTGATGGATAAATATTTAAATTTTTAACATCGATTCAAACTAAATTAAAAATGTAAATGGCATCAGAGAAAGTCAGTGAAATCAATTCGAAAATGGTGCTAACATTAATGAAATAATGTACAAAAATACCAAAATGCCAAAGAAAAAACTGGTGTTTTTTTAATGGAATAAATTATGATATTATGACTGCAATTTCAAATCAAATTTACGCTTTTTATCTATGAAATTTATTAGAATTACATGAATCCTATTCGTAAGCTTATCTTTTATACATCGAATTATGGCAACAGTTTCAAATCGATTTCAAACATTTTATCTATGCAATTTATTAGAATAGAATATTCATAAGCTTAGCTTATATATCGAATATGTAGAAAAATTGAGATTATGGCAACAGTATCAATTTTATTGAGTTGCTTTTTTATATATCTCGTATATTTGTCAGCGTCTCAATTACGTTGCAAGTGTATTTTAGCTTCGATATATTGAATGTTGAAAATGTTCCATTGTTGTTATTTGAGATGCCTTCGTTTACATCTTATTGTTGTTGTTGTTGTTGTTGTTGTAGGCACTCTGCTACGTGACACTGACATGGATTTTCAAGTTGTTTGTCGTGTGTGTGTCATTGCCTGCGGATGTCCTCAATGTTGCGACACGGCTTGCCTTGTGCTGCTGCTGCTGCTTAGGCTTATCCTTAGCCAGCCACGTCGGACGACGCACCTCCCCGTACCTTGATGCGTTGCTCAGTTGGTTCGTGCCGTGCCCTAAAACCTACTTGCACTTTGTCAATTCGTAAATCTTTTTATACGCCATTCTTTTTTTCGGGGCAAATTCTACTGCTGCTGCTGTTTCTGTTGCCGTCGCCGCCATCATCAAAGGCAGCAACTTTACAAAACTAACTCGACAAATGTTGAGACACAGGAGCAGCAGTGGCAGCTGTAGGCAGCAACCCAAACCAACCATTTGAGAATTGTGCGAGTTAACTTTGATGAATTCAATTATTCGAGCACGATATGTTTGCCATCTCTTTCCGCCAGCCTATCGCCATTTCCCCTACATATATGTGCGCAAAGGGGTGGGTGGGGTGTGGGAAGGTCACGTGTTTGTCTTTGCTGTCGTTCAATGAGTTTATTGTCGTTGTGCTTAGCACGAATTGAAATTCCCCCATGGCACAGGCTGCCTGTCCTTGTGCCTCAATCTGTAAAATGGATTTATTTCGCCAAAATCGAAAGTTGACTTATTCGTGTAACACGCTCCCACTAAGCTTTTTGTTGTGTCTCTCTGTGTGTGTGTGTGTGTGTGTGTTTGTGTGAGCGAATGTGTAACAGGATTTAAGGACTTATCAATATACGCATCGCATCTTTGGTAACAGCACTTTTTGTGTCTTCTGCCATTTTATTGATGCTAACAACAAGTGATTGATTAAACTGTTGACTTCCCAAAGAATTTGCCAAAATCTGTTCATCAGAGTGAACCAGTTCTCTGAAGTCAATTGCTCAAAATAATATATATATATATGTATTATTACATATTTAAATATATATATATATATATTCTTCATCAGCATACGAAATCATCTCCGTTCGAACTAATCCCTTAGCTTTGAGACTTTCCTGATTAAATGCATACGAAATTTTTGTGGCAGACAAGAAAAATTCATTTAGTTTTCGCTCAATCTTAGAGTTGTGATTTATTTATTTATTTTTATTAAAATGTTATTCTTTGCATATTCAAACAGGTTAAAGAAATAAAAAATAAAATATTTAAACTCTTCATATTAATTAATTTGAATCATTTTGTAGCTTTTTGCAGCGGCTGGAATTGAAATTTGTTTGATTTGATTATTTGGCTAGCAGCTGTCGGATGTATTCATTAAATACAATGCGGCACACAGACACACACATTTACATATACATATATATATATATATATAAATGTATTTATTGCAGTGTATGTAATTTTCTACAAAATAAATTGTTTTCCGTTTTCAACATTAATTTAATAGTTGTTGTTATTGTTATTATTGCATCCTGACCGATCAGCTCTGCCAGCTTTTATGATTATTACAATTGGATCTGATGTTGTTGTTGTTTTTATTGTTGTTGTTGTTGTTGTTGTCAGTGGATACATTTGTAATTTCTCATTGGGGGCAATATATGAAATGGTTTAATTACAATTGAAGCGGTTTATGCATTTCTGTGGTCATTCGCATTGCATTCCGGTGATGATTCCGATTCTGATGCTGATTCTGATGCTGAAATGTAGCTGATATCAAGTGACGTTTTTGGGTTTATTCAATGGCCACATTTGGTTTCTTTAAAGTGTCGGCCATAAAAGCGTGAAACGAGCCGCAACCAATGCCCCGTAAATCAGTTGTCCTTTATTGGTTACAGTTCAATTAGACTTGTATTTCCGCTTAGCAATTTTTATGTATTTTCACTCAGCCATAATAAAGCATTTAAGGCATCAGTATTTCGGTTATAACTTTTGCTGGTTTTCAAGCTGATAACTAGATTTACTGTTGGCATTTTGTGGACGCCTATAATAATTGACCAAATATCCAGCAGTTGTTGGTAACCACCACAGAAACCAATTTGATTATACACATTTAAACAGCTCTCATGTGATAATAATTTAATCAAACTGAGCTATAAATAAAGTGTACATGGTGGATAGTAGTTGGGATGTTGGGATTCTATTATAGGAATTTTTGCATTTGATTTTTAATTGCTATATTATTGCAGTTAATTAATAGAAATCACAATATACCTCACACCCGACTAATCCTACTTGTGCAATAATAAAGCAGTTAAAAATCAAAAATAATAAGCCACTTTCAGTCATAGAATCCTCACATTCCTATTACTTTGCACATGAACAACAATATCGTAATTAAAAAGGCAAGTATATGGGAAAAATGTGAAGTATTTGAATGCATGGGCATTTGTAAAAGATTGATAAAACTGACAATGAAAAATTATTATTTCGTTGAGTAATTTACAAATAAATCTTATTATTTTATGTAAATTACCCAACGAATCAATGATTTTTCTAACGTGGCTTGGTCATTAAATTAATACTAGATTCAAATCTGAGAACACGATTTGCGTTCGAAAATGGCAGTAAAAATTTAAAAGATCGAAAATTTCACTGGTCAGAGCACAATTGATTATGAGAAGCAGAGCATTTTGAATCATAGTTTGGAGTCCAGTTTAATGTTGCTCCAAAAACTTAAAAGTCGATATTGAACATTGTTCTAAAATTTTTAAGAAAAAAATCGGATATTCCACTGCTGTAAATTTGTCATATCTGAAATTTATCATTAGTTTAGTTCATATATGATATTTACATAGATTGCCAATGCAAATAATATACTCAATAAATTAAGTTTAAAGCACAATATTAAATATAAACCAGTAGACCCACATATTCTTAAAGCTATAAATGAAGGCATCAGAATAACACCCGGGAGCTCATAGTTGGCCAATTAAATTCAAATTTATAATTTATAAGCTGCTAATTTAACGGTTGGGCGCACTGGGTGGTAATAATGACAACAACAATAACACAGCACAGTACCAACAATTGATATGCTGAATTAATGACAAGTAACAGGATAATGATTTCAGCACGAACTGCTACAACAACAACAATCAACAGCAGGACAATACTTGGGCGCAACTCAACTCAGTCCCTGGCTGGCCGAGCCCTTGATCCTTTGCAGTGCCTCCTCCTTGCCAAAAGACCTCGGCACATTTATAGATTATTTGCTTTGAGCATTTTGTTGACGGAGCGCCAATGTCCTAAGCACGAATTGTAAATATGCATGTGTCCTGCATAGCCAGTGTGCCAGCCCCCCCCCCCTTCCCCACCCTTTCCCACAGCAATGCTACCCGCTTAGTTAGTGTTATGTCAAAAATGTGAATAGCAAATGACTGTTTGACTTTATAAATAAGTAGAATTATATGTCAGAATCTATTTGATTATGTAGAGCTCATTGAATTGCCGCTCATCCATTCTGTGGATCACGTGCGTTTTAATCAGGCTGTTGCCAGGACATGATTTTCATATCACATTTGAATTTACATTTTGATTTGTGTTTGACATCCGTAATTGCACATCGGAAGTGGCAGCTGCCCCATTAATGATGATGTCTACGCATTTTGACCTACTCATTTCGTAGCATTTTAATTAATTATTGTTTAGTTTTGCCCAAAATTCTAAGTGCGTGTCAACAAAATGTACACTGGCGCCATCTATCACTTAAAACCATAAACACAAAATCTAACCAGAAGCTTACACTTTGAAGCTTTTGTGCTTTCTGCGAGGTTAGCTTTTAGTGCGTTAGCTTAGAACACCCACATAGGAAAATGTCCTTGCCGGGTTAAAGGCAAGATTTCTCACACCAAAGCACCAACGTTTCGAGTAGCTATTGCCATTGTCATTCAGAAAGTTCCGTTGTAGTACGCATGCACCGAAACTTTTCAGTTAAGGGCTCTTTATAGCCGAAACATGTGTCTGCATATCAGATGTTTTGCAAAATAGACAGAAAGAGAGGGACTCACACAGAGAGGGAGGGAGAGCGAATGTGAGAGCTTTTGCATATTTTTCACTGGCTTTCGTAGATTTTAATCTACAAATCACTTCCAAATTTGTAATCATGGTTCAATAAAATGTTCTGAATTTGAAGAAATTTAATTTTGTTTCAATAGCTATAATAAAAATGTATTATTAAAAACTAGATTATTAAAAGTTAGATTTAATCGAAGCCAAATATATATTAAATATATAAAAGAAAAGGATTTTAAACACATGTTTCGCCCAATGCCTGCAAAAGTCTACACTCTCGTCAAAAGCTCTGCTCTGGTCTACACAACCGCTCCGCCCACCCGCTGGCCACCAACGCAAAATCGATGCCCGACCCGTTTCGCTCTCTTGGTGACAACTGAACGATGTCTGTGGGCTTTTTCCTCGCAGCTCCTTGGCTGTACTGCCCAAAACGCGAATGAACATCGACCGTGGAAGTTGACTGCAAGTACAACACGCAGCACTGAAGGTGAATAGAAAAAATTCAGCCAGAATAATAGGTTTCTGCAGAGTTAATCGACAAATAAACCATCGATATACACAGAAAATAATTTGCAAGAGTGTCGAATAAACAATTGAAATACTAAAAGTATTTGCATTATTTGCCAATTGAGTTATTACATAAAGCGAAATCAAAACGAATGCCCCGAAAAGTGTTGTGCGTGTGCGTGTCTTTGTGTGTGTGAGTGTGAGTGTGTGTTTCTAGGATGGGGGTGACTGAGTGTCATGGCACGCGCTGTGCTAAGAAGCAGAACATTTTTTGTGTATCAGAATTTTAGCGTTGCCTAAGCAAAATCATTTGCGCAAGCTGAACAATTTGCAATATTTAATTGTGAAATGAGATAATCGCATCAAAACGAATTGTTAGCGGTGGCTTAAGGCCAAAATGTAATGAAAAGTGAAAACGCGTGTGATGTGCATGGCTTGAATATTGATTTTTCCACATGATTTTACGCGTCGTGACCCACTGAGAAAATTCTGCTGCTGTTATCAAGATTAAAAATATTTTCTGCAGTTACAAATTGTGCACAAATTTGTGAAAAATATTTAAAAACAATTTAACAATAATTAAACATGCCTAATATTGCGATATGACTTTGTGTGTGTGAGTAACAAGAGAAAAGCTCAGAAAAAGGAAAACGGTTATAAGAAAATCTCTATCCTGAATTTGCTTTCAACAACGTCTTCGTGAACAGCAGCAGCAGCAGCAGCAGAGCAGCAAAAGCGAATTTGCTCTTCCCCTGAACCATTTATACACACACACACACACAGAAAAACTCACACTCACATGCACACACTTACACACACACATACACGTGGGCGCTCAACTAGCAGCGAGATTCGCTCTATCAATATTTACGCATACCATTGTATTTTTAATATTACGTATACGTTCTGTTCTGTTCTGCTCTCTCCTTCTCTCCCTCTCTCTCTCTCTCTAATTCTTTGACCGCTCACGCTCTCGTCTCCCTCACTCTTTCTCTCTCTCTCTCTCTCTCTCTCTTGTATCGCTTATCGCTCACACTGCTTGCATTGCGCCCCTCGTCTGCCAAAAATACATTTATCGCGTCAAACAACAAAACATTAAACTAAATT
The DNA here is from genome assembly GCA_035042345.1 of Drosophila fungiperda. Lineage (NCBI taxonomy): Eukaryota > Metazoa > Arthropoda > Insecta > Diptera > Drosophilidae > Drosophila > Drosophila fungiperda. Next base: position 509,847 of record JAWNLM010000293.1, on the reverse strand, counting down.
CGCTGTTGACATGCAAATCGATGGTTAATCGTTAATTTTCAATCGAAAATCGATAATAAAAAAGTGTTCAAAATACATGTGAGACTAGCAGCGCTAAGCAAAGGCCTCACTAGCCAAGCAGCACAACACACATTCAGTCCCCTCACATCATTCACATAATTCGTCTGCCAGCAGCCCTCAGAGCCTGCGACCGTCTTGATCCTTCCGCCCTCCAGCCGGATCAACGTTTCAACGATTACGCTTCGTTTGAGGTTGCTCCAAGCTCAACAGTTACAAACAACAGCAACATCAACAACAACAACAACAACAACGTTAACGGAAAACAGCATTGACTGCAATAAACAATAAACAAATTTGGCTTTCCGGCTACGACAAAAATTGGCAGCATTGTCTAAAGAAATAGGTAAATATAAAAGAGTTTAACTAAAATTAAGTTGCCTACTTTTTGGGGCAATAAATGGAAAAATTCGAAAAAATTATTTTTGAGTTAAAATTAGCATAAGATATTAATACCTTTCTTCAATTACTCAATAAAATTACTAGCAGAATTTTTGTTTAATTTTCTTTTACGTAAATTTTTAAATTTGAAAAGTTTTCTTTTTATTACGCGAAGACATTTCTTCGTTTTATACACTTTGTATAAAATATGAAAATAGAATTCCAAATATCATATGCTTCTATCTCATCTTAAGTTAATCTACTTATCTGAGAGGCAAAGTCGTCCAAGTCTTAATGAGGGTCATCTTAACTTAATTAAGCATCTCTTTGTTGGCTTGGCTCTTGTTAAGCTGTGCTCCAAAATTAACATACTTCTAATAAGTGGATTTCAGTCAAGAGTGTAGATACCCTGTACGCTTTCTTAATTTTTCTCTTAATGGGAAAATATTAAATGGATATATTTATATGTATTGTAATGAGTTCCATGGGATCGAAGATGTCCGCTGTTACGTGAAGAGTTTCTGAGGGTATATTAAGCCAGCACAAAGTTGTGTGCAATAAGCGCTGATTTATTAGCATAAAATTATGTGTGGAGTTGGCCAATGGAAGAACATATAAAAATCGCACATAATTGCCAATAATCAAGTTAGCAAACGGACAAAGGCAAACACACACACAAGCACGAATATTGACTTATAGAGAGTAAGACTTCTACACACACACACACACACACACACATATTTATGTGTGCGTACTTTTGACCCCTTAGACTTTTGCCGAAATATCTTTGCTTAAACGAATTCTGATACAATAAACGTGGAATTTGTATGGACTTGTGTATGTGTATGTGTGTGTGTGTGTGTGTGTGAGTGAATGTGTTTGCTTGTATAGGTGACTGCAACTGTAATAGATAGCAGCAATGTAACTGTGTAATGATAGCGAAGTATGAAATATTGAGCATTGAAAGCGAAAAGCTTAATGATGTGGAAAATTAGTTTTCTGGTCAGCATCATCATCGTCATCATTGGCCTTTTTTATCATTTTCGCCTTGGGGAAAGTGTCGCCAGAGCAGCAATCTTAACTTGGTTAGACTTTCGTCTGGCGTTATTCGATTCTTTTTCGCGTTACTCCATCCACAGCATTTAACATATTTTGTTGCTTTCTCTGGGTTATGTGCGCAGAACACACAGACAGAGCGAGAAAGAAAGAGAGAGAGAGAGCGAATACCAGAGAGCATGAGCGAGCGGGCTGGCAAAACACATTCAACTTTATCTCTCGTGTGCGCGCGCTCTACAAAAAGTTTAACCGTTTCCTGCTCAGCGACTATCAGCGAATGAAGAAGCTTAACAACTAATGGCTGAGCTTCAACGAGGGTCGCCTTCCTGCTTTCCTGTTTTCCTTTCCCCCCCTTTTTTTAGTCCACCCACCCGCCACAAAATAACACTTAATTCCATTTCTATTAGACGCAAACAACATGTTTGTTTTTTCGCTGTTGATACCGATGCAGCAGGTAAAAATATTTGAATGTGCTCTGTGCGCTGTGCTCTGTGCTCTGTGTGTGTCTGGGCCGGAGCCTAATTTGTTTTGACAGCCTGATTGTCAGCTCTTGACGTTGGCCTGCAATTTGAGTGCCTGTCACTGGCTAAAAACAACAACCACAACAATAACTTTTGTTGCCTCACTCACTTATCGCCGCTGCATGTTTTATGAAGTCAATTTATCTTATCGCTAAATGAACTCGTCCCCAATCTGAACGACAACCAATTGTTGATATTTTTGGTTGAGCTCCTTTCTCACAGGTGCAACACAGCTGAGCTTTTGATTGCCTCGCCAACTCGTAATTGAATCGGAGCCCACGCAAATCAGCCTGTATATTTATAGTAAAATTCTAGCAAAGGTCATCAGAGAAGGGAAGTTTTATGAAATCGCAAATATGCCTGGAATGCTTTTCAACTCAATGCAAATGCCGAGTAAAATTCCTTATGAATATGAGATATGCAAAATCAGTTTTAATTCCATACATCTAAGTTTTTTTTTAGTTTGGTCATATGAGAATAACACAAATGATAAATAAAACAATTACACGCAATATAATAAAAACACTTTATGGCATATGATAAAAAAAACACCTTGAAAACTGCCAAACAACCTGCTAGTCGAAAGGGCAAAAGCTGAAACTGCGTAGTTTTTTACACGAATATGCCAGACAAGTGGGCACCAGGCACACCATAAAAATACACACACATACACACACTCGACCGAGAACACCTAGCTGGCCTGCGTGTTGTATGGCAGAGAGAAAAGGCAAGCAAAAGCACAAAAGCAACGTTGGCAAAATGACAAAAAGAATCTTTTCCTGTGCTCTAAATATATGTTACAATAAAATGCAAGCGTGTGTGTATCTCTCTATGTGTGTGTGTGATTCTTATGCAGTAGAAGAAGTTGCACTGTCCACTGTCCTACTATAAATCCCTGTTCCGTCTTTTTTGTGGCAGTGCTTTTATTCTAGTTTCCTGCACTTCGCATCGCATATGTCTGACATTATTTTAACAATGGCCATATAAATATTCCCGACCACTTGTCCTGTTTTTATGAAAATCTTATTCAGCTTGTAATTTGCAGCATTAATAAAATATCACGTACCATCTCCGAACTGGGTCTTCATTTCTTGACAGTTTCAATGGTGGTTTTATTGTTGCTGCTCTGCTGTCGCATTTATATTTAATGTCTGCTCAAATACGGAGGCAGAGTAAAATAAATATAACTGAAAACCCGACAGCTTTATAACTTGAAGATCAAACATTCTGTCATTTAGACAACTGCAAATGTTCATGCAAAGAATATAAACTTAGCAAAGATTGAAGAGCTCACGAAGAGACTCAACAGATGGATCAAGTTGTGTGTGTGACAATGATGCTAAGCTGTTGAATTTTTTGTTGGAAAGTGCTTCTTTCAGACAACAAGAATCCCATACATAATCCAATTGAGAAGTCACAATTTTTCGCTCCCTCGATTCTTTACACAAACTGAATTTTGAGTGGAAGCGCACTTAACGCAAATGAATTTTATTTCATTGTTCTTTTGCTTTTGGGTCAGCTGCTTGTGAGTGAAGCTGAAAAATGACTTTGGGCTTAGCATTTAAATATATTGATTTCGCGACACAACAAAAATGTCGCCACTGTTTGTGCTCAGTGGCACTTAAGTGGCGCCACACATACCGCTGCTGCTTAAAAGGACCCAAGTTGAGTGCCTTTTGAAGCTTTTCAAGTGGCTTGTGCAAAAGAATTTTCGGTAGAAAGCAAACAAGCACAACCCATAACGACCTTTTATATATATATATATATATATATATTATAAATACATCAAATGCCACGCCCGATGCCCGCACTCTGAGCACGTTCCCCATAGCATAAACGAGACATTTTTATTTAAATTGTTTCCACATTTTCTGTCGCATATCGCTTGATGCTGCGTCTCCTTGTTTTTGTGTGTGTGTGTGTTTGTATGTGGGTGTCTGTTCCTATTTAAGTGTGTGTGAGTGTGTGTCCCGTCAACCTTTGACGTCATTTGGTGTGCAAGCAACAGCAAAATCAGCTGAACACAGCGCAGAAAGAAGCAATTGGTCATCATATTGACTACAAAATGCGCATACGACATGTTGCCAATGACAATTTCCAGCCAAGTGAATTGAAACCGCTAATTTGCATAGATACGTAGATAGAATAAAGGACTTTCGAATAATAAGCTTACGCAAATACATATTTTATTTTAAAGCAGTCAACTAGAAACATTTTTATATTACTTTATTGACGTAATAAACTAGAGTTTCCAAACGATTTGAAAGTGCTTGGATTTAATATTAAGGGTTTGTTGTTGGCAATATAATATTTATAGTAATATAATAGAAGTATAATATAATAACAATATCTTCATATCTCTTGGCGCCCCTTTAGTAAGGTAAACGTACTATTTAGAGAGAAATTATTAATACTCGACTTTTCTGTTTCATTAGTAGCCTGAAAATTGCCACCATAAAGCATATAATTTAACAGGTCAAAGGTTAAGCGCAATTAAAGTAAACAAATTGAGTGGCAAGCAAAGTAAAATCGATAGAATATAATTAAAATTAAATTACCAACTTTGTAGGAGGCATCCATAATTTATGCGAACTGACTTTGAGATGCTCTCATTTTTGTACACAACTTCATTTGAAAAAATGCTAACCCATTTTTATAAAAAGAAAGTTAAGAAATAAGCAGAGCGAAGGGTGGGCGATAAAGTTCTCTATTTGTGTGTCTCTGTGTCTGTGTGTGTGTGTGTGAGGTCGCTTAAGTGTGTGTGCGTGTCCTTGGCATGCTATTCAAAAGTACTTTTACTTGGTGTACCAAGTAATTGCCGACACCCCCGGTGCACTTCTAATGTTTCCAAGGATATGCCCAGCTAGAACTAAACTGCCAACGACTTTTGTGGGATTTCCTTTTATGAAATATGCTGTAGCTATTTTTGAATGCTTTTGGCTAGCAAAAAAAAAAAGTAAGAGTACAAACCAATTAGCAACAGAAACAGCTTTAATCGTAAGATACTTCAACAATTATAATTAAGACCAACGAAAGCTAAGCCCATCAAAAGTTCTTCTGATAACACATAGAAGACTCAAAGCTGCACAAGTTTTTCGATTTAAATGGAACTTTGTAATACATTTGAAAAATGTTTTTTGTTTTTAGTAATAAACACAGTGCAAAATGCCGCCAAATGCAAAATCGGAAACGGAGTCAGAGCCGGCGCCTGTGGCAGATGCTGAGCCTGCCGCAGACTTGGAGACGGCCAATCAGAAGATCGAGGAAACGACACATCACTCCAAGTTTCGGGAACTAGATCAGCAGGAGCACCAGGCTGCCGAGAGTCAAAGAATTGCACAAGTGGAAACAACAATAGCACCAAAAACAACAACAGAGGCCGAGGGTAAGCCACAAATCGCATTGCCGAAAGATCAGTTGGAAAAATATATTTGTATTATTGCATGTACAAGAAGAAGCTGCTACCACCTCTGTGCCGGTAATCAAAAAGATTGAGCATGCTGGCGAAGTGGTAACCGAGGCAATTGCTGAACGCACCGGCCTGCCCACATGGGGCGTTGTGGCGATTATAATACTCGTATTCCTCGTCGTCTTTGGTATCATATTTTTCTGTGTGCGCAGATTCCTTAAGAAGCGAAGAACCAAAGATGGTAAGGGTAAGAAGGGTGTCGATATGAAATCGGTACAGTTATTGGGATCCGCATACAAAGAGAAAGTAAGTATCTGCAATGCCATCAAATCTTAGTAGTTATTGGGTTCTGGTATGCCATAGGTTCAGCCTGATATGGAGGAACTAACCGAAAATGCCGAAGAGGGCGACGAAGAGGACAAACAGAGCGAACAAAAGCTGGGGCGACTCAACTTCAAGGTAAGCTTCGATCTACATAATATCCAAAGACCCAGAACTCTACTTGCAAATGGCCAACAACACGCTCTTAACTAATCCAACTAACCCAATACCAGATACAGTAACTGTCAATGCACTAATTTTTTAATAAAGGAAACACCTGTTAAGTAAACGCATTTCGAGTCAAAAGTGCGAAAAATGCTAAAAAGCGCAATTTTCAATTACTTTGCATATCTTAACTTTATCACTTGCTCACAACATTTATGGTATTGGCCAATTAAAACATAAAAGAAACTCATTTAGAGGCTATTTCGAATAAGAAATATATTTCAAATACATTTTTTTATGCGCCTATGGCCCAATGACATTAGCTGAAAGTTGAACTTTAACTTTATGATAATAACTTTTATAGAATTGTTTAATTTTACTTAGCTTTTAGGGCTTGTAAATTGAGGCCCTTAAGTTAAAAGTAAATAAGAGTTATTAGAAATTTATTTGTCAATTGTTAAAATGCAGTTTTCAGCACAAGTGTTATTGAACTTAAGACTGTTTCATAATAACATAATATTCTTAAAAGTCTATTGATAAAACTCACCTAATTTGAATTGCAGTACACAAAGTTCATAACACATTTATAGCTAAAATTCTGTGTAAATTTTCTTCTAATATTGTTTGGTTTTATTTCTCTCCTCGTTATGGGAACGAATGCCTCAATTTGTGGCTATTATTCTATAATGTGTATATTGCAGCTTGAATACGATTTCAATTCGAATAGTTTGGCAGTTACTGTTATACAGGCAGAGGAACTGCCCGCCCTGGACATGGGCGGCACCTCAGATCCCTACGTGAAAGTCTATCTGCTGCCCGACAAGAAAAAGAAGTTCGAGACAAAGGTGCATCGCAAAACGTTGAGTCCCGTCTTCAATGAAACATTCACTTTCAAGGTATTTATTTTTTTTTTTGGGTATATAAGTTGAAACAGAGAATGACCATTTTGATCTGCAGAGTTTACCCTATGCTGATGCCATGAATAAAACGCTTGTATTTGCCATCTTTGACTTTGATCGATTCTCGAAACATGACCAAATCGGCGAGGTGAAGGTGCCGCTCTGCACCATCGACTTGGCGCAGACCATTGAGGAGTGGCGTGATCTAATCAGCGTTGAGGGTGAAGGCGGACAGGTATGTAGAGATTGGCCCATGACACGATATACATATCTACTATTTTTTTTATCTGGGGGTAAATGGCCGGTTTATTCCTCGATGGTGTTTTCCACTCTTTATGTATATTTACTCAACTAAATTAAATGTGCCTCTAAGTGTCATTTATTTCATTCTGATTGACTTTAGATTATAATTTTTACTTACTCAGTATACTTATACGAATTATGACAAAAACAAGAACAATAACAACTGTTGCTTATCATTTTTTTGGGTTTCTTTGAGTTGTCCCATAAAACAAGCCACAAACTACAGAAAACAGCATACTCAAAACGCGTGAATTTTGATTACTTACGTAATGTAGACATGCTTACAAAAAGTATTCTCCTGAAAAAGTATACACCTGAAAACTTATACGAAATTGTGTGTTATGTGTGTGTATGTATGTAATTCGCGTTTCCATTACTAACGCAGATCAACTTGATGTTTGTTTTTTAAGTAATTCAATTGTCATTTGAAAAATGTGTGTCGGCTCCAGTAAAATATATTTATCCCAAAAAAATAAAAACTCACTCTGTACAACAGAAACAACTTACAAAAAAGACAACAACAAATAACCATATAACAAAGTACAAGAATATATCGTAAACAAGAAACAAACAAATAACAGACAGCAAAGTGCAAAAACTTTTGTTCAACTTTTTACACACCCAGTTCAAAATGCAAATTTAAATAATATAAAAACCAAAAAAAAAAGAAAAAAAAAACAAACTTAAAAATAATATATATTCTGTATATATACCAAATATAACAGTTTTAAAGCTCCATTAAACCCAATAACAAAACCAACAACAATTACAAAGACAACATGGAAACAAGCTCAGGCAATATTTGATCAACCTTCTTTGGCAAAGTTGATGAAAGATTGGCACAACTGAATTTGATTTCTTTGCACATTCTTCTATCTACTACTGTTTAAATTATGATTTTCTTACAAATTTTAAACAAACACAGAGTACAACAAAACTACAACTGAAATAAATACTCTTCAATTTCTCTTTCTCCAATTCCCCCCTCAACAAATTCTTTTCAATACATACAAAAATATATATATAAAAAAAAAACTCTTGTTTTCTTGAACTTTTGTAGAAGGTAAATACAATGAAAAAAATTCTTACAGTTTTTAAAAGACAATACAAAAAACACTTTTGCATTCTTAATTTGTTTAATTTTTTTTTCTTTTTCCTATATACTTGCTCTGTCTCTTTGGTCTGTCGCTCTTGTATACACTCCAACATTTCAATATATATAAATATACTACTTACATAATTATAACAAAATAACAGTTTCTATGCATCGAACTACACAAAAAAACACTGTTTACCTGCTAACCCAATCTATTGTAATATATAAAAGATAATCAATCTAACTCAATATTCAATAAGAATTTAAGAGTTTTACGCATTGTTTTTCAACTTACTCTTGTTATGTCTGCATCTTTTCTGGCATCATTAATATTGTAGTTGAATTTTTGTATTACTCTATTCAATTTTTTATACATATATACATACAAAATTTAGAACTTAATTAGCATTCCGAAATGCAAATAATCACACTGCAATATTATTTTGTGAAGAGAATTTGTGGCATAATAATATGATAAGAATAAATCAATCAGCATGGTCTCAACTATATTTGTAAATGTAAAAAAATATGCTTGGCCTAAAAATTGTAAAAAGAGTCCTTAAAGCCACTTTTTTCAAAATGTCTGTAGACATGCTGATAAGCGAAACTAAAAATGCCCAAACTTTAGACACAAATTTCCTACTTAAAACCGCACACTCCCACACTTTGCTACAAACACACATTTTCCTTTCCCCTTGCACTTTGATTGGAACTGTTTAAAGCCCAAAAACTAAACCCAACCAAACATTTTGCCTATAATTCTTAAAGTAGCCATAAACCGGTGCACTAAATTAAAACTCACATTTAAAATAAGAAGTTGAAAATACATCAAAATAATTTAATGAATGCAATTCTAAAGAAAGCAATAACACAACACACACACACACACACAAATACTTACACAAAAAGCACACAAATAAAGATGACCCTAATTTCGTCAGAGAATGTAAAATTTAAACAAAATACCAAAGGAAGTAAAAACAAAGAAAATTTCCTTTCGGTATGCCGAATATGTTATACACTTGCAGAATAAAAATATAAAGGTTTAGTTTTTATAATAACTAGAAAAGTGAAATACAATTTTAATGTATGCTTCAAGGTAATCCAGAAAACATTTTGTACGATAATTATTTGATATGTTTCCTGTTTAAAGAAAATAGATTTATCTGCAATGGTATACAAGAAAATGTATTATAAGCTTTTCATATAATTATCATTATAAGCAATTAGTTTAGCAACTGAAACATACTCGTAAATATATAAAGACATTCCAAGAATATAACAAATGCATGTTTTTGCTTACAAACTATACTCTTCCGACTATATACTCTATATACCACTAAGTATTAGTACTGAACACTTAAACCTGACTACACCCAAAACTACACACACCCTCAGACACACAGAGACACTAAAAAAAAAAACCACTTGTACACAATAAAATTTGTTAAAGCAAAACCTTTTTCTTTTTTCAAATTTGCCAACTTATTGAAATTCTAACGGAACTGCAATTGAAAAATCTTTAATATGCTCTTCATTTTTCTCTTTAATTACTTTTTAACGTATCGCTAAAACAAACCAAAAACAATCAATAAAAAATCTATACAATCGCCTCAAAATTCACCAAAATGAAACCAAACAAAAAAATCAATATCAAAAACTCTACTCTACTCGAACCAATTTGACTCATTTCGATACCGACATCTGGAACAATATTGAATTACCTGGAAACATGTAAGTATCGATACTCTCCGTTGGAGAAAATTCATAATTATCGTTATTTGCTTTGGTTGTTGTCCTCATAAATGTGTTCAAGTTATTTTCGTTGTGTTTGTGTTCCGTTATGTTTACATATAAAAATAAAAAAAAAAACCAAAAAACAAAACCTAAAAATTCATTTAAAAAAAAACAAAGATTTCAATTAAAATATGTGATTGCACAAGCGTCAATAAATTTTGTGTTTTAATAAAAAAAACTGTAATAATGCTTCTTCGTGTTTTGAGTACCAGCAAAATCTTATGTTTTTTTATCTATATCGCTGTCTCGCCCGATATTTGTATAATGCAATTATATATCTATACATATATATTTATGATTTGCAACTTGTTTGTGTGCTGTAATGTTTAAGCAGAGCTTCGATGACAGTCAGAAACAAAAATATAACAAATGATCAACAAATTTTAATTTGCTATAATTTCGTAAGTTTTGATTTGATTAACTTTTGTGTTTTTTTTTTTTTTTGATTATTTATTTGAATTGAATTTTCTATTTTGGTCAGCATAAACATGATTCACCAAACATTCGACATATTAGTCTTGAGACATTTTGAAAGCCCATGCAAAGCCAAATCTTTCAATTAAATAACTCAAATTCAAACTCAAACCAAAGTAGCGGTAAGTGACCACGCAAAAACTCTCTCTCTCTCTCTATTTCTCTGTTCCTCTCTCTCACTCTGTTTCTATATAACGCTCGCTCGCTCGCTCTCTATATAAAATAATTTATTTTAATAACCACTCAAAGAACACACTTTTATGTAGTAAATACTTAGTTTAAAACAACTCAAACAAAATCCCGGGTTAGTTTGTACAAATTGCTGGCTTTGGAGCAGGCTTTTTAAGCAATTGGCATTCGATTAGTGTATATTAGAATATGGCGAAATCGTAAATAAAAACTAAATCAAAATCGAAAATCGAAAACTGAAACTTAAACTTAAACTTGAACCCAAAGAAATGCAAGTGGTTCCAACCAACCAAGGGTTTATATATGCTCGTATTATAAAAGTATAGTCGTTAGATAATTCTATTAAATACATGTGCAACTTTTTTCAATTGTAATATATATCTAATTACTCCATTTTGCATTTCATGTACATATAAATAAATAATATCCAATACTTTCGCTCGTTCTCCTCTCTGTCTCTCTTTCTCACTCTCTCTCTATTTTTTTTGATTTCCTAACTACTAAGTAATTTTTGAGGCCACGGCCCACATAGTTATCCAAGGAATTTAGCCCAACTGTATATATTACGAATCGGCCAATCTTTGCTTTAATCTCAAAACTCTCTATTTATCTCAATTAAAATATTTATTTGATTACAAACAAAAAAGAAAAAGAAAAAAAAACAAATACAAAAGGAAGAAAAATATCCGTTTTGCTTTTTGTGCCGTTGGTTTTGAGCTGGGTTATACAACATAAGAACTCGCAAACAATTTGTCTATACACACTGTTATCTTTACCCAGTAAGTAACAGTAAGTCAATGAACAGCAAATTAAACAACTTACATCTAGTGCAAGTCAATATATATATAATTATAAAATAAATACTCGAGAAACTACAACAAAACAAACAACACGCAAACAAAAGTCAATAAGTTTGTTTTGTTTGTTTAGGTTTGGTTCTTAATCAATTTTCAGTTCTACTCACACACACACATATATTTATATATATATATATACATATTTATATATATATTTATATAACTATTAATATTTATGTATGAACACTTAATCAAATCGAAGCTCTAAGACGTGCAGTAAATGTGTTTCCATGTATCTATTTGTGGCGTTTTTGTTTTGTGTCAATATTAAATTATCAATAAAGTAAATGTAACCATTGTTAAATAATACAATAACTGTATACCCCGAAAAACGTACTTAAGTATACTACTCACTTATCACCCCGTAAGCCCAACATATTTTACGTATATACGATATATATATCTATTTAAGTTCCCATTTATTTCGTGTGTATTAAGTGAAAATTTCTTACTATATTTGTTTGTTGTCCTATTGCTTAATATTATATATATATCGTATGGTAACTCAATTGAGTTTAATTAAAAAATCAAAGTCTTACTACCAATCAGTTTCATGTCTGGTGGCATATTTCTTAAAGCTGAATTTACTAACTCTTGAGAATTTCTTTAAGAGAATATCTTTCCCTATATTCGTAATACTGTCATTTGCTCAATTTATCGAGTAACTTGTTCATTCACTAAGACTATAAATATTAATATCGAAAAGGCTTTAACTAAAGTCTTATTGTTCTTCATTCTGTGATTCCAAATATCGTTCATATATTATCAGGAGATTTCTCACTAACTGAATTTTGATTTTAAATCAATTTCATTTACTAAATAAATTCTAAATCAACGTCTGATAATAATTTTGGCCTTCAATACAATCATTTATGAATTGTAAAGGCTGTAAAGCTGAAGTCTTTCTAGACCGATTGAAACCCATCTCGATTAGTTAATATTACTAGTATATAAATCGTAAATGTATCTGTTTAGAATGTATGTGAAGTGTTCAATGTTGTAATACTTAATTATATATAAATATTTGTACTAATTCATTGAAATGTTTTCTCAAATTTTTTTTCGTAAACTAACTAACAGGAAAAGCTTGGTGACATTTGCTTCTCGCTGCGTTATGTGCCGACCGCCGGAAAACTAACGGTTGTCATTCTCGAGGCCAAGAACTTGAAGAAGATGGACGTGGGCGGATTGTCTGGTAATATGGCGTGCTACCAAAGCGTTGCCAAAATGCAAAAAAATTACTCTCGACATCGAATCGGAGTATTATTGCAGTTTTGGCAACGCTTCAGTCTCTAATTTTTATATTTGTGCATACTCGATTAACCAGATGTATTTGATTTTCGTATTGCTTCGTTTATAATTTGATTATTGAGTTGAGTAACTTTTGTGTTACTGTTAAGATCAATGGAGGAATGCAAACGCCAAGGCAACGTTTGCAGAGAGCAAAGTATTCAATTTTTATTCCCAATTACTTTTGTCAATTCGCAATTTTCGATTATTCAACTACCTTAGCGCAACTAAGCATTCGACTTGCATATTTTATAATACTACTATTCTCTCTTATGTAATATCGCGTACGCTAAAAATCCAATATGATATCATTCAATACCAATAATACATGGATATATTCTCGTCTGGCAACGTTAACATCACTAAATTGTGCACAGTTTTTTAACTTATGCCTGGCAAAATCAAAAATAAGAAAATTATAACGGCTCTTGCTCAAATTAGCGGTACATTAAAATTCGCTTGCTTCTAGCTTCACTTTTGCATGTAATCTAATTCTACTAATTACATAATTCAAACACACGCATTCAAGTTTTCCGGCTCATCCAAGTGATGAGCCAAAAATAATAGCGTTGCCGCCGAATATATCCAAAAACGAAATAAAAAAAAAATACCCCAAAGGGTATTCGAGTTCTTCTAGGCTTTTACAAACAAAAGAACATTTTCAAGTATGTTTTAAAAAAAAAGCAATTGACATTATTCCATGCTCTAATGAAATTCGATCTAAAATTCTGATGATGAGACTATTTCAACTGTAACTATTTTTTTGTATCTTTTGATTTTTATGTTGTGTGCCTTGAGTTTCAAGAGTTACTGTGTTCTAAAGTACTCGTTAACTAAATATCTAAATATATATTTGATTTAACATATTTTCAACAATTCTTTTCAACAGCAGGCAAACGAAAGCAGAAACAAACTTTTTCAGTAATTATCGATAACCGAACGGATCCTATCGATCTAATGTTGACGAGCTCTTTGTAAATCTTGCGATTTTCCATATGTTGATACCGTTTCTTTACGATGAAACCTTAAATGCTAACTTATCAGCATATAAGACTTTATTTGAAACATTTTATTTTTTACGCCATTTCCTCCAAATATGGGTTTGGCCTTGTTTTTAACCAAGTTTCAGCTTTCGTTTGTTTATATGTTTTAATCGTTGTTTTTGTTTATTGAAGTACTATTTGTTAACTATCTTATAACCAATATTAAATCTATATTTAATCAACGTTTTATGTACCGTTTTTCTTTATATATGTGTGTAACACAAGTCAAAAACTACTAAAAAAAAGAAAAGAAAACCCAAAAATCTGCTCATCAACTTCAAAGTTTTTACTTTAGTATTATAAAAAAAGTATTTTCTTTTTCTTTCTTTCAATTTTTTCTATTTTATAGATCCATATGTGAAAATTGCAATCATGCAAAATGGCAAACGTTTGAAAAAGAAGAAGACAAGTATCAAAAAATGCACCCTCAACCCTTACTATAATGAGTCGTTCTCATTTGAAGTACCATTTGAACAAATACAAGTATGCGAGAATGTATTATACTATCCTATAAAACCACTACTACTACTACTACTACTAACTACTACTACAACTACTACTACTACTACTACTACTACTATACTACCTACTGTTAACTGTAACTAAAGCTGTCCCTTCTGAACTATCAACCAAAAACAACCATGTTCTAAACAAGTTTGAGTAACGAACCCGCCTCCCAAAATTTAAAAAAAAAATCTAACACACTCTAGTCTTTTTCGTGCAATTGTTGTTATTAATATAACTATCTATATATATTAATATATATATATATATATAAATATATACATACATTTTGTATATTACATGTGTTGAATACTCGTATTCTTACTCTACTATAAAAAAAAAACACTACAAACACAAAACAAGCAAACGGATAGCCGAAAAAAAACTTTCGTATTGCCCGCATACCTCCAAAACTCCTCCAAAACAACTCAATTAATCAATTAATTTAATTGTTATATGTGTGCTCCTTAAACAAACATATCCGAATCGTACTCAATGTTCAATGTTGTATTTTAACTTAATAATTTAAAATCAAAAAAAAAAAATGTTGCTTTACTTTGTTTACTTTTACTTTTACTTTGCTCAACGACTGCCACGCCCACATGCCAGCTGTAAATAATAAAAAAATATGCTGAGCGCAGTGCGTTGTTGCCAAAGAAAGTCAAAATCCTGATTTGCTTTTACTTTGTGTAGATGATTGAAAAACTTTTGTGATAAAATTAAAAAATACAATACAATTTTTTTTTTAGTTTGTGCTTAGCTCAGCTGATTTGGTTTTAAAAATATTTTTGTATGTTTGATGCTGATTTTGACACAGACAACATGACAACTATTGTAGGTTAGGTCTGTTCCTATTCGGTGTAACAACTACAGACGCTCCAAGAAAACAAAATTGAGACACTCAAAAAAAAAAAAAAATTACCAAAAAAAAACACCTACACAGTCTACTTGTAGTTAATATAAGAGAGGCAGCAGTAGTGCCGCTGTCTCTCCTCAATACACTCGCAATGCAGTGCACGAGTCGAAGATTATAGAGAGCTGAAAAACGATGAATTGATGAAAACAAAATACACACTCACTCTTAACTACAAAACTACAAAACTTTAAAAACTACCTACTACTCTTTCCATAATACAAACTATCGCAAACTATCGTCAGCGGCGTCAATAATGCACCACAATATGGGTACATTATTTTGACACTGTCTTCTGATTTGAATATCGAATAAACCAATCGCACCACTAAACCACCAAAACTACAGTACTACAATACAAGCAATACAGTACAAGTTTCAAAATAATATAATAAAAAAAAAAAGAACACAAGCCAAGTCACCACAGAGAAGTATAGCGTATCAACATGAATACTTATGACAACATACATATAGTACATCAAAAAAAAAAATCAACAAAATACCATTACAAAAGAACTCTGGTTACGTGCGCTAGTCCGAGACCTGCCCCCCCGAAAATGGAAAAAACATGTAGTATCTGACAAAAAAAAAAAAACAAAAAAAGAAAAGAAAAAAATATGAACGACAAATGGGATTGAATATTATACATTTTCGTTTACACGTATTTAATGAACATTTTTCTTTTTGCTTCAGCTTAAATGTTGACAAAAACCAAAGCATTATATATAACTATATATAAAAATTATAAAAAGTAATTTGTTCATTAGCCCCAAGTTAAGAGAAGAGATATATATTTGTACATTTCTATATTAGCTCATTGCGCATACCACCACCAAGCAAGCAAAATAACAACTAAAAACACTCACTAAGAGAAAATCATACGCTTATTATCACTTCAGCAATCTAACTAAACTTTTTATTTTACGTATCATTATACAATTTATTTTTGATTTAAAGCTTAGACAAATGCATGCAATGCTTGTTAAAATAAAAAATAAACACCCCATCCAAAACATGGACACATCTTAATTCCATCCACTTTAGAATTGTATTTAATGGCGCTTTTTGTAATGCTTGAAAATATGACGCCCACCTTTAGATAAATTCCTACAAGCTTGTATTTAACTTTGATGGGATTCTCTAAAAGTTAATTCTCCACTTTCGACAGCAATTCAAAAAACAATCAAATCTGTTGAAGGTATATAGGCATACCGCTTTCCCAGGCAAAAACTCTTCTAAACTCAAATGCACCTTGTTCTAAAAGAGCACTCAAAACCAAAAAAAAAAACAACAATATAATAACAAATAAAAATAGTAGTTCAGCATTTAGCAACCACAATGCCTATGTTATATGCTTTCCAATACAGAATTTGTAGTGTCTGCCTGTAACCAGTAACTTTCCTCCCCGTAATAACCCACAATCAAAACACGTGTATCTCAAATAATATTGAAATATTTAAAAAAAATTTCTTCTACTCAAATGTTCTATGCTCAACGCATAGCAGCAGTCCCTAATATAAATACAGATCGGCCGTTAAGATAATTAATGATATAACCAAGCACTAATTAATGCAATATATTGAATTTTTTTTGCAATTGCAACCAATTTGGGAAATGTATAGAAAATCTGTCTCGTTGTTACCGTTGTGGATTACGATCGTATTGGCACCTCTGAGCCTATTGGACGCTGTATACTCGGCTGCATGGGAACTGGCACTGAGCTGCGCCATTGGTCAGACATGTTGGCCTCGCCACGTCGACCCATAGCACAATGGCATACTCTGAAGGATCCCGAGGAAACTGACGAAATACTTAAGAATATGAAGTAAACGCTAAATGGCTGACAAATGCAGGTGAGTTCCAGCTAATTATCCCATTATCATTCGATTATTAATATGATTTCCACTTTAGAATTATAGCAACCATCAGCGTATATATATGAAACAAGGAAACCAAAGAGAACTCAAGCGAACCGTCAACATTATAATCGTATGCATTATCAGCAATTCTATTGATCTACAACAACCTCAACAACCTACAACAACAACAATCAAATCAAATATCGTAGTTATTGAAAATTGTTCATTCCGTGAAGTTAATCAACGATAAAATGGTGAAGAAAACCCAATGAGAAAAATATCCTTTCAAATGAGATCTAGAAATTTTAGTTATGTTCACTTTGGTTGATCCATCACACATTTTAATACTTAACAACTTTTCGGATTAAAAAAAATTGTTTTAAATAAATGCAGACTTATATTCGTTTACAAGTCTAAGACTACAAATATTATTGTCACCAATTTAAAAAAACGAGAAACTAAAGTTTATTGAACAAAAATAAAAATCTACGAGTATGTTAAAAAAAAATTTATTCAAAAAGTCTATATACTCAATACATATATGCATACATTTATTTAACGCTAAAAAAAAAGTTATATCATCATTTAAAAAAGTTAAGTTCTATTCATTTGTAATAAGTCGAGTATACAAAAAAAAAAAACGAAATTTATTAACCGTTTTCATTTTGATTAATAGAAAAAAAAGAAAACTGTTGAAAGTTTATTATTAAATCAATGAAAAATATTAGAGATAATGAAAACTAATAACAACAAAGATGAACATAAATTGTTATGAAAATTATTTATTATATTTAATTATTGAACATTATGTATTACTGTAACTGTGTAAGTACATAGACATCAACATATATGAGAGTACATGACAGACATATGAAAGAAAGCAAAACCACAACCAATGATGAGAAAAATTAAAAACCAAATCCATGAATAAATATATTATATAACGAGTAAATATATATACATCTATATATATATATATATATATATTAACAAAATATGTATAACCGTTGCATTGACTAATGTTATGTATACACAACGCTGTGGTTTGGTCAATCGGCGAAACAAGCTAACAGAATCAGATGTTTAAGTAGAACAAACACAAAGAAGAACATTAAAAAAAAAAACATAAAAGCAAATAACAAAAGTTTAACTTTAAAGCGTGATTTCAATGGAATATATCATCTGTTTAAACCTTAAATTACTATTAACCTATATCGAACATTCCACATTATAGGCTTGTATTATTGTTTATGATTTATCTATCACAATAATACTTAACATTACTTTTTAGTTTATAAAATTATATTTAGTTAACTGATTTTCTCTGACTTTCTATCTGATCTATGTCGAACTTCTAAGGTTTCTAAAAACTCTTATCTTTTTTGTATTCGTTAGTCATATTTAATGATTTGGAAAAGCATATTAGGTCATAATGAAAATATACATAAATACTAACTAAATGATTACGATTATGGCAAAAATAAAACAATAAAAAAGAAAAAAAAAACAATGTTAAAACAAGAAATATTAAGAACAATAATAGTTATTACTATTTACATTATATTCAAGTATATATAAACATATATATACATGACCTCTAAACAATATACATTTATATATACATATATATAAATATATATATATATATACATATATACTTCTACGACGTGGTGCGGACTATGCACAAACCTACTAAATTGGTATTTTCAATGAACTAGCAAAAAGAACAAAAAAAATATATATTAAAACGGCAGTCTTTAAAATGCTTAATTGAAAGCATTATAAAATGAGAGCTGACCGTAATAATTATTGATTCTTTTCATATTGCAAGTAAAATTAACTATTAAATTAGATGTTTTTGTCCTGTAAAAAATATATTTAAAAATGGATAACAAAAAATTATAATAATTATATGTAATAATGATAATGCGTAGCCAGGGACCTAAAAAGTCCCTCACACAATTTGTAGTTATGTTCACCAAGGCTACAACTAATATAATATAGAAAAAAAAACACACACACACAAATTGCAAACTGAATATACTAACAACCGAATATTTATGTAATATAATTCAACTAAATTATGAAAAAAAAACAGGCAAACAAATTCTTTAATAAATTACGAGTATTGTTCAATAACAAAAAAAAAAAAATTAAGTACTTTGCTTTTCCAAATAATTACTGTAAATTATCAAAACTAAACAATGACACAAACCACAAAAACAACAGCAACAACCACAAGAATAAACTATATATACATAAAATACTTGCATATTAAACAAATTATATGGAATTATATAAAATGATGTTGATTATTGATTTAAACTGATGAATGAATAAAAGTAAATTATATATATATATATATATATATATATGTATATGTATATACATATATATGCATATATATATATATATATATTTATATATATATGCATTAACATATATAAATATTAACAAAAGAAAAAAATTAATTGATTTGCGTTTTTCTTCAGTTTGGTATATTAATTGTGACACAAATTGCGCTGACAAAAAAATTTTAAAGAACATAGCAATTACCCCAACTAAATGTACATACAGAAACAGTAAACACACACACACACACATACACACAGAAAGCCCCCCATGAACTGACCAAAGCAAAAGTCGAACACTTCAATATGTATTATATCTATACATGGATGTACAATATGATTATCATTAGGCATACGTAGCGTATGTGGTATCTGTATTATTTGTAAACATTTTAAATGCGAGCAGCAGTCAAAGCGCAAAGCAGAAGCCATCACAAAAGCACAAATCAGTAGTTAAAAAACGAAAAAACGAAAGTATTAATAATAATAGTTAAAAACGAGTAATAATAAAAAAATACAAATAGAAATTACCAAATCTAAAACAAAACGGTAGATGTCCATGTATTTTTATTTTTAGATATTTGTGTATGTAATTTGTATTTGATAAATCAGGCATAAATGCATTTAGCAACACCTTACGAAAACGATATAAAAACAAACTAAAAAACGATACTATATAGAGCGCACCTGAGATCGCACAGTTGGACAGTTGGATCTGGCAGAGAGTATTGCACTTATATATATATATACATATATGTATGTCCGTGTATGAGTGTGTTGGGCAAAAGAAAAATGTAATAATGACAAATACAACAGCAAGAATTATATATGTAAACAAATAGGTAAACCAAAATATAGGGCAATGTTTGATGTTGAAATATGAGTTAAAAAGGCCACATAGCGTGAGCATTATATGCAAGTACATACACATAAACATAAGGAATATGCATTACATACATACATACATATTTACATAACTACATATACATACAAATGCAACAAATGCAAAATCATTTTATATACCAAATAACGGAAAATAACAGTAAAACAAAGATTTACATACATACGTACATAATCACAACAGCACCGCATAGTATGAAGTTTAGCCATACGATATATATATATATATTTATAAATAAGCCTGCATAGGTCGCTGTTCAATGCGTCACTCCCACTCTCCCTTCGAGTGTGGTCCGTTATCAGCATTAGTTTAGACACTCCAACTATTTACCATTATTTCATTGATGTATGTAGCATGACACATGACGACACACATTCTCACCACACTCTCTCCAAACGAGACTCACCACATCATTAAGCTCTTTCCGGAGTTTTGTTGTTTATAATAAACTGTTTATAGCTGTTTTTGAATTTTAAATTAATTATATTTACTATACAAAAATACAAAAAAAAATCAACAAGCAAAAAAAAACAAACAAAACGTATATATTAGTATACATAATACAAACGAGTATATGTTTTAAAAAGTTCTTACTTGCAAAATGAATAAACTGGCAAACGAAAATGATTATATGTTAATAAATAAACCGCATTATTCATTATATATATATATACATATATATATATATATATAATTGTGGCAACTATATTTGCAAATAATAAGTACATACTTTTATTTCAAACAAAAAAAAACAACAAATAAAGCGCAAAGAATTTAAAAACGACAACAGATGTATGCGAATTTCCAGTCGCAATCCTTCAACATTGGCGTCTGTAGATAAATTAAACCACACGATAAACACACTGATGTGAACACTCAAATAAAACGACATGACATTGAAAACGTTTATAAAGAATAAACAAATGTTTGAAACTATTACAACTATTTTTTATTTCGTTTTATTTCCCGAATAATATTTGCCAGCCAATTTTCAGTTATTAATTACCTGAGCTGTGCAACGCCAAGTTTAACCAAATCGCTTACAGTAAAGTTGAAACAATTGATTGATCATGCTATCGAAACTACCCATTATCGATAAATTGAAAACTGTCAAGGCAACTTCACCTTTTGGATTATGATAAAAACAGCATACATTCGACTGCTTACGGTTCTCAGATATATTTGATATAGCATACAATTTTATTTCAAACAAAAATGGAGCCAAAAACAATTAAAAACGTTTCCACAATTCGCATTTTGGTGCTCGGCGATGCAGGTGCGTTTCCCTCGATATTAATTCAAAGTAAAAAAACCCCCGTTTTCCGCTCTTTGTTTTATTTCTTGTGCAGGCGTTGGTAAGTCAAGGCTTACGGATCTGCTTGCGCATAGCGTGGACACGCCCACACCACCGATGAGGAGCGTTGAAGACGCTTCGTGGAGTGTACAGGTGCGTCTGCACGAGTATCCCAACAATAAGAGATTGCCCCCGACACCAGAATGGACATCGTCCTCGTCGCCCGGCTCCTCGCGGAACAGCTCGGAGCGCTTGGCCTCCTACGAACTGTTCCCACGTGGGAAGTGGGTCGGGAGCGAGATGATTCCATATTTTGTGGAATTTTACGATTCAAAAAGTACGCTGCGAAGGAGATGTAATACATATAGGGATCGCCTATATGGCAACATCGACGGCATTATATTAGTGTATGATCTGCTAGATATGAGCACACAGGACAAATTGCACGATTTACTGTATCGGCCATTGGGTCTGATCAGTCAACATCGCCACCATCGAAAGCAATCTTTTTTGAAAGGACATCACGTTCCTATCCTGGTGGTAGGCACCAAATTGGATATGTTACAGACGCGTCGACTGTGCCACTCGGGGGGCATTGCCGACCAGCTAGGCGCCGATGAGATCTTGCTGAACTGCATGGACACCGAAAGCTTGGCGGAGAAAACACGCAATGCGCGAAAACTGCGTCATTTTCTTAACAATGCCATCGATTTTAAGCAATATTTTCCAGGAACATCCTAATATTTTATTTTGTATATTTTTTTACACTTTACTTTAATTTGGGTAAAGTGTTATTTACTTTTATATTATATAAATATATTAGCCAGGTGGCCACTGCATCTGTCGACCGCCGAGAAAGTGCAAATGCAAATGGTAAACGGACTGGGCACCATGCTGCCCATTATTGATCACCACACGATAGCCCTTTTCCAGGCCCACTTCCTTGGCCACCTTGCGACCCACCAACATCAAATGACCCAAAAGCTCGGCGTCTCCGTCCTCGGCCAGCGAAAGCTGCGCAATTGGCTTACGTGGTATAACCAGAAAATGAGTTGGTGCCTGTGGCGCAACATCATTAAATGCCACACACTAAAAATTAAAAGATAATCCAATGATATATATATATATAACTATATAATAGAGCAAAATGCCCTTTGTACCAACTTTGTCGTCTTCGTAGATAAATTTGCATGGAATCTCCTTGCGCAAAATCTTTGCAAAAATAGTATCTTCAGAAGCCGCGGCGCTCTGCGCCTTATCCACCTCGCTTGCCATTCTTACGCAGGTAGTTGCTAAGCTGCGATAACTTGAAAATGCAAGAAATACGCAGTTAAATATGGTATATAAGGCAATTGGAAAATTTTATGCACACTTACCGAAATGCACTTGATAAATTCCGGCCGGCAGACACGAACATTGATACGAGTGCTGCCAACTGACTTTAATTAACAAGGAAAAATTAACAAACTATCGCTTGAATGCGATATAAATGTCGATAGTATTAAATTAACTTTCATTTGCTTTACATAAATAAACTTAGTAGCGAAAAATATAAATAACTTCATATATTATTTATTTATTATTTAATGGCTTAAGAGCACATATAATAAGAAAATTCGACATTACTATATTTTGAGCTTGGCTGTTGCTGTCTGTAGGGTGACCATATAAAACACTGCAAAAATTATCGATAACAAAAAAGTGCTAGGTGCAATCTAGATTTTATAAGCGGTCACACCTCGTCAACCATCGGCATTGGTCATCTGAGCTGCGAGTGGTATAAAACAAAATACAGATTTAGTTTAAATTTTGCATTTAACTGTAAAAAAATAACCTTGATTACTGGTGATGTCAGAGCTGCGCTCCAAAGTTATCACACTCTATAAGCACGTAAGTAAATTCTCAGTTGCATTTGACCACGTGCAAATGCGCTGCAGCCGAAAGATTGGGAAGGGGGACAAGTGAATTGTAAATCTAATGTTGCGTAAATTCTCCCATTGCAGTTACAATTTCTGGGCCGCGACTATCCCGGCCTGAATGGGCCGCAAAAGTTTCGGAAACAAATCCACGATGCGTTCATAAAGAACAAAGATGAGCAGGATCCTAAAAAAATCGTCGCCCTCCTGGCGCAGGGACGATACTTGGCTAAGGAGGTGGAAGCTTTGTACTCGCTCAAAAAGTATCGAAGCGTGAAGCAGCGATACAGTTACAACGATTAAAACGGAAATAAAATTGAAGGACTGAATCAGAAAGAGAATATGATAGATACATTCAAAGCTTTTGTTTTATTTTATATACTGGTCGAAAAATAAAACCAAAACAAAAAAGCCAAATGTATACACACAGACACCCACAGCAAAAAACACACAATAACAATTTTGTTCAATTCGAATGTCTTGTCAATGCTTAACTTTAAGTTATTGTTGAATAAAGAGTCAACAGTCATTGATTAACCATGCCAAAAATAACCGACTTTTTTTGCTTCTTTAAATTGTCTTTTGACCTTGGAATGCTTTGCGGGGGCTTGACATGTGCCGTTATTT
Source organism: Drosophila fungiperda (assembly GCA_035042345.1). NCBI lineage: Eukaryota > Metazoa > Arthropoda > Insecta > Diptera > Drosophilidae > Drosophila > Drosophila fungiperda. Next base: position 485,624 of record JAWNLM010000293.1, on the reverse strand, counting down.
TTGTTGTTGCATATGAAGAGATATCACAGCCGATAATAAATGTTGAATACGTTTGCCAATTATTGCTACGGGTGATGGTCGAGCAAAATGCGTTTACCGACGGCGCCTGATCTATCTCTGTTTTTCACAAAATTGCGTATTTAAATTCAGTTGAACGTTGATCATCTGTCCACTCACATGCACACATACGCGCGTATATATGCAAGTGCTTGCTGCCTGATTTGCTTTGTATTGGTGATAAACAATTCAGACGCCGTTGACAGCGAATAGATTTTTCTTATACCCTTTTCGCAATTATGCGCACTTTGTCATTGTGTTTGCAACATGAAGAAATTCCAATAGTCAAGTCATTAATCAATAAACTAGAGGTTTTAGTGAGATAGGTAATAAATGACAGCAAGTGTATTTCAGTTTAGTTGTGTTAAAAATCTAAAGCTAAAGTTTCTGTAATCGTATCTTCTGTCAATGATCGTAGAATATAAATAAACTATGTGTAACGTCATTTATGTACGTAAGCCGAAGCCGGGTCCGATAAGAAGAAGGGTTCATTGATGCCAAGTAAAAAAATACGAGTTATATTATTGCGTTTGCATTCAAACAAGCGAAAATATCGCATCGCAAGGTGTCATCGACTGCGACACAAAACGTACACAAATACTTGCAAACTGTTATTTTGGATTAAAATCACAACAGTCCGTAAAACGAATAAATACATATGTCTATTACGTTTAAGAAATGGAAAATTGAAAAATAAAAAACGAAATTTTATATGTTTTAAATAATAATGTTTACTTTTTAAATTTGTAGAATTTTTTATAAGCAGAAAAGGAAAGCTGTGCACATTTGTAAGCAGTATGATATTTATTTGAGATATTCTTAATTAATTATTTAGAATTAATTAACCTGTATTGCTTATAATAGATAATGAATAACAAAACTTGCCGCTAGGTGGCAGTCAAGTCAATAAAATCAAACGAACGAAAAATGTATAATATAATAATAATAATATTTTATGAACCCTAACCCTATCCTACTTTATTGGAGCTCAAAAAAGGTATTCTGTGCGAGCCGCTGTGATTCCGGGATTTTACGTACAGCTTGGCAAATAGTTCATACACTTTCATATATATATATATATATAAATTATTTACTCTCGTACCACACACAATAAAATTTTAACGGGATAATGGGATAAAAAGAAACTTAGGGACATGTTGGATTATATGGTGCCTGGGGAAGACGAATATCATAAACCAACTCCCTTAAGAATAGGATCATTTTACAATGTAAGTTAAGTATGTAGATATATTGTGAACAAAAAATAATAAAAATAAATTAAAAAGAAACTAATATTCGCATAGCGGTGAATTAATGCATAATATTAACTAAAGACGACTACAATTAAACTTAGTTTAAAATCACAAAGTTTTCCAGTGGAAAGCGTCATGGTCACAGTGTAAATAATTTGAAAGTTCTGATCATTTACATATTATAAGATTGAATGTGTAATTAGCCGAATTCAAAACCTAAAACATCATCCATGCCATAGTCAAATAGGCGAAAGTCCTCCTCGTAGATCTCATACAGACGCCGTATGGCGCCAATGGGCAGCGGATCAAAGTAATTACGCAGATTGGCACGCGTGCTTGACGGCTTGTGGCCCGTGGGGAATGTCAAGTTTTTGGCACCCGCCCGATACAACGCCAATGCGGTGTCATCCAGTAGAGTGTCGTATTTGCCTGCAAGGGATTACATATTAGAGTCTCAATGGGAATGGAAAGAAACCGCAGTCATGTGGACTTACCCACAACGTTGTACTTCATGACACAGGGATTGCACAGCTTGGCTATGACCTCCCAGTGCTCATTGTAGTCCGTGCGATTGGTGCGACTCAGCTCCGGCGTCAGCAGATACTGCACAAACTCGCCGAACTGTACATCGTTGCCGTGGTCGAGGGATTCGTTGCTGGCGCCCGGACGCAGTTCTCGCACAATCTGCCGGCCCACACGCGACTGAAAGTATAGCGCACTCGGCGTACCACCCTCCAGCTTGTTGCGATACGCGGAGAGCAGTCGCTCGAATGGATGCCGCACCAGTATGAAGCGTGTGTAATCCTCGCCAAGCACCTCGGCGCGCTCCTCCTCACTGAGATCGTACAACTTGCTGAACATGCCCACCGAGTGCGCCAGCGATCCAGGTATCTGTAGCGGATCCGTGCCATTCTCCCACTTGCCCGTTAACAGCATCAGCACCCGTTTCCAGTTCGTGCACGCCACCTACATGGGAAAATATAAAATCATTTGTATTCTAAACGAAATTCCATTTAAACTAAATAAACAATGATTGTGAATTGAATTGTAATGAGGCCATAAAATGTGTTTTGAGGTTTTCTTTTCAAATATGTTTACCCCTGAAAAAGTAGAAGACGACAGACTAAATACTGACTGGCTGTGATTCACAATTTTGGTTTCTATTCGATTGCGACTCGACGAAAATCTAATTAATGATAAACATACTTCCAGGGATTTCAAATTCTGACACAAGTGGGGTCTTGACTATTATCAATTTTTGAGTGTAAATTGTGACTAAAACCAAAAGGTTTATTTTTTAGTTGAAAGTAAGCATTGAGTCAACAGTTGTTAGTAAGAATTCTGAGCTGGAAACTATTCAACGTAGTCAATAGAAAAAATACCAGTTTTATTTAATTTGTGTGGCTTTTGTCATATGAGTACATGCAATTTGTCACATACTTCAGTTAAGATACGTAAATATTTAAAAAGGAAAACGACCTGGCAAAACGAGCGTTGTTTAACTTACAGAAAATAAATAATCAAAATATGATAAATGGTTAGAGAAAGTAATGCTATAATTTAACAATTATATAAAGTAAATTTGCTACTGAGCGTCCTTGTTGAATGAGATACTTTGCTTTAAATGCAATTCACTTAATTGCTAATTTTAATTACATTAACTTAAGATTTACAATTATAATGCAGGCAACAACAAAAATCGCAGCAAATCGACTAAGTATATATGGGCAATTCGCTTAGGCAGCCAGGCCGACAATGTCGAGTGTAATTAAACGCTACAAAAACATTTCAAATCACAAAAATAAACAATTTCTCAAACACAGGAAAAACTCGGTGTATGCCAAGTGGCAGTTGCGCACAGTGGTACCAAAATCAGTCAATCAGTCAGCCGAAGAATACGCGTTGTCAACTTGTCAGATGAAAGTGAAACTTTTTACATTTTTTTCCACTTTGCATCACACTGTAAACATTATGTTTTATAGTGATCATTACGCTTATCAATTGACCTTGTTGCACTGTGCACGCCGGCAAGTAAATCATGGCAAAGGTTCAGGCTCAACGTTATTCGCACTCACTGCGTACACACATATAATTAAACATTATTTTAAATACGTAAGCGAGATCATAAAATACAAAGTTTAACAATTTCTTTCGGCTATAAAACTCACATTAAGCTCAACACTCGTTCGTCGTATAAAAAAACATAGTGAAAAGTGTACGGCGTGGTAAGCCACACAATTACGACTTCATGGAAGAAGGCTAGCCAACAAATATATAAATGTATATGTGTATCTCTAAGCTGAACCTATTCCACTCTTTACGCTCTGCTCACTTCTATCGAAACTAAGTTTGACACCTCCGGTCGCCGCCTGCTGATAACAGCTGATAAGCGGAACGTACACAAACGCATCATATTTCCAGATACGCCCATTTAGCCCGGCAAACGAATCGATCGGCAATTATTAATGATATTGAAGTATGAGGTATTCTTTAAAAAATTCCCTGTTGATAACTAATCGGGGCATTCGGCAATTAGCTGATTTGGAAGCGATCTAAAAAAACATATTTTTTTTTCTGTAATCTAGGGTATTTAATTAAAAAAAAGTGTAAGCAATTTTGCTTTCCACATGAAAAATTAATATGAAAAGTAAAAAATTAAATTACATTTTTAAAATGAAAACCCAATTAAATAAAATAAAATTGTTCAAAATGTATGTATGAAGTTTCAAAGAAATATTTTAGTTTTGGAAATTTAATTAGAAGAAACCTAAATTATATGTTACTTTCTGGGTTTTTTTTAAAGGTTTAATTGTTGATTTCCCCTAGTCAAACAAAGTTTTCAAAATATGATCAACCAAAACAAAAACAAACAACTATAATAAAAAACATTGATTAAAGTAAAAACTAATCTGTAAATTTGAGGCGTCACTGGCAAGGGGAATTCGAAATTGACAGGGCCAATTGATATTATTAATCAACTTAAGTCAACCGCAATTCGAGTCAGAAAACACAAGTGAGTCGTTAGCTCATTATGTTGAGCGATGGTTCAAAGTGCGACGGACACATAGAACAGTTGGCCATTTATATATATAATTATAACGCACGTTCAACAGTTGAGTTTTTAAGGTGTGCACTAATTAATCTAATCAAATGCTAAGTATAATTTTGTGCGAAATAAGTTTGGGTAGCTTTGATAGCAGCGGCGTATCGGCGAAATGCACAATTGAAGTGCTCTGGGTTTTTTTTAAAATTTGTTTTAAATAAGCTGCTAAGTTATAATTGTGATTCTTATCGAAAAAAGACCCAATTTGCATGAGACACACAAACTTAGATAACCCCCCAAATGGGAGTCAATTAATTGACACAAATTTTGATAAGTGTATTTAGGTATTTATTAATCTTAGCTTATTGCGCTTCTCACAACTCACTCGACAGCTCAACAACAAGCCACAACAACCTGAAAATAATAACATTTAATTGTTAGACGCTGTACTAAAACTACTTAAGTTTGCATATTTAAACTGAGGGTGTACTTAACAAGACAGTAGAGCCAAAGACTAGATTATAATTATATTTTTAGATTTATGTATAATCAAATCCATTCAAGCCATTAGAGATTGAGCAAGTTACAAAGTGGAAATTTTTAACAGACACATTTGCGACACAAACAGTGAAACTCTTTGTCGATATTATACTATACAGGGTATATAAATGAATATTACTATAGCAAGTCAGTATAATTGATAATTGCTTGCAGTAAATAGGGGTTTATTGAAGGGTATGCAGTCGCTATATAATTACTGACCGTTATAACAGACATTAGTGTGAATTGCAAGCAATCTGACCATTGATAAAACCAGCAAATCAGTGTTGCAAGCTTCAAGATTAGCAATCAGCTTGTACTAAATTGATCAGTTGTCTTGTCAAACTCGTCTGGTGAAAGTGTTTCGAGTAAACAACAATTCAATTGGTCAATAATCATGCCACATGTGGCAAGAATAGACAATAGACAGCAAACTGCGTCGTTAGGGGGCCGGTCCGAGTTGATAGGAGGAGAGCATTAAATGTCAGCAGGCCAGTAAAAGAGAAAACTTGGAGCAACCAAATAAAACTAGTTTTTTTTCTGATTTTGTTTATGCTTCTGCTTTTTTATGTACAGATGAGAGGCAGTTGACTAAGGGTCAGTTGAAATACGTCAGACGCTCAACAGCCGGAAGGGAGCTATAGCCACACATGGCGAACACAAGTCAGAATAGAATATCAAAACAAAATACTGAATGTTGAAAAAGCTGACGCGTTAAAAAAATCTCGTATTGTCAATAAAGCAATTTTTGAAGGGGTACCTTGGGCACATAGCAATAGAGCAGCTTGTGCTCCTTGTCGACAATCATGTGATCCATTTGCAGTTCTGTTAGATCCTCGACAGTTTCCATGTTGGCGCCCAAAAGATCACATTGTCGCTGCATAAATTCCTGGCGCTGCATGTTGATTGTTTGAGTGAGTTGCAGGCTATGTTGCGTGATCTTCACATTGTTATTGTTGCCATCCTCAAAGGCAGCAGCGGCCAAGAGACGCAACAAGGCGCAGAGCAGCAACATGCCAAATAGTTGCACATTATGAATCATTTCCATGCAGGCTACTGTTCATTTGATGATTTGAAAACTTTTGCTGCTTTAGTTTTAGCTCTGTCGCCGGCGACCAAAATATTTGACGCGATGCACAAACTTAAGAATGGTGCCGTTCTCAATACCCAGCGCCGTTAGAGTTGCGCGTCCGTTGATAGCGTGGTCATCGATCGGCTGATTTGTATCCACGTTGAACAATGCAAAACAGCGCCATAGAAACCGCCAAGAGACAAGCGTGCGATGTTCGTGCCCGTTTCGCAGTGCAGAGTTAACTAACTCGCCACTGGAGCACACCATCGCTGCTCCATCTCCAGATAGACCCGCCACAACCAGTTGTCGTTCGTCTTCGTCAGCTCGGCCAGCGGTGTCTTCGTGCGCCGCACGACGTTGCTTGCGCTGCCTTCGTTTCTGCTGAGCGATCGAAATTGAGGCGATCGTTTTTTTCAGTTGGGCAATCGTCGGAGAGCGCTGATGGAGCTGAAATTTGATGAGAGTGCAGAGTGTAGAGTATGATAAATGTATAAAGAACAAGTGTTTTTCTTCTTTTGCATATTAGTTTTATGCAAGTAACGCATCGAGATATATATAAAAAAAAGAATTTAGCATTTTTAGCATAAATAAGGACCACTTGACCATGAAATCTGTTGAAGCATCTGGTAATTTTAAATAATGAGCTACAACTTCTAAGAATTAAATCCAACTCAGCAATTTAAAATTGCGTCTGGAAGCGGTTTTAGTGTTGTTTACTTTAAACTAAAATTATTATATTATATTATTGTTTTTTTGTTTTATTATTTCCAATATAATAGGAAAATTATATACTTTCCTATTGATTTTCATATTCCTATCTTGACCAACCAATTCCCATTGGAATTAGATTAAAAAAAATGTATCTATCTAAATATAAATTAGAATTTAAATTGAATAAGATAAATATTTCATTTATACTGTCAACGCTCTTAAATAACTCGATATTGATATCAAACTATATGATTCAATATCAAGCTATTGTAATTAAACAATTAAAAAACGAAGGATATTCAATTTTACTTGAGCGTGACGTCATTGGGGCTACCTTTTTTGCATTGCCATAAATTAAGTGTTTACATTGACAGCGGAAATTTCACCGTCAAATTAATCGAACTGATAGATTGATACGCACACACGCGCAGACATGGAATACATTGATTGGATCAAGTGCAAACAGCTGCGCACGCAGACTGAATGTTTGGGTTCAGTCAATTGAATACTACTCACCACAATTTTGAGTGTGCTGAGCCCGTCGCGCTGCACGTAGATGGTGGTGGAATGTCCCTCCGCTAGGGCAATCTGTAAATATGAAATATTTGTGTGTGTATGTATTGAGAAAGCGCATTATCCAGATCACAGTAACAATTAGCAGTAACACAGCCATAAAATCTGTCATAACAGTTGTCAATTAGCAGCTTCTACCTCAGTGGGTCAGTCAAACAAGCGTTGTGACGAAAGCAACGAAAGCATATAGTTCAATGATCTCTGACGTCACATCCATACCAAATGGAGTCTTTCGTGTCATGTTGCCATGCCTACCTCACCCAACAGCTCAGCCGGCGTAGCATCATAGGGTAAATCTGCCAACTCCTCGCAATCTTCCAGAATCTGTTGCAGTTCATGCGAGGTTGCAGATAGCATTGCATTGTGCTCGGCACGCTCAAAGTCGTTCTGTTTGTGCCGTGATCTTGTTTTTGGCCGTACAGCGCTTTTTGCCTGCTGCATTCCCGCTGCATTGCGCGCTTCTCTGATTTCTTTGCGACGCAAGTTGATTGGCAAACTTTTCAGTTGTTTATTGTTTGGTTGCATTTTGTTCGCTTAAATCTTATAAAAACCAATCGAAAGTTGCAATGGGATTTGACAGTTGTCCTATGTAGATGAAGTAATTAATTTAGTTGACGAAAACTTTGAAAATGGTAATATTGGCAAAGCAATTACAATTTACTTACAATTAACAATCTGCAATAGCGTCTAGACATTCACAGGTTGCGTGCGCAAGCAGCTGTTTTCCAATCAGTGTGACCAATAAATGGAACAAGTTCTTCACCGCTCATTTATTTCGTTCGCTCGTGCTCAATTGTGCGTTTTGCTCTACGCAGATATGCGTTTCAAATTTGAATTTGAATTAATTTGCCGCAAAAATATTTAATTTTCGAATGTGAAAATTATAAAATTCTACTTACCTGCAATCGAAGTAAGCATTTTTTTACATAAAAATATTTGAAACATGTGCTTCATATGCTTTACTTTGTATATGATTTTGATTTGACAGAGTAAAATACTGCATAACTTTAGAAAAAAATCCAAAAAAATTCCAAATTCTGCGATCATGTCGAAGGGAACAGGACCTCTCTCTAGGCTGTACAATGTCGTAATCAATTCCGTTGACAATGTAGTACCACAAGCTGTACGTCCAATTTGGGAATCACCGGCAGGTGCGTGAATTTAATTAAATATGTTAAACATTTTAAATGGAACATATTCATTGCATTTTAGGTCCGAAAACAGTTTTCTTTTGGGGACCAGTAGGCAAATGGGTAAGTTCTGTCCACAGCATATTAATATTTTTTTTTCTGATATACATAAATGATATTTAATTCAGTTGCTGGTTTTGGCTGGCATTGGTGACCTCGTCAAACGACCTCCTCAAAATGTGTCTCTAAATCAGTCGGGGGTCCTGGCCACAACTGGTTTAATTTGGTCGCGTTACTCCGTTGTTATCATTCCTAAAAACTACAGCCTGTTGGCCGTGAATTTTGTTGTTTTCCTAACACAGGGATTTCTAATTGCAAAATATCTGAAATGGCGTAGCGAGAATTCCAAAAATGCGATTTATCACCATTCTCAATTCCCATTTGCCTTAGGTGACGACTGGTAGACAGGCACTTTATAATATTTATTCTTTAAATCAATTGGATTAAATGTATATATATATATATATATGCATATTAATATATATAAAGATATATATAGTGCCATCATTTATTAAATTATGATATTTTCAAATACAAAACACTTGTTTTCTTTTTTGCGTGCCGCTCGGAAGCTTTACAGTTTTTATTCATTTTCTTACGCATTTTGCAATCATCCTTTTTCAATCTCTCAAGTGTTAATCTCTATATATATAGAGAAGTATATATATCATATATAATATTAAGTAATTCACATCCACTTCTGCTGTTGTTGTTGTTGTTTGTGGATGCTTTGGGCTTTGGGCATGACTTAGAATAATATAATTATTAAGACTTAAAAACTGAACTAAAGTCAAACATAAAAAAAAAAATAAAATGATATATACAAAATGTAATCAGCTTGATTGCTCTAGCATCGTTTCTGTTTGGCCAAGGATGGTGCGCACGAGCGTCGCTCTGATTGGTCGTCCTTGTCGTCCTGCTTAGGGTGGGGAGGCCAATGCGCTGCCTGCAAAGGAGGCTTCGTTCGTGCAATTGTCGTTCGAGCCGGGCTAAAACGAGCGCAGCGCACTGCAGTTGGCAAACAGCCCGTTAACATACACACACACACACATATATATATATATATGTATATAGATATGCGAACACACACCGACAAACGTATATATTTTGCTGTGCCAACAGGCGTATGCGTGATTTATTTATCAACTTTTTTTTTCATGCGCGTGTGAGCGCAGCAATCAAATTGTTTGTGTATGTGTGAGTTGTATATATATGTACATATATATATTTATGTTACTTTGTGCATGTAATCGCATGTGTGTGTGTGTAGTTGTGTGTGTGCTTTGTACGTTTGCCAAGTGCATTACGCTGCTGCCGAGTTGAAGTTCAGCCGCTGCTGCGCTGCCATTGGTTGGTCAGACTCAGGACTAGCTGCAACGGCCGTGGCCGCCAATTGGCCAACGAGGCTCCTTTAACGCATCGCTGCAAAGAGAGTTGGAGATACAGAGAGAGAACGAGAGAAAGAGATAGAGAGAGTAACTTAGAAAAAAGGAACGAGTGCGAGTGAGTAAGTTGGTGGTTTATCAGAGTGGAAAATGTTGCCAAACTTTGGCCACATTTAGGCAAGCTCTAATTTCATAATATATTAGTAAGTCGAGCAATTTATATTGTTACATAAATAAGTCGTAAATATAAGCTTTAAAACGGAATGTAATTTTCTACAAAATAAAAAGAAATTTATTCATTATTATTTACAAAAAATGTTGAGTTTGATTTTGATGGACGACGAATACATTTAGAATAATAATCTATGTTTGGCATGGAATAAATGGGATTCTGTAAATTCTAGTTTCTGTTTCAAGAAATGCTCTATGAGAACTTTTGGTGCAGCAAATACGTCATGGCTTTTGGAAGGCCCAGCCCTCAAGTTGGTTTTGGGTGAGGAGAGCTGGTTGAATTTTCTCGGACCACTACGCACTGATGGGAATGGGAATGGGCGCTTGCCAAGATGGTAGGTTGCCAAAATTTCGAGAGATTTTCTCACGCTCACTTCCAAAGAATCTCAATGGCAATGAACTTTTCTTGCTCTCAAGTTGTGTTGTTGCGTAATGCTGCTGCGTGCTGAGGAATCTTGGCAGCCGTCCTGGGATTTCCCCACACACTCACACACACACACACAAACTCGTATACACAAAATGCCTATACAGTGTAATTAAAGCGCCACCTGCCGCGTAAACAAATTTGGACTGCATAATTTATGATCATGGAGTTTTGCCAATAAGTTTCTGGATGAGCAGACAAACTGTCTGCACGGATATACTCAAATACTTTGCTGACGATCTTGCCCCCACAAACACATACACAGACTCATACACACACACACACATACACTCTTAATGACTTCATCTTGCTGCTGAGTTAGTTAACTGAGGTCAGGGCTGCTGATGCCATTGGCACACACCGAAATTGTGCTATTGAACAGCTGCCAATTGTGGCCACAAGTTATCTATCCATTCCAGGCGATTCCTCAGTCCCTTCTTGGGGTGTCCCAAGTCCCCTAACAGCAACGACTACATCTTCATAAAGACTGCACGTGTTAATTATGATGTGATTTATGCACTCCTCTCGAAAAGGGGAACAATTGCTATTAATTGCCAATTGAACAGCTGCTGAGCACTTAATTTATGACTTTAGTCGGAGGATATAGAAGAATATTGTATAATCTAGAAGGCTACGTTAATGTGCTTGGCTAAAAATAGTAAAGTGTCAAATAGGACAAGATGTTTTCTGCATTATGCAAGTCGTGGCAAATGTTCACTCTCTAAGTATTTCGACAGCGAGAATGAACAGATGTTTGCAATACCTAAAAGTAGATTCAACTAAAATAAGACAAAATCAACTTTAGTATCTTATTTTCTAAACGTCTTGACCAAGTAGTCTCATTTTTGTTGTTAATCTTTTGTTTTTAATTAAGCGTAGAATAGTACTGAGTGAGCTTTTCCTACATAAAATAACTTTTTGGACTTCCCCAATCCATGAAATAAATGGGCAATTTTATATTTCAGTACGGAATCTTTTTTTTACATTACTTATTTAGTTTCTTCTTCTTATTTTTATAAAATTTAATTTGTATATTTAATCTTACATCTTTCTTTTTTTAATTTAAAACCTTTTAAATAAATAGATAAGTTGCACTACTTTCTATATTTTTTTTTTCGCTTTTACCTATTAAAAAAATATATTACTTGTCATATAAAATGTCTGGTTAGTTAGTTTTTTATTTACCTTTCTAATGTTTGTGTACTGTAAATGGTGTTATCAAATAAAACCCCCAAAACCGCATTATAAAATTCGTGAAAATTTCTCTGTCTAACATTTAATATGAATAATAAAGACTAGACATTAATAATTTATGACTAATTTTGCACACATTTCGCATATAAATATATATATATATATATATTATAAGTTTATGTATATAATTATGTATATATAATTATATTTTTATAGCGCATTCTTGGGGTCTGTGCTATATAGAACGATTCACGGACAACGCAAAAGCCTTTGACGCCTTAACCAAATTTCGGTTTTGTATATTTTGGTTGTTTTCGTCGCTGTTTGTGAATCGGGGAAATGTTGTTTTTATTTATTTTGCTAGGCAGCTAAAAGCTTGTTTTTTTTTTATTCCCCCAATATTCTTCTCTAATTTTTTTTTTGTTTTTGGTTAATTTTTCGATTTTTTCGTTTTTTTGTAGATCTTTTATTTACCTTGCTATTTTCGGACACACTTGACGGGACCGAAGATCGACAGGCGAAAAGCACAGACCAAAAAATTGCGCAGAACTGTCGCCAGAAGGCCCTTATATACCACATAAGTGGTACATGCTCACATGCATATATATCGTATACATATAAATAGTATTTCGACTTCTGCTGATGCGATATTCTATATACTGTCCGCCGATCTGCGAGCTGAACCGAGGCGATGACGCGCAATTGACGCGGGCAAAGACGCGTTGAAAACGCGCGACTCTCGTCGCCGTCTCGTCTATTTTTGTGGAGCACATAGAAAAGCAGCCTTAGACATATCGAGATATATCTATATCTATATATGTATGTAGATATATCTTGCACAGTTAGAGCAAATGCAGGCGTCTGTTTTTGTATATCTCGCCTAATCTATTTCAGTGCTTCATCATTTTGTTAGTTATTCGTTTGTTTTTTTTTTTTGTCTTTCTTGTTTTTGTTTTTTGGTTTCTCATCGAAAATTGTTTTTATCTCGGGGATTTGTGTGCTGTGTCTTTAGGGCGGCGGCACAAATTGTAATTAGTGCTAGTTTCACTAGTTTTAATTAGAATTTTTCTTATATTGCAAGTATACCTTGAAGATGCCAATGTGATGTAGTAAGACAGAAGCTGTCACTTTGGTACACGAGAGGTGTTCACTAAATACGTAAAAGCATCGATATTGTTTTAAGGTATACCAGATTTAGTAAAGCAAATAAATGTAATATAATACTAATGGATTCGGGTAAATGTGAACTGGTCAAAACATTTAAAAAACGACATCAACAACATTAACTCTATCAAATATGTAGTACGGATCAACACAAATTTAGAATATATTATTTATAAAGTAAAAGGATCTGCCTTTCTTATTTCTATCTTAATTCTTCTTCTTAATTCTATCGGAAATCGATATATTTTGATACCCGTGTAAAAAGGGGAAGATAAAATAAATCCGATTGTGCGAGATATGCTAGAATCTATATTCCAAATTATAATTTGCTAGTTCTTATAGTCTCTGAAATTAGCATGTTCATACAGATAGAACATATATATTTTTGGGGACGGAAATGCACCCTTTTGCCTGTTATATACATTGGTATAAAAGCATTTTATTCTCTTTACACATTTAATGGGATCAGAGTATAACAGAATTTTGTTATTAGTTTTCGAGCAAACCGCTCATAAATCAAACTAATTGCATTTTATTTCGGGATTGTTGCTAATAAGCACACACAAGAAAAAAAATCAAGTACAGCACATAAATAATTACTTGAAATTTGCGAAAACTTTTCACACATCCGATTAAGAGGCAAAAGAAGAAGCAGATGAAGCAAATGTAATTAATGTATAGTAGAAGTGCTTAAAAAGCAATGATGTTGTTGTAGCATGTTGGACGGTTGCAAGTGTGTCAGCTTTTCAATTGATAAGCTTAAGGCTCTAATTATGAGAATAATGAGAATTGCGAAGCGGCAACTTTCACCGACGGCGACGCGTCAAGAACTGAGCAACTAAACGTCAATCAAAACAAATAAACAAATTGCGAACAACAACAATCAAATATAGATCTGAGGAAATTGGCACCAAAACTTGAATATTAACTGCTGCCAAAACCGACTGGCAGCATTCGCAAGCCAAGAGCAAGAACAAAAAAAAACTATATATATATAATAACACAAAAAGTGTGATGATGAACAAAAAATTTGCCTGAATATTGGCCAATAAATTTTACAAGTCGTTGACGATGCGGCCAACGACTTTCTTGGTCAAGGTCGAGCCAATCAAGGCGTCATTACATAAATATGTATTTCGGTTTGTGTGTGTGTGTATAGAAAATTCGTATAACCATAATAATGATAATTGGAAGCGGAAACCTGTTGCCAGAGCCAAGTGCTTTTGGCCAATAAACAATCAGACAGAGCAACAAAAACAACAGCAACAACTGATGACGTTGTCAAACTGGGCAACTCGTCAAAAAATTGCGTCATCAATTAAAATCATAATGAGAGTGCCAAGTGGCTCCTCCTACCCATCAGTGGCCAGCAGCCAACTTGCCACGAGCCTCTCGCATTCCACACAAAACAACACACACACACACATATACACACACACACAGGATGCGTCGCTGGTGCCAAGTTGGCAGACAGACGCAGTCATCGACGCAGCTGCGTTTATGTTAATGTTTCGTTGTTGCTTTTGTTGTTATTGTTGTTGATTTGGATAGTTGTTTTTGTTTTCTTCCAGTTCATGTTGGTAATGTGTGCCAAATGCTAGCAGGAAGTCAAATGTCTTGGAGCTCTACCAAGAAAATTTGCTGCAGCAGACTTGTAGGCGCTACAAATTGCGGAGCAGACAAACGCTAGACGAATGCGACACCAGGGCGTATACGCAATCTAGCCGCAGGCCAAACAAATTACGTATACGCCGGATCACAACCAAAAAAAAAAAAATGTTCAAGCCTCATGCATAACAAATAAATAACCAGGCTTCATTATGGGACAACAGCAAACCAAAAATATATATAACAAAAATATATATCTAAAAAAAAAATACGTTCAGTCGGCTTCCTTTTTGGTCATCAAAGGCTCGCTGCGGCGCACTAATAAGTTTTCAAGAAAATGAAAAATCGTTTGTGCATTTTTATAAGTGCAAAAATATGCAAATCGAGTAAATCATTATGACTGGACAACGGCGCAGACAAAGTTTTGTTCAAGCTCCGCATAAAAATTGGTGGGCAGCATTTCTAGTTGCAGCAGCAGCAGCAGATGGATGGATGGATGGATGGATGGAGGCAGTTGCCAGGAGTCGCCAGGACCAAATAATAATTTGGCGATTTATTTGTTTGTTTGTTTTATTTGCCATGTCTACGCCATGAAAATTATGGCGACTGACTTTTGCACCCAAAAACATAATTTCAAGCGACAAATGCGAATGGCACTCGAATGCGAAACTTGATTTGTATGTGGCAGGGGTACAAATTCTTGGGAGAAGGGTGTAATGACAATTGAATGTGATTCAATAGAAATGCGAAACTTTAAAACGTAGTAATTAGATCAAGAATTGTTGACTTTGTTATTGGATCACAAATAGCTTTCTTATAGTTGCAGAAATTGTAATTTTTCTCAAAAAGTATTTCAAGAAACATATGGGCCAAGAATTAATTTTCATTTAAGTTGCCACAAATGTAGACAATTTTAATAGAAAATATTTTAAATATCAAATTACTCAAACTAACTAAATTATCAAAAATGCTTTTCATATATAAAATTTTTTTTTTTTTCTATGATGATATTTAGTACTTTGTTAATTACTCCCCCAAATAATAAAATATATTTGTTATTATTGATGTATTTGTTGGCCAATATTCCAATTTTTTATTGATATTGACACTTACTAAAAATGTTGTATATTTGTTAATTATGCTTAAAATAAGCATCCTAAAACTGAAACTTGCATTGTCGAAAATGTGTCTGAAAACACTATTCTAGCACATCAAAACTAACTCAATATTTATCTAGTTAGAAAATAAAATAGAAGACGAATTTTAGACTCAATCCTGTGCCAAGTTGTATTTGTGTACTCAATCGTCGCTAAATCGTTTATTCGCAACTATTTGTCACATTGCATGTTCTTTGCGTCACAGAGAAAATTTCGGGGCGATTCAATTAGTTTTAATTGCACGTCGTTGCGCGTTGCCTTCGATTTATTTAAAAAAAAAAAAAAAATGCACCCGGGGACCATCAATAAAATCAATGCAGGCCATAAATCTTTGGGCCGTTCATTGAAACGTGCCCAAATGCAAAACGGGCTATCGTTTTAGCCAGCATCTATTTTTTGTTTGGCGTGAATGATAAGAACTGGCAAAAAGGAAGTGCGAACTCTGGCCGGAGCTGACCAGGACCTTTGTTTGTCTTGTGCGGAAGACTGCACGGCGAACATATGCAGGCAGTCAAGAGGAAAGGACACAATGCGCTTGCTGCTTGGCTTAGTTGCCAATTTCCGGCTAAAAACGGCGGACGGGGCCAAGAATTATTTGCCAGGATGTCCGAAACATTGTTGGTGTCAACAAATTCTTTTCCAGCAAATGCCAACTGCAAAAAATGTTCGACTGTCACTAAAAAGAGCGAAAACAAAATAAGAAAAACTCTAAAATTAATGTGCAAACGTTAAGGAACGAGTTGTCCAAAGCCCCTTCGTCCAACCCCCTCACTGGGAGTCCTGTCACTGTCCCTTTGCATACCGCTCGCACAATTAAATTCCGTGTTAGTTCTGAGCAACTTTTGGGCCCAACATCTCCTTTGAGCCAATTAACTGAGTGCAGTTCGTTGTTGTTAATTGCTTTAATGGCTCGAAAATATTATGTACAAGACAGAGTTCAAAATGCGAAAGTATAAGTCTATTATATACCCTGGAATTTAATATTACTTTTATATTAACCTATTTTCTGAAATATGAAACAGTTTGGCCTCTCCTCGATTGAGTCATTGAAATTCAATTAAAAATTATGATTTAGTTCGTTAAAATTTTAAAACATCTATTTTAAATGTATATACAGCATGTGCGTGTTTTTATAGATTTTTATGTTTACAGGCTAAATAATAAAACTTGTACAAGTACGATTGTAATTGAACGTAATTCGCAGTCTCGGCCCATAAATTGAGACATTAAAAATTGAAAAACATGCGGACTTTCTAGTATATTTAAATTAATTGGTCGGTATTTGATTTTCTTTAGATGTTTGCTTTTTTTAAAATATAACATAAAACAATTATATTCAAGTTTACGATTATTATCACTTAAGGTTTGTGATACTTGCTATGGTTCTGGGAAAAATATAACATTTGTATGTATATTGGGCAATGATCCAGAACCAGATTGGATACGTGAAATGGGGCAAGGATGAAATCTCTGAATCTGAAATAGATATTGTGGTCTTGAGGCATTGGCTGCTTGGTTGGGCGCTTTTAAAATTTTTGCAGTGCCTATAAATTTTATTTCTTAACTCTTACTGTAACGCATACTGCCCCCTTGCGCCCCGCTTGCCACATGACGCATTTAACATGTTGTCATTTTGTGCAGCATTTTGCTTTATTTATGTGGCGCCAGGCGATTGGTTTTTTTTTGGTCTAAGTCAACGCGTTTTGGAGGGAAGTGAAACCAATTGTCGGGAAGTGGGTGTGACTTCAAAGTGATCAGCTTGTTGTGACAGATACTAGTAAAAAGAGTTGTAGGTATTTTTTGCAGATAATAAAATATTTTTTTTGATATTGCAGTTTTTTACCTATACGAATTAGTATAGAAACAAAGTATCAAACTCAACGAATATGATTGATCTGAATAGTAATAATAATATAAATTTTATTTTGCAAGAAACGTCGCCTACCTTTCATTGAATATATTAAAATGTATATGAAAAGTATGATGGTGCAAATAATGTCGCCATAATATGCATATTATAAAAATTGTTTTCAACAGCTTCAATTTTTGTCAAAAATGCAGCAAATGAATTTAAACATGCACAGAATAAAGAACGTGCACAGCTTTTTGGAATCTTAATAAGATCAGAACTAAAACAATAATAAATAAAACCACATTTATATTCCCTTCATCCAACTCACCATGCGTCCACTCTAATAACTGCTGAGATGTCCTCCTGCAACGGTTGCTGCATCGCATTCCATCCTCTTACGGATTTTGGCCTCTCGTGGATATTTTTAAAACGATGCACAAAAATCGCGCTGATTTTATTTTATGTAATCAGTTTTATATTTTATATTGTAAATTGTCTACGAGTGTCTTCAGTTACCAATTAAATTCATTAACTTTTTACCAATTGTATGTAAATTGCAAAATTATTAATAGATTTCACTAGTGTTTATGTAATTGGGTAATTGTTGATGTTGGTTATATCATAGTTTGTTTAAATAGTTTATATAATTGGCATAGAAGTTATTTAACACTAAGTTTACTAATTATTTTTTTGTATTTTTGTTATTATATAATTTTTTTTTTTTTAAGTATTTTGTGTGGTATTTTAAGTCACTAATCACTACTTGAAGTTTGGTTAGAGTTTATTCATATTAATTTTAAATTTTTTTATTGCAGCTGTTGGTGTTTTTTGCTGCTGCTGCGGTTGTTGATGCCTGGTTCCTGATGCCTGATGCGCATCCTTTGAGGTTTCGGACGCGTGTGCTTTGAGCCAATTTGTACGCTGACATTGGCGTGCAACACATGATTAGCGGCCAGTTGAAACAATGGTTGTTGCTGCTGCTTTTTTTTTCTGGGCTTTGCGCCAGTTGCTCCATTGGCGCACGTCGTGTTTTGGCACTGGCCAAAAGTTGGCGGCGCACGTTGGTCAGTTCAAAAGGTTGTCACACGCACATACACACACACACTCACACACACACACACACATACATATATGGAGCACAGCGCGTTTAGTTTGTTGTTGTTGTTGCGGCGCGACACGTTTATTTATTGTTTTTTGTTGTTGTTGTTGTTAGCTGTATAATCGAGACGAACGTATCCTGCGGGGCATGCCGCTGTTATTGTTGCTGCTGCACCACTGCACCACTGTGTCTATGCATGTATGTGTGTGTGTGTGTTTGTGTGCAAAAGCTGTCAATTGGCGTCCATTGTGGCGATCTTGGCCAGGGTCAAAACCACTGTTTGACTTGGCCAATCATACTGCGTCTGCGGCCAAAAAAAATATATTCCTTGACAACCATCCTGCACTGTTTGGCACGGTTTGCTGCTGCTGCTGCTGCGTCGTCATCATCTTCTTGGACCTTTACCATCACCACCTCACTTGGCCAGCAATTGATGTTGTTGGCTCACTGACTGGCTGGCTTGGCTGACTTGGCTGGCTGACTGGCTGGCTTGCTGACAGTTGGCCACTTTTCTTGGCTGGCTACGCGTCGCTCAAAAGTCAAAGCCAAAGCCAATCCAACGGCTGCCCCGTGCCCTGTGGTGGTTTGCACACAGACCAAACACACACATTTCTCGCACGGCGCTGCCAGAGCCGTAGCCGGTAACTGTGCCAGCTGCCCAGCTGCCAGCTGCCAGTTTGCCAGTTGCCAGCCTTTTGTTGGCTCACAACACCGACGCTACCAGTTTCTTGGCCAACTGACTGACGACTGCTCGCAGTCAGCCAACAGCAGAAGCAGAAGCCCTCAGCCAGCAACATCAGCAGCAGCAGCAGTAGCAGCAGACAGCTGCTGCTGCCGGCGTCGTCGTCGTCGTCGTTGTCATTGTCGTTGTCGTTGTTGTCGTCTCTGCTGTTTTTTGTGTCGTCATCGTAGCCGCCGCCGCTGCCACTGTAGCCCCCCACACCTTGACCCCCCTCGTCAGTCGTGCAACGCCTTTGTCGCGTGCAATTCCAACTGGCTGCGCTTCAAGCGATTCCCCCGTCAACCCCCGCCACAACAAAGCATCCCTCGTTTCGGTCGTCGTTGCCATCATCGCCATCGTCTGGCTTCGGACTCTGTCACGTCGTGCTCTGCTGCCTGCTCGGCACTGCTCTCATGCTCTGCCTGCCGCTCTCTGCGTTCTCTGTTTTCAAAACTTTCCTCATTTCAAGAAAACAAAAAAAAAACACAATACACAATTTTTAGAATATGGTTTTTCACATGTGCGGCGAATCTTTTTACCCGCGCAAATCGTTTTAGCTGGGGATCGACGATTTATGGCAACATGTGGTGAGGTAAGCAGGGGGAAAGGGGCCTAATTTTTTATGCGAACAATTGCCAGATCTGCTTCTCGACCCCAAAAATAATGCTAGCCCACAGAATGAGATTTACTGTTAATCTGAAATTAAGTTAAAAAATAAGTAAATATGTTATTATTTTTTAAATATTAAATTTTTTTAAAATTGTTATAGATTGTAGGAAATAATTCTTAGTTTTTCTAGATATTCTGTCTTCTGGAAATGAACATTAGGATTGTCGTTAAATAATTGATCCCAAGAAAAATAAAAATAATACGATTCGGGTTGACAATATGATATAGTTAAAATATACAAAATATCTGGTTGCAAACATTTAAACAAAAAAGATTCCCATCTGAAAATGATCATTTGAATTATTTGATAATTGCATATTTTATTATTTGCAAACCAAATGCGCTTAGTCCATTGTGTATAACATAGTTCTATTAAAAATAATATTACCTATGTAAGATCAGGTACTTAAGATATGATAACATCGTCTTTTGGCAAACAATCGAATTGAGAAGTAAAGCAGCTCTATCTGAATGACAATCTTAAGTTGTCTTGTGTCTTTGACAATTATGAATGTACTCGAATATGCATAGCGGAAAGTCCGCACAGATATATAAATAGATAGCTTAAGTTTATGCAGCAATATGTGTATGTGTGTGTGTAAGTGTGTGTGAGTGTGTGTTTCTTTGCCTTTCGACAAAAACATAAACGCAGTCATAAAATTAGAATTTAAATGAGGCAGTAAGAAAAGTGCTAGGACAAAAACTTACAAGGGAATGTTGAAAACTTAATGAAATGCAAATGGTCAACAGGTTCCCAAATGCTTCCAATGCCAATCAGTGTTAGTATGAAATGTCCTGCTCCTTGAATCCTTTGCCCAGGTCGCCTGTCCTTTGTTTAAGTTATGAAATCGTGTGGCGCCACTGTAAAAATTTTATGCAATTGCATAAAATTTGCGCTGTAAAAATTTGCAATGCGCTAATAAATTTCTAATAAATGCATGTTAAATAAAAAGCCACAATGTACTAACTGAAACTGAAGGGCTGGCAATGGTGCATAGGGTTAACTGTGTTAATTGAGCGCCGATTACGTGGCTATTAGTGCGGGGGGGAGGTCGGGGGTGGCGACTTAGTTAACAGTTAACAGGCGTGCTAAAAATGGTAACAACAATGAGGAGCCACACACGTTGACCGCAGCCCGCAACAGCACGTGCTGCCACTAGACAAACAAGCGTACCCCAGCCTCCTTCTACCTCTCAACCTACCCCTCGCATCCACAACGCATCCTTTTTAGCCAGTATTACAGACTGCTGTTGCTGTCGCTGTGCTTCCGCACCAACTAAACGTTTATTTATAGCCCAAACATCGCCAAAGGATCGAAAATGTAAAACACCAGCACCCGGCATCCCCCTGCACCCCCCTGCACACCCCACACATATGTGCCCGTTGCATACCAGCGCCACTTCAGCTAGACAAAGGCCAGGCCAAAGATAAACATACGATTCGAAACTGGGGCTTGAGTAACAGCCACAACGATGGTTGTTGCCACAGCTCTCTCTCACAATCTATCCCTCAACTGGGCAACGGCAAAAACCAGCAACCATCAACCAGTTTTAGGGGTTTTTTTTATATATTTTTTTTTTTGGTGCTGCACACACATCTTGATTTTTGCCAAACAAAACATTTCTCGAGCACTTGCTGTGGCCATCGCTTTGGCTATAACTGTATTTGCTTATGTTAGTCACGTGGCTTTTACTTGGTTTTGCCAAATTGCTGGACAGCAGTGGGCGGCAATGGGTTGAAAGTAGAAATCATTTTGAGTGCATTTGTGTAAAAGAAGACAAGTGAAATATAAAAAAATGTAACAATAATATACATTTCTAATTTAATGTGTACTAAAATAGACTTTATAATATATTTAAAACTGGCACTAAAAATGCAAATATAATTCTGAATATTAAGGAATATTTTATAAAGAAAATAGTTTAAAGCTGAAGACGATTAACAATTGTTTTTTTAATTTTTGAGTCCGAAATTTACTTGAAAGAGAGAAACACATCTTCTGGCTTAGGATGATTTTCACTTTGAGATATTATCTGAAGCTATATATTTAACACTTAAGACTTAAAACTTATCATGCCCCTATAGACTTAATGCCCATATACATTTTCCTTAACCAATCTCAGCTATTGTTCACAGCTCTAATCTTATCCAAAAAATATTGTGTGTCTGTTCTTATTGCTGGCCACCTTTTTGTCAACCGTTTTTAGAGCACAAACATTTTTGTTTTTGCTGCCACACTTGAATTGCACATTTTCTAATCGCCTTCCTGGAAATTAGCTTCCATTGGGTTTTGGGTTCTTTTTTGTGAAGTGCGGCGAGTTGATAATTTCCGCAGGCGTGCACACACTAATACACTACACACACACACACACACACACACAGAGGAGAACACCCACACATTATCGAACAGTTTTCAGGTCATTAAGTTTGTCGACAGCTTTTGGCTGAAACCAGGCAAACAGATGAACAGAGGGCCAAGTCAGACGGTTGGCAAAAGGAAGGTGTAAATTAACCCCAAAGTCAGGAAAAAGGCAATAGAAAAACAATTGAAATTTCTAGTAGTAATTTCAGTAGTTGGGCACAATTAAAGCACATTCGGAATATACTCATATAGTACGAGTATCCTCGAAAATATTTCTGAGATTTGTGGAGAGCGGGTTGACAGGGTGTAGCAATTTAATGCACATATGCTTAGATTTATGTGTTTTGCTGGATTCGCTTGGGCAAAGTGCAAAACAAAGAGACATTTTATTTTGTACAACATTTTTTTTTCGAGGGTCTCTACTAGAATGGCATTTGGAAAGGGAGGATGCGTCTGCCAGCCAGCAATAAATAAATGCTCACACACTTTGAATACCCTGCCTGAAGGAATTACACTTAGATAACATAATGTGTAACGCATTTAAAGAGACTCTTTTTAATACAAATAAGATATATATATATTGACATAAATAGTCTGTGTAACGATTCTTGAAGTCAGCTTCAACTTTTTCTCTTCACATGGATTTTTCAAAATTGTTTCAATGATTTTGCTTTGCGCAAATTAAAAAATAATAACAATAAGTGTTATTTAAAGAGCAGATTGATTTTGGGAAATATGTATTACTCAAAATTAAATGAATTGCTAAACATTAAAAGGGTATTTAATAGTCGTAATTTCTAAGAGACTAGTTCTTGCGACTCATATAGATGCTGTCATGCTGTGCGCTGTGGCATTTGAATGCACGAAATTGTTTTTGTCGCGTTTTTGGCATCAAGCAAGGAAGGATACTCGAATGCTGTTACTTACATATTTCGCCATCTTGGCCGGCCCTGTCAAAGGGCAACAAATTTTTGGTATTTTCTTTTACATTTTTTTTTGCATAGTTGGCATCGCGATAGCGCCAGTAAACTGAGAAGGTAGCGTCGCCAGTTCAAATATCGGCCAATGCGTCAAGGAATGCCCGCTGATACCAGAAGCCCAGCAAAGGAACACGCAGCGTGCATATTAATACGATTTGATTCGACTTGTCTTGGACTCGGACCTGGCCTGGGATCGTCGAGTCGATTGGGTCTGGTGGGTCGGTCGGTCGGTGTCTTTATCTGAATGCTGAGTGCGTTGCTTATGGCGAAACAACTAAACAGCAATATTTATTTTATTTTTTTTTTGTTTTTTATGCACTTTGCATTTTGTATGCAATGCAACACCCTAACAATTGTTGTCCATGTCGTTGTTGTTGTTGTTGTTGTTGCTGTTGTTGATTGATCAGCTTGCTTGGAAATCAGGGCAAACTTTTGTTGCACATGCAAATTGTGAAAGTTTAACTGTTGGATTCAACGACTTTGACAATGTTGCCAATGCGCTGATTTGTGAGTTAACTAACCAAATCAACTAAATGGTGAATAGTCTCACATAAACAACTTGATTTATGTAAATCCTGTTCACAGTTGTTTTACTGTAATGTAATGAAGACTTTTTATTATTATTATTATTATTATTTATTATAAATATATATTCAAAGAGTAATTTTGTGGCTATAATTTCGAATGGATCTCTTCACTCAGGATAGGTATCCCTAGATCATCTAAAATATATTGAATAGTAAGAAATATGCACGGAGAATAAATGTTAAAGTTAAAAATGTTGATCTATTTATGTGTTTGTTCCATTAATTTGAAGTAAAATGATTTTTTGCTAAACACTTCCTGGTTGTTTGCAAATGAATGTGCCAACATCAAAAGCAAGACCTGCGCCATTACCGACTAAATCTTCTGTTTTGGCAGTACTACACTTTCTGGGGATATATTTTAAACAGGTGTAGACGCCAGATTTGCACACATATATATATATATATATATGCATTACCTATGCTATTTACAGAATACAAACGCTGACTTGGCTATAAATACAACAACTCGAAGGAGTTGCGACTTCTGCAGCTGAGAGCACACAGATTGTACTAAATTGTAGCCAGCAGTTAAATAGATGACAACTTAAGAGCTGCACACACACACACACACAGCTGCACTTTGGATATTCATTCGTATCAGGAGTCAACGTTCTTCAACTGCTCCATTACCAATGCTCGATGGGGTTATGACCAAGCCGCAACATTGCGACACAAAAACACTTGAACGAGCAGCACTTTTCCAATCCCCCCGAAACAATCAAACCGAAACACTTTTTGTGTTTGAGTTATTTTACGAGTTTTATTGGCTTTTATTGGCAACGAGATTTGAATTTTTCAAAACGACACTTGCGATGCACAGGACAAGAGTTTCGGATGTTACACTCTTGCCACATCTGAATGCTGCTGCCTGGCCTGCTGCTGTTGGCCTAATCGCTGTGCTGTTTCTGCCCTGTCGCGTTGTTAGTCATTTTTTATGAGTTTTCCAGTGCTGCTGCCCTGCAGGTCTAACAGGTGTCGCTCTGGCCAAAACCAAATGCACGCGTGTGTGTGCCTGTTTCGGTGATTTCTGGCCACATAACTTACCACTGATTGCAGTTTTTATGGTCAAAAAGTTTTTTGGGGCTGGACATTTATAGACAGCGATAACGTACGAAACTGCTAATTAACTCTACCATAAAACGCTTAAGCCTTTAGCCAATGTTATCGCGAAGCCAGCAATCAAAGCGGGATGCCACAAAAAAATAGAACAAATATGCAAAATCAACTCAACTCGGCTGCCATTCAAAGTGTGCCGCATAATGGCAGCCGCAGACAGACAACTTGCTAATTTTCATGCGCCATTTAAGGGGCGAAATCTCGTCAGGATAAGTCGCCCACTTGCCAGCTTCCAAAGCGGCTATACTCTGTAACCTGGGCAGAGGGAGTATCATAAATAACAGCAAGGAAGTTGGTACGACGATGCTGAAGAAACAATTTATTAAATTATTTGACTTTAAAGTCGCAGCAAATAAGCCTCAAGCAGACTCAGAATGTGTATATTTCTTTATTTTTTAAATTTAAAAATTTAATTTTCTTGTTGTATTTTTTATCCTCCGATAAATTTTGAATCACGCCAAAATTCGTCTAAAGGGACAGATTCACAGCATCCGTCCAATCAGCTGTGGAGGTTAATCTTTCAAAAAAAAAAAATAGTATTAATTTAAGGAATAAATAAAGATTGTATAAATGTTGAGAATATGTATTACATCTACAGAGTATCTGCTTGTCGAGCACTCGTAGCACAAACATTTTAACTTGTTTTCTGTCGCATCACGAATTCACTTGACAACTCTTTTATTTTATTTTTTTTTTTTACTTTTCGTTTATATTTGGTTTTTTTTAAGTTGTAATGCGGCACGTTGTCAGCCTCCTTTGAACTACTTAAAATTCATGCCTGACATAAACATCCTTAAGCAACCTAGTCAACAATGCCAAGTGCGCTTTAACGATATGTCAGAGATTAGAACGCTAGGAATGCCAAAGCAATTAATTCACATCATTTGGGAAGGTAGAGAAGGGAGCAGGAAGGATGTCGGAAAGAGGACAAGTGTCTCATTTTTGGCAGTAATTTCATATAGTTATGTGTTCTCGAATACTAATTCGCAGTGATTTCAACAAAAATTAACTTTTTTTTTTTGTATATGGAATGCAAGCAGAAAAACGAATATTTTGTATGAGAACTAGTAAAGGAAATAAAGCAAGATAAACATTTGGATTTTTACTTTTGAAAAAGAAGATGAAAAAGCAAGAAACCACTGCTTTTTAAAACCAAAGAAGCAAGAAGATTCTTTAAGTGTTTTTGAATCAAAATCACAATTCCTTACAATATGTGTTACAATTACTACTTTAAAAAAATCTTGCAGAAATAGAGATGAAAACGTTTTGCCAAAACATCCGAATGAGTTCATTTTGCTCGGTTTTTTTTCAGCAAATGCAATAATAACCACAATAAAATGTTATAAAAATGAACATTGTATGAATCTGCTCTTGCATATAGCGAATATATAATATATCGTGTAATAAAGGCTGCCAGCGGCATCGCCAACAAAGCAAACAATAATTTCCTTCATATATAAAAATAAGGGAAGAATAAGGACTGAGGAGGATATGAAGTGTGTTAGTGTGTGTGTGTGGGTGTGCGTGTGGTGTGTGTGTGTGTTTTTTATATGTGGGCGATTTGGAATGGCAGAAACGGATGTACAAATTGCAAAACATAATTCAAATTGTTTGACTTTTTTGACAATGACTGCGCCAGTTCCACTTATCCATCCCTTTGCCGCCTCTGCAACTGATCCTTGGCAAACTGCTTTTATCTTGGCATATGCATGTCCTTGTGTCGTGTGTGTAATTTGAGATGGAGGCTGGCGCCGTTCCTCGCCAGTAGTATTGCTGTCGGATGTTTGTTTAAGCTGCAGTCGAGTTGCAGCTGAGCGGATGCCTTTAATAAGGTTATTAACTGGCATTGTACCACGTTGCGTATGAGTTACATTAATTAGCTGAAACTGCCAGCGAAGTATGCTTAAAAAGCAATTAAATGTGATTAGCATAAGTTGCCAAATATTTTGCATGCACTTAGGCGCCGCTTCAAACTGCCATTGCATAGCCACAGGCAGTGGCATTGAATGGATTTTTGGTATTAGCGGTTTTTTTGGTTGCCAGTTTCTTTTTGGCACACACACAGCAAACCATTTGACTTAATTAGTTGGCCGACGCCGCCACTGTCGAAGCCACCCCCCCCCCCCTCCACTAACTGGGGGCGGGTGTGGAAAAACTATGAATTTATTTGACACTTGAATAAATGCGGTTTTTGCGGCGACAAAGAAAAATGTCAGCCCATATTTTTCAAATTCCCCAGTTTGCAGTTTTCACCCATCGACAGGGTGTGCCGACAGGGCTGGCCATGCGGTAACCGTTGCTCATATTGATATATGTATAACCCATGTCTTGTCCTTGTCCTCGCCGTACTTCATGTTCAATTCACAGTGCCGCGTCGCACATTTCCGTTTCCTGATTTTCTTAGGCCAGTGTGTATGCGTGTGCGTGTGTGTGTGCGTGTGTGTGTGTGTACTTAGCGTTTTGTAAAATACCATTTGCGCTGTCTAATTTATGAATGTATGCGCTAAGTATGCGCTCATGCCAGTAATTGTGATATGTGTAAGTGCATTTCACTGGCAAAGACGAATGAACAAAGCCAAAATCCAAAAGCCAAAAGCCAAAAACCATGATGTCATTTCATAAAAAGAACACGGATTTTGCTTAAAATTTAGGCTTATTTATTTGTGCATAGATAAGTGAGAGTTGATATGCCGAATTTGTCTTTCGTATAGGAAAAATTAGATGCATTTAATTTAAATTACATAATCTATTTTGTTCCACTTTCGTGTGGAACCAACAATACTTTGTTTGCAAACAAAGAATGCTTGAAAGAACCCAAGACCAGTTCAATTTATGTGTCCAATATGCAAATTTCAATTAGAAATTCTAATAAAATAGCAAAACGCAGCAATCATTGCTTTTACGAACAATTCGTAATTGAACCATTTGTAAACTAATCAGGTGGGTGGCCGGACAATCAAAAAATTAGCGCTGACTCATTTAAGGTTACTTATAGCTCCCATATTGGTCGAAGTACAATTTGAGTTTGTTTTCACTTTCATGACAATCGTTAATATTAATATCAAACGTGCATAGATTTTATACATCGATTAATTATAGCGACACATTTTCAGTAGACAAACAAAGTTCCCTTTGCAGTCTGTTACCGATCGTCGAACGGAGTGGAGCACCCTTATCAAATCGGAATTATTACAAAAATTATGTTGACTTGCTTATCAACATTTTTAACCTTTTTAGGGTTATACTCACTCATTTGTTATCTATATGAGCACCTAAGAACACCTTATCGATTGCTCAAGTTGCGTTTGTCCAACGATCCAAGCCAAAAATTGAGTTTGAAGGAGCGATTTGGATCATGGGCAGCAATAACGGGCAGCAGCGATGGCATTGGCAAGGAGTACGCCAAGGAGCTGGCCCGACAGGGCATCAATGTGGTGCTAATTGCTAGGAACGAGGAGAAACTCAAGGCAGTTGCTGAGGAAATCGGTTTGTTCATTTATTATGCCAGTTATCAGTTGCGTATCTAAATCATTTTCACCATATCTTTTTTAGTTTCGGAGTGCAAAGTGCAGACAAAAATTGTAATTGCTGATTTCACACAAGGTGCTCAAGTTTACGATCATATTGAGCGCGAACTGGCCGATCTGCCGATTGCTATACTAGGTAAGTACTCGACAAAGTCCGGACAAAAGTGCCTTAGAAATTTATTAATTGCACTTGGAGAAAAGCTGTAATGCGACTTGCTAAATTCTGGGGCCAATTTTTTTATCCATTATCATTTAACGCTTCTTCTAGTCAACAATGTGGGCATTGC
Source organism: Drosophila fungiperda (assembly GCA_035042345.1). NCBI lineage: Eukaryota > Metazoa > Arthropoda > Insecta > Diptera > Drosophilidae > Drosophila > Drosophila fungiperda. Next base: position 456,822 of record JAWNLM010000293.1, on the reverse strand, counting down.
AACGCAGGGAGGATTAAGAAGACTCAGCAAGGAGCAAACGCAAAATCTGCTCGATACCAATGTAGTCGCCGTCTCGCAGCTCTCGCGCTACTTCTTCCATCGGCTGTCGGCGTCCAAGATCAAGGGTGCCATTGTGAACGTTAGTTCCGGAACGGAACTTCAACCTGTGCCATTTGCTACGCTGTATGCCGCATCGAAGGCTTACACGCGCAGTTTCACACTGGCACTGCAGCGGGAGGCAGCTCCGTTTGGCATCCATGTGCAGCTGCTGTCGCCCAATTTTGTTGTGACCAAGATTAACAGCTTTTCGAAGGCCATTATGCGAGGTGGACTCTTTATACCCTCAGCTAAGGCTTATGCACGCAGTGCGGTTGCCCAGCTAAGGGACGGTGCTGATGAAACCCCGGGTTATATCTGGCATCATGTACAGAATGCGGCTATGTGCATATTTACATGGCGATTGCGTTTAAATATATTGCAATTTTTCTTTACACGAGTTGCAAACAAGAGAAAATAAAAGCATAGCATAGTTTCAGGCTGATGCTTTTTGTGCTTGGTTGGTGTCCTTGCTAAAAAATTGATTCCTCAATTGGTGTCTTGACTATTGGGGTATGCGCTTTTCCACAGCTTTCGAACACTTCTTGTCAAAATCAATAATATTTTTAGAATGCACAAATATATTAAGCTAGTTCATTTTAGTCATCTAACACGAACTGACACGTTTGCTGCATTTGACAGGTATGCTATAACATTGTGAATTATGCTTTACAATAAAAAAAACATCAAGTATCAAGATTTAGCATGTCATCCAAAGTTTTATTTCCTTATCTGTTTTTCTGCTAATGGTTTGAATACTCATTCAAATAGATTTTGCATTCAATTTACAACGCATACACACAAAAAGTTCAAACAACATGCATTTGAAGTGTTTTGTTTGTTTAACGATTGCAGTGTGAGAAATGTATTGCTTATTGGTTGTAAATAGAATATCACTCTTGAGAAGTCCCCTAGTTACTAGAGAAGTTCAAACTTTTAGTTGAAATCAACCTTACTTCAAAAGTCGATAAATTACTTAAAAAGTTCAAAGAAGTTTTCAAGGGTTCATCACCAATTATAGTTTAACAAGTACATTATTGTTTTTTTAAGTAAATAATTTAATTTTCCCAATATTGAACAACTTGCAAGATGCTGACTTGCCTAAATATATTTTTCAATTTAAAACTGAAAAAATATTAAATTATAAAATCCTTTTAAAAATGCTTTTACGCGCACACTTAACAATTGTAATAATAATCAATTCAAAATGTTGAACATGTCAGAGCACTTTAAAATAAATTGTCATCATTAACAAAGTAGCCAAGCTCAGATCGCTGCGTGTTGTTAAATATTTTTTTTTTTTTGCATATTTTACCTTGTTGACTCCAGTGCCAGTCGCAGTGTCAAATATTAAGTCCCAGTAAGAGTAGACTAATTATGAACTTGACAGTCATTATCGTCAAGCAAAATGTCAACTAATTTGACAACAACACATTTCACTCGCCTCGAAAGGGCCGAAAATGTCTGGCGGCCAGCGGTGATTAAATATCAAATAATTTGTGATGCTGGGCGGCTGATTTTGTAATCACACCAAAAGCAAAACATAACCAAACATAAAGTTGATGTTTATGAAGTAATGAAGCTAAAAAAAGAGCGGCATTTTCTTTGCAGTGTTTTTCTTGTTCATTACTTCAAAGACAATTGCAGCTTATAAAACTGGAAAGAAAAAAAAGATTTACAAGCGCGAAGCGATTTAATGTGGTCGCAAGCTTTGGCCTGCGAGCCTGTAACTCGGCTTCAGTTTCAGTTTCGGTTTCGGTTTTTAGTGCGTGATTGACGCTCGAAGCCGTCGCTTGTGTCGAAAGCCCAAGAAGTGAAACATCGTTCGAACTCAGTTTGTTGTTACAAAGTTCAATAGGAAATGCATTCAAATTTATTGAATGTCAAATAGAAAACAGTGCAAAAGTGACGCGTTTATATAGTGTTATATGTTCCGCATCCATTCGAATCGACACTTATCAACTATTGCTTATCATTTGTTACTCGATAATTTGTTGTTGTCCATGTGAAATAAATATATATAACATAAAGAGATTATTTTCATTATGCAGCCGGCTGTGGAATTTAACATTTATACACTGCTACGCATGGCGTTCATTTGGCAGCTTGTTTCGTTGGCCGTTTATTTAGTTGGCGCTTTGGGCATTGGTGCTTATCTCTATGACAACTTAAGATCTTTGATAAGCATTATAAAGGCCTTGCTGGAACCGTACTTTCAGCCGCAGCTGCCGCAAACCCTATTGGATAAATTTGGCAAATGGGCAGGTGAGTTATTTTCTGCACTATTATTCGGCGTTTGCTCGCACTCACAATAAAATATTTACATAATTAAAAACACTTATTCATACGCTCGATGAAAACACCGAGAAAGACCTAAAACCTTGCTTCATTATTTTCTTAGTTATATTTTAACTAAATCCGCTGAAAACAAAAACAAATCGATTATTTTAATTTGCAAATAAGATTTTTATATTGTTTTGCCGATCCCCTAGGGAAGGGAGGTCAAAAAGCTAAATTCATTAATACAACTATCAAGAATAAACTTTTTGAAGCTCTCTGCATAATAAGTACTTTGTGTTGAATAAGTATTTAATAAATAATTACTAATTTCAGTTAATAATTTAGCATTTACACGAATATGCGATCTATTCATTTATGTGGGAAAAATTATCTTCAAAACTATGTAAATTGCATGCTGAAGGCGTTTGGTCATGCCAGCCCCCAATTTTCATAAATATATATATATATATAAATAGAGAAATATCGTGACAATCTGTGCGAGTTATTAACTAAATTGTTTTCTATGTTCCTGTACTAAATAGACTACCACAAGCCATGGCAGCATGCAACCGCCGATATTTATCAAAACGTGCTAATCTTATACATATATTATAAATAATTAATTTATTATTCAATGTACTGAATATTATTATGATACCGTCTTATCGATCAGCTGTTCAGTGCTCGAGTTTTCAGTTTGTTTACATTTTATTAATAGGGCAAACAAAGTCATTCAACTCGTCTAACGAAACCGAAACCAAACCCAAAACCGGATTTAGCAAGTTTAATTTTTGCACGCTTTTGAATAGAAAGAAAACAAAACAAAATATAAAATAATTTAAAAAGTAAACAATGGATTTACAAATTTACTGTTAATGCTTTAACATTTTTCCAAATTGTGATTTTTATTTTATATTTTCAAGCACATTTGACCTTGCGCACAGCAACAATGTTTGTCAATTGACAACTTATTATTATATAATATTTGCGATAAAATTATTTGTTGTAAATACTGAAAACATTGTACATTTCCCGTAGTTAGGAAACAGCTTATAACTTGACGCAGTTGCCATTTGCTGCCAATGTTTACGCTGCACAAATATTTGGCAACCGGTGTGGCTACTAGCCAACAGCAACAACAGCAAATAATGTTTTTGAACGGTGCCAGTGATTGCTGCCTGTTGGCCAGTTGCGCAGCCGCAGTGGCAACTGTTGCATTGACTCATTGCAACAGCACAGCAGCAACGGCCGCAACACAAACAAGAAATATTAATCAAGTTTCTAGTTTTTTCATTTTTTGTTTTCTGGTATTGAGATTTGGTATTTGTTTTTGGCCTGGCAGTAGCAACTAGCAAAAGCCAATAAAATAAGTTAACTTTACAAACAGTTAGCAAGGGTGTGCTAATTATTATTAAAATAGCTCAGTATGAAAAAATGAAAGTCGTTGTATTTTTAAGTACAACATAAATTGTCTCTTTTACTCAGTTTAATTTAAAATACTCCTTTACTTTTTTAGTTGTAACTGGCGCAACTGATGGCATTGGAAAGGAATATGCCAGGGAATTGGCACGTCAAGGTCTCAATTTGGTGCTGATCTCACGCACCAAGGAGAAGCTCATTACGGTAACCAATGAGATTGGTATGTTAAGAAAATTACAGATGCATCTACAGGTCTAACTTGTCCATCAACCTTTCACAGAGAGTGAGCACAAGGTGAAGACTAAATGGATAGCCGTAGATTTTGCCAAGGGACGCGAGGCATATGAGCAAATCGAGAAGGAACTGGCGGGCATTGAAGTGGGTATACTTGGTAAGTGAATTAATATTTACAGATCAGGATCAATATATTACCAATAAAAACAAAGTGCTGGCAGAACAAAGCTGTAAAGTATAATTAAATAAAATTCTCAGAACTTGAATTCGATGAGTTGCATTCCATTTTTGGCTTATCCATTTTTTTGCTGTTTAACTAAAATTCTGTTATAGCTTTTACACTCCTCTTATCAATTTTGTGAGTACCAAATATTTAAAGTATAATTTGACTAGAAGAAAATAATATATAGAAAATCAGTTATTATTATTTACCAAAATCTAAATATATATTTTTGTATTTATACATAGCTGTTTTACATATATAAATAAATAACACATTTTCTTAATTTTCGAGTGGACGTTATTAGTACATCAACAAATTTTCAGAGTCTCTGCCCCTCATCAGCAACTGTATATTGGCCAACTCATTTTCATCTGACATTCGTCACAGGCAACAACAATTAAATCTGTCGGTTTAGCCTATATGTTTTTTTGTCAATGTCATTGAAAAACTGAGTTGAGGTACTACTCGTAATTGCGTGCAATTATAATGAATCTTTTGTGTAGGGCCATTCAACGGACTGTGGGGCAGTTATTATAAACATTTTCAAGTACGAGCATATATAAATAATTTCTGTGTCGAACTTTTCAAGTTTCATTTGCCAAACTCATAAACGCTTTGACGCGCTTCAGCAATTTACATTTTTCTCAGTTACGTTTTGGATTTAGTTTTTTTTTTTATCGTTATTATTATTATGTGCGATCTTTTTTCACGCAACCTTGCCAGAGCAAGGTTTAAACCGATTAGCATCTATGGCCTTAACTGTGAAATTGTCGCTCTTCATTGCAGTTAACAATGTGGGTCGAATGTATGACTATCCCGAGACTCTGGAACTGGTGCCGGAAGATATCATCTGGGATATTTTGACCATCAACATTGGCGCCGTCACAATGCTGACTCGCAAGATAGTCCCTCATATGAAATCAGCGCGGAGGGGTGCGATTGTTAACATTGGCTCTGGATCGGAGCTGCAGCCTTTGCCGAACATGGCCGTTTACGCGGCCTCCAAAAAATACGTCACGTATTTCACTCAGGCTCTGGAACAGGAGCTGGCCGAGTTTAATGTGACCGTGCAGCTGGTCTTACCCATGTTTGTAATTACCAAAATGAATGAGTACTCAAATTCTGTTATGCGCGGTGGTTTTCTCATACCCAACGCACGCAGTTTTGCCCGCTCGGCGGTCTTTACGCTGGGCAAGACTAGCATGACGACGGGTTTCTGGACGCACGGACTTCAGGTGAGTCGAAAATATATACCCAATAATCAAGATTGCTAAATACATAATATTATAAATACGAAATACTCCTAAATTTTTGATCTTTATTACTTGAAATCTTCAAAAACGATTCAAGGAATAAACATGTTGAGTTGGGCCAAAACTTTCAAAAACCAATACCAAAACCAATTTGATTAAACAATTAAATAACTTTTTTATACATAAACTAACCTTTAAAAAAAATAGTATTACTTTTATGTATGGAAACAAATTATTTAGCTAAGCATTTATTAGGCGCATAGTTTTTATTTTACATATTTAGCTATCGTTACTACAAATGAGTCATTATTTTAGTAATTACATTTTACAAAAAAGCAATAATATCAAATAACCTCATTAATCTTTAAATCTTCAACACTTGCAGTACTTTGTCATGAAGCTAGCTCCGCTGCATTTGCGCATGCTCATTGGACACCAGCTGACGCGGCGTCTTCGTCTCGAAGGTCTAAGCCAAAAGAAGGGGACTTAGTAACTATAAGTTCTATTGCATTTACTTACTTATGTACATCTTAAGATTTTTGTAAATATTCGCAAATAGTTTAAGTTTTAATAAATAAAAAAAAACCAACAACTGTAAAAATTTACCACACAGAAAATGTGAATGCAACTTTTATCAATTAACGAGTCGATTGCTTAACTTCTTTGGCAGTTACATTTTGTTAAGACAGAGGTAGAGAGAGATGGGGAAGCGGGTTTCTGCTGACGTTAAACACAAAGCCGTAAAACCGGTTAACCCGCTCTCGTGATTCTGCTGACCAACAGGCGGAAGAGCTGCAAGCCGCCCAAAATAAAACCGAAAACGCAACTCAAACTTCGCTTCATTGCACTGGCACACTTTAAAATTCAGTCATTTTTAAAACAAAAAACTTAATTTTTTATTGCATTCATAATCATATGCATGCAAATGAAGCTCTCATGCACAATCTGTGAGACTCTCTGACCAAGGGGCAAACTGCCCAACAATTTTGACATAACAATGCATGTTTTGGACCCATGGAATTATGACTGTCCTCTAATGGGCTCTGCTTACCTGAAGTTTTAGCTGTCTTGATGTATATACATATAATTGTTTAGGCTTATTTTGTTATTAACAACCATAACTCAAACGAATTGTGCATCTTGAAAGCTGTTGTAAGTTATTTGTTCATAGTTAATTAATCGTAATTTTCAAGGCAAATGTTTTCATTTATAATTTTTATCGACATTACGAAAAAGGTTAGGTAAAATCAAACTTCATCGAAATTCATCTTGATGCAGGAAGTTTAAGCTATACTCAATCTGTGTTGATTTAAATCTGTGTATCAATTTTTTTTCAATTCAATAGATTGATTATTAAAATCAAATTAAGACGCTGTTTTTATCCCAAGTAAGAAAAATTGCAGAAAAGTAAAACACATTTTACTGTTTGCTTTTTTTGTTGTTTTATTCCTGCTTTTATGTTGTTATGGTTAATGCATTTTAATAATTTTTGTGTGTGTTTTTTTTTTGTTTGGTCTTGTTGTTATTTACGAAAATGCATATAGAATTAAATAAAGATCTTACATAATTTGTGTGCAAAGTGTTAAACAATGAAATAAACAATTTTCCTATGTGTGCATTATGCGGATGTTGTTGTTGATGTTGTTTGCTATACACACTTATACTGTACATTATGGTCTAGAAATTATAAATTGAATAAATTCCATTGCGAAACAAAAATTGCCAGTTAATATTTATGATTAGAGCAAATGACGCCAATGCCTTTGGGCCATTTTAAAAGACGAGAGATGCGATTGTAACGCAAATGGACCGAAGCGTTCGCTAATTCAAAAGTAGCACTGCAAAAATAAAAATAAAAAAAAAAATATTTTTTATATATATATATATTAGATATAGAAATTGATTCAACTTACCGCTACACACACTCGCTCCGTTGCAGGCCATTGATGTCGAACCCCCAAATTGGGCAGCTCTTTACTGCCTGTGGCATTGGCGTCATCTGCAGGAAATATAAATCGATTAGGTATTTGCATAAAATTTATGCACTACGACTGTCTATATATAAAGGTCTGCTCTTTAAGTAAAATTAAATTAAATTGTTGCTCTACATGTTTATTTCAAGATTATGCGTTTTGTGTCTAAATGGTATTGCGCTACTTGAACCAATTTTGCAGTTGAGATAAAAATTCATTTTCGGTTATTTGCGCAGATGGTTGTTTTTCAATGCTTTAATTTTCAAGTGGGGAAAACACATCAAACGACTTTCTATGTATTTTTAGCACAAAATTATTTCTTTCTTAAAATATAAATAAGGTTTTTCGACCAACTATATAAGCATTTGTAGACTAACATTATGATTTAATTTTAAGTCACAGTATATGAGAAAAATATATCAAAACTGATCATTCATTTCGTTTTTTACTGCTTTCAGAGATAATAAAAATCTAATCCAAAAAAATATATAACAAACATAATATTTTGCAAATAATGAATGCTTAAAATATCACACGAAAATCGTTTGACTAATTTCACACGCTGCAAAAATGTTTCAAAAGCGATTTAATGTTGCCCACAGCGTGTGGGGATATTTGGTGAGCCATGTCGAAATGTCGTCGTTAAAAAGTGAAAAACTTTTTTTTTTGGAAAATGATTTTCTAATGTCGAAACTGTTGGCAGCGTTGCCCAAAAAAAAAAAACAAAAAAACGAGCAAAGACAGGCGATGAGCTGGTTGTGGGCTGCATATATATTTATTCTATCCCAAGATATTTTTCAAAGATTTTCGTTTTCAAATTTTATTAATTAATGTCATTGAAATGCTCATCAGGTGCCGAATGTCTGCTTAAGCATTTGACAGTCAAAAAAAAAAAAACCAACCTTAGATATGCGGCGATTGGCAATAAATTAGAACAATTTATATATAATAATAATTTGAATATTCTTTTGATATAATGAGTTTGACTTACCTGACTTAGGGTACTAATAGAAATCCATTAAATGCTAGCGGCTTAAACGCGTAACGTTCTACAAATCCTAGTCATACGTAAATGTTGATGATTGTTGTTTTAACAAACATATTTTTTAAGATATTATTGATGGAATTAATATTCAACATGTAAGTATATCCTTGAACTTTTCAAATCATAATTTAGAAGGCGGCTTCGTAGAAGGCATAGAGCAAGAACAGCAAAAATGCCAGGATTAAGAAGGTGGTAAACAAACTTTTGGCTTCATTCATTTTGTATGAGTTGTTGTTGTTGTTGTCGCGTTCTGTGATTATATAGAAAAAATATTTGTAAATATCAAATAATTAAAATGTGCAAGTGCAACATTTCAGTTTGTTGTAGATCTAAATGTTTAAATTGTACTAGCACAAATGGTCAATTATAATTGGTAATCAATCTTAAATTATGAAGAATTTTAATTGATCTGTCAATAACTCAGTTATACACTAAATGCAACTATCTACTTGGGTACGCACACTTGGGAGATGAGTTTTAGGGAATCGCCAAACCGTTCGTAGCAAATGGCACGGAATAACTGAGAAACGCATCAAAAAATTCTTCTCCACAAACTGGCCTAGAATTTTTATCACGAATCAAAATCAGACAGCAGCCAGCTCATTGGAATTATGGTTCTATATGTGTGTAGTATATCTGCCATACACATCATTTTATTTGTACATATGTATAGATTTATATATATATATATATATTAATGTGCACATCTAGAGAAATAACGTTTGCTGCTGGTATGGATGTCCAGTTGTTTCTCATGTTTTTGACGTGGCACAGATCGTGTCTATATATACGGATATTGCCAGCAAACACACACACATATGGCACGTATGTGCCATATTTTTTCAAGAACGTTTAGATTCCATGAATATGTGTGGGCGACGTAATCGCGTCATAGGTAAAAACTCTTGATAGCTTTCCTTAGCAACTTCTCCATAGCAATTTCTGTCTCTTTCTCTTGATTTCGTACCTGTTCCGAATTTATTTTTTTTTTCTGTTTCTTTTTTAATTTGGCCATTATTCATTTTGGCCAGTGGCAAATTGCCATAAAACTTGTGCAGATATTGAAAAATGTTTTCAAAAATGCATTTATTTGTTGTTATTAGCGGTTTATTGGTTTACCAAAGGCAGATAGAAAAGCAGGGTGGAGGTGCGGTTATTATATTTATTTTTCTAGTCAGCTGTATTCAAAATCGTTGTTTTTGTTTGCCGCTAATTACATTTCAAATTGCCTATGCTATATATTTGTGTGCTGAATTTCCAAATTATTTGAATCAATTTACATCGAGTCACGTAGTCTCTGCGCCTCACAAATGGAAAGCGTGAGAAACAAATGATTTTACAAATATTTTTAATTAGGCGATTTTACAAAATTGATTTCAATTAATTTATGGCCTTGTTGAACTATTTCAAATATATCTTGACATCTTCTCGTTCCCAAGATCCTGGGTTATATATATAAAATAGCATAAAAGCTAGAGCTCTTTCAGTTCTTAAATTTCTTGCATTATATAGCTTATATTATTTAATTTATACTCAAAACTTAGCAAATTTTTTTAATTTTCTACACATCTACATTTAAACTTAGTAGTTTGAGTCTATTATTTTTATGTAAAACTTACCTTAACTCTATGCCTCTACCCATTTTATGTTGATTTACAATACTGCATAGATGATCCACAAGAAGAACAGCAATATGGCCAAAATGCCGAAGGTGGTAAATAGATTTGTTGCCTCACTCATTTTCGATTAAGCTCTAAAAATAAAAATAAAAAGCAATTCATAAATTCTTAAGGTATTATATGTATTAGATTTAAATTTTTTTATCTGATCACACAAAGATCAGACAATAAAAATGTTTCGAATAAAATTTTCAGATGGCGCGTGTGATTTTTTTTTCCTATTAACACAAAAAAAATTTGAAAAGAACATATCATTTTGTTTTTAAATTATACAACATGTATCTTTTTAAAAACCGCACACATCAGAAAATTATGAAAAGTCATAGGAAAATATCATTCGTATATAAACTAGACGACAGACTCCATATAGACAAGAATAATATATATATATATATAGTGGTTTGATGTTTTTTATTGGTTGTGGTTGTTGTTTTTTCCGTTATTTTTTATTGAATTTTATTTTAAATTTATTATTTCTTTTTGCTGATGATAGCAATCTTAATGTCTGGCTATATGTAGTCGTTGAAAAGCACATATAGATAGAATTTGTGGCAAAATATTTCCAGCTTTATAGATTGGAACCTTTCCAAATATTTCTCGATTTATTTATGGTCCCGGCACACTTGTTTTCGATTGAGATAAGGCAAAACTTTCACTTCTCATTGAATTATATCTGAAATAATTTCCATTTTACCTGGTTTTAGTTTTTTTTTTCTTTTGAATTTTTTTTGCGGACTGTGCTATTAACTGCAGCGAGGCTTTGGCCCAACTAAATTCGATTCACGCACTTGGCTATTGGGTTGAGCAAAATATAGCAAAAAGAAATTCTTTGAAAAGCCAAACATTAGTGCGAAAGTATCTATAAGATGGACAAAATATACACATACAGAGAGACAGATGTTAGATATTTTTCGTGGACTGCGACACTCAAGAGAAAATTGTTGCGCCGTAAACTGACAAGTTGGAAAATATATGCATATATGTATTGGGGACTATAATTCTGGTCTCCAAAGATCGCATGGGTTGAAATGAGATGCCTATAGTAAGAATTGCTTGGAGCATGCTTAAAAGTTTAAAAAATCCCATCGAAAATAAATAAAATAAATTAACGCCAGCAGTTTGACAGTTTGCGAGCAGCCGCAGCCGCTAACAAAATAAAAGCACAATAACAATGTTTTCCATTAATATATTAAAAAAAAAAACATTGCGTTCAAAAATAATTCAAAAGTGTTTTTTACAAATAGTTTCTTTTAGCATATTTTATATTTAGGTACAAACGTACTTTCTGTTTCATATCTAAAGTTGTCGAAAACATGAATGGATACAATTTGATTGCAAAGAAACTTAACATTTCTTAAGTTTGCAGATGTCAACTGCCATCGAATTGAGCTAACGCACACATTTTAAAATGTAGCAAAAAAGATTTTGAAAATCGCAACATAAAAAAATTGACAAATACGTAAACCAGACTATAGTATATATATATATGGCTCGTGGTATAGGATAATGCACACAATTTCATAAACAACTTGTCGCATTTTTTAGTTCCAAGATTCAACATTTGCGCACTGCGCAAAAAAATACAAACAACGTAGAAAAACCGTGCATAATGACTAAAACCATTATAGAAAAAATGTGTGAAAATATTTCGCTTCACTGTTAATGATGTTGTGCTGAAAATTATTGATTCTTCTAACTTGTCATGATGACAATTGAATGGATAGCAGATGCAACAATACCAAGTGACTTGCAAGATAAACAGGAAATCCAAAATTTCGACAGGAGTTTTTGTGGATAACAAACAACAAATAATTTGTTTAAAATTAGCTTAACAATTTTGGCTACACTCTCAGTGATACAAATTGAAGAGGAACTGACAAAAATATTATAAGAATAATTCGAAAAACCAAATAATAGATAAACGCATATTTTATTATATTTTTTTATATTATTATTTTTTGTTATATATTCATTTTGAAGCTAATAAAATACTCTTTTCTCATATTATTCGCATCTGTTCAGCATGCACTTTGCTGGTGGATTCATAAATGCGTCCGGATCACACTTAAAGGCAGCCTGGAACTCGGGTAGGTTCATATAGCCGCGATTGATCTGTGCCGCAAAGATCTCGTCCTGGCGATTGCACAACTGTTGGGCCACCGCATAGAAGAGCAAACGGTGCTCATCCAATCCAAAGTATTGTAGCACAAACTGCTCGGCAAAAACGAAACGCTCGCCGTGCAGCCAAAACTTATAATCCCTTAGAGCGGCCTGAAACGAGCGATAGAATTGGAACACATTGGTCACCTCATGGCTGCTCAGTGGCCTATAGATGTGCGCCACTTCCGCATCGTAGAGCTGCTGAGTTTGTCGCTCCAAGCAATCCAATGTCGTATAATAGCCATCGGTGTCCTGCAGCAGACGTGACTCGAGCCACAGTTGCAATCCTTCTGTGGCATAATAATGATACATGGGACGATGCAGCGACAGCAGCACAAAGTGCAGAAAATGTCGTAGGAAGTATGCGGACTGATTCACATCATCCTCGTCCACATAGGGCGACTCGAAGCTGTGACGCAGTTGCACACGGCGCAGCTGCAACAGGTTGCCATAGAAGCTGTCCGGCTCAAACTGCACCTGGTTGTACTGCCTGGTTAGCTCAGTGATGTTCAGATAATTCTGGGCGTGGGCCTGCAGCAGTCGCGCCACCTGCAACTCGGGATGCTCGACAGAGCCGGGCAATAGCAGTCCATACCAATCTCGGCGATTCAGCGTGGTGCGTCGTCGCTGCTGGAAGCGTGTGGTGTGCAACTGATACATGGCCAAGGCGACATCGCGTCTCAATTGGGGTGCCAGCACATGCCACTGCCAGTACTCGGCGTGGAGCAGACGCTCAAATTCCGTGGCCAGCTGATAGCAATCCTCGTATTCTAGCTGTTGCCGGGCCTGCCACACTACATAGTTGTACACGATGCGCGGCTCCGTTTGGCGCAACACTTGCCACGCCTGTGTTATACGCTCCACATTCTGTGGCAGCTTACGTGCCTCAGCCAGCTGCCGCTCCGTAAAGTTGAGCAGCCCAAAGAAGCGCTGCAGATAGTCCATTGTATTATCATCCAGTGGCAACTTTTCCTGCCCGGGCTCTGGTGTGCTCTGGTCCAGTCTGGTCAAACTGTTGGTCAATGGCAGTTCTCCGCGCATTCCACGGCACAATACGCGCATCTCGTGCGCCACAATGTGTGCCACCTGCGGATGACGCTCCGTTAACACATCGGACATGCTCAACTTAAAGCCGCGCAAACTGGGACAGGGCAGTTCCTGCATGGGCGCCAAATAGATGGTCTGTTCGGCAAAGTAAATGTGCAACAAGGTGGGAAGTCCGTGTGCCGCCAACTCTGCCGCCAGTTGAATCCAATTGAGTTGCTCATCCAACTGCCCGCGTTGCCATTGATGACGCAGAAAAGGCCATGACGAGAGCACTTCCCCGTGGGTTGCCAAAAAGGGCAGCTGCTGCAGCATGCGCTCCCAGTGCGTCGCTGGTGTCTGGGGGAGAATCTCCACATGCTGCGGTCTGCTCCTCATTTTACACTCACTAAACAGCTGTGCCAATAATTTACCGGGCAACGTTTCAAAGTTTCCGTGTTGTGCCTGAAAGAATTGCATGCGATCCTGCATGTTGTACAAAAATGGAGGCAGTGCATCATCCGCCTGCGCCAACTGGCTAAAATTGCCACAGGCATGTGCATAGAAATCAGCACAGGGATCAGCGCTGGCATTTCTCAATTCCATCATTTGCTTCAGATTACGCTTATACAAACGAGTAAAGAACTGACCAGTCTCGGAGTCCGGATCGGACTCCTCTCCCACTGTAGCTGCTGTTTTTTTGGTTGTTTCTCCGTATTCCAGGTGAATGGCTGAAAGCAGCATTAGCAGCTGCCATTTCCAGCGCATTTTGCTCATCTGCTCGTTTGTTTTGATAACCGGGAACTGAACTTATTCGATTCTAGCTCTAAACTGGAGGCAGCTCGCCGCTGATAAGCTTGAGTCTGTGTGGAGCTCTGTGTTCTGGATGAGATTGTGACTCTCACAGCTCTCTCTGCTCTCCGTTGTGCCACCTTGACCTTAAAATTGTAGCTCTCATGCAAAATCATCGCAAATATTTCTAATAGATTACTCAATACTACGCATCCGCACTGTGAGCCCTAATTTTGTTTTGATTCTTTATTATAATCAGAAAGTAGTTAGAGGCAGTACTCATAGATATGTATATGTATATATATATATATATATATATATCTGATACTAAACTCATTGTATTTTAATTTTTAAATACGGTATTCATTGGGCATATGGATATTTATTTAATGGGTATATTATGCTTATACACAAAACGTTTGAATTACTATAAAAATATAATTCAATTTTTTGGTTAACTTAATTAATGTTATTTTTAAATTTATACTATAATCAAACACTATAGAGATAAGATATATTTAGATATTTTTAGTCTTTGCTTTAATCTAAATATTATTTCAGGTCAAGGTCTTAAGCAACTCATCCAGAGCGAAACATAAGCAGAAAAATCATAGGCATTTAAAAAGTTTTATTATAAAAAATTAAATATCAAAAAGACAATAAGTATGCTTAAAATTTACATATATTTGTATCTTAAATTTCCTTACGTGCTTAAATACTATTTCTCAAAGTTACGGTTTTAATGTGGCCAAAATGCTTTTCATCTATGCAAATGGATAAGTACATCTAAATTTTATAATTTTATTAACTTGCCGAGCGTGTCATTTTGTAAATCTCTTTATGACTTTGACAACTTTGTTGAACGGAGCTATTAATAAATTAATGGATTATGTGGAATGGTTGGCCACTGATTCAGCCCTCTTTCCACCCTTTTAACTTTACTTGTAGACTGACAGAAGGAAAGTGCGAGCGGCAAATGAGGTCGGACAGATGTTTCTTATTTTTGTGGCTAATTTGTGTCTTTAAGTTTACATTTTGTTAGAATTTCTATGTCTTTAAGATTGATGCTGCCCCTGAAAATATGGACAGCAACTACCTAAATATATATGTAGATAAATATATGTAGCTAAATAAATCAAGCCGCATGCTCTGCTACTTAAATTATAGTAATTTGCTAAGCAAAATAATCTGAGAATTTTATTTAAATTACTCGATAAACACGAGTTTCAAAAATCCACAATAATTGTTCCAATTAGCATTTCGCGTGCTGTTTAATTATGACGAGGTAAACAAAAACAAACACAAAATTGATATATGCAATCTGCTGTTGGCATGGGTCGGGAAATAAGACAAAATAAAGCTATCTGGTATGTGGATATTTATGGCTTGTAAGGCCTATGTCAATAGAGCTGAAGATCCAAATATGAAGATCCATATAAAAGCTGACGACAAGCCAACATTCAACGATCGTTCGCCCTTTGGGACGTGCCCCGTGAATAAAAAGTTTTCATTCATTGCGCACAAAATTGAAACAACAAACACGTACGCAGCCCACAGGTGTGTGTGTGTGAGTGTGTGTGAGTGTGTGAATGAGTATAAGTACTCACATTACTTTAGGGTATACTCTCCGAGCTGGTCTCTTAACCGTTAGCTAATCCTCTGATTCGCTTGAAATTCTCAGCGTTTTCACTTTTCTGCCTCAACTCTCACTTTATAATTACACATACACACACACACACCAACACACACACTCGTTGCTCGGCTACTTAATACATTTTGGCCAATATGGTTATCGACTCGAATGCCGGCCTTCAGTTTCTCCGACAATTCCAGACAATGCAGCTCGCGTCGCGGTAACTCGACCAATAAAAAAAATGAAGAATTTAAAGTTCAAAATGAGATACAAGTTTCTGATTTTACCATATATATTCTTAGGTAAGTCTCAGGTTTCTCCATTAAAAACAAATGATATATATGAGTCCATCTTTAGTCAGCAGCTGTGGCGGCGCCTCAATATTGGATTTCGTCACACAATCCGCCCCCCAATCAAATAATCCGACGACAACAGCAGCTCCGGCGACAACACAGCCTGGTACGAATCGTGATATAACCGTTGGACCCTGCAAATGGGCCATAGGACGACGCTGTCCAGATTCAGATGTCAAATATTACATTTACACGCGTCAGAATGTCATGGATCGTCAGGCAATTCACATTGATGAGTCAGCGGAGAAGTCGAATCTCACCGATTCCTTTTTCAATCCTCGACATCCCACCAAGATACTCATACATGGCTACAACTCCGATATGTTCCTAAATCCGCTGCAACATATGCGAGATGGTGAGTAAAATTAACAATGATTTTTAAAGGTGTTGAATTAATTAATTAATTAAAACTTTCCTGATTAAATGTGATTTTTGTCAAACTGTAATCAGATTATATATGGCAAGATCTTTGAAGATTATCTCAACAGACCACATTTAATAAATTAATCCAATTAAATAAAATTAAAATTAAATGGAATATCAAATTATATTTTTATGACCCATTTTTTAATCATTCCACATACTTTTTATAGAATACCTGGCCAAGTCGGATTACAATGTGTTATATGTGGACTGGAGCATGTTGTCGCCGAGTCCTTGTTACATAAGCGCTGTGCACAACACGCGGCAAGCGGGCGCCTGCACGGCGCAGCTGGTGGAGCGTCTGGTGGAGGCGGGCAACACGGATATACACATGATCGGCTTCTCGCTGGGCGCACAGGTGCCCAACTATGTAGCGCGGAATTTGAAATCATTCAAGCTGCCGCGCATCACTGGACTGGATCCGGCGATGCCACTGTTTATTACCGCCGGGGTGAATGATAAGCTGGATCCCAGTGATGCGGACTTTGTCGATATCATTCACACCAATGCGCTAGTGCAGGGCAAACTGGAGCGATGTGGTCATGCGGATTTCTATATGAACGGCGGCATTTCACAGCCTGGCTGCACTGGACAAATGTGGATGAGTAAGTGCAATGTGCCGTCCAATGGAAGAAGAAGATCATAATTAACTCAGGCAATTCCCTTTGACAGATTCATTTGCGTGCAGTCATCAGCGGGCGACGGCTTACTATCTGGAATCCATACGCTCACCCAAAGGATTCTGGGGCTGGGCATGCAGTAGCTACATTGCTTACCTACTGGGCATGTGTCCGCCGACCAACTATCTACTCGAGGCTGGCGAGAACATACGTCCCAGTACGCGTGGGATGTTCCTGATCGACACAAATGACACCTCACCTTATGCGCTCGGCAAGTGGACGGATTTGCCAACGCTGGGCGTGAAGCATTCACGCATTCCACCACGTCCACTAAAGATGCCCCCACAGAGCGTTGATCCGCTGCTGCAGCACATCGATCAGTTTGGCAAGCTGACGACCAACTTTAACAATTTGCCACCATCACCGTTTGCCGGAATCCAAGATCCCTATGAGCACTGGACGAGTTACAGTCCGCCACAGTATGCGGACAGCGAGAGCGATGACTCTGTGGAAGAGCAGACCTCGGATTCAGAGGACTTTGTCGACATGGATGATCGTCAATTATCGAAGCCACTGAACTGGTGGGACTATCGACGCAATCTCACACTTGGCTACATAGACAATTATATATTCAGCACGCCAAAGGTGAATTAGTGCTACGAATCCTGCCAGTCCTTGCTAACCCCCCTTCCTTGCCCCAAAGCCACAAAAAACATTCGGATAAGTAAATAATTTAAGGGCCACTTTTAAGTACGCGTTTTGAAAAACTGGCGAATTTTTAATAAAAGTTCTGTAACATTCTCATATATATATTTGACGATCTAGAATCTAAAATGCTTATTTTTGAGAACATTTTTATGTTTATTTTCTTCTGTTTCAAGCACTTTTAAATCTATGCAAAGAGCCTATACAATTTTTATATTATAGAAATCATACAATTTATTATAATATTAGATATACTAGTATCATTGACAAAAATGAGTACTTCTTGAAATGAGAACTACTTACGAATTTCAATCATCTCGCTCTAATTAGCGAGCAAACACCGTATTTGGTTTAACATGATATTATGATTCAGGCTTAAAGTGACTACCCAAAAAAATAACTTGATATTTATGAGTAAATTTCCATATAACTTATTGATTCATTGTATTTTTGAACAAATCGAAATACAATAGCAGTTCGTGTATATTTTGTAAATTGTAATAAATTGCCATATAATTAAAATTGGGTTTACGAATGTAGGTGGGCGTGCGCGCAGATAGCGTCCGCATGGGAGTGAAGATGGGGGGGTGGGAGGTGGGGGCAATTAAGCCACCAGAACACGAAAATTGTGCCAATGGCATATATATATATATATAATATAAGCGCTAGGAGTCGCCCCAAGACAACGCCCTGCTTTTGATTGACCAACATTGGACTGACAACAAACATGAGACTGACAGAATAAATGGTGACAGATTTGGTTGACGGTTTCCTGAATCGTCATTTTGTTTGGTGTTATTTTGAGCTTGTGGATAAAATGCTAAGTCGTATTTTTATTGCCGCCGATGCTGCTGTTGCTGCCACAACTCAATTCTGATCTACACTTTCTTATTAGCCCCGCGCTTAGCTCGCGTCGGTGGCGCTACTCGAACAGGCGTCGCTGGCGTTGGCGCTGATGACTCTGCGGGAACTGAAGCAGCTGCAACCGGTTCATGTTTTCGTTCTGGTGATGACGGCTCGTCGGCTTGCGTTTCAATCTTGGGCTCGTGCTCAGGCTCTGGCTCTGGCTCTGGCACTGTCTCTGTCGCTGGCACTGTCTCTGTCGCTGGCACATCGTCGGCGGGTTCGATCTTAACATCGACTTCCATGCCGGCTTGCTCCGTGTCGCTGGTGCCGGACATGGGAGATGGAGGTGCTCGCACTGCATCTGGATCATCGTCCTCTTCATGCGTTGTATCAATTGATGCACTGCTGTCATCCTCGGGCTCTGCGGCCTGTATTGTGAGGTGATAGAGTTTCATATCCTCTTCGGAAATGGGAACCGGTGCATTCGAAAGCGGATCGCGTCCGTTGAGCGACTTGGGGAATGCAATCACATCGCGTATGGAGCCCGCCCGACACAATATGGCAATGAGGCGATCCAGGCCCAATGCAATGCCGCCATGTGGAGGACAACCAGACTCAAGGGCGGCCAGCAAATGTGACAGATGATCGTGGGGTATCTTGAGCACTTGCTCCAATATGAACTGCTGCATATCGCGATCGTGGATGCGCATCGAGCCACCACCGACCTCCTGGCCATTAAGAACCAAATCGTATGCCTCGGATCGTATGGTCTCGAGATTATCGCAACTGGTGGCAAACTTGTCCAAATCCTCGACAAGCGGCGCCGTAAAGGGATGATGCACGCTCTCCAGTTTATTGGTGGTGGGGTTGCGCTCAAAGAGCGGGAAATCGACAACCCAAAGGAAGCGATAGTCGTTGGGTTTCTTTATCTTTTCATTTTCAACGAGAAACTTGTGATAGTCCAAGCGAATGCGACCCAATAAATTCCGCTGTATGGACGAACAAAATTATGATTCAATTGATAATCAAGAATATGGAAATGTTTGTGTAATAATTCTTACCGCTTCCACTTTGGGACCAATGCAAAGGAAAAGCAGATCATTCTCCTCTAGATCGAATTTCTCAATAATCTCAGTGGCTACTTCGGTGCCCAGCATTTTAGTGAGCCGCTCTTGTACATCCTTGGCGAAATTGAATTTACGCACAAATAGGGTGCCTGGAAAAGATTTGGCCAAGCTCTCGTAGTGCTTGCGTGCGGAATAATTCCAGAAGGCATCGCTGGCACGCACTACAATCGCATAGGCACTAAAGTTCTCATATTTGTCCTTGAAATTCTCGCTCTTCTCGATGATCTCGGAGACATTGTTGAGCAGAAAGCCAAAGCGTGAGTCCGGCTTATCGTTGCCATATTTCTCAATGGCCTCCTCATATGTGATGCGCCGGAATGGTGTCTGCAGCTTGGGCAAATGCTTGGGCCACGAATAGCGTAGCGTTTCCTCAATCAATTGCATAATATCATCCCGACTGGTGAACGACAATTCAATGTCCAGCTGTGTAAACTCCGGCTGGCGATCCGGACGCGTGGCTTCGTCACGATAACAGCGCGCAACCTGAAAGTAACGATCAATGCTGCCGGACATCAGCATTTGCTTGAACTGCTGCGGACTCTGCACGAGTGAATAAAAGTGGCCAGCCTTACGTGTGGGCACCACAAACTCCTGCGCACCGCCGGGTGTGCGACGAAACAGCGTTGGCGTCTCTACCTCCACAAAGCCCAGATAGTTTATTAAATATTCACGCATGCGCATTATGACCGCCGAGCGTAAACGCAAATTGTGTTGCATATCATTGAATCGCAGGTCCAAGTAACGATGCGTGAGACGCATGCGTTCGCCAGCGCGATTAAACTTGCGTATCTCAAAGGGGAGATTCTTTTTGGCCGCATTGAGTATCACGACCTTGTCGGCCTCGATTTCGACATGACCTGTATTCATTTTGGGATTTACGGTAGCAGCTGGACGTGGTATGACGGTACCCTCGACGCGCACAATAGATTCAATAGGTACTCCCGATTCGACATACTCTTCCAGTCCCTTTGTTTTGGCTAAGATAAGCACTTGTGTCTGGCCGTAAGCATCGCGCAATATGAAGAATTTGTTCATCCGCTGGAACTCCAGCCAGCCGCATATAACAACCTTCTCGTTGATTTCATTGGAAGTCAGCTCGCCGCAATTGTGTGTGCGATCTGCAAATTTATTGGTGTCCGCCACCTTGAGGCGCAACGGTTCGGCATTTGACTGGACTGCGCTAGGTGCAGCCGACTCGCTGCCATCCATGTTGCCTTCACCATTGTTTGCGCTAATAGCGTTGTTAGCAGAGGCCGCGGCGGCGGCAGCGGCCTCTTCTGCCTCGAGATCATCAATTGACATCTTTTGCAGTTTCTCCTTAACCTTGATGGGACCCTCGTAGGGATCGTCGGGATTTAAGACCTTGACATTAGTCACACTGACTTCCACTTCGCCTGTGTCATATTTCTACAGAGATATAAAGAAAAACACATCTCAGTACTTTTTGAATGCTCAGCTGTTTCATTCACTTACCAAATTTATGTTTGCTTTTGGCCTGCACAGCACTTTGCCGACGATTTGCAACACAGTTTGCTCCGGTGTGGACAGGAATGTGTCCATCAACTATAAAATAAACAAAAAATATATGTTTTCATATCATAATCAATATTGTTTATGTTTTGAAAATGCTTAGGTCAATTAAACATTTACTCACAGATTGATCTTCGATCATCAGCTGTGTTTGACCATAGCCATCCTTCAGCTGCAAGAACTTATTGTTCTTGGTCGATGGTATCCAGCCCACCAGGGTCACTGTTTTGCCAACATCATCACGTCGCAAGTCATTGCAGGTGAGATCGCGATTCTCAAAGTATTTCAAAATATTCTCATTCTCTGCAAGGTAAAAACCAATATGACTTTAGCAATACACTTAATGTTGTGGCGCGACTTACTTGCAATCTTGTACTCGGTGCTGGTAATGCCCAAGCTGCTCTGTTGCTGTACCATGGTGCTGTAAGTGCGCTTATCGCCGGCACGTTTCGTCCCACTTGCTGGGAAGTGTATGCTGAGGATGTCCTGCACTTCTACCTCAATTTCGCCGGTGGGCATTGTCTGGTTGCAAGAGTTGTGCGGTCTTCGCATTACTTGGCCGACAATTGTCAGTGTTGTGTTCTCGGGCATGTTGTTCATGCGTCTCGCCACACGGGGATGCTTGTCCTCCAGTACGACCAGTTGGCAAGCGCCGCCATTGCGATCGCGCAGCTCGGCAAAGCGATTCACGCGCTTTTTTATCAGTCTCCCCGAGAGCTCAACAAACATACCGCAGTGATGATTGCGCAGTTCACCACAGCTCTGACGCATTGGCTGTGGTGGCTGTGAGTTCATGCTAAAGTTGCTGGCCATGGCGCTCATCAACTGCATCAGATCGTTTCCTGAGATATTGGGACCCACTGTGAAAGAATACAATATTTAATTCTTCTTCTTCTGAAAAAACTACAAGTGAGTATTCCGAGCATTATTTCTTCTAAATAAACTAAATCAATTTCTATAATTGGAAATCAGCTTCTAGATATGTTCACAAGCTAAAAAGTGATTTTAAGCTTATCAATTTCTAAAAATTTTAAATACAATTTCTTTGGCGCCCTCTATATCTTGATGGTAGAGCTCGATAATGTTATCGATAGTGAAATGATAAGAAACTTGACCATCGTTGATTGCTGTTGAAAATTATGCATTAATAATGAAATTAAATACTTACTGTTAAAGGGATTTGGTCCTGGACCGTAATTGTCGTTGTAGCCTCCTCCACAGCCGCCACCGCCACCACGGTAGTTATCAAAGTCATTGTAGCCACCACCGTAACCTCCACCACCGCCACCCCCACCACCACCATATCGCCCGCCGCCTCCTCCTCCTACGCCACCGCCTCCGCGATACCGACCGCTCATGATCTGTTGTCAAAATTAATGTGGATTTGGTCTATTAGCTAACCGAGAGCCTCAAAACGTGACAAAACTTACGTGACTGCCGGCTGCTTCAACCGCTGATGGGGTTTTTTCTGCCGGGTCGCTGCTAAAATTGGCTGATTCTTTCGTTGATTTTGCAGTGGCAAAGAACGCAGATTGTTTTCCGAGTCGAAGCAGTATTTGGTGGTGCTGCTGCTGGCAACGCCAAACGTTTCTGCAAATTATTAACAACATTTTGTCTTATTAAAGGGCTTTCGCTCTTCACTCACACGGTGTGCGCCTCTTGCAAGCTGATAAATAATTTTCTTTTCAAAGCACGAGCACAAACCATGCAAACACATTGAAAAGCTATTCTTATGTGTGCGTGCACATATACACATGTACATGCACATTCAAACATTTGATTGTGCGTGAATGTGTGAGTGCCGGGCGTCGCGAAAACGCCGACGAGCTATTGACCAATTCACTGTTGTGGTACTATTTCGCTCACCTTAAAAATATGATCGATTTGTGCAGCTCAATTTTGTGTGAATTTAAATGCACCCAACACGTTCAACTATCACACCAAATATTGCACATTTAATTTCAAGGTGCTTGCTTTACGTTTTGAGATATAATTAAAAATGTTTTGGCTTGGTACCGGTGGAGAGAAAAATTGTTACCACTAAGTCAACCAGGCACTTATCGATAGTGCTATAAAAACATCGATAGAACGGCACGCAAGTGATGACAAATTAAGACAGGGCAATGTTGTTCTCGGAGCATTCCTCTTTAAACTAGGTATACAATAAACGAAATAAAAATCCATTTTCTTTATTTACATGACGGCTTAAAATCATTAACAAATGCATGGAATAACAATACCCAGTGCGATGCATTTGCAAAACTACAAAATTAATTTGTATGTGGCATTCAAGTTTTATCAACTTGCATTTTTGGCTTATATATTCTACCAAAAGTCCAATTATTCTAAAATTTGGTTCCATTTAACGCTGTCTGGAAATGAGTAATGACGTAGTCATGGTAATAACACATTATGCACAGTGGTTGACCCAAGATAATGGAAGCCCAAACGATAATATTTCCCATTCGTGGCCCAAATCGACGTTCTATATACCGAGATATGACCGACAGTGGAATCTGACCCATCATACCAAGGAAGGCCCATATTTTGTAAGTTTGCAACGGTACAGAAACCTACAATATAACCAAACATAAGACTCGGAATTCAGAATGATAAAAAGTAGCTGAATATTACCAAATACTCATGGAAAAAGGCGCTGAACAGAAACACCATTGTGGATGCTTGGCGTGCCGAATAACCCATCTGTACAACGGGAATATACAGATGACGAACACACCATCTGTGTACGGGCATATTCCAAGTGCGCCAGAAAGTGTCAATGTTATTTGCATTCCACCAGTCACAGTAGAAATTGCGATCAGCAAAATACATCACTTCGCCAATAGCATTCAAAAATGAGTGAAACATAAGGTAGAAAAAGCACAGCCAGCACAAATGATTCGGTAGCTAAACAATAAGATATTTGTTTGAAACTATGTGAAAGGAATTTGGATTTGAGAAATGATTACTTACAGCGAGTTTCAGCAAACGTTCCGTAGCCAGTCCCATGTCCATATTGGAGAAGGGTATCAAGGAATTGCGCACCGAGGGTGAAATCCACTGTTGGACTATGGCCAGTACAACATTAACACCGACAAACGTTTCCAGCAAACGTTTCAGCAAAAAACGCTTACGAACCCGCGAAGTGCGCGGAAAATTAAGTTCATAGCAAAGAGTAGGTGCCAATAAGAAGTACATGAGATCTTTGTAGCTCAAGTTATCCGGATATTGTACCAGCTTCGCCACATCTTCATCATCTTCGATACCGCTATTGCGATTTCTTTCTAAAGTTTAGTTATAAACAAAATATTTAATAATGTATCCACTATTCCAATGAGAAAATAACTTACTGAGCTCGGCTAAAGAGATACTTGGTCGTCGCTCACGAGGCTGTCGCTGATAGTAGGTCTTTCGGCACCACATATTTGTCTGGGCGTAGCTCCATAGTTTCAAGAACAGTATGGCATAATAGGAACACACAGTTGTGGCACCCACTAAAGACGATAATATGGTTAAAAAAGCACTTATAATAAATTCTAGCACTCCAACTTACTTATGCTAAATGTGGAACCCTTGAGATGAATAATCACAACAGGAAAACAAACGGAAATAATTATGTTTGTTATCTGAATAGCCATGCCAACACCCTCGGAGATTATTTCCTACAACAGAGAAAGTAACGGATAAAATTATTAAATTCTATAAAAAATAATCTGCAAAAAAAGAGCTACTGTTATCGCTGGAAGTTCACGATGTATGCAAATTGATAGTGTAAATAAGAGCCACGGTTATCGTTAATCGAAAGCGGGTCCATCGCTGACAAATGTGCGCATTTGTCATTCCACCGTTTTGCACAACGCTTGTTCGTATTTTCTTTGTGTTCGCAATTTCGTTATATGTTGTAGAATAGAGTTAAGCAAGTCCAAATCAAAAACGCCAAACTAAGGTGATATAATTACACATACAAATCAAAATCTAACAGAGATAGCAACAAAATGGAAGTCACTGATGCCAATTTGCAATTGCTAGCCGGTTATTTGCAACAGACGCTCAGTGCGGATCCAAATGTTCGCAGACCCGGTAAGTATGTGAGAGCATGCATCTGTGTGTGTGAGAGAGAAAGAAAGAGGGACTTAGGGCATGCGCGCGCGGGAAAACGGCGGTAGTCGATGGGAATAAATGCATTTCTCATTCTCTTTTTATATTTAAAATTATTTTCACAGCGGAAAAGTTGCTGGAATCGACTGAATTGCAGCAGAATTATCCGGTACTGTTGCTCAATCTGATCGACAAGGCTACGATGGACATGACCATTCGGGTAGCGGGCGCAATCGCATTCAAAAACTATGTGAAACGCAATTGGGCGGCACACGAGGATGGCGATGAACCAGATCGGATACACGAAAGCGATCGCAATACGATCAAGACGCTTATCGTGACGCTGATGCTGCACTCGCCGACGGCGCTGCAGAAACAACTGAGTGATGCTGTCAGCATTATTGGTAAACATGATTTCCCCAAGAAATGGCCGCAACTCATCGATGAAATGGTCGAGAAATTTGGATCTGGCGATTTCAATATTATCAATGGTATATTGCAAACGGCACATTCGCTTTTCAAGCGCTATCGTTACGAATTCAAATCGCAGACATTGTGGGAGGAGATTAAGTTTGTGCTCGATCGCATGGCCAAGCCATTGACAGATCTACTGCAGGCGACAATGCAGCTGAGCACATTGCATGAGGGCAATGCGGAGGCCTTGAAGGTCATTTATAGCTCGTTGGTTCTGGTGAGCAAGGTGTTCTTCTCGCTCAACTCCCAGGATCTGCCCGCCTTCTTTGAGGACAACATGAACATATGGATGGGCGCATTCATACAGCAGTTGGCCGTTGACGTTGCCATTCTGCGCACCGATGACGATGAGGATGCCAGCGTCTTGGAGCATCTGCGATCGCAGGTCTGCGAGAACATTTGTCTCTATGCACGCAAATATGATGAGGAGTTCAAGCCGTACATGGAGCAGTTTGTCACTGCCGTCTGGGAGTTGCTGGTGAAGACCAGCTTGCACACAAAATACGATTCGGTAAGAGAGCATTCAGTTTAGAAATTTCATTATTTTTAACACTTTCGCATTTTTAAGCTTGTCTCAAATGCTCTGCAATTCCTTTCGGTTGTCGCTGAGCGTAAGCATTATCACGGCATCTTTGAGAATCCAGAGATTTTGGCGCGCATCTGTGAAAAGGTTGTCATACCCAATCTTGACATTAGACCGTCGGACGAGGAGCTGTTCGAGGACAGTCCGGATGAGTATATACGCCGTGATATAGAGGGCTCCGATATTGATACACGTCGACGTGCCGCTTGTGATCTGGTCAAGACTCTGTCCATTAACTTTGAGCAAAAGATCTTTGGCATCTTTGGCCAATACTTGGAAATCTTGCTGGGCAAGTACAAACAAGATCCGGTGGCCAATTGGCGTGCCAAAGATACAGCTATTTACTTGGTCACCTCCTGGGCATCCCGTGGTGGCACACAAAAACACGGCATTACACAGAGCTCGGAACTGGTGCCGTTGCCGCAGTTCTGCGCTGAGCACATTGTGCCCGAACTGGAGCGACCCAATGGTAAATGATCAGCAGATCAAATGAAAAGTAAAATAGCAAACAAAATTTAAAAATGTACATATTTTCCGCAGTTGATGAGCTACCCGTGCTGAAGGCAGCTGCAATCAAGTATGTGATGGTCTTCCGAAGTCTGTTGGGGCCACAGACATTGGCTGGCTGTTTGCCGCATCTCATGCGGCATTTGCCCGCCCAAAGCATTGTAGTGCACAGCTATGCGGCTTGTTCGCTGGAGAAGATAATGACCATGCGAGATGCAAGCAACGGACTGTTGTTTGGGCCACAGGTTCTTGCGCCACACTCAAATCAGTTGGTGAGCGGACTATTTGCCACGTTGGCCCTGAGTGGTTCGGCGGAGAACGAGTATGTAATGAAAGGTGAGTTCAATGTCACAAACTAGAATCTTTTACATCAATTCAATTGTCTTTCCTCCCTCTTCAGCAATAATGCGCAGCTTCCATGTGCTACAGGCGGGCGCGATGCCATTTATGGCTGTGGCATTGCCACGCCTTACCGAAATTCTCACGTTTGTCGCCAAGAATCCCTCGCGACCACTCTTTAATCATTACCTCTTCGAGACACTGTCGCTGTCCATCAAGTAAGTATTTAAAAACATTTAAAATATGTTCAAAATATTAAACTTATTAATTTAATATTCTAGAATCGTCTGCCAAGCAGATGCCACAGCTGTCAGCTCATTTGAGGAGGCATTGTTCCCAGTTTTCCAAGGCATCCTGCAACAGGACATAACTGAGTTTATGCCATATGTATTTCAAATGCTATCGGTGCTGCTGGAGGTGCGTGAGTCAAGTGGACCAATACCTGAACCATACTGGGCACTCTTTCCCTGCCTGCTAGCTCCACCCCTCTGGGATCGCAAGGGCAATGTGACGCCATTAATACGCCTGCTCTCGATTTTCATTAAACAAGGCTCCGCACAAATACAAGCGCTCGGCAAATTGGTAAGCAATCGGTGGAAATATTTAAATCAAATATCTCTTTTAATAATCCACGCATCGTTTTAGAACGGCATTCTCGGCATCTTCCAAAAGATGATCGCCTCAAAGGCAAACGATCATGAGGGCTTTTATTTGTTGCAGAATTTGCTATTTTATTATAACGCCGAAGAGCTACAGACGAGCATGCGGCAAATCTTTGGCCTGCTCTTCCAGCGACTGTCGCTATCGAAGACCGCCAAGTATCTGAATGGGATTATTGTGTTCTTTAGTGTCTATGTGGTCAAAATTAATGCCAGTTCGCTACTCCAGCTCATCGAAGAGATTCAGACGGGCATGTTTGGCATGCTGTTGGAGCGCGTCTTTATCACGGACATGAACAAGGTCACCATGGAACTGGAGCGTAAAATAGTTGCAGTGGGCGTTAGCAAAATGCTTACAGAATGTCCCGAACTGTTGTCGGGTCAATATGCAGCGTATTGGCCACGTTTGTTGCACGCTCTTATCGATCTGTTCGAACGGCTGCCAGAGAAGTTACCCTACTTGAATATAGATGCGGTTGCTGCTGAGAGCAATGTTGTCGTTGATGCGGAGCCTGGCTATCAAGCGGCTTTCTCCCAGCTTACATTCGCACAGCCCAAGCAGGTGGATCATCTGGCCGAAGTAGCAGATGCTCGCAAATATTTGGCCACTGCATTGTCCAACTTGTCGCAGAGGCGACCAGGAGAATTAACCACATTGCTTGCACCGCTCGAGGCCGAGTACAAACAAATGCTTCAGAAATATTGCGATCAGGCGGGAGTACGCATTGCCTAAATCGTTGATTAATTTACACACACCTCGCACATAAGCACACACACACACCCCATTAATACGTACGAAATTGTCATACAAAAATGATTTATAAGTCTAACGTTTGTAATTATGTAATTCCCTATAAAGTTATGTTTGTCGCATTATTGGGCTACTTGTAATAAAGCCATGCTCCGAATCAGCTGTCTGAAACGGTTTCTGTTTTTCGATTTTAAATCAAATTCTGTGCATCGAATGTGAATCGAATATCGAATGTGAACTTAAAATATTTGGGGGTTACTTACCAGGGCGAGTCCCTTCTCGACAGCCAAGCAAATCGATATGTGTACAAAAGAGTCTGTAAAACAAACATTTAAGATTAAATGAGGCCAGCAGAATTTGACATGGGTGTTGTGCACTTACAGAGTACTAGAAATAGGGCATTGTGGCCTTCGCCCTCGTTGCGACCGCTTAGAAAGAAATACCAGTCAATGGGATTGATGCGTATGCCATATCTGCAAAAAGGTACAATGTGTAAGGTGGAGCATATTTATCTACTCTGTTGAACTTACTTCAGCAGATTCTCGAGACCCAGACGCAGACCGCCCATGCAGAGCAGCAGAAAGGCCCAGTTAACCAGACCCGAAAAGTTGGTAAAGCCCGAGCTCCACGAGAATAGCGAGTCCCGTGGTCGATGAATACTGCAAGTATATTTAAGATTTGAATATATTTTGAGGTAAATAATCAATTTAGTTTGTTTACGAACGATCTGTCGGGTTGGGCTTTACGCTGTTTGGCCTCCTTGTTGGAGATCTCCTCGGCACGCGTGACGCTTTGGGTGCGTCTATAGCGTAGCTTCTTTTCACTGGTTCCATTGCCATTCTCATCCTTGTCGAGCACCTTGCGGTACTGTTGCAAATCAATTGGATTGCCATGCTGATCGAAGAGATTCTGCGTGGACTTGCGATTGCGTAGGCTACTTAGGTTGTGCTCGGTTGCGGAGGCGGAGCGTCGCAGACGCTTCAGAAGACCACCGGCTACTCCATTGGCTTGGGCCGGTTGAGCCGTTATCTTTGTTGCTGGTCCCTTCTCCTTGGGATCTGTGGTTGTTGTCATGGCTCTTAAGAGGTCAGTTCTTGCTGGGCCGCTTTTAATAAACGGTATAAACGGTTGCTTAGATTCGAATTCACCCGGTTAAATAGAAAATAAGGAATGGAATTTCTCAAATCTTATCAAGCAAATGTTATTTTATTTGTTATTACCAAAAATTTCCACTATATATTGATAAGGGAACATTTGCGATTCGCTTTGAAATTTTATTGAAATAATATTCGCACTCAAATTATTTTCGGTTATTATCACCATAATCAACAAACTAAACGAAGCATCTAAAATTAAATTCGCTTCTGTTTGCCTCGAGTTGAGAAAAACTTAATACTAATAAAAAAAAACCTCATTGCTGTTAAAGTTCGCCCGATTAAATAAACCGATGTTTGCATGGATTACTATATGTATTATACAATATATATGCACACAGATGTGTAATTAGCGGCTGTTAACAGGTTTTAAACCTGAATTGTGATATGAAGTTTCTCAACTTGCGCCACCGGGTAGATTAAATAGATTTCATTGTTAAATACGCCCTTGCAGTTGCAAATAGTAGTTTATCAAACGAATCGAGAAATTATAATTATTGATTGTAAAACAGCTCTGAAATAGTTTATCTAACGTCTGGCTTTTTCAGTACAAAGTTTATAAAGCAATAGTTCAGAACTAGATTGCAGTCATGCTTAATCAAGTTTTTACCAATTATCAAAACCTTCAACAGCTCTAAAAAAGTTATTTTAAAACTTTAAACTCTTTTCAAGGGGTATATAAGTTTGGAACAAGTGTTGCCTATTCGCATTTTTTGGATTAATCTAATGCATCTGAACCACATGCATCAGCACATTTTTGTATGTACAATTTTTGATTAACTCACACTCTATATAATATATACTCTATTAACACATACACAATCGACCCAAATTGGTATACTAAATAACATATACTATATTGTATATAAATTCAAATACTAAATGCGATCTTATTCACGTAGCTTGTTGATTGGTAATGACGTCTCTCACAACAAGAAGTGACTATAAAATTGTTTAAAAAATTAATGAAATTATATATATGTATGCATCTAAATACGTATATTATTTCCTATTCTGGTCTTTTTATAAAAAAAACATTTAACATTGCATCACAGTTCGTTTGGGTTATCAAAAAATGTATTCAAAAACGCTTGAGTAACAATATTCTACGTCATTTGTAGATCAAAATAAAACAACGAAAAAGAAAGTAATGAAAATAAAATATTTTGAACAAATTTGAGTTTATTAAATTTTATGATCCGTAAACAATGATAGCGAAACAACGAAAGAGAAAAATATCGCACCTTATCAAGCATTGTAAATAGTATTTTTTACTGCTTGCTTAACCGATAAAGTGTTATTGTAATAAATGCACTTAAGCTCTGTGTGTTGGGTGTGTTTGTGTGTGTGTTCGGGGGGAGTAAATGCGTGCATTGAACTGATCTTTATATACTTCACAACAAAGTCAACACATTTATTCACGCGTTATTCAAGCTAAGTTCATGTTCATGCATCTGTAATATTTTTTCAGTCGAGTCATCGTGAGGGGTCTTCTTTTAGCAGCTGTAATAGAAGAAGACCCCAAGTGCACACACACATATGCATACGTAGGTGCATGTGCATATAGAATACGCAAAAAGTAAATAAAAAGAATAAAGAATACTTGAGGTGCTTGCTGCGGTTTTAACACTAAATTGCACTGAACTTTTTGCTTACACATACACTTATGTTGAAGAAGGGGCATTGACATTTACCATTATGTCTAATATCTCTGTGTAGACACAATGCGTATTTATTGTGCATATTATGTAATTGTTGTTGATTAAAATGCGTTCGACAACTGATTGAAATGCATTGCATCGCATGAGGCGTGCATGTATTTAATTTGGTTTAATTGTAGTGAGCTAATTACAGCCGTAAACCGGTTAACATGTTGAACTTGACTCATAAAGTAGGTCAGTCAATAATATTGGCATATTTGGCATTATTTTATCAGTTCGATGCTGAACTCTATTTACATTGTAAACGGATGCTAGCCGGCGACAAACAAAAAAATAAATAAAGTTTGCCGGCTTATCAACTAGCTGCAGCTCTGTCTGCTCACAACAAAATGTTATCAGCGGCGTCTGACATTATGCTGATAAACTCTCGAAAAACTGATTTTGACTTTTTACACATGTTGGAATGAAAATCTTCCAGTTGGCAAAAAAAAAGAGATTTTCAGCATCGAATAACGTCTACTTTTTTTGTCTCTCTTTGTCTCACTCACGATCTACTCTCCCTTTCTGTCTGTTCTCTGTTTGTATTTTGCACGTTCAATCGGCAAACCAGTTTTAACTTAGAAGATTGTTTGGTTGACTTCGATTTATTGTTGTTGTTTGGCGATTTAACAAAAAAGCATTTGTTTTAATGTTGTTCCTACGCCAGCAGTCAAACCAAGGTTATTTAAACATGCGTACATGCGTAAAGAGTCTGATTAAAATTTAAGACGGCATAAAAAATTTATTCACACATTCAAAGTATAAAATGTGCGGGTGAATTATTTATTTTTATCAATAACTTATCGTGAGTCACAAAACAGTGGCAAGGGCTGCACGTGTTTTGTGCATTTGTGGAGAGACGAAGACAATTTCAATTTTTCTCACTTTATTGCGTGGTTCTTTCAACTTTGCTTTCTTATTAGACTCCCGTTCGTGCTCTATCTCGCTCTCTCTCTCTCTCTTGCACTTCAAACAAAAGCAAAAGCGAATCAGAGAGCAAAATAAAACATTAATAACAATTTGAGCGCTCAGTTTCGCTTGGCGAATGAAAACAAAAGATATATTTACAAATTCAGCGTAAAAATCAGGCAACCCATTAAATTAAGTGATACTAAATTTAGACTTTAGTTTAAGCCTTTGT
Organism: Drosophila fungiperda; assembly: GCA_035042345.1. Classification (NCBI taxonomy): domain Eukaryota; kingdom Metazoa; phylum Arthropoda; class Insecta; order Diptera; family Drosophilidae; genus Drosophila; species Drosophila fungiperda. The sequence goes on along the minus strand of JAWNLM010000293.1, from coordinate 424,002 downwards.
CCTACGTTTAATTCGGTAGTTGTTGCGATTTGTCACCCACGACGCGCACCAGAGTCTTCCAGAGAACGATGGGAGCGTGTCACAATACCGTCCGCTTTGACGTTAAATGCTAAACTGCTGCTATTGAAAAACTGAAACAGAAATAAACAAAGCAAAATTGCAGTGCAAAGCGAAAGAGAACATGTTCCAGTCGATTTAAACTTTGAATAAGTAAAGAGTATTTCAGAAGAGCCAAATTTATGAGCAATGTGTACGATCCGTTTGTGGTTTGAGTCAACGCTAAAAGCCGCTATTGATTGTCAGCTGAGTAACAGGTTGCTGTTTTAACTAAGATTGCTGGCAAATGATTGATCGGAGAGAAATTCACAGAATTTAAATGGAATACTTTCAGTTAGATAATCTTTTTTTTGCTGATTGTTGCTCTACAAATGTTTTATAATATTTTATACTCACTATAAATATTGAAATTAATTAATGCAACAATTAACAATTGCACCGTTAACAAATAAAAAACGACACAGCGTAAAGTAATTGGGTGTGTGGTTTGTGTATGCGCTACCACTGCCTTGCCCACTGGTTGCTTTATGGACTGCTTGCTCTTTAGCAATGTCAAAAACTTTTTTGTTAACATATTGCAAATATTTATTACATACATTATTTATTTATTGTCAATTATTGCACACTTAACAGCTAAAAACAGAAATTTGTAATAATTTAATTTAAATTACAATACAGTACGAACGACACAATACAAGAAAACCGATTCTTCTCATCGAATATTTGGATGATATAGCTTAACAACTAACAACGTTAGATCAAACGACCCAATCTTTAAAGCTTAGTTATTTACATGTAAAACATTTTAAGTGTGAGAAAAGTTTGTTCTGATAGATTTGGTATAGAGCACAGTTTTTAAGAAAATATATAACTAATTTTGACGATGCTGCGGCTGAGAATTAACATTACCAACATCATTGTCATCATCATCATCATCATCAGCATCATCGTTTTCATCATTGCCAGGCGAGAGACCCTCAATCAAATCATCCAAATCATCGTCTCCATCATCCACATCATCGACAAATTTATCGATGCGTTTGAGTAAATTATGTTCGCTATCTGACGTTTCTTCATCTTCGCTCACATCGCCGAGATTGTCTGGTTCGCCATCTTCCAACAGCTCATCATCATTTTCATCGGTACCATCATCATCATCATCATCTAGCTCGTAGTCAGGTTCGTCTTTAGACGCGGCCTTGGTGCGAGACTCGGGCAATTGATCATAGTCAAAGATCTGTCGTGTGGCACGTGGTGGCTGCTCAGGTTCGGTGCTGGTCGCAATCTCTGAACCCATCCTGACCCCATACTCACCATCCAGCAGGCTGCTCTCAATGCTGCCCGCCTGGCTGCCAATGCGCGGCTCTGGTTGCTGTGGTTGCAGTTTCGTTTTCATTGTCACCGGTTTTAGTCGGGTGCTCCCGCTGCTCGGTGTGGAAAAGATTGTTGCTGTTGTTGCTGCTGCTGTTGCTGCTGTTGCCGTGGATGGAGTGTTTGTTGTTGTGCTGGCAAATTCATGCGCTTCGGCAAACATGTTGTCCAGCAAACTGAGCAGATCATCAACACCGCTGGCCGGCTGCTTTGCGCTGGGAGTTGAAATCGCAGTTGGTATCGCAGTGGGAATCACAGTTGGAGTCTTTTCAGTGGTTATTGTTGTTGTTGTTGTTGTTGATGGTCTCATTGTTGTCGTGGTTGTTGTAGTTGTTGTCGTTATGGGCATTGTCTTCGTATGCAAATGCTTGACCTGAAAGGTCTCGACGGTGCCGCGTTTCTCGCTGGGATCCGCAATCCTCACCACCGGCTCCCGCTTCGAGATAACGGGCACTATCTTGGGACTATGCGGATCCAATTCGTTCTGACCATAGGTCTTCACCTTGGAGTGACCCTCGATAATGAGGTACATGGGTCCCATCAGCGGCTTCGGTGGCTGTTTATAGTGTGAGAATAGAGCATCTGTGGTTAGTTCCGGTGCAGGAGCCACTGTCGGTCTATGTTTCAAGTTGCTCGTCTGAGGGATCAGCAGACGGGTGCTGCTGCTCATCGTTGTCGGAGTCTGGGGTCGCTCATAGATGGGCAGCGGTGTCGTTGTCGTCGTTGTCCTAGTTGTTGCCAAACTGGAGCTGGGAACGTACATGGGTTGGAAACCGAAGTTGGTCGAGCTGGTGGACGTCAGTGTTGTTGGCGTGATATATATTTCTGGGCGTGTGCTGGTTGTGGTGGGCGTGGCAATGGTAGGTGGACCGGGCACAAAAGTCACGGGCCTATAGCTCAAGGTGGGTGCATGGGTGGAGCTGGTGTAGGTACTCATCATGTGCTGTGGCTTGGTGGTGCCCATTAGATACTTGGTGGCCGGCATTGTTGGTTTCATGCGCTGCATCAACGGTGGCTTCACCAGCTCCTTCTGCAGCAGCTCATGGAGCCAGGGCTTGCGCGGCACCTGCTTGGGGCCCATGGAATGCGCATGAATCGAGTTGGGCGCATAGCTCACCGAGGTCTGAGGCCTGGAGAAACTGTAGTGCTGCATGGACTCCAGATGATGGGCATCCGCGTAACTCATGCGGGAAGGCATACTGGACATGCTGGGCGAATGGGTCAGCCAGGATGCACTGCTGGCTGTGGAGGGACTGCTATAATAATGCGTTGAGCTAACCATTGGCTTGCTGTGACTGCTCGAGGAGCCAGTGTAGCTATTGCCCATATTCATGCTCATGTAGGAGGAGCTGCTGGGTGAGCTATGACGATACTCCACATGACCCATGCCCTTCATCATCATCATGGGTGGTGGCATTAAGTGTGTATGTGGCATGTGTTGCATTAGTTGCAGTTGTTGTTGTTGTTGCTGTTGTTGCACCATTTGTTGATGCTGCTGCAATTGTTGTGGCGCATAATAGCTGCGACGGATTGGTGCATATTTTACCTGCTGCTGCTGATGGTGCTGTGGCAAACCCAATCCCTGATAGGACATTGGCTGCTGGTGCAACTGCTGCTTCGCTCTGGAACGCTCCCTTTCACCCGGCACACCCAAGAGCAGAATCTCGCTCTTCGTCTTGTTGCGCAACAGTTCCGCTGGCAGTTTCTGTCTGGCATCCTGAGTCCCGTTCACATTATTCTCCGCCCAGTAGCGCACTCGATCGAGTGCCGGCGGACTGTAATCGTAGGTGGGATCCTTTTGCAGTGGATCACCATGGCCCAATGGTCGCCACTCGTTGTTGTTGTTCGGGTCCAGTCGTGCTGCTGCTGCAATGAATGAGAAGAGAAGAGCGTTGCATCAATTAACTTGAACGTGTGTCTGCAACTTAAATTGCTTGCCGCCGGCCAAAATGACGAGAATCACCGAATCATAACTCGTTAAAGTGTTAACAAATGTTTTTGTGGCGCCACCAGGCAGCGACAAATGCGTAGGTAACACGATACGCAAAACAAACAAAAATTATAAACTATTAACTAAAAAAAACTGCTAAAGTTAAGAAATCACTAAACTTTAAATTTTAATTCTATTTTTACAGCAAATGCACATAAATTTGTCAAAAGTAAATAAATTTTCAAATTCGTGAACATTTTTTTTGTGACTTGCATCAATAAAACATTTAACACATTTACAAATTTTTCGAATATTATTTTTAGGTAATTTTTTCTGACAAAAATGAAGATAAATTTTAAGTTTATTATTACTAAATCTCAGCGTTTCAGAGTACATATATATTTATTAAATCCTTCTACTAGTTGAATGAACTAAAGTCTTGACGAGATTGCTTTAAGCCCATGCATATAATTTAAGCTAACGTGACTGCTTATGGCCAAAGCAAACTTAATCCCAGAGCAAAGATGAGAGCATGCACAAAGCATGGCCCATGTCCAATGTCGGGAGACAGCAGTGGGAGTCGCCATCCAATAATGCTAAAGTCACAGTTCAAGTAATGAACTGAAGGCGGACAGACATAATGCCTCCTGGTTGACTGGGAGGCAGTGCCCACCTGAATGCCATATGGCAATCACCAGGTAGATCACTGCCAGATCACTGGGGGCCATCAGTCAGGCTATCAACGAACAACAAACAACGAACAACACACAACACACACACAACACACACACACACAACCAGTGTTCGGTTCGACTTGATTGACTGATCAACGACGACGACGACGGCGACGACGCTGACTGGCAACTGTGTCTAAGCTGGGAGTCTGGGATTGGAGGCTGAGTCTCCGAGTCGGAGCATTGCTGGTAGCCGTATAAGTTATTAGCTACAAGCAGACAAATCGCTTTCCATTTGAATGCGACGTAGATCAACGTGAGGAGACCGCCAAATGGTGGACTGCAACTTGGACTTTGTTTAGCTTTTTTTTTTTTGGGGAGTTGGCTTAGCGGAAATGTGAAGACTGATGCATTTCTGATCTGCCAGCTGGCAATTTTCGATTTGTGCAGACCAATTGGTTTTTGGCGAACGCTTTTATAAATTACCAAAGATTAAATGCCTCTGGGGCGGCATACTACCTACGCTCCCAGTTTGCCAGTTGGACTATGCATCGATGCGGTTTTAGTTTTTTTTTTTCGTTTTTTTTTCGTAATTTTTTTTTTTTGTATCCCATTTATCCTTGCATAATTGCTGGCAGTTTGCTGGCCAGTCCCAAGTCGTTTTCACTTTCATTTGCTGCACCACATTAAAATACCGCGCATGATTGCGTTAAAATTGTTTGGATCCCCTAATGCTGGCCATTAAAATAGCCTGCCACTGCTGCTCCCGCCCCTCTGTTCGTCATATTAAGCGGAGCAAACAGGTGGACTGGTCGACTGGTGATGGCTTCTCGTCTCGTCGTCTCGCCGTCAATCTCGTGGTCGTGTCAATTATGTCGGCATTTGGCGGTTAAAACAAAATCAAAGTGCAAATCTTTCATATTTGCAGCATTTCATGCGGTTCATTGGCAGCTCACATCAGGCACACATACCACTCCCCTCTCACCACTCCCCGTCTCTCTCACCTGTTGTCGCATTGGGCGTTACAAACACCAAGCCATTCACTTCATCCTGATGACTGCCACTCTTCGCCGCCGTCGTCGTCGCCGTCGCTGTTTGTGGCAAGACCTCAAACACCTCATCAGCCGCACAGGGGGCGGGGCAGGTGGCCTGCAGGCAGAGCCAGCAGCAAAATATTGTTACCAAATTGAGGGTTTTGTGGCGTTCGCTAATCATCGTGAAACGGTGCGGGTTATCTGGAAATGCAAATTAAAATTATACTTATTAAACTTTTCCGGTTATTCAATCTTTGTCGTATTACAAGCCAAACGACAATATTTTTTTGTAAGGAAATTGTTTCAACATTTACTAATTGCTCTTTGGTGTTTCTGGGTTTCGTCACTTAAAAAACATATTTTCTGTCAACATGAAAAAACTGACACTAAAATCTTTTTTAAAACTTGCTGAATAAGTAATTTTTCCTTAACGGCAATCGATTAACTTAAATAATATCCGTATTAGCTAAAAATACATTTTATCATAAAAGTGTTATAGAAGAAAGACTTGGGCAACAAATTTTGTATGTCTTTAATAATATTAAAATTTACTATTAATCTTTGACATGTTTTCCTTAAAAAAAAAATAGAGCATTTAGAATAAAAGACTGAGACAAAAAAAATTGGTAAACAATTCCATTATATATTTTGTAAAATTGGCAAACAATTTCATTAAATATTTTGTAAGGATTTTATTTAAATTTAAATCAAAATTTCAGCTTAAAACTGTGTCAAGTTTTCGGCTGCAAAATGTAGCAATGCATTAATGCCATCAACTGTCCTCGGAAAGAAAGAGGGTCTCTCATCTTATAACTGACAACTTTATTAAAAATATATCGCATTGGAGACTGGGACTGGACTGGGTCTGTGCCTGTTTTGGGTGGTCCCCTTTGAGCGGCACTTTTTGTTTTTTTTTTAGGACATGTCTTTAAGGTTTCGTGCGCGGTTTTTTGGATACGATGTGCCTTGTCATCGGACGCGTTCCCAACGAAAGTGAAACTTGTGCACAATGTTGCGATATTGGAACATCAACCAAGAAATTTGCATTTATTTTGCAGCGCCACAAAATGTTGTTGTTGTTGTTGTTGCGGCTGTTGCACGTCGGTCAGTTGGCGGCAATCGTAAAAATTAACGTGATTACTACACGCATAAATAAAGCCATTAAATGCCAAATATCTCTGTACGTCCGGCAATTAAAATCAAATAAAATTCACCGATGGCTTCCCAAAGAAGCTACCAAAAATGTCTATTTGTTTTAGGATGTGTGGATGGGGGTTTTTGTAGACTTTACAAATCTGACGCTAATTACATTTTTACAACCAATATAAAATGAGTAAACAACCAAAAGTGCTCTAGTCGCGAATAGTTGATTAGAAGAAGTTCAAAAATATTTGTTAAAAGGATAAATGGAATACCATTATCAGAAATTTGTTATAGAGAGTTTCATTTTTTATTCAGCTCATAATAAGTGGCATATAATACCTAAATTAAGCCTACTTTTGTGCCTATTAAAATCAAAGTAAGTTGCAATTTTCACACGTTCGAATTGTTAGTTATTTAATGGCCATCTTAACTGCTAAGCTGCTACCTGCATTCACAATATAATTTGCATAATATATTTAACTATGCATAACATTTGTGTTATTTAATTGGATTTAATTTTGTTTACATGATTGAGCCGTGAGTTGGTCGTTGAAACGAGTTTGTCTTACAACCAAGGAAGTTGTTAGCTCTTTTTTTATTTTTTTTTTTGCTGTTGTCGTTGTTTGTTGGCGTTGTTGATGATTTAACATATTATGGTAAACATCAATTACTGAAGTGATCCATATAATATGCGTTATAGTTAATATACTCTAAAACATATTCTTTTTTCAATATCTACTTATGTTTAAAGTATTATAAAAACTATAAATATAATGATTGCAAGAAAGTCATCGATTGTTAAATTTGAGTTTCTAATGAAAATAAATTATATGTGGCAGCAATTATAAAAGTTAATTTAAATTTACTGTGTATGTTGAATATATTATCTGTCATGTGTTGGCAACATATTTAGTTGCTTTCAGTGTACTTTCAATATTTTCAAACTAACTGCAACTTCATCTTTTTAAGCAACCCAAAAAGCAATTGAGTTCGCTGGATGCATGCAAAGTGACGGCTGCTGTTAAGTGAACGCTTAAACCAATGAGGCGGCTGTAAATGCATGACTACAAACAAAATCTATATTAAAAAAAAAATATATCAAAAAATAGCAACAACAAAGAGGCAGACAAATAAATAAACAAACAAGCGCAACAGTAACAACAATAACAACAATAACAACCTGGCACACTAAGTGACAAGCAAAGCCAAAGCCAAAAGATTCATTCAAGTGTGCGACACTTTTTATGCGTGACATAAAAAGCGACCACAACAACTGGTCAACAACAATAACAACAATAACAACAACAATAACAACAACAACAGCAGCAAGCAAACTGGGGATGCATACCAACATGGCAGCGTATTAGCAAAGACAAATACTAATTGCAGCCAAAGCAGCAGCAACATTTGCAGCAGCAACAGCAGCAGCAACAGCAACAGCAGCAACAGCAACAGCAACTTGCAACGCAGTTTTTTATTTGTGGTTGCTTTTGCTGCCGGCAGTTAATTTCATTTAAAGAATGTCATCTTCACTTTAAGTGAAAGATAAATACACGTACAAGTAAACACACACACACACACACACACTTACACACACTTGTTGTTGTGGAAAAATCGACAGTTGCAAGTGTTTGGCATTGTCTCCTTTTCCTTCAACTTGGACGCGAACATTTGGCGCTTGGCGCTGTCAACGCTGGGTATGAGGGATGTGTGTATTTGATTGTTGTTGTTGCTGTTGTTGTTGTTGTTGCTACTGCAACTTGACACAGCTGCTGTTTGTTGATGAGCAGTGCGTCTTAATTCTTTGTGCAAATAGCGCGGCACATTCGATTTCGCTGAGAGTGCAACATCCGCTGAGAAAACTCAGATCTAACTCAAATAACAAACACAACAACCAATAAACAGACAATAAACTTTTGTGGTTATTGAAAAAAATAATCCTTATTACAATGTCAATTACTTCAAAGTCAGCTTAAAGACTTAAATTATTTAAATAATAATATTTTGGTATAAAAACATTTACAAATCAGTGTGAAACCAACTTATTTAGATTCTTATAAATATTTTTAATATCATAAGTTTATTTCATAAAAATTTACAAATTCACTAGCATTTTTATAGGTTGTATTTCTTGCCTAATTCACATAGGAATTTGCAACGACTTTTTAAATTTTAAATCAAAAATGTCAAACGTAAATATCGGATTAAAAAAATATTAAACAAAATTAAGAAAGCCATAAAATACCAAAGCTAATTGATTTTTTTTGTATATAAATGAAAACTATAAAATTTATGTATCAACATTTAAAAAAATGAAATTAAATGCAGAAACAACCAAAGCTGATAGTATTTTTTATTTTATTTTAATTTATTATAATCAATTTGAAGTAATGGATGAATAAGACTATTTTTATTTATTTATTTTACAATTTATATATTTAATATATTTTAAATCATAGTTAATTGCCTTATTCCATCACTTTTTAACATCTTAAGAAATAATAACATAATTACAATCACAATATTGAACCATTTTGAGTTAGAATAATAAAAATTTAATTTGTTTTTATTTGATTTATTTGACTAGTTTTTGAGGTGATCTTACATCATGCAACATTTGATACGTACCATACAACGCGGGCACTGATAGATAGATGGATGTAAAGACGAAACTCAATTGACTCAACTGGATGTAAATTTATGTATAATCCTTTTCTTTTTAATTCGTTTTTTGTTTATGTTTTTTATGGTAATCACGTTGTGTTTAAGTGGCACTCATTTGTTTTGGCTGCTGCGGCTGCGGCTGCTGCAATTGTCAGATGTGAATTGTAATCACTGAGGGGCTTTATTGCTAACCCAATCCCATTCCCAATTCCGATGGCAATTGCATGGGGCTGGCAAACATTTCATTTCATTTCATTCAGTGAATTTCACTTTTAAACGACGACGCCCGACTGGCCGAGACGAGTCACACTTTGGGCCACCGAACACCGAAGAGTCATTCGCACTTTGGAGGCTATTGGAGGAGCAGGAAATTTCGCGGGCCTTTTGTCGTTGCTCGTGTGCGAGTGGCTGCTGTTGCGCATCCGTTTCAAAACGCGTCCGTTTGTTAACTGATTTCGCGTTTCGTTGTGTTGGCCAAAACTCAAATTCGAAACGGCTCAAAAGAAGCGTCAATGTGTGTGCGCCACTGCGCTGCCAGCGTCGCTGCGGCAGTACAACGAACCAGACAACTGGCCAGACGAACACTCTAGACAGACCAGACACCAAGCCACTCCCCAAAATAAGATTTCCCCTCGCCAACGAACAGCCAAACACTACACGACAAAGTTGAGCAACGTTTACTTTGCAACTTTGCTAGCTGCACTTGTCGCTGTCGCTGTCGCTGCCGCTGCCGCAGCCACTGCCGCTGCCACAATTGACTTCGCTGCTGCTGTTGTTGTCTACTGACCAAAGCGAATCAATATATATATGCGTCGCAGTCGACGTCTGCGTTGGCTTTCCGGCAACCAAAGTTGTCGTCTTTTCGCTTTTTTTGCTGCCGCTGCTGCTGCTGCTGCTGCTGCTGCTGCTGTCTTTGGCTTCAGCTTCAGCTTCAGCTTTGGCTTTGGCTTTAGCATTGCTTTTGGTTAGTTGTCGTCGCTACTTTTTCGCGCCTCTTCTGCTCCTGCCAACAGACTCACTTTTCACTGCAACATGTTGCTGACTAACTGACTGAATAACTGACTAACTGACTAACTGAATGGCTGACTGGCTGACTGCCTGAACTGACCATGAAGTTGTCTGCTTGGGGATTATCAAATACAACAATTTTACGCTAGATATCAATTCAATGAAATGTTAAGCTGGATATCTCTATATATATATATATATATATATATGTATAGAGGCAGTTTTGTTGCAACTAGTAATACAAAATATATAAAATATTTGTTTATAACGCAATTAATTTAGAAGAAAGAAACTAATTCAACTGTAATCGTCTAACATTCCTAGTAACTTTGTTATAAACTTAACCAAACTGAAAAAACAAAACAAATTTTTTAGACAAATGCCTTATGAAAAATATACATATACAATACATATTCTGATATGTAAATCTTATCTTTACTTGGAGTACTACTTAGACCCATTTACATACATTAAACCGGCGATTTTCATAGCGAGTCAAAATTTGTATTCTCAAGTTTTGCCAAGTTGCTTTAAAGAAATTAAAAAAATTGTGTTTTTAAATCACGTATGGTACCTTAAAGTTTAAACTGTTTTAGCCTGCAGTTATCAACTGGTTGCTGTTACCAAGAAGTTAGTTCTCTTGTTGTTCATGTACAAAATTGTTGACTGTTGTTGTGGCTGCTGCTGCTGCTGCTACTTGGGCGGTCAATGTCTGATCAGCTTTCGCTTTTGTTGCATGGCCTGGTGTGGAGTACAGTAACAATTGGCATGTTTTGTGTGTGTTGCATAAAAAGCAATCTTCGTCATTTGACTGAATAAACATTTCTTTGGCAGAGCAAGCAAACCAAAATTGACAGTCAGTGGCCAGTGACAGTCCAATCATGATGCCGTCGCCCAGCCCATTACTATTGTCGATTTCTTGTTGCTGTTGTTGTTGTTGTTTTTTTTTTTTTGGGCGTGTGCGTATTTGTGAAGAGTTTCATAGACGTCGATACTTGAGACATGCATAAAACTTGCACAGCCATTAAAAGCGCTTACAGCAACAGCAACAACAAACACGACTTGTGGATTAAAACAATCATACAATATTGTTGTTAGACCCCTCCCCATCCTCCCCCCACACCCTCTTGTTTTTGAGGCGGCTCATTAGCTTGATGTGTTAATTAAAGCGAATTGTCAAGAAATTGCAAACATAACGAAAGATTTAGGCAACGAACTTGACGAATCATTACTTTCACAAAAGAATGCAAAACTTGTAAATATGACATTGACTGACTGACACACACACATTCACACACACACACACACACATTTACACACAATCTACTTTGTCGGCATTTTGTCTTGTATGTGCAACAAATGTGTGCAGTGAAGTTGGTCCATTTATAAGTTTTATTACACACACAACACACAACGCACAACGCACATTCGTCCCTCTTTGCGACCGCTGCTCTAATTAGCGCTGTGTCTGTGTGCGTGTGTGTGTATCTGTCTGTTGCGTGTGTTGCATGCTGCCGTCCTCGCTGCCCATATAAATTGTATCAATAAATTTATTGATTTCAACTGTTGCTGCTGACTTGTTAAATATTTTGCCAAACGATTTATGTTGCCAACATGCAAATTTGTTTTGCGTCTCTTTTCTTTTCTTTTATGAGCCGTGCCGGCACTGGTGCGGCTTTAATGAACATGTCGCCGTGGAAAGAGTCATCATCGGCGCACGCACCAGAAGATATATATATATATAAATATTTGTGGTTAATGGTTTTTTGTTTTTTTTTTTGTTTTTTTTCGAGGCAACCTTTCACTGGCCAACAAAGCCGTAATTTCACCCACAACTTCCGGGCCAACAATTGTGCGTAGAACACTTTCATTTGTTTAAACTTGCAATTGGGTTTAGGACAGTTTCGATTTGTTGGCCGTGCCATTGATGCCACCTGCCATGCATTTTAATTGCGCTGGCGAAACCAGCGTACCACAAATGTGTAGCAGGTGAAATGTTGTTGTCGCCCGGTGCATGGCTAATTAGATAAACAAATTTATTTTTTTATTTGGTTTCATGTGCTCTTTTGCTTGCCTACGGCAGCAAAGTCAGACTTTGGCTAGCTGTCTGCCTAGCTCTGGCTACATTGTTGCACGCATTCGAAATTCGAATTATTGAAAAGTGAAAAAATAAACAAAACTTTGTTCGTATGTGCGTCGGTTTCTAAAAGAAAGTGAAAAGCCAACGCTGACAGAACGCAGTGTTAAGCGTTAAGCGTAAAGTGCGCCGCCTAATGGCCGTCAACGTGCAGCGCCTTAGTTGGCCAGGACCAGCCTCAGTCTCTCAGCCAAATCGAGCTGGCCGCGTGCCAGCCTGCTTGCAACACGCACGACTTGCCACAACTAGCTGCAGCTTAAATTTATTACAATTCTTGTATGCCAAGCAATTACAATGACTTTGAGCTTAACAGGTGGACTCAATTTACAAAAAAAAAAAATGGATTCTGATCTAAACATTAATTTAAAATCTCTACTACTAAAACGAATTAAGAACATGCACAAAATAAGTTTGAAACAGCTGAAACTAGCAAAAGACTTGTCTGCTAAAACTCTTTTAGATCATTTAAAATTTTAATTTTTAATCTTGAAATTTCTGCTAGTTGCATGTAATTTACAGTGCTTTAATATTTAATTAATTATGAAAGTAATTAGATGCATAAGTGTCACTTAGATGAAGTGAACGCCTTCTTAAACCGCTTACAGCCTTGCCGCAGTTAGACTCCGACTTGCTACAATATAATACCAGGTCTAATCTAATCTAATCTAGTATTATATAAAATACGTTAAATATCGTGCGTGGACACGTGGTCATCTCTGGCAGCCAAGCGGCACTGATCCACAGCAGCGGGCACAGTCATTCACAAGTTTTGATGCTAAACAAATATGACTAATTATGGAGGAACTGAGACTGGCGCGCACTAAACAGTGCCACATAATGCGATCGTCGTCTTCGTTTCGACGTAGATGGGCAGTCCGACTACGACTACGACGACGACTAAGACGACGACGACGACTATGACTACGAGTGCGACTCCAACTGCAAGTCCCACTGCCTCGAACCCCTCTCTCTTTCCCAAGTGGCCAGTAACCAGTTGGGTATAAACACACACACACACACACACACATACAAACCCAAACACACAAATACATATACAAAGCAACACCCGCAATTTCGCCAATTCGTGGAAAAAGAAACAAAGTATAAAAATACAAATAAAACAAAATCATTCAACTGCGATTTGTATGAATGAAATTCGTTTTACGCGACATTTACGCTCCTCATCTCTTCCTCTCTCTCTCATCTCATCGTCATAGTTTTCACAGTATTTGGCTATAGCAACTCAACTCCTTCCCCCTCGCAACACAGCTCTGGTGGCAGCTGCACAGGGGATTTACCAGCAATTGCATAGCAGACATGTAAGCCCGTCAGCATCATGACTGAGGATTTTTCCATGGCTCAGAATGTGCTGCCGCCGGATCAGCATTGCGTCCGTTCCTGCATGGTCAAGTATCGAGTGCCCCAGCATCGCGGAATTCGCACGTGCTTCCGATGTGGGTGAATACAATTTGTACACTTAACTCCTAAAGAATTTAAATAGATTTTTGAAAGCATTTATGGTTTGTCCTCCTTGCAGATGCCGTTTACATATCAACGCTAAATCAGATGCACTGTGAGCTGTGCCACCTGATGCTCAACCAAGACAATCATGTGTTGAGCGAGCAGACGCTGTGGAGGCTCAGCTGGTGAACACGGCACAGGAACGTGACCTGTTTCTTAGGAAGGATTTCTGATCGCTTACAGCTTTCTGCGGCGCGAGATTGAACGCTTTGGGCTGGGTAGCATATATCGGATGGAGTGCATCTTATGTTGGCCCCGGCACGCAGCAGACATTAGTCAAGAATTTAGTTACGTTTTACAAACATTTTTTAATTTCTTACTAAGTAAAATAAAATTAAATTGATAAAAAAATATTCTTCAAATTTGCTGAAAACCAATAAACTATTTAAGTAAATTATTTTTTAACGAGTATTGCTGATATTGGAAAAATTAGGCACTTTTACATATTTTAAGTCAGTACAAATCAACCTGTGAATCTTAAGAAAAAAACACTTGTTTTTATTTAACTCAGCTACGTTTTTTTCAAATTACAGATAAACCACCCGTGGTGTCCAAAGTGCTTGACATTTTATGATTTATTCATTAAATTAAAGTTGCGAGAAGTCAAGCAATCGGCCATCATTCCGGGAGACGACTGATGGGCAAATTGACCAATAAACTCAAAGAGATGCTTGTCAAAGCAGTGCGCTGACCAGGCAAGCAGTGCTACGGTCGTATTAGAAATTTTATAACGAAAACTTTTCCAAACTAGTCAAATGTTTGCCACAAACTCTTCAATTGCTATAACATTCAGCTTCTTTGCATGGTTAGCTTAGCTTGTTCAACAATCACGAGCTTGACGAGCTTTTTACAATTACTTGAAAATGGTACGCTGTTCATTGCCAAATCAATTTGGACTAACTTATCTTGAAAAAGTTCGTAAATATTGCGTTGCAAAGTTCTGGAATTTTGTGATAAAGCATTTGGAGCAATTTGCTAGAAAGCCCTAGTTGTTTGAGTGACTAAGACGTCGATCGTCGTTGACTGCCTTGAACAACACAACAGCTGATAACTTAGAACGACTCATATCACCGGCAAGTTTGAAACGTAAACAAATGCAATAATATATATATGTGAAAATGTATATAAGCAAGTGGACAAACAATCCAATTGAAAGCTTTTGTTTTCTAAACATAAACCTATCGAAATTTAGGGGCAAACTGGGTCGACGGACAGCGGGAGCTCTTGTTGATTATATGAATAAAATATAAGAATGAAGGTCTGTATATATATATATGAGCACCAAATCACGTCTGCCCTGCTGCTTGGGGCCAAGTAATCAATAAGTTTACGTTGACATTTGATTTGTAACGGAAAATTTTGTTGGCAATGAGCCGGCCAGTGACTTGGAAGCGCAACATGTGTTCTCACTGTTCACCTGACGATGATGCAACTGGAAGTGTAACTCGAAGTACAACTGGAAATGCTCTCTGCAACAGGCCAATGGCATTACTTGACTTCGTGGCCATATATAATAACGTTTGCATTCTTTGTATCCAAGAAACGTGTGTATTATGAAAAACATTTTAAATAATTTAAATAGCCGAGACAAAAAAAAATATGTTTGCTTGACGTTGTCATTGCCTTATAATAATTTTTTTGTTTACCGCGCATTTTGTAAACACAGCACAAAAAAATTAAATTGCGCAGCAAAAATTGTACAAAGCTTTACACGTTCTCACTCTGAAGATGTTCTCGCACTCTCATATTGTGCGAGAGTGAGCGTGTGAACAGAATAACTGTCGACCCAATGGTAAATGGCATCAAAATTTCTGGTACTAAAAATTGTAGAACAAAATTATAAATTTTTTTATAAAACAGTATGCCAAAAAACAATGTTATTAAACTGATTAGGCATTTTCTGTGCTAGACATCACTTTGCTTCAGAAATCTTTTCAACGCTAGTCAGGAAAAAAATAAAAAATTTCTAAATAAATTAAAATAAAAACAAATTCTGAAAATTATTTATTTATCATAGCATTTGAAATACAACATTTATGCATATGCAGAAAAATTAATTTTTAAAATAAACTCATTTTGCTCACAGAGTCTGTGAGAGCGGGAGCAGCCACTCTCACAACTGAAGAAAACGGCGTGAGAAAAAGCTCTCGCCGGGTATAAAACCAGGTGTCCAACATCGATAAAAAGTTCAATTTCCATTCGTGATTCGAAGCGAGAAGGACGTGGACAACCAGTGGAAGTGTCGCATATACACCAAATAAAATAAAAAAGAAAAATCTCAAAGCCAAAAGAATCTACAAAGAGAAAGAAGAAAACTCTTTTATATAAGCAACAAGATCTCAAACACAACATGTCTGAAGCACACTTCGATGAATACGAGCACTACAACTTCGACCATGGCAAACACATCTTCTCGGGTCACAGCGGTAAGCAGCGCTCCAAGAAGGAGGCCAGCGAACACACCAACCACTTTGACCCGTCGGGCCACTCTCGCAAGATTTTGACCAAGCTGATGAACACCAACAACAACAAGAAGACTATAAAGAACTGATGTCCGAGGCCAAGCCAAGGCAGCAACAGAGAGAGACTCAAATAAATATTTGAGTAGGAAGAGAGTGAAGAACATAAAACAAAACGGAAACAAAAAGAGTAAAGATAGAATTAAAAATCGAAGCAAGCAGCAGCCTGAAAGAAGGGAGAGAAGGAGGAAAAGAAAAGTTGCTTTAGCGGCGGCAGCTGGCACTGCAGTCGGCTGTCGGCTGGAAAACACAACACATTACAAAAGAAAGAAAAAAAAATCAACACTGGAATATCGTATTGAATAGCTAATAATTTCCATCATTTCCTAAACTTACGTACTATTACGGACTTATAATTTTAATGTTATGCCTAGTGCGTTTCAAATTATGAAGTTTACTTTAGGTCTAACTTATAAAATAAAAAGAAAAACAAACCAATTTGAATCGTATTAACATTTAGTTGAGAACACTATTTGCGCTTGCATTGAAAGTGGAACTCCCTGACACACACACGCAGCGAGACAAAAGCTTTTATAATTCTTGCAATGTCTTACTGCATGCATCTCTCGCTCCCGCTTTAGCTCTGTTTTCGCCTGTGCGTTTGTAGCTGAGTGCATATTTATAGCCTTTTAGATGAACTCATTTGCACTTAGCTCAACGCCTCGAGACGACCGCCAACCACATGTTTTCCTTTGTTTTCTTTTATCAACAATCTTCGATGCAAAATTCCTAATTATGTTTGTATGTACAAATGTAAAGATTCGTACATATAATTGACATTTGCACATTGCTAACTTAAGCGGAACTAGTCGGACTTTTATCAAAAATTTAGCTTCATAAACACATTGCCATTTACAAACCATAATTGGTTAAAATAATTATATAAAAGTACATAGACTTGATGCATAAATCAATAAGCGATTTTTTTATGTTCTTTGCTAACGGCCGCAATGTTAACGCACAGAGCGCGATCTGTTATTTTACATATGTATTTTAGCAGCGGGCTTTCCGTCACGAAGAGACCAGCTGTCACATGTGCGTTAGAATCGTTCAGAAATTCAACGGTTGCGCCACTGTTCCGTACGGTGTGGTCTATTTGCTAAGCAGGCGAGCTGTAATACAAAATATTTATTTGTATTTACTTTTCACTAAAAATCAATCAGTTAACTGTGTATATTTGCAAAATTCTTTGCAATATTAAATTATAAAACAAATGTGAGTATTCCAATGCGACAGTGCATCACTTATATAGCGTTCACAGAAAAAAAAAAAATCGATAAGCCAGAGCAGAAGCAACAACTAGTACACAATTGGGTGACAAATGTTGCAACTTGCCGGACATTTAGCAATATGTAATGGCTATTTGCGCTCTGAACTCTGTGTGTGATAAGGGGGCCAATTGATATTACACAATATTTCAACTCTATTTGCAGCACACATACACGGAGTAAAATATGGCGGCTTTCCTCAACGTAAAATCCGTAAGGCTAAACAAATGGCAGGTGGCCTTAATTCTTGGCACGCCTGTCGCCATCGGCCTGGGCATGTATATGTTCAATCGGCGGAGATCCGGTGCCAGCGATGAGGCGTCGAATGGCAAGACGGACAAGGATTTGAGCACTAAACGCCAGAAAGGTAAAATGGAGACGCAAGCTTTGTCCATTGATGGTACCGCGCCAGATTCCGAGTTGGAGAGCAAGAAGAAGAACGCCGAATTGGGTGAACAATTGTCGCCGCTGAAGGAGGCCGAAAATTACAAGAACGAGGGCAACAATTGCTATCGCATCGGCAAATACGATGAGGCAATCAGTTTTTATGATAAGGCAATCGCCAAGTGCCCCACTGAGCATCGCACGGACATGGCGATATTCTATCAGAACCGTGCCGCCTCCTATGAGATGCTGAAGAAGTGGAGCAAAGTTAAGGAGGACTGCTCCTTGTCGCTGGAGAACAATCCGCGTTATGCCAAGGCCTATTACAGACGTGCCCGAGCCCATGAGGCGACCAAGGACTTGGTCGAGTGTTTGGAAGATGTGACGGCCACGTGTATTTTGGAGATGTTCCAGAACAACAATACTATCATGTTTGCCGACCGTGTGCTGAAGGAGACTGGTCGCATCGATGCCGAGAAGGGCCTACGCACTCGTGTTCCTGTTGTGCCCTCGACTAGCTTCATCAACACCTATATGCGATCCTTTATAGCCCATCCGCTGCAGACAATGGAACTGCCGGCCCCAACAGAGACAGATACGCCTCCGCGTGGCTTCCTGCGCGCTAAACGTGCCTACGACGAGGAGAAATATGATGACATCATTGCAGCATGCACAGAGGAAATTGAATCCTCGGAGGCCGAATCACAATACAAGGTAGAGGCGCTGCTAATGCGTGGCTCATTCTATTTAATGAGCGGCTCCTTTACCGAGAGCAAGCTCGACTTTGATGCCATTTTGACAAATGGTAAGTGAATGCTAAAAAGATTGCCTAATAAATTATATTAATTGAGTAATCCTTTGACAGAGGATGCGGATGTGACGCTGCGCTCCTTTGCCTACATCAAACGTGCCGCTCTCTTTATACAGACGGAGCAGCGCGACTGGGGATTGGCCGACTTTGACGAAGCCGAGAAATTGACGCCCAACAATCCTGATGTGTATCACCAGCGGGCACAGATACTGCTGCTGCTGGAACAGATCGACATGGCACTGCAGGAGTTCGAGAAGGCGGTGCGTTTGGCACCCCATCATGCGATTGCCACCGTGCAGAAGTGCTATGCTGACTATCGTATGGCCCTCATGACCGCCGATCAAAAGCGCCTGGAGCGTGTGATGAAGGACTTTGAGAATGCCATCGAAAAGTTTCCTGATTGCGTTGAGTGCTACAGTCTGATGGCTCAGGTGCTGGCCGATCAACAGCAGTTCGCACAGGCCCAGAATTTCTATGAGCTGGCCATGAAGCGTGCGCCCAAAAATCCAGCACTGCTCGTCCATCAGTCCATCATGATGCTGCAGTGGCGCGGCGATATCGAAGCAGCTGTGGCCCTCCTCAATCGGGCCATCGTCGTGGATCCCAAATGTGAGCTGGCCTACGAGACACTGGGCACTGTCGAGGTGCAGCGCGCCCAACTGCAACGTGCCGTCGAATTGTTCGAGAAGGCGCTGATCTACGCAAAGAGCAATGCAGAAGTGGTCCATGTCTACTCGTTGCGCAATGCGGCACAAGCCCAAATCAATGTGTCCCGCAAGCTGGGCATCGACATGAATTCCGTTTCGGCAATGGCCCAAAACGGCCGACTCGGCCAATAGATGGAAAGAGCAGCCAACACCATCCACAGCATTTAGACGATTCCTAAACGTTCGTGCTAACTAAGTTTAGAAAAACAAGCCTAAATCCCAAAATCCAAGAAACATCCGTCATTTATGTAATACGCACTATAAAATCTTGTTTTAGTGATTGTGCTCCTAGTTTGAAAGCATATTATTGTGTATTATGAAACATATATACCTATGCCTATATATATATATTCACTTATCTATATATATATGTATATAAATTTATTATAATGTTGTCTAAGTCAAGACTATACCAATAGTTAAATATTAGTCTATGTTAATCAATATAAGCATTTTTATTTAATAATATGGGATAATTTCAGACGCTATTCGGCATTTCATTATAGGACTGCACATCGCCCGATATATACCCGGCACAGACTAGCCATAATGCGGCACGAATGATAGCGTACTGTGATTCCAGTTGCTGCAACATTGGCATCAGCAGGCCGGGCAAGGCGCCCAGGCCGTTGGAGATGCCCATTAGGGTGCCGGCGAAATTGGGACTCATGTCCAGCGGGAGCAGTTTAATGCCCGCATAATATGCACCGAATGCCACAATCCTCCATGAACGTGCCATGTTCCCCTGATTGTGCACCAAATACATGGAGATGCTGACAAAGACCAGACCGGACATGAGGCGACGCGTCTGCGTTCGACTCAATATGCCCTTATCAATTAGATAGTCACTCAACGATCCGGATGTGATTGAGGCCAACCAACTGCACAGATGTGGCGCTATTAGCTGCAAGCTGGCCACCAGTTCCATCCACATAGTTTTGCCTTTGTTTTCCATTTCATCCAGTAGCTGTATTAGATCTTTGGCCAACTCGTGTTGACTCCATTCGTGCTGCATGTTAGCCACCACCAGTGCCCAAATGGGTGCATTCATGAGCATGCTGCTCCAGGGCACATTCCCATTGGCAACCTCATCTTCATTCATCTGCGTTGCGCTCACCTGGCTTCTGATGTAGTCCAGCTCGCCGTTTTCGATGTAGGGCGAGTCATCCGGATTGCTGTAGCAGATCAAGGCCTGCAGATGACAGCACGGAAGAGATCAGGAAATATATTTTTGTCAGATAATAAAATTACAAAATACTTACGAAACCAACAAACCACAGAATTGCTCCACTGCCAACCACATAGAAGGCCACAGCCCAATCCTGATCGTTGAGCCGAAATCCACTAACCAGATGCATGAATGTGATGCCAATTTCGCCACCACTTAGAACACAGCTGCTCAGCATTGAGCGCTCCTTCTCCGGCACCCATTGGGCCAGCAAAACGCTAATCGCTGGAAATGTTGGCCCCTCGCAGACGCCAATGAGCAGGCGAAGACAGAACAGGGCATTGGGGCCACCATTGCGCACAATTGTTGGAGTGAGCAGTGTCAGCATTGCTGACAACAATATGGACCCACCCAGAATCCATTTGCCACCGTAACGTTCCGCCCAACGGCCGCCGGGAATGTGGGTAATCATATAGCCCGCATAGAAGGATATGGTGACCAAAGCTTGCACCTCCTTTGACCAGATATCGGTGCTATTCGTCGTTGTAATAAACAGATTTTGTGGCAACTTAATTTGCGTTTGTTTTTTGGGGTTTCCGCCTCCGCTTTGCCGTATTTGTTCTATTTCTGTTTCCATATTCAACATGTTGGAATCCCGCACAATACGCTGGAGTGTGAAATCCAAGCACAAGCGTATTGCATAGGCATTGATGATGGCCAATAAACTGAAGGTGCAAATAACCCACCGCTGCCTCACCTGAAGATCTGTTGCACTTAGTTGTCAGTTGGCCGAAACCAGGACCTCATTTCACAATTTTTTTTTTCTACTTACGATTGAAGAGATCTCGCAATTTGCATTGTATCATTAGTAACATTATTAATAAAAGAAAAAAAAAATTTTAAAATTTAAAAGCAACAATTAATTTATAACACACGATTTCAATGAGTAGTTGTTTTTTCAAGTTATTTTCTCACAATAAAATAATTGTTTCAATTGGTTTATGCACTTTATTTGGACTAACATTATAAAAACAAATATGCTTCAACGATAGCGTTAAAAAACACATGCATTACACATTGATCAACAATTTTAAAAAATAATGCCATACAATATTTAAATTGAATTTTACACATTTTACATTTTGCAATACAAATTAGGTACATACTAGACTAAAATTGAATTTCGTTTCAATTAAATACTAAATAATAATTAAGAGAGTAAATAAACTGTAATGGGGCTGGGAGCTGTGAACTACCTTGAGGGATGACAGAAGGGTAAAGTCGGGGTGGATGGGGAGTGTGAGAGGTAGCAGAGCTATCCTAGGTTTTTTGGGTTTAAAAATTAGAACTTAAGGAACTGCAGCTGAACGCTTATAGATTAACATTTATATTTATATATATATATATAGACAGCGCACAGAGGGCCGACATTTTGGCATACTATAAAACTAGCAATTGCAATAGATGATCGCAAGTTGTACAAATCCGTGTTGTATAAATACAAACATACATTAACAATGTCTTAATGGGCGGCAGCCACAAACGAATTCTCAAAATTCAATGGGTGCAACACGCATTAAAACTGATATAGTACATATATTGTAGATATGCTATAAACTAGGGCACAACTGTGTTAGTTATGGCACTTTTGGGCAATCAGACTCTAGGAGCTGCGCTCCAGGGGCTTCATTTTATGCTCGGATTTCCGCTCCTCGGCCTCGTAGTCAACGCTGCGTGCCTCGATGGGCGGATTGTTGAAGGCCTGAACCTCGCCCGATGCCCAAATGCAGTAGACGAGCGCAGTGACGCAGAGTACACCAAAGGCCACCCAGAAGACCGTTCGCCACTCGAGCAGCGAGGCATTTGGTGTCATAACACCCACAAGATATGGCGTAATCACTCCCGTTATGGCACCAATGCCATTCGTAATGGCCATCAGAGTGCCGGCATAGTTGGGACTCATGTCCAGCGGACTTAGCTTCATGCCCGCATAGTAGGCGCCCATCAGACCCATACAGATGGTGAAGAGCACCACGACCAAGACGCGATCGCAGCCGGCATATGAGGCGCCCACCATAAATATAGCCGGGCCAAAGGCCGCCAATCCTGTCATCATTTTGCGTGTATTTGTCGTACTCATAATGCCGCGACGAATCATCCAGTCGGCCACAAAACCGCTGCCAACGGACACGATCCACATCATTATGTAGGGCAGAGAGGAGTACAGACCGTTCGCCTTGATGGAGAACTGCAACACATCGGACATATATTTGGGCAGATCCGTCACCATGATATAGAAGCCCCAATCGTGACCGATTTGAGCAGAAACCAACGCCAGCATGGGTAGATTGGTGAGGATCGCCTTCCAGGGTGTTGGTGGCAGACTCTCATTGCGACCAATGTTGCCGATCTCCTTGACGAGATACTCGCGTTCGCTGGGCTTGATGAAGGGATGCGAGACGGGATCGCTGAAGCACAGGAAGATCTGCAACAAGAGATATATCCCTGATTAAACCTGATTAAACTAGGAAAATAATATTTTACTTACGAAGAAGACAAACCAAATAACGCCAAGACCACCGAAGAAGTAGAACACAAATGGCCAGTCGTAGCTCTCGAGGAAGACGCCCGATAGTAGATTACCCATAATGGTGCCCACTTGGCCACCTCCCAGAACCAAAGCGCCCAATTTGCCTCGCTCGTTGGCTGGCACCCATGCGGCAAGCAGGACACTCAAGGCTGGAAATGTGGTACCTTCGCCCAGACCCATTAGCACACGGGTCACAATCAGCCAGTCGGAGCCACCCAATTCGATGGCCAGCGGTGTAAGCATGGTAAATACAGCTGTTGAGAGGATGCCCAGGCCAAGAGTCCATTTGCCACCAAACTTCTCGGCAAGGAGACCGCCTGGCACATGGGTGACAATGTAACCAATGTAAAAGGATGACAGAATCAGGCCCTGCAACTGCTCAGACCATTCGAAATTTCCATTGCTAGCAGAGCTGCCACCATCCAAATCATCTGCCTCACAGATCGCATGACCGCCATCCTCCGTTTCCGAGTTGTTCTTCTTCACCACAAGGATGGTGATGGCCTGAGACAGACACACGCGCATCGTGTAGGCATTCAGGATGGCCAGAAAGCCCATGATGGCCAATATCACACGTTGTGGTAATATAAAATCTGTATACGAAAAAAGCAACATAATTTTTGGTATAAAATTAGTCAAAATCAATTAACAAAATAGTAAAAATACTTAAGTACTAAAGTATTGACGTCAATTGGAGTTTGTGAATGTTTAATACTTTTTTTATTTTTGCTTAAACTGTTTATTGTCTTTGTACAAACTTAATTGAAGTAAAAAATATTTAGCATGCGAATAAACTATTTGAAAGTTATTCAATTAGAATGGACAAATCAATTTACGTTGATAAATGGAAAATTGCATTTGATTGCAATTTGATGGCTATATTTAAATCTATTTATATATAATGCTCATGACAATTAGTTGAAAACGGATCTGCAATACCCCTGAGGGGTATGACTATAAATTGGCCATTGTGAGGGAAAGAAAATAAATCAACAATATTTAGAAGCTAATAAATTATGCAAGAGTGAATATTATTTATGAATTTAATTGAATTATGACTGATGGTTTATGGGTCATTTTGGAATTGTGGGAATTATGGCAGTTAGTATCATAATTTGTTAAATGAAGTTATGTCTAGATAAGTTCCATTGCCAAAGAATCGCGATAAGGGGAAGTGCTAAAAATCCTATAAACATATACACACACCACTAACAAGTGTTCTTTTAACGGCCCATAAATCACCAGGTGTTTGGTTATTAAAATTGTACCGGATATTTTTTTGAGGCCCTAAAGTAGTCCCAACAATTAACATTAACAGCAGACCAATAAATTTCAACAAATTGTTATGGAATTCTGTTGATTTTTAGACTTAGACACATTTTTATGCACACTTAAGTTTTTTATTTCTTTTGTATATTGAAATGACCAAATTTGAAGGTTGAATTAATGTTAACAATTTCTTTTATTTTCGTCAAGGGGAATCGAAGACAAAAATTGTATTAAGATTAACATTTAAACAGCATGTCATACTTAATCCATCGACAAGTGATATTAACAACAAGTTCATTAGCACATTATTATAATGAAATCATACCCACAGTATAAATAAATCACACGAAGAGCTAACAATCTGTTTTTTTATTTTTATCACAAGCCAATTCATGACATTATTATTAGCGCAAAAAATAACAAAATTTTTGATGTTCTGATAGTCACAGTCGTAATTATCCACGCTTCACTCATCAGCAATATCAAATAAACTACTCTAGATTCGAGAACCAGTTGCTATATACACAATTCGAATGGTATATGAATAATGGCCAGACCTGAGTTCATTATCATGTTAATGTTTGCATAAAAAGACAATAAGTTTGTTTACTATAGCGGTTTCCCTACAAATAAGATGAAAAGACGTCACTGATTGCCAATTCAATTTAGTATATATATATATATATATATATATATTTGTATATATATATATAATTAGCATACATAAATATATATACATAGTTGCAGTGGAGCTGAGAGTTTAACGATGTCTCAATATTTGCCATTTTATTTAACAAATGGTTTTGACCAAAAGCCGACAACTGATAGAAATTTACAACCAACATGATACTCGAATACAAATAAAATATTAGCTATATTGATGAACAATACCACTTAAGAAAAAATCGTAGATAATGTCAATTTTTATAACAGGTACGGAATCCGCCCACAGTATATATATTAATGGGACGCTAACCGTATCTATGAGTGTAAAACTCGAGTGTGTTTGAAATCAATTCGACTTATCAAGATTAGCCGCCTAGTTTGAATGCATGGTACCTTAATGCATGAGATAATTGAGAAATCATAAGGAATCTTGACGCATTTTGAGTAGACATGTCCGGGTAGATATTGTCCATCATTAACTGAAGTCTACAGATAAGCGCTGACTTATTGGTGTATATTATCGACGAACATACAAGTATATCATATATATATATATTATCAACAGCTTGTTCTACATGCGATAATCAAACATCATTTTTTCATAATTTCTTTTTGTGAAATTTGAGCACGAGGTTAAAGTACATATATTTCAGATGTACATTCGAGTTCCAATCTGAGTTCGGATAAAGCATGAAAAAATTTTGTTTACACAATTTGCAAGTTCGCTGAGTCGACGATAAATTTACTGGGACCTGGGACGGAATTAGTGAAAGTGTGGATAAGGCACTTGTTATATAGGCAACTACTCAACAGAATCGAAGAATCTGTCCTACAATAGCCTAATGATAAATCCATCGCATGATGGATGACACATGATGGATTGCCAGCAATAAGTGTCAAGTGGCCCAATTCGTTCCACGAATACTTAAGTAACCAAATAACGTTTCCAGAAAAAAAATATAAAAATACAAAAAACAACCGTTAAAACATTTCCAAAACTAAAAATATTATTATATTGTAGCGGTAAGTTTTTTTTTTTGTTATTTATCGTTATTTACCGTGCAAATAATAACAAATTCATTTACATAAGACAAATAAACGAACGTATAAACAAAACAAATATATAAATTCCGGCTGAAAACGTTACAACATTTTTATTTCTCGTAGATATTTATATATAATACTTATTCTTACAAAAGAATTGCTTGCCCAAAAAACAATGGAAAGGAAACGAGTGATGACCCTATAAGGAAGTCAAACTACCGCTAGTCCCCAAAAAAAGAGGACATTCTTATTATTGCTTTAAAAAAGAGTTACAGCACTTCAAAGATTCAATTAGAGAATTCTTTACGAAGTTTCAATAATATTAGAGCAGTTTATTGTTCGTATCTCAAGGTGTTTATATATACTCTAAGAGACGAGAAGTCTATTTCCTTACATTGTCATGCTAAAAAAAAATTCACAAAAATATCATATTCTGTTAACAACCCGGTAATAAATCCATCTTAAAAATTACCTCTCAAAAAATTGTCTGTCGACGTTTTAAAGATAAAATCTGTCCTGCCTGTTTAATGATAATACAGCTTTTATTCTATACAGTAAAATATGAAAACTTTGTTATATGTATGCCCCACGGAAATGCGTAGACAGCTATGGATAAGTCTTTGAGTCAAGCTATATACATACTTATACGTATATATATTTTATGTTATGTTTTTGGCTTCTTTCGAACATAATCGTCATCGTTATTCAAATGCTAATTGGGTTGTTCGGAAAGGCATCACTTGTACATAGAAATAGGCGAATTAAGATCGATAGACCGAAAGATTATTGATGATTATGCTGACGCGTGCCTGGCATAATGAAGCTAAACAAAAGGCACAGACAAAACAACAAAAACTACAAAAAGATCAAACAGTTTAGTATCCGTAAGCAAAGCATGTACGAAAAAAAAATAAATAACAAAAAACTCAATCGGAAGTGCAAATGCAGAGAAATAAAAATGGTTTGTCATTGTTTTTTTTTACGACATATACGATACAGACATAGTTATAAGCTATGTAGACTTTATATACTTAAGTTTGCTCTTAAGTTTTGTTATTGTTGTCGGTCAATGTCGGTTAAACAATAATTAAAACAATTCAACAATGTTGAGCTGGGTTCAATGAATCCAAAATCCAATTCCAATTTGAATTCACAATTCAAACCACAAACACTCTCTAAAAATGCACACACACACTCACATCATTTTGATTTGGGATTCTTATTGCACTTACACTTTGATAAATTTATGCCCCATTGTGGTTGTTGTGTCATCTCTATTGTGTTGGGTTGCAACGTTAATAAGTTGGTCAGTTCCTTCGCCACAATTACAAGTAAGGATAAATGGAGTGCAGCAAACAACTGCGGTTACACTCGCCACACACTCACACAGGTCCTTCCTGGCTTACACTTTTCTTTCTTCGACAATTTTCACTTTTGGCACGCACGCGCAACAACAGGACTGACAGCGAAAGTGGGAGATAGACAAAGACGGAGAAAGAGCGAGAGGGAGAAGCAGAAACAGAGTGGCAGAGAAGAACCGTTCGCAACGACAAGTTAAATAGTACTGCGGAGCGCGCACGAGATTGGAATGTGCAATGAAAACGCACTGGAATGACGCACTTCTTGTGGTCTTTGGGTCGTTTCTTCTGCTTTTACTCTTTCTGTTTTTGATTCGTTACTCGCTTTAGCGGTTTCTACACCACACGATCTTCGCGCTTTTTGTTCTGCCCACCGCGCACGTCGGCTGTTAAATTTCAAATGAGAAATTATTTCCACTGACTTTAGTTTATATGCGAACAGATAAGCAATGCTGCTGCTGCTCAGCTGCTCTGCTGCTGTTGCTGTATCTGGAGTTGTTGCTGCTGCTGGCGCCGCTGTCAGCGCCGATCGTCGAATAAGCTGCGGGAAGGAATCGCAAGCTTGTTGTTCCAAGGAGCTTTGTTCATTTTCACACTTGATGTGACTGCGAATGTAATTCGTTTGGAAACTGTGTATTAAATGCATTTTTTTCGTGAATCATAAGCTAATCGTACACGCGCAACAGACAGCTCAGTAAGTGTGTACGTATCAACTCGTACTACATATATGTGTGTATGTGTGCTTAACTCTAGCATAAAGTCATTAAACTATAAAAAGCAACTGTTGTTTTTTAAGAACTGCACAAGAAAAAAAGCACTGTTTATTTAATCTTTATTGTATCCCCTCAGATTATACAATAAGTCATAATATGTAGCTTATAGTTTGACAGAAATGGAAATAGTAAATTCTCAATTAGATAATCTGAATTTCTTAGCTCTTTAATAGAGTATTCAACACGTCTAATCGCTATTACAATCACTAATTATTTTTTTGTTTTACAAACTTAGTCAAAAGTTTTTAGCAGCTATTTGGGGTTTTTTTTGCCTTTGTGCAATGCAATTAAATGAAGTTGAGTCGGTTTCTAGAGGAGACAGGGAGGAAGAGGTGGGGGATCAGCTTCTAGGAGGGTGCTAAAGTGAATGGATTTACTTAAAGTCGACTCAGCACGCTATATTCGTATTCGTATATATAGTATACAAGTATATTATATACACTAAAAATTCTAACCGCAATTGATTTTGCGATTTTTATTTGTTTGTTGTACAACTATTCTGCATTTGCGTTAACAATTGCGGTCTAACGCGGTTGAGTTAGAATGAATACTCATATATATATATATATATATATATACTAGCAGTACATGTAGAATTAGTAGTTGTACTACCTGAGAGTTTCAACCCAAAACGAAATAAGCTATCTTAATGGATGATCGTTGCCAGCCGCTAACATTGATTTAGGAAACGTGATACGTATTGCAAAAACAGATAAAAGCGCTTTCAACTTAAATAACCATAGTATATAATACATATAATGTATATAGTACATATTTATTACCACAAATATATGTGAATAAAAGCATTTACTCATGCTGACAATCGACAATCGAATCTAGCAAACGATCGTTTGTTAAATTTAATTTAACCAGTTCTTAGGGACAGTTCAGTATAACATTTAATATATATTCTCAGAATATAGTGTGTATATACATGCCAGGTTTATCAGTGAACTTTTTGTTGTTGTTTTTGGTTATTTTTTCTTACATATGATTTTTATTATCAATGGCACACTTTGACGGACTGCAGAGTGAAATATAAAAATTGAACTCAAGAGGACTGATAATCCAAAGCTGTCACTCGACATGCACCAATGTTTATGGCATTTGTGGGTTTCATAAAGCTATTAAGCAACAAAAGCGCCATTTCTATGAATTTGCTTTTGGCAATAATACATATTAATTAATAACAACTGCCGTTAATTAAGCAAATTTATTAATTGTTAATGCTATCAGCACTTTTCTTAATAGCACTCACAACTCCCTGGCCGCATACCGATGTATAATTAATGTTGACAGCTTAAATTAATGTACACACCATTCACATCAGATCCCATTCCATCATCTCACATTGCCCACGCATCTGATATAATCCGATGTTACGATCATATCACACATTTGGGAGCTGTGTGTACTCTGATCTTCAATTTGGTGGCTTTCTTTTTAATTGGCCAGCAAGTCAGCGAAACAGGCAACATATCATTGTACAATTCCACACCACGGATGTCTGAAATTGAAATTGAATTGTTTGTCAACATATATTAATTAAAAATAATGCCAAATATTAATAAGAAACTAACGCTTCCCAAAGGGATTAACGAAATTCATATACCCTTGACAACTTACTAAATACCAAAACATAAACTAATTTTAATGCGTAACTTCATATATTAGTAGTAATTAATTATTTATCATATCTAATACGTAATCCCCTCCACCAAGAAAAACACAAAACTCATGCTAAAAGTCGAGGGTATTTACATGTAAAGCCAAAAATCCGGCTCAAACCGCACTCCGAGTGTCCCTGACCGAAAACATTTCCGGCTCAAACTGGTGCGTCTTTATATATATATATATATATATTTACATATATAACAATAACAACATTGGAGTATTGTCCATACCCTCAATATCTAACTTGCAATTTGAGTATTTTGTGTTATTTATTCGTACAAATTAATTGAAGCGTACAAAATGAAATGCTATTTGTGGATGGTTGCGGCCAGAGTTCTGTCAATCAGTAGAGTGCGGACTGTGACCTCAGAGTTGATGGAACTTACACACACACACACACACGCACACTCGAACAAATAAATTATTGCCCAATAGGCGCCGATCAATGAAAACCCAACTCAAAGGCGTTTCGCAACAGCGCCACAACTCTTTTAGGCAGGGGCACAGACGCCTCTGTGCTGGCAAATTGTGTTGCATATGCTGCAACAGGACAAGCTGCAGGTTCTGCATTTGATTAGCTTTTAAGGGAAATTTTAGCTCATTTCACCCCAAATGGTATAGTGTCATTTTACAATCACATGGCAAAGTGTCAATTATACTGTGGCATTGGAACTTCTACTTGCCCCACCAGCCGCAGCTGGAGCACATTCTTGTTTGATGTGTTTGATGTGTTTGATGTGCGGTTTATGCGTAATAATAATATTATTTAAGGAACGACGCATTTTCTTCAATGTGTGACTCTTTCAAGGCCAATTTCAGGCAGCTCAAGACGAAAACAAAGATAAACAAAGAGCCTGACCTTGAATAGGATATGCTAATCTATATGGGAATGATAAGACGAAAAGTTCAATATCCATTTCATTTATAATATATATAAAACCATTTTACAATATATATATATAGAGCCCATTCTGTAACTTAACCCCGAGTTATTACTTAATATACGCAGATTATTATGGAAATTTCCTAAGAAAAATGTGTAAGGGATTTTATTCATGCAATAATTATTCAATATTAAATTGGTTAATCAGTTCGGGTTGATTGAAAAGCTATAGACTCAAGAGGAGGCGTAACACATTTAACAAATATATAAAAGAGTATATCAAAGTTTATTTTAGCTATTTTGAAATTTTTAGATGCACTCATATTCGCAATAAATCTGGTTTGTATGACTAACAAACGGCTTAACCGATTTGAAGGTAATAATCTATGGATGTTGGATTTTCCAGTCCACTACACATATTATGGATTGTATATTTGGATATTAAAATTAAATTTAAAAATGCGGAAAATTCCCACAGCCGGGTATTTTTTTTGTTTTAAATTAAGCATTGAGAAGCATTGCGCGTGTTTTTAAAAGTAGCACAAAATTGATGTAAGAATTAGAATTGTGAGTTTTTTATTACTTTCAGAACGATCTGAATTCAAGAGACTAATTAACATTTTCGTTTTACAATAGCTGAGGCAACAAATGACAAAAAACCAGTTAGTAGGCATATAATTAAAAATAGTTGCTTTAAATGAACCGAGCACTTGCCACAAAGCATTTGACACTTTGAGGGTCACTGTGCCAGGAAAACTGACAGCAACCGCAGATTCTTGACTTTAGTTGGTAACTGGCCATTAAATGTGGCTATCGATGTGTGTTAGTATTAGGTTTAGTGTTAGTCGCAGTCATGAAACAACGTCACGAGACTTGTATCACTTTTTGGCTGGAGTGGTTTAAGTGCCTGGCGACTCAATCTTTAAAGAGTTGACTTCAGTTGAGTGATTTCCAGGGGCGCCAACGTATTGAAGGCTATCAACTTAATTGACATGTCAGTATGTATATGTGTTTATGTGTGTGTGTGTGTGTGTGTGTGTGTGTGTGTGTGTGAGTCTGTGTGTGTGTGTGCCAGTGCTTGAGTTGGCAAATGGGTTTTGATCTTTACCCTGCATATTGGGTTATTTGGGTTATTTGTGTTTTTCTACTTTTTTATTTCTGCTTTTAGCATTTAGCAATATTCCTCGATTGGCATTATTTAAACGTATATACAAGTCATAAACGGAGCAATTTGCTATCTTAAATATACCATTTACAATTGTACTAATATAATATGGCTTAATCTTTATAGCGCGAATAACTTTGGGCGACTTTGCACCGAAGGCAAAAGAATTTTCCCTTAGAAAGGTTCGTGCAGATAAGATTGCAGACTTGTATTAACGTCAGGAACATGGCGATCTATATAGGATACTAAACGTATATATATATATATATATATATATATATATATATATATATGCGATATGTATAGTAAATCTTAACAGCATGTGACTCAGTTTAATTGAAGTCGCACGCTTCCAATCCAAATGTGGCCATAATTCATTTTGTAGGTGCGCCAACTAAATTAGTAATATCAAAATAACTCAATTGCTCGAGCAGCTCGTTAATGGTTCAATAGCTTTATTAAACCTTTGTTTTTATAATACAAAATGTATATACTTATATGGCAAAGTTACGCAACTCTTTTTTAAATGCCCTAATTATATATACGAGTGCTCGGTACAATATCATTTTATAAATACATAAAACATGATAAAGAAGTTATTAAAAAAAATAAACCCACAAGCAGCCGGTCAGGCGGAGGCCTGTTTACATGTGTATATGCCATTTATATAGTTATATATATACATATATATTCAATATATTAAACGCATGCAAATCCGTATAATTATTTCGTGTTCGAAACTCATTAAAAGTGTGAAAAGCTGTAAGAACCTTTAACAAGTAAATACTGCACGAACTGTCTGTCTGTCTGTAAAGTGAATTAAGCGTTTAATTGTGACATTTTTAAATATTTGCTCGAGTCTCTTTTTTATAAACACAGCCGGATTCCAACTGCAGGAGGCGGGGACTATAAACAAAGCAAAACCGAGGCAGATGTGTGATGCACAACATTTAAAAACAAAATAAATAAATACATACAAATTTAGCTTACAATTTAAAAGAACGGAAGCAAGCGGAACTTGAAATGGCAGCGATAAGTTGCTTTTCTTGACGAAATGTAGCGTATTTTAATTGTGAGTATGCCTTGAAAATGTGTATTTATTTATTCCATTCGGCAGATGAATTACTCTCTTAACAGCTTTCTCATGATCCCCACAGCCAAGCATTTCTAGCATTTCAGACCGGTTGTAACAAATAAAAAACAAACTAACGCAAAAAGAAACACTCACACATACAGTACAATAAATACTAATACAAGGAAAAAAAAAAACTTGACCTTTCTGGGGAGGTGTAATTATTGTTTGTCCGCTCTTTTATTTGCCGACAAACAAATAGAAGCCTAGAATTCGCATTGATAAGAATAAACTCACACCAAGATTGCAGCACTTCAGATTACTTGGGGAAATCCGTTAAGAATCTTTGAACATTTGTTTATGTGATGCAAACACCAACGCTACCAAAGTTGTGGAAAATTTATGTTTGTGCAACTGAATTAATAATAGCCATAAGAAAACACTATGTTAATTTACGCAAATTTATTAAAATGAGCATATTTATAAACGATTTTTATATATTACTGATAGAAACAACCACATTGATTAAATAGGTTTCAAAATAGTCATTCGTCTTATGAATGTCATTTTAATGGGCTTTTAGATTATTCAAATATTTTGTTGTGTCTAATAAGCGGTGCAAATAATGAGAGACTTGGTCCCTTTTTAATTATTTTAATTGATGTTTTCGTATATGCTTTGTTAAAGTGTCAACAAAATTCCAAATTTTCTGATAACCCCAATGAAAGTGAAATCACACCCAATTCTGTCGCTTTCATGAGCATTTACTGAACTCAGATTACCCACAGACTGACAGTATACTCAATATTTTAAATAATAGGTTTTTTTGGCTGTTGCTAATCTTTGAAATAATAGAAACATGGCATTGGTATGTGTCGCCAGTCAACGAGCCGGAGCCAAGTTTTTTCAGCATTGTCTATGCTGCCGGCCTTTTGCACTCGACGAATTTAAATAGCGCATTTCTGGGCCGTTGACCTCTCGACAAGGGGGTTTCGCAATGCCCAAAATTAATCTGTCTTTTAACCTTTAGTCTGTAGTTTAATTGTAAAAATATAAGTGCCGCCTTTTTTACATGTGCAACGTGACATTTCTTACTAGCTGAAGGTAAATTCAAATTTTAAATGTTAGCGTTCAAATATCAGTTTAAGAAATAATCAGCGCATAGTATTTGGTGGCAAAACCAAAAATAATCGATTTGATTTTATGGTATTTTTAGGCGAGGGTCACTTTTTTTGCCCAGCTGATAGTGTTGAGAAACAACCACCGACTAAATCGAGCTAGAGATGGTAACGTGGCACGTCACGTTTAGTCAAGCTGCATTAAATTAGTGATTTTAATTGTTTAAAAACCATTAGCAATAATAGACCATATAATGTATTGCAAACATATTGTAAAAAATAACGCATTGTTAGTAAAACGTCTTACAGCAGTTTTTTTAATATACTTATAAATAACTAGCGTATTGGTTCGTGCTTAATGTTTGTCGTGATAAAATATTGCGACCCGTGACCATCTCTACATTTGCACATTTAGTTGTGTTATTGTGTAGCCACTTTTATAGTTGGAGGCGGATGTAGCAGCTTTGACATGAGTGATATCGACGATGCGTTATGGCTAGAAATAGGTATTAATCCACAACATGTTGTGCGTGAGTCAGACGATGGTCTCCACAAGCTAATATGCGACAAGGCCTGGCTGCAGTCGCTGGAACGACATCGCCAATTGACTCATTTCACACCCTGGCCACAGTTGGACAGACGGGCGCATCCCACTGGACAACTGGAGCATCCATGGACACGCCTCCTCGTGCAAACATATCGCAAGCAGCCGCAGCGCAAAGTCTATCCACTGCCCGCCCGCGCCTCAGCTGGAGATAATACGCAATTCCCATTGAGCTACTCACAGGCCATTTCCACTGTGACACACCTCAACTTCAAGCAGCTGTGGGAATCAGCCTATAAGCAGTATGCTGGCGCCCATATCAAACAGTGCAAGTCGAGTTCGGGCACAACGCAATCCAAACAGCTGTCACAGACCAGCTACACTGGAGGCGGTGGCTTTCAGCCACATGACATGGTGCTCCGCGAACTTATCCAACGGATCTACAATTGTCCTGTGCTTCAGTGTCAACAGAATGGCGATGGCGCTGCTGGTGTCGATTCGGATATGGCTGGCGATTGCCATGCAAATGTGCTGACCGCTCTGGTGGCCATTGAGACGAGCACACACTTCTGCGTGTTCCATTATCCGCCGGCGTTGGAATGCAGTCTCTATGACTGCATCACCTACAGTCCGGCCCTATTGGGTCGCGGCTACAATAAGACACTGTTCATCATCTATCAGCTGTTGCAGGTGTCGAGACACTTAGAGGCACAGGGCCTTTTTCTTGGCGATCTGCGACTGCAACACGTGATGCTGCGTGAGAATCTCTGGCTGCAGGTTATGCCGCGCCTGCAGTGCAATCTCCTGCTGGGTGAGCAGTCGGCAACAGTGGACATGTCGCCGCTGAGCTGTCCAGAGCTTCCGGAATCACCGGAACAGCTGCACTCAAGCAGCACCATCGATCTCAAGCTGGCCTATGATCCGACTCAATTTAATCTGCGCGAATATTGCGAAATGTGGTGCAACGGGCAGCTGTCTAATTTTGACTATCTCACCATACTGAACAATGCGTGCGGCAGGAGTGTGACCAATGCCGCCCATCATCACATTATGCCCTGGGTCACGGACTTTACCGCTCGCACTGGTCTCAACTGGCGCGATCTGACCAAGAGTAAATATCGCCTGAACAAGGGTGACATCCATCTAGATCTCATGTATACGCATCCCACGCAGCATTCGCCTGCTGAGGCTGTAACGCCTGTGGAGCAGCTGCAGGTGCCGCATCATGTGACCGATGTTCTCTCGGAGATCACGTATTTTGTTTATATGGCCAGGCGCACACCTCAATCTATCTTGTGCGCCCATGTGCGACCCATTTGGGTGCCCGCCGAATATCCGGTATCCATGCAGCGTCTCCAAGAATGGACACCCGATGAATGCATACCCGAATTCTATTCGGACCCTATGATATTTAAGAGTATACACGAGGACCTGCCCGATCTGGAGCTGCCCGCCTGGGCCACATGCCCCGAAGACTTCATATGCAAGCATCGCGAAGCCTTGGAGTCACAGTACGTCAGTGAGCGACTGCATCATTGGATTGATCTCAATTTTGGGTACGTTTTGACGAGCATTTCACTATTATTATTCTAATTATCGTATTCCTTTGCAGGTATAAGTTAAGCGGCAAGGCGGCAATCAAGTCGAAAAATGTCTGCCTCAACCTGGTGGATCAGCATTCTAATCTAAGCCAGCGTGGCATTGTACAGCTCTTCACTCAAGCCCATCCGCCGCGTCGATATGCCTCGCCGTGGTTCAATAAAAGTGCGCCCAGATTGTCGCAGCTCTATGGCAATAGCATCAGCAGCACCGAAAACAGGCGACTCGCCAAAAGCAGCGAGAACCTGAACGCATCCAGCCAGAGCAACAACAGCTGCTTGGATAACAGTTCGCCACGAATGCCGTTGCGTTCGAATGATGAGCAATCGACTGGACCCAGGGCCAATTTCTATCAGATGACCAACTTTATTGAGCTGCCGGAACAATATAATCCGGCACTGTTGCTGCAGCAATTGGAGACGCTGGAAACGTTTTATGCGCGCACCTTTCCACAGCAGCGCGCCTCAGCCAATCCCGAGGAGAAGATGATCAGCAGCGATCTGCTCTTCGAGCACAACTCGGCTGAACATTCCTTTACGAATCAGCTGTTCGCCTTCGATGCGGCCGTGCAGACCAAGTCGAAGAATCTACTGGTGCCGCCATCACGTCGGCAGCACAGTTTGCAGCAGCTGCTTGGCGAGTGTCGGCAGCGGGAGCTGCTGGTGCTGGGCTGCCTGCATGTCGAACTGTTTGCCATGCAGCGTCTGCGTCCACTGTTGACGAGCAACGGGCCAAGTGCGAGCTTCGAATGCCGGCTGACTGCCTGCCGCACGTTGGCACGCCTGCATGCACAGGAGCTGCCCAAGCCGGTACGTCATGTGGTGCGACTGCTGCTGCAGCTGGAGAGCGATGTGCCAGACCAGGGCCTTCCCGTGCCAACGAGTGCCGCCCAATTGCTGGAGCCAATGTTCAGCAATGCGCTGCTTCCGTTTCCCAGTCACTATATAGCTGTCTATGCATTTGTGCGCTCCCTGCACGCCTTCCAGCTCAACTTTGAGCTGCTCGAGCTGCACACGCATCTCAATTGTAGCGGCGGCAGCGAGTGTGCCCGCTACACCGAACTGGACCGACAGAGGGTGCTCTTCGAGCGCAAGATTGCCGAGTGCAAGGTGATGGCCTCTTGTGCCCATCTGCGCCGTTTGCTGGAACCCCTCTCCTTTGCCTATGAACAGTTTGCTCCAGTGGAGCTGCTGCTACCGCATATAATTGATCTGTTGCAGGATGAGCGCACTTCCATACTAACGGCATGGAATCTCTTTGATCCCGTCGCCCAAGCTTTGGGCATTGCGCAGACCCAACAGCATTTGCTGCAACCGCTGCTTAAGCTGTACGACGTGGAGAGCAGCGCCTCAACGGATGATGCTTCGGGTAGCAGCAGCAGTAACAGTAAAGCTGGCCACCTGCGCTTCTCCTCCAGCAGCTCATTCAAATCACGCAAATCCGTAAAGCTCTATCACCACAGCTTCCTGCTGCGTCTGATTGTGCGCTTTGGATTGCGTTGCTTTTTGCAGCACTTTATTGCGCCACTGATCGAAGCTGTTGGCGGCTACAAGGAGCCGGAGCAAGGTAATGGATATCATTATCACAGTGGCGCCAGTCGACGCACCAGCAAGAATCTTAGCTATGCCGCTGAGGAGCCGACGACGACATCAGCGCTGCTGCAGTCGGTGGTCGCCAAGCCAGATGTGGAGGAGCTGTTCACGTTCGAGGAGGATCAGGAGAATAAATCGATTGACTCGTTCGACATGCGTCCCTCGGCGACGGCAGTTGCGGAGGAGGCGCGTGAATCGGATGGCAGCTCCCCCGACAAACTGGCCATCAATGAGCTGATGTATGGCGCCAGGCTGTCCCCCGATAAGCTCTCCATACGCAGTCAGGGACAAACACCGCCGCCCACACTGCCAGCGACAGTCGCAATTGGACCACGCTCGCCCACAATTGAGATACCAGCCAGCGGGATCAGACGTAGCTTTCAGCTGAGCGCCATCGATTGTGACATCGGGTCACGAAAGAGCGTCGACAGCTTTGAGCTGATTAGCCAAGTGACAAACGCTGCAGCCAATAACAATGAATCAACGGAGTCGGCACCGTTGCAGGCAGAGACCGAGGCAGATGACTCATTGCAGGCATCGGTCATATCGCGCATCTCGGAGGCCAAAGCGCTGCAAAACAATCGCATCAGCGAGATGAGCGCCGAGAGTCTCGTTTGGCTATCGCATCGTCTGGGTCCAGTGCTCACTGCCCGCCACATTACGCGCAATCTGCTCAAGCTGCTCTCCCTCTGCTATGTGGGCCAGGAGAATCTGCTGCCCGAGATGGAAGCGGTCTGCAGCAGCGACTCATCACAGGATGCCACCAATCTGAATTACTTCAGCATTTCCAATGCCCGAGTTGTGGGTGACCGCAGCGCTGCTCGAGTTCTCGAGTGCCTCATGTCCATTGCCGGTAAGTCTGATAAGCGAATGATGACATCATGTATTGAATCCACTTTTATATTCAGCTTGTTAGTCATTGCAATTAGTCAATAAATTATATATGCTCCACTTTAATAGTTATATAGCAACTTAACCTCAACTTTAAAAATAGCTTATTATAATTATAAATCGGAGATTTCGACCTATTTGATCCATTGTGCCCCCTGCTGAGCTTATAGCTCCTCCATCAAGCTTAACTCCTGCACAAATGCCAAAATCTTTGTTAGGTTGAGGGCTTCCATGTCATTGAAACTCACAACATGCATCGCTTAAAAATAGCTTACAACTTAGGAACTTAACTTAATCTTGGCCCTTCATTTTGGTTTTTTTAAATTGACGAAATTTATTTAAGTTGATTAAATTTAACAGCAAATAAATTGCAACCGGATACTTTGCAAAAAAAAGATGTGCAACCTTTAAACTTTGTCAGCTTTATTTTCTGAATATTCTTTTATAGGTTTTATATGTTTATAGTTACTAAATGGTCATATCGATTCAGCTGCGTTGATGAGCGAAATAAGTTTTTGTGTATATTTCTTTCCGCTTTCTCCTAATTGTTGTAGTACAAATTATTCCTTGCATGAGCCGTTGATTATATCATGTAATCAATTCAGAGTCTTCAATTTCTTTTACTAAGAACTCACTTTTTTGTTTTTTCTCATGAATATCCTTTTTGTGGATATTATCTATTTCATACTAATCCCTTTTTTCTTCTTAGTTTTTTTCAATTCACGCAAAAAATAATGAACTACTTTTTAAATAAATATCTGCAGAAATCTTATTAATATTTCATGTTTTTAATTTTATATATAATTTTACATTTTATTTCAGATTTAATTTATTTACATTTTTTTCTTTACTTACTTTAGTTGACCTTAAATAAATAAATAAATAGAAGTTCTTTCTTCTGTCTATTTTCACAGCACTATACGGCGAGAACTTTATTTTGGTACAGTATTTACCTCACATAAGTGAACTGATTTTACTGTGCTCGAAGCGGATGACGGGCAGTCTGGAAGGAGCCATAATTAGTGCGCTGCAGTTGATCAAATACATGCTGCCCTGCTTGATGGATGCCACAATAATGGAGCACTTGCAGCACACACTGCTAGATGCCATTCTGCTGCCCATACTGCGGCTGCTCAGCTCAACCAATCTGCTGATGCCCAGTGGCTATTTGGGACGCTCGCTGCTGACACGCAAATTCCTGGACGCCTGCTATGCGCTGAGCGTGCGCCTGGGCTCGGACATGACGCGGGAGCATCTATGCCAGTCGCTGCTTGCGCCGTTCTTCCTGATCTTCAATAAGGCCTTTGGTATGCCTAACGATTTTAGCTGTCGCGTGGCTAATCTGTCGCTGAGCGGCGGTCCCGGCCAGCAGCAGCGTGCTCTGGAGGAGCTGCGCGACGTATTTGGACCGGAGCTGGCGCATACCGCCTACTTGGCCTTTCTGCGCTTCCTCGGCGAGTCCATAATGCAGCGCACACTGAGCAACATGGAGTTTGTGCTCACGCTGTGCCACGAGCACGAGCAGCCTGTCGCTGGCCAGGACAAGGTACAGTATCGACAGTCGCCGACAGCATCGACGTCTGTGGATGTGCCGGATGCGGCGCCCTGCGGCGAAACGGCTGCGAATAGCTTTGGCACCCAAATCGTAGGCAATCGCCTTCAGGTGGTCAGTAATAGCATAGAACTGCTTGATAAGGTTGCCTACAAGCTGGATCACATGCCAAGCGCCAGGCATCTCAAGGGCAATTGGTTGGCCTACTGGCGACACGAGACGACACGCAGCGACAAGGATAACCAGGCGCTGAATCTCAAGCAGATCCGTCTTCAATCCTTTGTCGGTCACACAAACTCGGTGCGTGCGATTTATGCGCTGGAGAACGAGAACAGCTTTGTGTCCGCCTCCAAAGATAAGACGGTCAAGTTGTGGTCGTTGCGCAGCGAGGGCGATGGACGCAAGAGCACCGCCTGCCAGTTCACCTATACAGCACACAAGAAGTCAATCAACTCGCTGAGCTTCCTCGAATCGCTGCGCTATGTCGTCTCCTGTGATTCGGG
Source organism: Drosophila fungiperda (assembly GCA_035042345.1). Taxonomy (NCBI): domain Eukaryota; kingdom Metazoa; phylum Arthropoda; class Insecta; order Diptera; family Drosophilidae; genus Drosophila; species Drosophila fungiperda. The sequence continues at coordinate 383,313 of JAWNLM010000293.1, read as the reverse complement.
CGTGCATCTGTGGGATCCATTTATTGGCAGACCACTGGGCATATTGGATGCACCCAGGCACAGTGCGGTCACCGTTGTCAAATGCCTGCCTTCGCATTCACCCCTCGTCGTCGCTGGCACCGCCGAGTCGACGGTGCGGATTATCGATGCCCGCTCCATGCAGTATGTGAACGAGTGGCGCGTAAGCCATGCAGCCTTGCCCAATGCCACAGTCCGTTGCCTGGCGGTTGCCCCATCGGGCAATTGGCTAGCGGCCGGCCTCTCCTCCGGCGGCATTATGCAGCTGGACACACGCACCGGCACTGTGCTCAACTCGTGGCGGCCAATGGAATGTGATTTGCTGCAGTTGACGGCACCCAGCGATCAACTGCTCATCAGCTCGGCCCTGGATCACAGTCTTGCCGTCTGGAATGCTCTCGATGGCATCCTCCGCTATCAGCTAAGGTGGGTGCTAATTTTGAAACTTTGTGCCCATTTAATTGTATATTGTTTTTTTGTATTTTAGACCACCACCGGAACCTGCACATTTCCTGCAAAGCGTTGGTTCCTCACTGGTCTATGCGACCACGGGGAATCGTGTGGGCGTCTATGCAGATGTGGCCAACTCACATGCCCTGGACACCGTTACCAAACTGCGCTCCGAGACGTTTCGTGGCGTTCTCACCTCCCTCGCTGTCTTGCCCCTCAATCGGGCCATCCTGGCCGGCAACGAGAGTGGAAATATTGCATTGCTCTGCTAGCCAAGTGCAACAGCTTTAGTTTTGCACATTAATTTACGTATATATAGTACAGATATGGGTCTGATATATTCAATCTCACCAAATATTATTTTAATGCAGATAAAGAAATTATGTAATATACTCATTCGGAGTATCAGATTAGGACAAGTGCTCGACGCATTTCAATTGTCTACACGTAAATAGAATTCCAAACCAAAATGTTTATTAGCCGTCTTAGACTTAAGCAATATTGTTTCTATATAATTTGGTAGAGGTACTCCATATGTTTGTATCATATAAATAAACAATTTAAATTATAAAGGATGAGTAGTATAATTTGAACAGCTTGTGGCTTCCCTTCCCTATGCCCTTTATTGAAGTGTGCTGGAAGCTGTGACCAAAAGCGGAGCAAAACTGAAACATGCTATGGGAGCACAGAACTTTAAAGAAACACTCAATCTGGGAATTGCTTTTGTTTTTGCTTGCGATATTTTTATTTTATTTGTAAATTTTTTCTCAATTTCCTGTTCCACGATGCGACGACGCCTTGAGTTCGGCCAATGAACTTGGCGCACTGAGTTAATCAACGAGTTGTGATCTCAAAGGCAACTACTGTGAGTGTGTGTGCGCACGTGTGTGTGTCTGTGTAGGACGTATACTAAGTATGTGGAGACGGCATTGCATTTATTTTTGGGGCGACGCCTGGCAAAAGCGACTTTCAGCGATGCGACGACATTTCTCGTGGCTTCTTTTTATGGCAACTTTTTGCATCGGAACTTTTTTTCGATTTTTTTTTTTCGTTGATTTTATTGTTGTCGCTGTATGCAGTTAAGAGAAGAGTCTGGGCGACGTATGCGTAAGACAATGATTCTGCGCGCTTGTTACAATGAGGATTTACAGAGGACAATAGTGCGTCTAACTCACAAGTTGGAGCAACTCCACCCAAACGAGCACAACGACAAACCCAACGCGTGTGCTTCCAGTGCATCTACGGGCTCGCCGTCTAGCCCTGGCCCAACTACTGTCAAATGCTCCAAATTGCATTGGGGGCCATCATCTCAAGTGATGCACCTTGAATTTAAGGAGTCGTCTTGGCCAGCATCCATGCGTAAATACAACAAATTACATTTGCAATCAATGGAAGCGCCAGCTGTTCCAAGTGAATGAAAGAAGTTGGCCTTGAGTTATGCTTTTGGTTGCATGTTGCATTGCGATGCCTGCTAACATGCTGCAAGCGGTTCGCCATGGAATACGTTAGTTTCAAAATGGGAAAATCAACAAAAATAAGTTTAGGCACAAGATGGGCTTATTATTATTATTATTATGATTAAATAATTGTTTGTCAAAATATAAATAATAACAAACGGGAAGTAATAGTTAAGGTAGGTCAAGCACAAGTTTTTAATTTGTGACGCACTAGATTCGACAGTAGATGATAAGCACATTTTTGTAATCAAAAAAGAGCAACAACAACCATGCAACACTGCCACAGTCACCGCGTCAAACCAAACACACTGGCTAGCTCGAAACACATCAACCTTAAACGTAATCAAAAAAAAAAAAGAGAAAAAAACCATTCTCACAAAATACGTACCGCGTCACAAAAGTATGCGGGGAATTTGAAATGTCCGAAGAATGGTTTTGCATGAAATTTCACTTACTTGCCCGAACAGGCTAGCAGCGCAAAGCAGACGGCATTGTTATGCTTGGAATGCTATGGCATTTGGAGTGGAGCGTGCCGGCAGGGGGGGCAACGCAATAGCAGCAGCAGGGTTGCCAGAGCGCACACCAGGGACAATATGCTGTGGCGTGGCGTCCAGCGATCGAATCTGGCAGCCCGACAACACTGCCACGAGACCACAAGAATGTTGAGGTTGAGGTTGCCTCCGTAGACAAATTGTTCAGTTTGTTGGAGTGCACACAAGCTTCACGAAAAAAGAAAAGAAAACGTATTTACAAATTTGTTGTTTGTATGTTGTTATTTACATAGCCGGCAGTATTGCTTAACATGCGCACTGCAGCCTGCAGGTGCGACTGAACGGGCAACAGCGGCGTTGCCAGAGTAGCAGGAGCAGCAGCTGCCGCCGCACTTGCGGCGAGAGACAGTACTCAAAATGACAATGTTACCAACATACAAGCGCAAATTAGAAGCAGGCGCACAGCAATCGGCAAACGATGCACGGCTACCCGCCAGTGTGGCCTGCTCATATTTATAAATTCATGACAGTTTATGCCATCAATTTTATAACTCACACCCGCTGCCGGGGGCGGCGAGTCAATAAATTCTCAGAGGCCGACTACGTATTTTATAGTCGCGCATTGCAGATCTGACATAATAACTAAGAGGCGCGCAGAATGCGTAGCTGCTGGTCTGTTAGCTACATAGACAGTCGAACTCGACGCCGCTGTTACCTACCATTACCCCAACTTGTTCGTTGGGGAGGGGGTACGACTGGCCGTGTTTTCTCTCTTGCTCTGTCTGTCTGACTATGGCTGTAGTGGGGCAGCCGCCGCCGGCCGCCGGCTGCCAGCTTTATTGTGTGGCTGGCGTTTGTGGGCGTTGCTGCATTCTATAAAATCGAATTTTTAACGTTCAAATGCTAACAGAGCAACAGCAATGGGCGTAGCGAGCATTTTTGATGTCTGCCTATTGATTTTCGTCATGTTAATTTTGGCGCGCTCGTTGCCTGCTAGTTAACAGGCGCCCACCCCATGAATTGGCATTACATATTAGGATTGCCAAAATAATAGCAAGACGATTAATGGCCACACTAACAGAGCCAGAAAAAGAAAGACAGAGAGAGAGAACAGTGAGTGTAAATGAGTGCAAGTGAGCCGCTCGATTGCTGTGAAAGTGAAGTTAAGTGCAAGCGAGAGAGCTGCAAGCTAATAGACATTTATGCCCAGTTGCAAATGGTCATGCGCAAACAAGTGTCCAACTTCTACGATATAATGAATTTCGACGAGTTTGCCAAACTGGAAAGGCATTTGGTGAGTGTGTGTTTGCCGTGTTACCTTGCCTCCCTTAGGCAGCAGCCGAATCAACGCCATTAACACCCACCACTGCAAATTGGCATCTGGCAATAACTTTCGTCATTCAGCGCTCATCGCAGCAGTGCGAGCGAGAAAACAGCAGGGTGCTGGCAACATTGCTGGGAAGGCGGCAATTTGAAATCGTTTTAATTTCGAAAAATAAACTGCAACTCGCCGGTTGTCGAGTGCTGTGCGCCTGTTCGCAAACGATTAAATTCAGTTTAATCATCCACTAAACAGCTACGAGATACCGTTTCGTTCGTTATTATTATTATTACATGCAACAAGTCGGCCAGTTTGCTCCATACACACAATAAGGGAAACGACCGAACTGGCATCGGTCGAATCGTACAAGAGCCCGCAACCCATTAGCGTGTGTTTCTTACACACTGTTTGAGTATGAGTATGAGTACATTGTGTATGAAAGCAGTTTGAATGAATTGAGTGCGCAAATTGGATTATCCGACAATGGGGAGCACAGAGCATATCAAACGAATGCAGCAGCAGCCCAGGCCTCAGCTACAGCAGAAACATCTCTAATCCCACACTTACACACAGGCATACAAAACTCACACACACAATCATCACTTCTATTCACATTTGTACACACGTATATATTCATCTCACTCGCACCTGTTGCTAGGTTTCTAACATAATTTCTATTGAGTTTTCATTGAAAATCTAATCGTGCTATGTGAGCGAGCATGCTGCTAAATCTCATGCAGACCTAGTAAAAATGTTTGTTGTTTCTTAAAGAGCAAGAAGAAGCCCCAGCCCCAGTGCGATGAGTAGTCGAATTCGACGAGTCTCGTGTTTGGTGTGGTCGGGTCGGGTTGGGTTGTGTTGGGTTTGGCGCTTGGTTGGTTGGTTGGCTGGTCGTCGACGCTGTCTATTTGGCTGAACTGAACTGAACAAAACTGAACTCAACTGAATGTTGCTGGCGCACGAGTGAATGCTGCACACAATCATCCGCCTCACTCTCCTGTCGCTATCGTGTGCGTCACACAGATACACACATATACTGGCGCACAATCCAATCACTCGCTGCTGCCTTTTCTCAGCCAATCACGCTTTCAACTTTTTTGTAGAAATGTTGTAAACGGCTGCTATGCGCTCTGTTCGCCTGTTACCGTGTGGAACATTCGCTGAATTGAAACGCTGCTGTTGGCCACTCGGATTGGTTGGAAGTGCGCAAGCAACAAAGAAGCGCAACTTTTTCAACTTCCATTGCTGCTGCGACTGCTGTTGCTTGTGCTGCTGCTACTGCGGCTGCTGTTGAGGCCCCCAGTCAACTGTCGTTTGCAACTGGCAATTGGCGCAGTCGCGATGTTTTTGTCGAATGAGAAATGAGAAAATTTGAATTGCCCTCTGGTCAAACGATGTGCGAGTGAATGGTAGTGGTGGTTGAAACGCTGTCCATTGATTGGACATCTTTAAAAAGACAGTGAGGATATTGCGAATATTGCACGTGTGAAAAAGTATTTTGATCCTTAAATTAGCAATTTTATTATTAGTTTTATCCCACCCAAATCGTGCAGAATTAAAGAGTTGATTTTTGAATGCCATCTTTTTTTGGTTTGTTTATTTTTGGAACTCTTTGCAGTTCATTGCGTGTGTGATATAGTTTATATCCGTAATATTATTCATAGTTAATATCCATATTCAAGTCAAATCCTTTAGTTTTGAACGCTCATGGCCAGCGTTTCGCCACTCACACTGGCCACACTCTCCTGTCCGCCCGTGGAGCCAGAGCTCGAATTTTGTTTCTCCCGTATGCCCAGCAAAGGTAGCCGACGTTCCAGTTCGAGACGATACTTTGGATGGCTTGTGGCATACACCCAGGGATCTAGGCAGGACACCGACTTGGCGGTAATTGCTGGCACCATGGTGACAATAGGCGTCACCAACTGCTGCTCCCCAAAGCAACCAATCAATGAGACGACAGAGTACGGCGTCCAGGCGATCACAAAGAGCATATAGATAATCAGTGCTGCTTTGGCAATCCTCATTTCCACACTTATCGAATCGTTGCTGGCATTGGCCGAGAGCGATTTAACGTTCATTTTCTTGGCCTGATCGGCCAACATTCTCTCATGGCTGCGGACATGAGAGAATAGCTTATAATATGAAACGAGAACCATTGTCATCGGTATGAAATATGACCACACAAATATGGTGCGCGTAAACATGCGAATCTCATCGGAGTTTGTCAGGTAATCGAAACTGCAAGTGGTCAGGAATCCCTCTGTAAATTATATTATTATAGCATAGCACAACTAGAGAATTCAATGGCTCACCTGGCTTAAATTGACCCCAGATTCGAAAAAATGGTAGTATCGAAAATGGCGCTGCCCAAAACCAAGTGAATAAAATACATAAAATTATTTGCCCATAACTCAAGCGGCCATCGATTGGATTCGATATAGTCTTGTAGCGATCAAATGCAATGAATGCATTTGTTATCGAGGCACCCATTCCAGAAATGCCTCCATTCAGCGCATAGATGTCACAGCCCAACTCGCCACCAACTATATAGCCCACAGAAGCGTTGATCAAATAATGTGGCATATTCGTACACATGAACAAATCAAAAACGGCCAGATTTAAAATTAACAAATTTGATGGCGTGCGCAGGGATTTCGAACTGAGTGCAAGAAAGAAAATAAGCACTTTTTTATTTTATCGAAGAAAAATATTTAGAAATATAGCAAAAATTAGTGAAAACTTACGTCGCGAATATCCAGATGACTAAACCATTACCAAAAATATTGCTGATCATAAGCACAAAGTAGGCAATGTAAATGCCGGCACGATGGTAAATAGGAGGCGAACGAAATCCACGCCAATGGGCGAGTATCAAATGCTGATACTCCGCCGGATAATCCTGGCCCAAGGGCAACACAGAGCTACCTGCATCGCCCGCGCTGTCATTCAGGAAACTTGCATACGGCTGCGGGCCCGCCAAATTGTCCTGCCCGCCGAGATACATTTTGTTGAAGATTTTCTCACTTTAACTATTTAAGTTGTCGGCTACTTTCGGTGGAGGCACATGCTCTCCATTGACGTCTCGCCTTTTGGCTGACATCTGACATTCTGGGCCACGGCATTTTATAGTGCTCCTTGGGTGAAGGAATGGAATTTAATTAAGGTGATTATAAAATTATCGCGGTGTCTTCGAGCGCACTTAGCCCGGATTAAATGCGCTTATCCGCGTCTTAAGACATTTTTTCACGGCTCAAATAACTCACATGCATGTACATGCATGTGTATGTATATAAGTGTACTACATATCTATGTATTTTCTTCTTCTTCTTCGTCGTTGTCGTCGTCAGTGGGATTCAAATTCAAATTTCAACGTCTATGGCAGCGCGGCTGGTTCACTCGCTCTCGCTTGCTCTCTCGTCTAAATCGTAAATTGTAGCAGAAAAATACGAACGAACTTTTGTGCGAAATATGACACTAAGTAACAGGTGCGCAGCGACTAGAAGCTGGCAACTGTATTTTGGTGCGACGACGAGCACAAGTGCCTCGTAGCTGGCAGCAGCAGCAGCATTTCCATTTCCGCGGGTCTTTTGCGTGCTTCGACCTGTTTCTTTCAAACGCAAAAATGCGCACCGGCGCCCAGTACGATGAGCAGGGGCTCCAGAGCGCCAGAGCGAGAAGACTATTTGGACTGCGCGCACATGATAGATGTCACAGAAACGCCGTCTCACTCGCGCGTTGCATGCGATTGCAGCCGCTGTTGGCTGTGTGCTGTGCGCCTGGTTGGTTCGGCGCTGTCATTTCACAATGACCCACCTTCACGACGAAGTGTTGACGACTGACAGGATTTTTGTGTGTTGGTTGTTTGTACAACAAACGTTATGCTGCAGCAACAAAAAACAAGAACAGCAACATTTTCATTAGGCGGCCAGAAAACAGCATACACATGACCCAGCCGAGAACAAGAACTTTTTTTTTTGTTATATATTGTATATGCTTATTTGTTTGTGTTTGCGTAGTGGCATGTGTTGTTGTATTGTTGTGTTGTTGTTATTGTTGTTACTTTGTGTATCCGTAACCAAGTGAAACCTTGTGCGCTCTACCACCCAGCAACGCGCTGTTACGATATACACAAAAAACATACCTTTTTGTACTGAACTCTTCTTGAACTCTCTTCTCACCTACTTTAATAAAATGGCCAGCTCTGTTTAAATACATGTCAAATTGCTTAAATTCATAATTTGTATATGATTACCTTTTCTTCACTCGCAATTGTGTCAGGTTTTATTTATTTCATTAAAGATATGCCGTAGTCTAGCTTGTGTAGCGCATTTGCCAGAACACAAGGCCAACGAACGATTCATTCTCGTTTTCGTTTTCGTTCTCGCTTGCTTGGCTCAGTTGTGTGTTCGTTCATTCGCCTTGACCGTAATTTGAGGCCGTTCCCATGGCCAAGTGAAGGACGCACCTTGAAACTCAAGGATTTTGCGAATTGCGAAATTTTGGCAAACTTTGCGGCTGTCAGTGGGTCAAAGCAAATTTTCGCGAATGCTATTGTCAGAGAACAAAATATTGATGACATAAGCAGCTTATATAATTTTCGGGTGGCCTTCAAATACAGCACGAATCAAGTTTTTGTTATGTTTGGAGTGGTTGTGATGGGAATGGTTGGGTGCCCGAATACGATTCACTCGATGCGTGGCAACACCAACCAACCAATTCAAATGAACTCTCGCTTTGTGTATTTTTTTGGGGTTTTTTTTGGGGCAGCCAACGCATTTTGGCAGCCGCAGACACTTGCTCCGAATTTTTGGGCGCCTCATAGCACAGGTTGTGATTTGAGCTTTTTTGGAAGCTAAGGTTAAGGTTACTCACTAATTGGCGCTATTGCCCCGCTAACGGTAACTAACCACACTCAACATACGTGCGACAACAGCGAATAATGGCGGTTTTTGACGTTGCCACCACCACTTGAGTGTCAACGCCTGCAGCGGATACGTAATATTATGTGTACTATGTACAACATGCATGTCCGTCCCGTTTTAATTATGCGGTCAGTCAGGCCCCAAAATCCAGTTTGGTGAACAGGCGCACACAAACAAGCAACAAGTAGCTCAACGGCCCCAATGCCGCTCAAAACTGAGGCGGCAACAGCGTAAATCGTAAATACGAACAGCTCCCATTTATTCTGACACGGAACGGGATTTGTTCACGCTGCTTATCAATAATGATTACAATATTTGAGTATATTAATTAGTCGCTGAGGTAATCAGAATAATTTTGAAATGTTAACCTTCTCTAAGCACACATATAGCGTTATCTGTATAATATGAATTGATGTTTACTAGCAGTAAGTGTAAACCAAATAAATCAGTTTCTTAATATTACTAAAACTTGAATCAGCCAGTTTGTCAATTACAATATGAATATTTCAAAATATTTTATAGGCTGCGTTTTGTGAACTCTTCTAATGCTACTTGTCTACATTCTTAAGTTGTGCCCCATTGGCGACAAATGTGCCTACATATTTGTACTATGCGCCTGGTAGTTGGTTCTGCTGCGGCAGTAGGGTGTCTTTTTTGAAAAAAAATAATGGTCAAGGCAATCATCAAATGCTGACCACACACTGACCACTTACAAAGAAGAGGATTGGAGCAACTCCAATAACACGCACACAAACTGGTTCTCGCCTCTGGCAGCTTCTTCACAGTCACGCACAAGTATATATACAAACATATATACGTTATATATGTGTAGACGGTTGTGTGTGTAGTTTGTTTGTTTTTTTTTATCGTTTTTGTTGGGGCACGCAACAGCAAGAGCAGCAATGATCTCCAACTGAGCGTGCTGTTTGCCTGTTAATATGCATGTGGGAAAACGTTGAACGCCCACAATAATAGATGTTTTTTTTTCTTTTAGCTCTCGCTTTGTTTGTTTGTTGTTAGTTGTTGGGCGTTGAGCGTTGAGCGGGCTGCTAGTTAACGCTAGTTTATTTGTAGTTGTTGTGGTTGCCGACGGCGGCGTCGGTGGCAGCAACGATGGTGTTTTGGCCGCCTGAGCACTGCTTTGGTTTGCTGCGAGCCTAGCTAAGTTTTGTGCAATAAGCAAAATGACGGGCACAAAACAAAATGTCCGGGCCCCCAAAGTGTCGCTTCCGCTGCCGGGGGCCATGATTATAAGGCGCCATTGCAATCAATTTCAATTTCTAGTTAGCCAGCCCCCACCACAGTCATATAAAGCGGGCACAGCAACAGCAACGGCAACAAATACAACAACCATCTTATCGTTCGTTCGTTTGGTCGGTCATAGTTGTAGATGTAGTCACAAATCGCAATTGTTGGCGTCTTTTCTGTTGGCCTGTGATGTGAGCAAACAAAATGACTACTCAAATTTCCGCAAAATGTTCGTGCGACTGCTGCAACATGTGTGTGTGTCTGCAAAGCAAAGAGCTCTATTGTTTGAGTTAGAAATTCAAACAAACATGTCGCTGTTGCTGCTGCTGCTGCTTTTCTACCCACATTGTTGTCGCTTTGGAGTTGTTTTTTTTTTTTAAATTTTTTGTTTTTGTTTTGTGACGCTTGGCAAGTTTCTGGGGGCATGTCCGGGCGCATTTGTGGGCGTATTCAGCCTGGTTGTTGAACGTAATTGTCGAGCTTAGCCGGGGGAAACTTGCAATTTGCCAGAGCGCCATCTATGGAGCGTTAGTGTCACTTGCAAATTATACCGTGCCGTGTCGCGCTAGTCAAACCCCCAATTAGTTATAAACCTACAAATATACATACATATTTACATAATTATAAACAAAAACACAATTCACATTAATGGAATACAAAGGGCGACAACCTGTTCGAGTGGCCATGCAAAAGAAAAGAAAAAAGAAACACGCCTGCACAATGACAACAGCTATTTTGCCACTGAGTTGACACTGTACACAATTAACTAGTCTGCCAGTAATATTCGTCTTAAACGGCTGTTACTTAGCGCAGCACTCAGCAAAAGAGCAAACAAAAGCGACGTTCATTCAGAATTCACAAACACTTCTACTCACGTACACACACAAACAAACATACAGCCACACACACTGATGCGCGCGCACACACACATACAATGACGACCAGTCACATAGCAATTGAACCAAACCCCTGCCACTGTAACAGCTGCCATCTCGCTTGCACACACAACTTGGCCGCACCTTCTCCACCAGTGTTGAATGTGCTGAGACATCGTTTAGCTATTTTTGCTGTTCGCTTGGTAAAAAAGAGGGAATTCACTTTTGGCGGGGTCTCGTTTTTCCTGCTTTGTCCAATCGGCCTTTTTGTGGGCGCTGTCTAAACTAGTCCAATTGTATGGGCCGTCACCACGTCGCAACCCTCGGTCGACCATTCGATGCCAGTTGTTGATAAGGCTAACTGGATGATAACAGCGCTTGGGCCTGGAGAACAGTTCTTGCAAATTAATTTGTACGGTAGGCGTGGTTGTTAGGCCTCCGCCCACACAGCACGTGTTGATTACAAAATATGCCATCATTGCGCATAAGGTTCGGAATGCAGAATTACATGCACATGACAAACTCATACAAATAGACATACACACATAAATGTACATAGAATGTATGCTTCTTTGCCTGTGTATATTATGTAAAAGCTTAACCGCATTCAGAGTATTTTAAATCGATTAACCACCCCCATTGAAACCGACCAATTAGTAAGCACAACATTTTGCTCAGTCAAAAAACATGGAAAATTTTTGAGTGCTGCCTGCTGCCGTTGCCTTATCTTTGATCAGCATACCAGTCAGAGTCAGAGTCAGAAGCGGTGTGCCGGCAAAATTGAACAAAGTTGGGGAAAGAATTGCAACACATGTGCTGGCAGGTGTGTGTCCGACCCATGTGCACAGACCGTGCCAGACTTTTCAGACACGTTCGGTTTTCGGTTCGGTTTTTACCAGGCGAACAGCACAAACTAGAAACAACTCGCCGGGGACCAGCTGTTGTGGCTCTCAGTCACTTTAACATGTGCTAAAATGTTTTACAGTGCTCGGCAAACGGTTGCTACAAAAGCTGCCGACTTGTTTCTTACTTTTGCAAAGTATTGAAAAATTTATTTTGGTAACGCTGATTGAAGCAGCACTGGTCTGCTGCAGTAAAATTGTTTATGAAAAAAGTCTAGTTGAGTAGATAAAACAAACGCTCAATATTAAATTTATCAGCTGATGGTTTCTGAGGACAGATTACATACATATACAATAAAAGCTGTTGCGTTGCTTGTCTATCGATAATGTACACCTATCGATATATTGAGTTGCTTCGTGTGGTTGTGTTGTCAGAAATATCGCAAACATCCAGCGAGTCGACAGGTGAAAGTGGTTATACTGTCGCGCGATTGTGTTGGAGCGCGATTACTTAATAAAATCGTATGTAATAAGATTGCGAAAAGGTGAAAGTTCATAGTCCGTTCAAAATGTCCGCAAAGACAACAGCCAAACCCAGCAAAGCGCCCTCAAAAGAGCCGTCGGCGTTGACAAAAATTTACCTGTTCGCCTACAATGCCGTGCAAGTGGGTGGCTGGAGCTATATTCTGTATCAGCTGGTCAACTACTATGTGCTGCAAGGGCCTCAGTTCCGTGCCCAGATCACTCTGTGGGATTACACACGCGTCGCAGTCATCATCTTCCAGAATGCCGCTTTTGTGGAGATCCTGAATGCGGTATTTGGACTGGTGAAATCGAATCCGGTGGTAACCACCTTCCAAGTTTTCAGCCGAATGATGGTCGTCGTTGGCGTTATCATGGCTACACCCACAGGCAAAGTGTCACCCGGCCTGCCAATTGCTTTGTTCGCCTGGGCCGTTACCGAAATCATTCGCTATGGTTTCTATGCCCTGAACATTATCAAGGTGGTACCAAAGTTTGTCGTCTTTCTGCGTTACACCACATTCATTGCCCTCTATCCTATTGGCGTCACCGGTGAGCTGTTGTGCTTCTGGTGGGCTCAGCGCTATGCCAAGGAGCATAGCGTCTGGAGCATCGAGATGCCAAACAAATGGAATACCACTTTCTCCTACTACACACTGCTCTGGATGGTCATGTTGGGCTACATTCCTATCTTCCCACAACTGTACCTGCATATGTTCACGCTGCGTCGCAAGATCTTAGGTGGCGACGCCAAAAAGAAAGCCAACTGAACTTTGAACCCAATCGCGCAAAGCAAGCGAACAAAGCCAAGCAATGCAAATTGGATTCGCTTTGCATTTTGCATATTGTAGCTCTAAGTGTATTTCCAATTGTGTAACCTTTACTTGACACCAAGCTAAGATAATATTTAAGTGGGTTCTGTGTACAAAATAAACTCAAACAATTACAAAGTTAATATTATGGATGTTTTTAGCTGTGCTATACAAGTATTTTCTGCTTAGTGGCTATACTTCGTTATTATAATAATAACAGTTAAAAACTTTCTTCACATTCGGAATATAAATCACCCTTTAATATGCATACTTCAAGGAATAATTAATGCTACTAACGATTCATAGAAAGTTTAAGAGTCATTTGACCTATCATATTTTGATATATATCAGAGTTGTTCAAATGAACTTCGTATATTTTAATTTGGTATAACTCGGATTAGCATAACGACCGACATCCGGTTAGTCCTTAAGGCGTTCACAATTACCGCAAATTTTCAGATTTTGTTTGATTTCTTCATGCCTTCCTCTTTTTATACCCAATCCCTTATATCATTGAGACAATTTTTCTCGGAGCATAAGTGCTTTTTTTTTAATATTTTTTTTTTCTCATTATTTTACGTGATTAATTTGCAATAATAAACAATTAATTGGAGATTACATTTAGTGCTGAGACCATTGTATAGTCTTCAGATCAATGCCCTCCTGCACCATTTCCCACAGTGGCGACATTTCGCGGAGTCTCTCCACATGCTTGATGCACTTGTCGGCCGTATAGTCGACCTCCTCGATGGTGGTGAAACGTCCAATGCCGAAGCGTATGGAGCTGTGCGCCAAATCCTCATCGGTGCCAATGGCACGGAGCACATACGATGGCTCCAGTGATGCTGAAGTGCAAGCAGATCCACTGCTGAGCGCGACATCTTTTAGGGCCATCAACAGCGATTCGCCCTCGACGTAGGCAAAGGATAGATTTAGGCAACCATTATATGTGCTCACTGGATCCCCATTACGTATCACGTGCGACAGAGAGCTTGTTATTCTGTCCATCAGGCGCATGGATAGGAAATCTACCCACTTCTTATCGTAGTCCATCTCTTGCATTGACAGCTCAGCTGCAGCGCCCAAACCCACAGCCAAAGGGGCGGGCACTGTGCCACTGCGAAGGCCTCGTTCCTGGCCACCTCCACTCTGGATGGGCTCGAGACGCACACGTGGCCGGCGTCGCACATATAAAGCGCCCACGCCCTTAGGACCATAGATCTTATGTCCCGATATGGACATCAGATCAATGTTCATGGCGTTGACATCCAAGGGAATTTTACCCACTGCCTGCGCCGCATCCGTGTGAAAGAACACCTTGCGCGATCGACACAATTTGCCAATCTCTGAGATGGGTTGATGCACGCCAATCTCATTGTTCACCGTCATGATGGAAACGAGTGATGTGTCAGGTGTCATTGCCTTATCGAGTTGCTGCATGTCAATGAGGCCATTGGCCTTAACGGGCAAGTAGGTAACCCGATAGCCTTCGTTCTCCAGTGCGCGGCATGAGTCCAGCACACACTTGTGCTCCGTTTGTGTGGTAATCACATGCTTCTTGTTGGTGCCATAAAAGCGTGCCACCCCCTTGACAGCAACATTATTTGACTCTGTGGCGCCGGATGTGAATATAATCTCTTTGGGATCGGCGCCAATCAGTTTTGCTATTTGTTCGCGTGCCTTCTCCACGGCATGCTCTGTCTCCCAGCCGTAGGCGTGGGTGCGCGAATGTGGATTACCGTAGTAGTTGGTCAGATAGGGCAACATTGCGTCCAGCACGCGCGGATCCATCGGTGTGGTGGCCTGTGCATCCAAATACAAAGGTCGTCCCTGTATCTGTTCATTCTTTATGTTGAAACGCACCTGGCGATCACGAAATTCTAGCATGACAACAATCGATCAATCGACATGGAATGGATATGCATATGTAACTATATCTCATACCTTTTGATGTAGCCGCTGGTTTCACATCGGTTGACCCCAGTCGCATAACTATTGCCAGGGGCCTGACACTTGGCCGTAGCACATGAGCCTGCAAGCGGCCCAACATTTTATGCATATTTGTACTGCACGTGCGTTTGTGTTGACTTTTACTTCAATTTATTTACTACTTTTATTATTTCACAATCTAATCAGAAGCGGCCAATGTGTAGGTCTTTTGCAACACTGTTGTCTCTATAATCGGTGTTATGTAGGCAAAAGAGTGTTGCCAGACTGTACAATTTTGTTAAGCGCCAAAGCGTATGGTTTAAAAATGATTAAAACCAGATATAATTTCAACAATAATTGAAAACACTTTTAACTTTGAGTGTGCAGGTTTAATTAATTGGACCAATTTAATACTTTTACGTTATTTAAACATTTCTATAATTTCATGTTGTATATACATAAAAGCATAAAATATATATTGCAAAAATAGATATGCTATATGCTGTGTTGTAAATTTTTCTCATGCTTTATCTTTTTGTTTTTGTATAAAGGTGTATAAGTATATATATCAGTGTATGTATATATATATATTACATAAGATGCCTATTGCTTGTAATTAGAATAAGTTTTTACATTTGAACACTTAAAATTTTTCTGTTTGTCAGCTAGCAACGATATTTGTTTACAATTTTAAACTTAGGGACTAAATAGATTAACGAGTGTTTGTTTTGTTTTTTTGTTTGTTATTTCGCTTTTAGGGAAAATCTGTAAAAGTGCGAATTTGTTCGAACAAGTTGGTTAAAATACATATACACTAACACAATATTGATAATTTAACAGGAAATAATAGGTATCAATTGAAACAATTGAACTGGTTAAATAAATAATCGTCAACAAATCAAATAACCACTGCATATCTCATAACTGTACGTCCGTTGTCAAAGCAATTGCTCTGTGACCAGAACAACGCTCTGTTCCAGCGCGATTGCCGCCAGCTCCTTAAGCCATTCATCCAGCAGGACGGCACACAATGCCAAATCACGTGAGCGTTCCGTTCCGCTTGTATTTGCTATGATGCCCATCGAGGCCACCGAGTCCAGGGATACTGGCTCCGAATTAAAGCTGCCCGTCTGTGGAGCACTCTCCACGCCATGCAGCGTGCTCGATGAGTGGGTTGCGGATAATGTTTGTGTGGAGCCACCAATGGAGCTATTGGTGCTGCTCGCCGATGTTGCTTGTGCGTCTGATCGTGGCGAGGTGCTCAAGCTCGTCTCACAGGTGTTTCCCCTCAGGTTCTCTTGTGCCACGCCACGTGAATTAACCTCCCCGTTCATGCCACCCACCAGCGTGGAAGCGGCACCTGTAAAATTCCAAAATATTTTAGTCGTAATTCATAAGAAAAATGCATTTTCTGGGTTAAACGAAAACAACCACAACAATAACGCAAAATTGGTAAGCAAATAGTTATTAGGTAGGTGGACACAGTTAGGAGCATTATATGTACAAAGCTACAGGAGGCGGCAATCTACTCAACAGATAAAATAGCTAACAACTATAAATGTATTTATATAGATATTTAGTTGGGTTGTATTATTTGGTATATTCTATATATTTAAGGAACTTTTACTTAAGCGTGAAATATTTACCGGTGAAGAATGCGTAAATTTGTGATAAGCCAGATGAAGCTAAGATTTTCGTAGTAGAAAATTTTTCGTTTTGATAAAAAAAATAAACAATAAAAAAAGAGAGACAAATTCATTATAAGCAACATCTGCAGACATTGTACAAAATCTACAAATGTAATGTGATGGATGTGTAGTTAAATTCCACTGACCAGAACCATTCTCAGTCGTATCTTGTCAGTGGAAACTTTTGTATTATAAAGTATTTTAAAATGTGTGTAGTTGTGTGTGTGTGTATGAGTTTTATGGTTAAGATCCCAAAACCGACTTTGTTCCAACATCCCCTGCAGCGTTGTTCTTTTTTTTTTGTGAATTTGTTTTCTTGGTTGTAAAAAAGAAAATGTGCAATATTGTTAGATGTGAACGCTGGGAAAGTATCACCTACCCGGATTCGCATTTGAGGCCGCTGTGGATGATGCAGATTTCCGGCCGAATATGTTCGATATGGACGCGCTAATGCTGCGTCGCTTATTGTCACTGCGTCGAAAGGGATCATAGGCGCTGGTGGGTGAGGCATGCATTGGTGTCGCCGCCGACAGTGTTGCATACGTGGAACGCTGCTGCGCCTGTTGTTGCTGATGAGTGGAATTGGTTGTATGTTGGTTCTGCTGTTGCTGCTGATGCAGCGGTGAATTTTCGCTAACCTTACGCGCATTGACCAAACGAAACTCGCGATCAATCAGCGATGTACGCGCCACATCGATGATCTCCAGCGAATTCTCCGCCACCGGCAGCTCTGCATCGATTTGCTGCTTCAGCATGCGCAGCACCTGGTGGAACGAGGGCGTGTCCGACGTGATCGCAATGTCGGAACGTAGCAGCAGCGAATGGATGAGCGGCAATGGGTACCAGGCAAGTCGTGTAATCAGCCCAGTTAAATGCAGATTAACATACAGCGAGTTACTCGTAAAGGTTTGCAGTTTGCTCCAAATGGCATTTAGAAAGGGACCTAAATTAGTCAAATCAATATAACAATTTCATAATTTATGTTCTGACTTTATCTCACCCAAGTTTACGGTGCCCTGCGCAAACAAATCCTCCGAGAAATCCAAATCGGTGAGCAAGATCTCATTGCGTGTGCTTTGCGAGATGCGCCACGAATCGCGCCTACCACTGCTGTTGCTGCTGCTGTTGTTGTGATTGCTGCTGTTGTTCAGATCCACGTCTGGATCGCTTGTTGCTGTTGTTGTGTTCGCATCGTTAACATCGGCATCCTCTGGTCGCCATTTGAACGACTCATAGCCGCTGGACTCACCAATGGACTGCAGGCTATCCAACTGTTTCTCGCCTATCTCGCTGCTGGCAACTGGCGAAACTGCCATTGATGTTAATGTGCCAAATTCGCTAAAAAACTGCCTGGCCAGCTCCAGGGCATGGGATGTAGCTCGTACCTGGCCCTGCCGTGGCCACTTCTGATAGCGATAGTTGTTGGCCCACTTGCCGCAGTCGCGTTGGCACTGAGCGATGCGTGAATGCGCCTCAAACAGATACGCCTGGATGTTGGCATACAAACTGTCGCCCGTGTAGTGACCGTAGTAGTTCCAGTTGGCGCCAATGGTTTTGCTCATCACCGGTGAAGGCAGGCTGGGCAGCAAAGTGGGTGATAGCGCTGCTCCTGGATCAACCAGTTCGTGCACGCTTTTGGGGCGCGCCAGATCACGAGCCCGCTTCATTACGTCTGGCGTGAGCTCCAAAAAGAACTCGGTAGTATTCAGATACGGATCGATCTTGTTGATTTTGTGACGATGCGAGATGGGCACATGTTTACCCGGCAGCATATACTTGAGTAACAGCTCCAGCATCAGATCCTCGCAGTGCAAGCCGAGCAGAGTATCAAACAGAGCCATTGTCACCATACACAGATTGGCATCTGGCGAGTGCAGTCGCTCCACGAGCGCATCCAAAATGCGTTCGCCGTCAAACTTCTCCGTGTCGAGCAGAAACTTGACAAAGGCACGCATCAGGCTAGGCTCAGTGATGGAGCGCAGTATCAGATCGAGATAGGACATTGCCGAGATTTGTGAGTCGATGTTCGTCTGAAAATGTTTGCCCTTCAGTGTCTGCGAATTGGAGCGCAAAAAGTTGTTTCGACATTTCGAGGCGAGGTGTTTGGTTAGCTTGGGGTCGGCCCAAAAACAGAAAAGATAGGCACACACACTATATACTACGCTCATACCGTAATCAAAACAAAAGTTGGATTTAACCTAATTTTAGAATCTATTTATTAGATTACCTTTTTGATTGATTAATTTATTGATTGATTTGAGCGTAGCAATAGAGGTAAGTAAAAAGCAAACAAACACACACACACACTGACACAAGAGCACCAGGGACAAGTGACAATTTTGCAACCAACACCACAAGAAATGCATCGAAGACAAGTTTTTACGTGAGAACAGAAAAAAAAAAACAGGCAGAGACTCACCTGGAGAATGGCCGGGCCGAGCACCGGCACAATAAAACCCTGGTACATAAAATCAAGTAGCTGCTGCTTAATCATCTCATGCGCCACCTGAACAACCGCATTGCAGAACTCCAGGGCGTTCATGAACAACGTTAGCTCCGGTATCTCGGTGACATCGTCGGGCGTTATGCGATGCCAGTCAATTGCACTGACCTCGATGCTGTTGGGCAGACGTGAGTAGAGGCCGCCGAGGCCGGTGACCAGCAGCGGGCAAATAGATGAGTATTGTGCAATGTAATGCCC
Organism: Drosophila fungiperda; assembly: GCA_035042345.1. Classification (NCBI taxonomy): domain Eukaryota; kingdom Metazoa; phylum Arthropoda; class Insecta; order Diptera; family Drosophilidae; genus Drosophila; species Drosophila fungiperda. The sequence continues at coordinate 364,037 of JAWNLM010000293.1, read as the reverse complement.
AATGTTGGAGTTCTTTTGTGATAGAGCCATACACAGCAGCAAAGCATCTCGCGCCTGATGACCCAAACTGCCCTCTCGATGCACATACGGAATGAGCAGCGAGAAGATAATGAAACTGGAGAGCCGAAAAATAAAGCACATGGTTATTGAATGTCAACAAAGACTTTATAATTAACTCACTTGGTTGTTGTGCCACTTTTGGGGGCGGCCAAGCTGCCATTTTGAATTTGCTCCTGCACCTGTGTCTGGGCAGAGAAGAAGAACAGATCGAGCAAATGGACATTCTGCATGAGCACCACGCACAGCTGGTTCAGCAGGATTACAAGACGTTTCTCTAGATCGGGCGGAAAGATCTCACCCTGGCTGGAGGCAAGAATTTTGAGTAGCGGACGCAGAAATGGTTCGTGACACAGCAGCTGATGGCGTGAGTGGCTCACGAGCAGCTCGTAAAGTTTTAGCTGCTCCAGACGCACCGCATTCGCATAGCGACCCGTTGTGCTAGCCCATTCGTACAGCTTGTCGAGCAGATTCTCGCTTAGCAGATACTCCAGGCAGGGGGCTGTCGGCGGTGCAGCATCTGCCGTTGGCAGCGACACCTTGTTGCAATGATGAAGCTCCACCAGCAGCAGCGTCACCATATAATCCAGATGCGAGACGACTCCCAGGACATCGTCGTGGGTGGGTGGACCCGCATGCTGGATGATTTCATACGCCTGCTGCCAGTGCTTGCAAAAGCTATCGTAGCAGGCGCGCGGATCACAATCTGTGGCAGCATCTATGGGGCGTTGACGTACCGTTGCCGAAGCATTGCCAGAGTTGCCACTGCCTCCGGAGCTGTTACCACCACTGTTGCGTGTGAGACTCTGACGCAATGGACTCGTACGAAGCCAACTCATTGTTTGCTTGTTCTGTGACCAAGTAGCGATAAGTATAAAAGTTTGGCATGTACTTTGCGTGCTTATCTGTTGTGTTTTTTGATTTGTTTTAGCTTTGTGTGTGATTATTTTGGAATATTCTCCAGATGCCAGTTTCCGTTATAGCTACAAACGCAAAAGAAAAAAAATTATATACATAGCTTAAAACGACCAAAGCGCCAAAAACAGATAAGCTTCAACAATTGCATATGCAACACGAACAATAACAAACGCATCAAGCTTTGGCACACACATTCAAATATATATATATATATATATATATATACATATATACATGTTGTTTTTTTTTGTAGATGAGCAGCTAACTAGCAAGTGGCGTTTGATATTCACTGAAGCGCAAATTGTTATTGGTGTTGTTCGCTTACTGATTGTGCTGCTCACCTGGTGAATTTTCTTTGTCTTCGTCATCGTCTTGGCCGTTTTTCTTTTATTGCTAAATGATTCTTGCAGCAGGTGTTGTTTTAAGCGCGCGGCAGCAGTTTGTAATTATCTTTTTTTGGCACTGGGAAATTAGAGCGAAAACGACGACGTCAACGGCAGCCAGTGGCCCGTCCTTGTGCGTGTATTTGGAAGGTGCAAAATATGCAATTGTTGTATTTTATAGGTTGAACAACATACACTAAACCTGGTTTACACTTTAATGCCTCATTTTGGACTATTTTAGTTTGGCATTTTGCACGCTCAATGCATTTTTATAAATATTTACAACAAATAGAAAGTAATGAATGAATTTGTGGTTGTCGAGCGATAAATTGTGGTGGTCGTCCGATCACAATATGTATAAGCTGCTTAAAGTGCGCGTTACAGCACTGGTCTACCTGCATTCGATTATTTTTAACATATACACCCCTCAGCTTGCGATAATTATTTAGCGGCCAATAACTGGTTTTATCGGCATTTTGAACAGTTCAAATAATTTTTGTGCTTGTGCTTGTGCTGTATTGCATATTTATTATTTGATAATAATAGACATACAATTTTTTATAGCATACATATTACATATTACAAAGTCATATTAGAAACGCAATATTACAAAAAGAACAGAAGCATATAGTATATATTGAGTAAATAGTATGTATGTATATATGTATAAATCAACAATGTAAAGCTACCAAAAAAAACAGTATATTATTGGATAGTTTTCATTTGTTTTCTGACATTGCATAGCTTCTTAATTTTATAAGACCATTGACCAAGTTAGAGTTGCACATTTTATAAATTCTTTGCATGATTTTGCTAACAAATAAAATAGTTAAATAAATTGTCTCTAGATATTTGTAATAATAGTATGTTGTAAAAGAAGACGAGCTGATGCAGTGTGTCCAAATTCAAACTCACATCGGCAACAGCGCCTGACTGATACTGTTATTCCGTGAGCTGGGCCTTTCAATGGTCATGGATTGCTGCGGCACTTGGCTATCTGTGCTAATGCCCAAGCCAGCGTAGATTTCTTTCATTACAAATAGAATAGTGTCCTCAGAGCCCCTGTAAAATTGAATATTAGAAAAGAAATTTCAGCTTTTAAATAACAAATACTCACCAGTAACAAACGTGGCTGCTTAGGGCGAAGATGTACTCGTTGATAAATTCCAGAGGTGCCTCCTGTAGCACATAGTCGACGCGTTTTGAGTCGTTTAATTTACCTAGTGGAAAGTCGAGTTCAATGAATTCGGGATCTGAATTACTCGTCGACTCGGAATCGGTGCGATTGCGCGCATTCGTCGAAGTTGTCGCCACAGATGATTGATCCTGATCTTCTGTTTGTTTTTGGAATAACTGTGAAGAACTCTATACAAAGGGTTAGCATTTGATTAGTGATATTGCATCGCTTTAAACTTACAGACTGCACCTCTTTTTCGAGCGACTCTTCGGCTTCTTTCTTGACCTTGGTGACGGTGGCCAGGAAATTAACGCTATCCAATGTGGTCTTGAATGTATCCATGAATCTTTGCTTAATGTCCGCACCCACACGAGTCATTGTCTCCTTCAGCTCCAGATGCATGCGCTTGCGACCCTTATGATGCGGTATAAGCACCGGTCGGATTCCTTTCATATCCGGATTGACAAGTGCTTCAATGCGGTACGCAACCGGATCAAAGGGATGGAATATGTTGTAAAAGCCTGGACACGTGGGTAGCCGAAAATCGAGACCCAGCTTATCGATGCCGCGGATGGTCACAAACATGCCAATGGGCGAGCCCAGGGCAAAGAACTTCTTGGGATGGAAAACGAGCTGCGTGTAGTTAATCACGGGCTGTCCAGTGCCCGCCGGTCCCAAGCCCATAGCATAGCTGACCTGCTTGGGCAGCATTTCATCATTGTTAGGCAGTTGCACCTGCCTGGCACCTTCGGCACCTTGCTTCCGTGGCAATTGATCAGGATTCTCCTGTTGTACGTAAAACCACAGTGTTACTTTGAGTGTGGGCAGTTGGGTAATATTTGTGTAATCTCACCTTATTCTCCTCTTCGCTTTCCTTAAGTGACTCCTGATGGCACAGTAGATCGAACAGTATTAGGGAGCCCAGACTGTGGCCAGCTAGTGAGACACCGCCATTGAAATCGGGATGCCGCGTGCGATATTTCAGATAGACCTCATTCAATGCATCAGCGACCGTGTTCATGATCTTCTGGCAGTACTTGGGACTGGTATAGAAAAGTACATCAAGTAGCGTGTCGTTTGTGAAGTGGCGCAGCCTCGGTATCGACTCCAAAGTGATTGACTTGAGCTTCTCATCTATGCCCAGTTCCTCTGAATGCAAATGGCCATGCCACTCAATGGGCAATACTTCGACACGACCCACCAGTCCCATGTCCATGGAGTTCTTGTAATGAGATTGCACCAGCTGCAGTGCAATATTGCGAAAATCATCGACTACAAAACAAATTCAACATTAAGAGATCCTCATATAAGATTGGGTAAGTAATTTTAAACTTACCAACTTCCTCAACATTGCGCATTTTTAGGTCACAGGCAGATCCAATGCCATGCACCATGAACAGCAAATGATCCACACGCTGAGATTCGCCCTGCTGTATTTTAAAATCATTCAAATCCCGTTTGACGACCAACGGGCGCGTTGAGTTCTGCACGGTGCCGCCCCACGTGTCGGCACTTGACGGCGGCATAAAGTGCACAATGACGCTGGGACCATGCATGGTGACCTGCTCACCATTAGCCAACATAATCTTCTTGTGCCATTCGTTTGTTTCCGTCGCGCGTTTATATTCAATCTCTAGGATCGCTGCGGTTTCCTCGGCATACGGCACATACTTTCCGTCCACGGCCTTGTAGAACCAGGAACAGCGACGCACCTCAATTGCCTTGCCTTCCCAATACACGGGTATCTTGGTGCGCTCTTTGATGTTAACGTCATAACGACCGCCTTCAACGGCAACAATACACGTCGAATCGGTGTCATCTACATGTAATGTGTGAATGGAGACAATTAGAATATGGTTATCAGTTCAAGTTGTGACTTCTTACCGCTGTTCACGCTAGTCTCTAGCAGCGCCGAGTCGTAGTGACTGAATGGAGTCCACAAATACTTTGCATCCACGATGCGCTTGTAGAACCAATGTGGCAATACGGGCGTATAAATCTGAAAATAGGAATTTTAATAAAAATAAGGAATACTAAGATGCAACTAGTGGACTTACAATTGCCTCGGCAGGCGGCGCAATGGCCTGACCCTTTTCGTTGGCCATTCTCAGCTGTTGGAGGATCTCTTCAGGCAATTCGCCCTGATGCAATTGCTGTAGATATTCGGCCTGGCGCTCCGGCTGCTGTGCGGCTATGGGGATTACGTTTGACTGCACAGCTGTAGAGAACTCGGAGCAGGCGGACGATGGCGGCTCGACCTGATTCGAGACGGACGTCTGTGAGCGCTCCTCGAAGAGTTTGCTTGGCAGGCCGCTGTGCACAATATCGTATTTTAGTTCACCGGGTGCGGCTGGCTGATCCTGCAGCGGTGGATTGTTGAAGAAGTTCTGGATGCGTTGATCCTCCTGTCCCTGGCCGCCAGCGGCAAAATGATCAAAGAAATTTACCGAGTTGCAGGCAGTAAGCTGTGGTTGTGCCTGTGGCTGTTCCTGCTGCGGTGGGTGCGGTTGTGCGACTGGCAGAGCTGGCTCTGCTGACCCTCCAAAATAACCAGAGAACGAGTTTACACTAGAATTTTGGCAGATAATTCCAGTTGAACTTAGATTTTGTTGCTTTGCTTGCTGTGAATCGTGGACAAGTTGTTCAAAGCCAAGTGCGTGAGTGGAAAAAGGCGCAGTTGATTCGGTGACAGGCGGCTCCTCTGCTAGTGGTGGTGGTGCGACGTCAAATTGGGGTGGCAACTCTGGGAATTGATCACTGCCCACTGGATGAGTTGCCTCCTGTGGTGCTCCAAAGAAGTTGAAATCGCTGCTGTTGGACGCCGGCGTAAAGAAACTTTGTAATGGCGATGGCACAGCTGCTACTGAAGTTGCAACTGATTCGTGGCTTTTTCGGAATGGATTTGACGGGGCGGAGCTATCTGCAGGCTTGCTACTAGGTGGTGGTGGCAGCGGTAATTCTACAGACTTAATAGTCTCTGTCTCTGAGAGAACGGGCTCAATGGTTTGTGCCGCGAAGAGAACGTTGTCGTCTGCCTGAGTGCTGGGTGCCACAAATCCTATGGGCGGTGGCAATAGATCCTGCGGTAGTGGCGTTGTTACCGTCTGCGCAAAGGGATTGAAAAATGTGGTTGTTGTCTGAGTGGTTAGCGCAACTCTGTCCAGCTGCGGTTGCTGCACAAACAAGTCGTTTGTGCTTAATCCTGAAGCTTCCTGTGGTGTTTCGGCTCTTGGAATTGGTGCAAATAGGCTAGTGGCGCTGAAAGTTGCAAGTGAAGCGCTTGTTGTTGCTGAAGAGCTGGTTAAAGTCTCTGAACTCACGACCAGATCTGCTGTATCTGTTGGTGGTGGTGGGTAAAGATCCACTCCTTGATTTGCCTCGCCGTCTGTTGATGCTGTAGGCACAGGCACAAATAATGGAATTTCCTGATCAGGCTCAGTGGACACAGTGCTAGAAGCAGCTTGTGCTGGTGGATACAATGGAAGTCCTTCCTGCACAGCAAAAGTTGGTATTGCAGTTGCAAGCTGTGGAATTTCCCGAGTTTCTTCTAGAATTGGTGGTGCGGTTGGTTCGTGTGCACCTCCAGTGGTAAAGAGAGAAGCTGTTTGTCCTTGCGAATTCAGGGACAGTCCTTGTAGTGCTTCAATTAGTGTGCTTGTAAAAAGGGGAATTTCCTGAGTGGGAACTTCCTGGCTTGGCTTGTATGTGGAATCTGTCTGATATGGCTCTGGCTCTTTAACTTGCTGTGAAGGGAAGAAAGAGGTCGCTGTTCCAAGCGGATTTGAAGACAGAGCTTGCAATGCTTCAGTTGGTAAGCTTGTCGCTATTGTTGTTGTAGTTGGTGGTGCAACCGACAAGGAAATTTCTTCAATTAGTTCAGATGTTGATTCAGTTTCCTTTATGAGCTGTGGAGCTAAAACTGATGTTGCTGGTCCAGGTTGATATAGGGGCAAGTTGTGCGATGTCGGGAACAAGGCAACTTCCTGAATTGGCGCAGATGAAACTGACGCAGTTAATGGTGGAGCAATCAAGGAAACTTCCTGAATTGGCGCAGATGAAACTGCCGCAGTTGGTGGTGGAGCAATCAAGGAAACTTCCTGGTTTGGAGCAAAGATGCTGCTTGGCTCTGGATTCTGGGGCTGCGGAGCAAATTGGTTGCTGACTGTTGCTGTTGGATAAAAGGGAAGTCCTTGCGAAACTTCAGCGTCTAAGCTTTGAAATTGAGGAATTTCCTGAACTGTGGTTGTTGGTAACGAGACTGGCGCAAAGATGGAAGCGCTTGTTGGAGTCGCTGACGAACAGATCTCCGTCGCTACATTCGTCTGTGGCGCAAAAATTGAAGGTGGTGGAGCTGTTGATGGTCCTGCCGGAAAGAGTGGTACTTCCTGTGCAGGAGCTGCAAATAAAGCAACTTCTGCTTCTCCGAATGGATTAAAAATAGACGCAGTTCCAGATGTTGTGGGCGCAAAGGGCGCTTGATGACCAAATGGTGTTGCTGTCGTTGAAGTTTCGTGCGCTGTCAGCGGACTTTTGTAGAGTCGTGTGCCCTTCTGTAGGCGATATGATGCTTGTGACAATCCACCAACTGTGGGTGGAGGAACCGCTGCAGCTGGAGGTGGTCCAGTAGCGGAACTATCCCCAACAAACGCAGTTGGCTGACTGATTGGCGGCTGCGAAGAATAAGCGACTGCCGGAGAAAGATCGACTGTCGGTGGGTGGGCGACTGAAGGTGGCTGGACGACTGAAGGTGGCTGGACGACTGAAGGTGGCTGGACGCCTGAAGGTGGCTGGACGACTGTCGTTGTTTGAGGTAGTAGACCAACAGCTGGTGGCTGAGTAGGTGTCAGTAGCGTTGTTTGCGCAGCTGTTGAAGGCGTGAAATAACCACCAATCGAGGGTGGAGGAGCAGAGTCTGGAACTGAAGTAACTACAGACGGATTATAGAAACCTCCGCGTGAGGATGGTGCTGCAGTTGGCACAAAATAGCTAGGAGCAAAGGGTGAAGCGCCCGATGCTGGATATGTTGGCTGCTGTGAACCAGTGCCAATGTCAAAGTATCCAGCTGGATTGGAAGCTGGGTTAGGTGCGCTGTAATTGACAGCAGACGGTGCAGACTCGTTGCTTCTGCCAGTGGCTGATTGCACTAGTCCCGAGATGTTCTGTAGCACGCCAGTGGGCACTAGACTGGTGAGCGAGAAGAGGCCACCACCAGATTTGCGTTCCTCTTGAACTGGTGGTGCAAGTGGCTCAAATGCAGCCGATGGCTGTGTTGGATATGGTGGTATTTGAAAGGGAGCAGCTGATACTGGCTGCTGGTGCTGTTGTTGTTGTTGCTCGGAGAAACCCGGTATGGGAGCGTAAAGTTTCTTTTTTGCGCTGAGACGATAAGTATTCTGGCCAGCCGATGCGGCAGGCGGCAAGGGCAGAGAACCAGCTCCTATGCTGGGCAGCTCTGTGGGCGCATATAACTTTGGTGGCTCTGGCGCCGCTTCGCCAACGACACTTGGTGGTGCGGCGTAGAAAGGTGCAGGCGGCAGTGCCACTTGACCCGCCTGTTGTATATAAGTGGGCTGTATGTCCAGTTGAGGCTGCGTTGGCGTCGTCGACTCGTCCGTTTCTCGAGCGTAGATGCGCTTCGAGAAGGTGGAAAAAACGTTTGAAGCCACCGATGGCAACGCTCCAAACGAAGATGCCGCCTGGCTAAACAGCGAATCAGCACCTGTTGCCGGCTCTAGCAAAGGATTTGCGTTAGCATCCGCGGCGCTCAGATATGGATTAATGGATGCGTTTACTGTCGCTGAATCGTCACTTCCGCTCGCATTCAAGTTAATCTCGTCAAGCGTCTCGTTATCGTCAATATTCGATGATTGTCCAACTGTTACCAGCGTTTTGGGCTCTGCAATGTATACAAACGATAACAGATGAAATTTGTTGAATTTTGAGTTTTACGGAAATAATCTTATTATAAATAAAATAAAAAAAAATGTGCTTCACAATATGCTAATCAAACTTGTCGTGACCTCAAACTAGTTGTTATCTTATAATGATGAGTAGAGCAAAGTCCAGGCCAAAACAGCACAACTCAGTTACTCAAAGTTGGCTATCAATATCATAATCAGCTAATAAGAATATATTTTACATGTCCAGCTTTAGCATAATCTTCGAATCTAAATTTATGAATAAACATTCAAGTGCTGTCTAAATGCATACAAAAATAATAAAGATTAAAAACCCAATTTTTTTTTACTTGATTTGGCAGTAACTTAGTGTGATTAACGTGTTATACGCTTACGATCTACATAAACTTGATGTGTAATAAATTATTCGCCACTTTTTTAATACTGCTCCTTCAAAATGATAGGTATTTTAAGCAGTTGCCCAACTGCCAAATAAACAACTGGATTCGATTAACAAATACAAAAATTTATGTGCTTGTGCTGGCTGGGTCCGAGTATCATAAAAAGCCAAAAATTGGCATTAGCTGAGCTCAAATGTCATGACATTTGAATGAGTCAAGAAACAGTTGTTGATTTTTGCCATCATGTTTATGAATATCATCAGTGTCTGGGTGATCGACGAGGCGTCTTCATTAGGGGCCAGAAAGAAAGTCATTGCAAGTGCAGCGGAAGACGATGGAACTGGCTTAGAGCTTGGGGCCTTTGGGGGATATGTCCGTGATTAGCAAACGTGCCATTTGGCTGGGTAAAGCGGCTCTACCTAAGAATTCACCTCGATCATAAAACGTGATTCGGACTGTGAAATGTGTCTGCGAAGGCCTTTGGGGGGCTTTAACACCTAGTTGCTGAAGTCGATGGTGTAGCCAGTGTTCAAGTATTCAAAACATTGCAATTTTTACTCGTAAATATTTATGCCCGCTTTTGGCATATTTGCAAGCGCTCGACAGCTGCACATACGATAAGTGCCATGTGAGAGCTGTGAGATCACCAAAAGACAAAGCAGCTCATATCTCACGGTTAATGCTTAGATTGGTTCATAGTTTTCCCTGCTGCAGCTCTTAGAATTTTATCAGGTGTGATTCTGTTGCTGTTGCATAACTGCGATAACTTCAAGTTGAAAAGTGATTAAGCAGGTAATCTTTAAAACTGTAAGTCGCCACTTCTCAGTTCATTTAAATGGTCACGAATAGCTGCCTCTACGCTTACTTTGAATCATATCGATAAGATTAATTAATATTTTATGCTTTACATATCAGAAACATTAACGTTTAAATTATTCGCATGATTGTATAAAAAAAATATTTAACTAAATGTGAATATTATTGTTAAACAAAACTACGAATTGTATTTTGCATTTGTAATTGCTTTCTTGATGGCATAGAGTAATTGCAGTTCAAGTAATGTAAGAGAAATATTAAAACAAATTTACATAACAGAAAAATTTGCTAAGCCAATATTTGCATATTAAGCGGAAACAATTAATACTAAATTATAAATTGTTGCAAAAGGAAAAAATATTTATTTATTTATATATTGAGTAAGCTGTATCTATTTAGAAGTTACACAGCAACTCATTCGTTAAGCGATGTAAGTAAAGTTGATAATTTATTTTACACACATGTGGCTCATAAATAAAACGTTGCACATTTCTACAGACAGCAAAATATTAACATTTCAAATATAATATACAAATAAATACTTTTGTCGCTATCTTATTTTCAGCATTTTTTGTGACGCGATAATTGTGAGGTGTTCGTTTTTTTATGTTATTTTCTTCTTTTTTTTTGGTATATTCCCATATGCACAGAATTGATATATATTTATATATATATATATGTATACCTGAGACACTTGACATTGTCACTTGTTGGGGTTTGTTTTTATTTCAGCGCTGGCGTCTTTGCAATGTGCTGACACTTTTCGAGGCGTCAGCAATTGTTTGGCTAATGTAACTCCATAAAGCGACTAAAGCAAACAAATATAACAAATAACAATAACTGCAACAAAAGCAAAACAGCTTGAAACAAAGTTAGGTTACACACTGTAGACCGGCTCTGTATTAAAAACGATTTGTTAGAGGGGACGTGTATGGCACCAAGTCATTAAATAACTGCGAAAATTTCCAGTTTCGTCTTGAGACGTATATACATTATATTTTTTTTATATTTTACATTTGCCTTTTTTGTATTTAGTTAAATATTTACAAAAGGCCGCAATGACAATGACGCATTTCTGACAAATTGTTAAAGCAAATATGCGATTGTCTAACCGCAAAGTCTAGGCATATATACGAAAAGTAGAACAGCGTATTTCAAATATGGCTCGAGCCGCACATAAAGCATAAAATATATATAAAAAAAATATATATATAATAATAAAGACCGCGCACAGAAATGAAGAGGAATTCGCTTTGGCTTTCGCATGACATCATAACGATCATAAACGAATCGAGGCAGCATAAGCACTTAAGACAACAACAAAAAACGAACACAACACAACACAACACAACACACACAACACAAACACAAACTACAAAAAAATGCCCGCCTCTTTCGTCTGTCCGAAGTGCCTGCACATAATGGCACTCAAATAAAACAATTAAGGCCCACATAAGCACATCAAGAGCCCATGAAATCATTTGCAGGACACAGCAAACAATCAATAAAGATGCCCCGAAAAGATTGCCAACAATTTGGGCTTAAGCGCTTGCAAAAGGCTCGTGCAGGTCGCATGCCAAAAAATGTGGAGCTCAAAACATACAAAAGAAAAGAAAACTAAAAAAACCACTAAGAAAAAGAAAAAAAAAGCTAAATAAACACCAGATTGGCATTTTTGGCATTGAACCCTCCGGCTATGAAATGCCAAAAATAAAACAAGAGCAAAATGAAATCAAAATAAAACTCAATAAAAATGCGTTGAGCCCGATGCTCGAGACGGTCTGTCTGCCAGCGGCAAAACGATGATATAAATAAAATGCACGATTTTTCTATAGTCACTGGAGGAGGTTAAACGACCAGCAAGAAAATGAGCAATGTATTTTTTTCTTTTCATTGGTTGATGCTGTCGAGAGACGCTTCTACACTTGGGTTACTTAAGCGAATGTATGCAGAGACTCTAAGAACTTTATTGAAAGCTAATGAAATATTATGGCATTGATTAGAATGACATAATAAGTGGTATCAGTCAGATCCACTGACAATCATTCTGTCATTTTAAATGGCATTTGTCAAAGCTGAATTACCTTTTGTTTTTAGAATGTCATCTGGAATTTTGGCAAGATTCATCTTAATACGTAGATAACACACAAGAACACCGAAATAATTTCATCTGGCTGTTTCCATAACATATTGTTTGCCCCGCAAGCATCATAAAAATGTGTAGTTGACGCGACTCAAAACAAAAGACTTAGACAACGAACTCAGGTAGCAGCGAATTCAAGTGAAATATGTTCCAAGACACTTTGTCAACGGGGAATTTCCAGCAAATGATAATCATAATGTAACATGGCCACCCCATCCACTCCCAGTTGAAGACTCACATTGGTGGCCTTGTGACGCATTTGAGGCATGGTAATTCCAATGTAGGTTCTTATGCCTGAGCTATATAATCTTATCAATATTATGTCAGAGAGGGTGCGCCGTGTTTGCAACGTGGAAACGCATTGTGTCTATGTCCGTTTGCAACCAATTGTTCAATATTTAAACAATTTATGAGCAACATATAAGCACACAAAGACAGCAAGTACAAACTAAAATTCGACTTAATGATTTCTGCGACTACAAAAGGGCGAGAAATTAGGGAACAATGTTTTAGTAGCGCGTCGCTGTTAAGCCCGTCGAGAAGTGTATCGAGTTTTTGAAGTGTGATCGTCAACGCAAGGATATTGATTGACATAAATATATCGTGACTTGCACAGACTCGCACCAGTTCGAAAAGTGCGAATCGTTCATTGGGCCGCAAAACGCAACAAGTTAGTAAATTTGCAATAGATTAGCAAGTGTTTTTTTTTTAGTCAAATACATTCATCATCGCACATTAAGCGTTAATTAAACATACATATATATATTAAGATGTGAGTGCCCGCGAATCGATGTCCTAACATTTAATTTGAATGACTTAAATGGGTTATTCATTTACCACCAAAAAAGTAATTTTAATAAATATTCGAGGCATTTTTTATGCAATAAAGATACAGCTTAGCAGTAACAACCAAATTAATTTAAAATTTATAACGAAAGCGCGAAACACATGAAAATTACGTGAGCTGCATAAATTCTCAACGCAAAATGTGCAATAAATTATTTTATTGAAAGTGGGCACCAAAAAAAAAAACCCGCAAATATAAATTTAAAATTAACGTAAAGTAAAAAAATAAATGAATAATAGAGCTTGATATTTAAGTGAACGAAGTTGTTATTAAATTCGTTATATAAGTTCGAAAACTTGGAAAGGAATGGGAATGGAGGAGCTTCCAGTTATAATTTGGTTTCTATTTTGTCAAGTTCAAAATCTTATAATTCGAATTTTACACTTTTATTATACCAGTTTAGCTATCACCAAAAGTTTTCTTAAACGATATCAAATATCGACCAGTTGCTCAAATTAAAAAAAAAAGATCCTTCAACTGAAATAAGATTTATATGGGTTTTTTGCCATGCCCTGGTTAGAGTTATTCCCAAATGTGTGTACATACTTATGTCCGACATATGCATACATACACACCTAAATGTTGCAATAAAAAATTCAGCGAACCACAAATTCAAAGCCGCAGCAACAATCTTGTCAGCCACATTGAGGAAGCTCTAAGCACCGCACGTAGGTCACAACGCACACGATTTTATATGAAAAACACAATTTTAACAATAAAAACTGGGTAACATTTTGCCAAAAAAAAAAATTATGAGACGGAGGCAAATTTTTTTGTTGTTGGCACATATATAAGCGACGACTTTATTCAAAGCAATGAAAAACAAGCAAATAATATAAAAATAAATATATACTATCAAAGAAAAGAGAATTAAAACGTGCAGAAAAGCTGAAATCTTTATTGCATTAAAAATTGGGAGACTGAAAGTTAAAGACTGATTAAGAACATGTTTTAATTAAAACAAGCAAACACATCGTATTCATAAGGAACAACAAACATTGTGTTGACATATTATTGCTGATTTTAGAGGCAACATTGAAAGAACCTTGAGATGCCAACACAATAAGCAAGACGCAAAGCGATTTCATATTATAAAATATTGAATAGAATTTGGCCACAAAGAAAGTTAACTTTCAGATTTATTTTGGGAATAGCTGCGGATCAACTGATCATCATTAATCAAATGATTTCAATGGATTTGTAGATATTGGGCTTTCCGTTGGTAAAAATGTTGCTGCATACGTATGCCAAAAAGTTCCGCATGTGTTTATTAAGTTTTAGTACGTTTTTTTTTTTTATTGATAATCAAATCTTTCGCAGCCGGTTCCAAATCGAGTATGTTTATGTGTGTTTATGAGGTAGACAGAGCAAAGTTAATAAATTCGACACACGCTCCATTTTCGTCGCCTCGCTGGGTAGTCGAACTTCCTATTGAGAGTGAGAGACCTCAGTTTGCCTTGCACATTATTACATTTTATTTCGACAGGAATTTTGATTACTTTAGGATGCCCATTATATTTTATTGTTTAATTTTTATCGAGATAATAACACAAACAAATAAGAATGCCTCGTGCAAGCAACTTTGTCAAAATATAAACAAATAAAACTGTTGAAGTTGGAAACAAAAACAACAAACTTGATAGATCATAACAAATAACAACATTTTGGGCATATGGTTTATGGCAGTATTAACGGTACCTAAGAACTGTATGATATGTATCTGAGAGCAAATCAGCTACACATAGATGATTCTCAATTGTTATAGTTTGAAATTAGCAATAGATAATCATAGTCCAAACCAAATCCACATGGTGCCTATTCAAGTTTTGGGGGCCAGCACGTTGCCACTTTATCAGCAGCTCGCTCTCAAGATTCAAACTAAACGGAGCGAATGAGACTGAGCGCTGTGGCTGCTGCTACAACTGAGGCTGCAACTCTAAGCGACAACGTCGACGGCGCTGATCGAGCCAAGTTGAGTTAAGTTGAGTCGAGCTGAAACTGAACACTGAGTGGTGCTGTGCGGTGTTGAGTTGGTTTGGTTTATTCGCTGGTCGCCGTTTCTGTTTCTGCTTTCAGTTTCATTTGAGACGTCGTCGCGGCCGCAAGTGTTGAAAACAGCTGAACAACAGCAGCAGCAGCAGCAACAGCAACTACAACAACAACAATACGCAACGTGTGTGTCTCAACTTAATGAACATAATACAACCAACAACAAAAAACCAACATCAACAAAACAACAACAACAACAAAAAATCATTTAAACGGGTTAATCAATATACGAGCAACAGTTGAGTTTTGTTTCGGTGTGTCTGTGTGTGTTTTGTATTTTTTGGTCTGTCTGTAATCAAAACTGCACAAAGTGCAAGTGGCTGATTTTTATTATTATTGTTGCTTTGCATAATCAAGTTAATTCATACACAATGCAAAGAAGTGCACTAAAAACATAAATAAACTGCAAGCGATTTACATATTAAATAATTTTAACGTATATATATATATATATATACATTATATATTTACTTTAAATCCGGCCGCTAAACAAGTTCGTTGCCTAAGTCATTTGTTTGACAGCACCCAGTTCCAACTATCCATACTTTCAAAAACATAATTATATATATAACACTCGCAATTTATTGCTAATATATGCAATTTTAAGCGTCCAGCAGCTCGCCACGTCAACAAGAAGTCGCATAAAAGGCAAGTGGGGTACAACAAATTAAGAATAAACAAAAGCAAACAAAAAGAATTTTACGCTCGAAAATGCCAAATGTCAAATTATACATAAAACAAAATGTTTATAAATCACTGGCAAAATAACACAAAGAAATTGGTCAACGATAAGAAAAACAAAACAAAACAAATCATTTACAAAATTACTGCCATTTCAATGTCAAGAAAAACCAACAATAATTCAGTGAATGCTAATGCCATTTTAGAAGGCGAAGCGTGGGTTTTTCTAAAGGGTCGCCACAGCGACGGCTATACTAGAACTGCCACAAATTGAGTGGTTTTCATTATTGCCATTCCAATTTGTGTTGTTTGCGTTTCAAAAACAAACGCAATTTGGTAGAAAGCAATCTGACAAAACTAAAATTCTATCGATTCTAATATTGTGATTAACTTGTACATACCCTGTGAACAGTTTTTATTACTTGTGAAACGGTGATTGTTAGTGAATAAAGTTAAGTAAAGGAAAACAAATATAAAAAAACTTATTAAGTGTAATAAACTAAGTTTATACTTTATAATAAGTTGGTTTTTGAGAAAACGTGAGGTTTTAGGGGATTTATTTTTTTGGAGATTCAGTCAGTTTATTATTCATATATTATAATTACATTTAAGAAATTCATCAACACTCCAACTGGAGATAGGCTAAGGGTATGTAAACACAACACAAAAGTGAACAAAAACGCAATTTGAATTTATAATTTTTGCAATTATTTCGCAATAATTTGTCGAGCTATAAAAACGGCAGGCAAGTGATATAAAAATCATAGCGCATATCTCAAATGCTTACGCGCTCTGTGAAATATATTATCCACCCCGCCAACCCCACAAACCACCCACCTAGCGGGAGCAAACCGGGAACTCGAATAATTGCGCGTTTCTAGTTTGTATATAGAATTTAAAAAATATCAGCTGCTGATTGATGAACTGACACAGCCAGTTTTGTAATTTGCTGTTCTCCTTATTTAATTAAAAAAAATAAATTGCCTATAAATAATAATAAACAAATTACAGTCTGATCTCACATTTGCTGCGCTCATTCGCAGAATTAACAATCTCCCGTCAGCTGCAATCGAAAAGTCAAATATTTAATTCACTTTTGATTGATGTTAGATTTAAGATCTTCTTAATTGTTGCCTTTGTTATTAATTAAAATAAGCACTTATCACTTGATGGATGGAAATATTTGAAGGTTTTATATTTATTAAGTGATTTATGTATTTATTTAATTCTCTGAATTATGTTTTTGATAAGGTTCAAAGTTGCAATCAGAATAAAGTTTTAAGATTATGAAGCTTATCAACTGATCTAATCGTTTGTGATTTACATAAGAGTCATAAATTAAATGTACTCAGATTGTCTTTAAATATGAAACTCAAGATATGCGAAACTAACTTATATAATAATTCTATATCTGATAATAATTTTTATATTGTAAAACTTGTTTTATAAAATAGCAATGTAATAACGGATATTATGATAATCAAGTGAGTACCCATAACATTGATTACAACTGCCAATTAGCAATGTGGGCAACTGATTTCACGCTTCAGAGCACCGAATGACTTAATTAAAACCCGATTCTTGCATTAAACCAATGTAGAAGCATAAAAGTCAATGCAATCAGTTAAGCACCTTCTGCTGACAACCAATTATTCATTAACTTTACTTTATCCAACCAAGAGCTACGTGCCACATTGCACTGTTTGCTGTGGATTATTTGTTGAATATTGGATAAAAATCGATAAGCGATTAAATGACAATCGAACGTGTCAATTGAAATGCTCGCAGTTATTGATAATTGAAAGCGGAACTGCATTTTGCTTATAGAAATTTTGACTGATCGCAAGTTCTCGTATTTACGATAGGGGATTTGATGTCATGGCAACACACGTGTCAAGTTCTGTGTCTCTCTTCTAACGAACCGGCTTCACAAAATGCGCATTGACCTTGCAACACCTAAAATATGTAAAAATACATTTTCAAATTCAAGAAGAAAAAAAAACAATGCGTGTGCAGCTGCCAAAATTGAAAAACGAACGCAGAATATTTTAACTTAATTTATTTCCATATGTTCGCTGCCTTATTGCCTGTTGTTGTTATTAACGCATATAAACGATTTAACTTATCAGATTTTTTTTTTTTATTTTATTTTTTTGGTTGTTTTATATTTTAAGTGTATTTTTTGTTTTTGCATGTCGTTTATTAATGGCAGCTGTTGGGATGAAGTGGCCACGTTGTTGCACACATCACGAGACACACAGCAAACTGAAGAGCCAAGATATCAATCATTCAAATTGATTTGTTGCTAATTTGTTATTCAAACAAGACGCAAAATGCATTCATCAAATAATAATAATAAAAGTAAATAAAAAGAAATAAATATAAGATATATAGAGATACACAACTTGTATGTGTGTATGTCTGAAATTGTTGTTTGCATGTCGCGCAATCCAAGTGCTAATTGCATTTAGTTAATTGAATGTTAAAAGTTGATCAAATTGAGCGAAACAGCAATGCGAATTACCAAGGCAAATTGACAACACAAGAGAAAATACTCGGCACGTTATTTATTTATATTTATATCATGAAATGTATTCAAAATCAAAACTTTACATATTATTTTGCAAAAGCTTTTAGGTAATTTTCCATAAATTTTTCCATTCTAAGAATACATATCGAAGTATTACCACAGAATACCCCAATAATCTAAACAATTTCAATTATTACGAGGTATTAAATCCAATCAAAATGTCAGGTTTATTCGACCGCAGGCCTCAGCTTTATTTGGTTAATTTGTTTTATTTATCTATGGAGCCTAATAAATACATGTCTTCATAAAGTAGCTGTCAATGTTGTTGTTGTTATTATTGTTGTTGCATTTATGCGTCTCGCACTTTAATCATTTGCTAATGTCAACGTCTCAAGCGGCGATTGCTCTTCGTTTTTCTCAGCTGCAGCAGCAGATCAGGTTTCGATAAAAGCTTAAATAAAATCAGCCATAAAACCTTGACCATATCGTGATTTGTTTATGTTTCCACCCCCCCCCCCCCTCCCTCAACGCAAAACAATATATTCATGTATATTTCTAATGCGCTACTCAATTTATTAAAGTGCTTTTTGTTTGTAATTTTCTTCATTATATTTTGGCAAAGAAAACTTTTCTCCAGCTTAAAAATTGTGTTTACGCATCATCTTATTTATTTTGTAAACGTTGTCTTTCGTTTTGTTTACATTTTTGTGCTTTGTTAATGTATTTTTGTTTCACATTGACTCATGTTCATGAACATGACTTTTGGAAAATATCTGACTTGGAGTTTATTAAATAAAATGTGCGTGGATTGATTTTTGCGCCCCACATAACTGTCTCTTAATAGCAACTTTATGACGTGGTATTAAATACCACGTATTTTATTAAGTTTGAATTGGAGTTTGAAGAAAAAAAATGATATGTGAATAAAGGTATTTGGTGAAATATTATTGCATTAAATATTAAATACATTAAAATATATAAATACAGCTCAACGAATTGTCATTGACTTCCCCTAAAAGTGATTGTATGATTTGTGCTGCCTTTTTCTCCCAAAAAAAAAATTTCCATAATTTCCAGTTCAAGCCCCATTAACAATTATCATTAGATTCAAATTTTTACACACACTCTCTATCTCTTTCTCCTTCTCTACAAATAAAATAGTAAAATTAGCTAAAATTCCAAAAATAAAAATTTAACTGCGAAACATTAAATATATTATTTTTTTTTACCTCTTTCGATAATTATTCAAAATGACTTTAATTGCAGAATAATATGATAATTGTAAACACATTTCACTTTTTCGTAATGCGAAAGTATCGAAACAACAACAAGCAAACAACGGTGACTTAACAAAAATAAATAAATAATAATAATAATATGTGGCGCTTAATTGTGTCAATTTAACAAGCGACAATCAATCACGAATCTATTTTGGTAGCTTTCAAAAATATTTGATTTATGATATTTATTGGTATTGTTTGTTTTTTTCTTGCAGATTGATTTGAATGCTGAATTAGTCACGGTAGACACTAAGCAGAAGAGTAAAAAGTAAAACATCCCAAAACAGATACCATTTCAATGATACTGCGAACAAGTCTCTGCCTGCTTGGTCTGCTCTGGTTGACGCTACTGCAGACTTCAGTGGAGGGCAGCGAGGAGGAGTATGGCGGCGATGGCAGCGAAATGGCAAGTGGAGGCAACAGTGGTGACATCTACGAGCCAACGCAACAGGAGAGCGATGCCGAGGCGGATACCCAACATCATCGCAACAGCATCGATGATGATGAGGGCCCACTGCACGCTCAGGTTGTGAACGACTTACTGTCCCTGGATCAACCGTCCACCACAGACAAAATGGTGATGGCTGACACAGAGGCGCCTTCTGTGCCGCCAACAACTGCAGCTGCTGAGCCGGCTCCAACTGCGGAGTACGATGAGAATACAGCGGCTGAGGTCATGGATGATGCACCCACACAGAAAAAAAAGGCGAAAGTCGTAAAGCCATTAGTTAAGAGTTCACATCAGTACTACTACGATGAGATGGCGGATGAGGAACAAAACGAAGAGCAGCAGTTACCGGATGAGCAGCATAAGGAGGTAGACTCCACAACCACAGTGCCAGAATATGTGCGCAAAGCCAAGGCCGAAAGATATCCCCATGTGAATAGTGCCGACTATGCAGAAGAGGATATATCAGCGGAGCAGCAGACGCAGCGCATTGGCAAATCCAAAACGCAAGACTTGGATTCGATCTATCACGAAGAGCCGGCACAGCCGCAGGCGCATGTCCAACAGCTTCCCAACCAAAACAGAGCTAAGCCCTTCAAGTCCAGCTCCGATGAAGACTACTATGAGGATCAGATGGACAGTGTGGACAGCGTGGAGCGACGAATCACAACACAAGCGACAACAACAACCACAGAGGCACCACTGCCCGTGCTGCAGTCCCGTTTTGGTGGCTTTGCTGGATTTGACGGTAGGCCCATTGGCTCAGCGCCCAGCGCTGTGGCAACTGATGCTCCACCAGTGGGTTTTACAACACCAACAACGTCGACAACTTCAGCAACGACAACAACAGCAGCAACAACGACAACAACATTAGCAACAACGACGACGACAGCAAAGCCGTCGCCACGCAAGCAATCAAAGCACATTCATCTGGCTAAGCCGGAACTGCTGCCCGCCGATCAGCTGCGCAACTACATCAAGGATGCGTACATACGCATGCCTTTGGCGGTGATTGTGGATCCATCGGCGGCATCACTGGATCATGCCAAACGCCTGTACATTGATGCGTTGCAGGACAAGAATATTAACATCAAAATGGTGCTCGTCACGCTGAATGAGTCTGGTAAGCAGCAAAACATTGGCTAAGAATACGAATGGTGAATCTTAACATTTGAAAGCTATAGAAAGAAGAAAGCTAAGATCGAAGAGTAATCGCTAATCAAAAATTTGAATCTTTCAGGTGTCCCATCTGCATTTAGTTTCAACAATACGCGGGAATTCATTGCGGGCCTTAACAGCACCAAAGAGCACGAGGGCGGCAATGCGTTTGTGGGCGTGTTACAAGCCGCCGAACTGGTGCCCTACGACAGCGCCATATTCATCTCAACAGCTGCAACACCGCCACACACCGAACTGGTCCAGGATGCGGCAATAACATTACTAAAGAAGCGAATACGCGTAAGTAAAAAAAAAAACAAATTGAAAGTATGGAATCTAATTATAGCACTTAAAGCTCAAAGCTCGATTAACAGACAATATAGTTTGGTCCCCCCCACCCCCCAACATTAACTGGTTGTGCGTTTTGTCTTTCATTTTTTATCTTTCTCTTTTTTATTTGCAGTTGTTTATGCTGTGGTACGGTGAGCGCTCGGCAACCGAGAATGAAACCGAAGAGGCTGTGGGAGGCATTTTGGGCGAGGTGGCCATTCGCTCGGGCGGCGAAATCATACACATTGTGAGCACAGAGCATGGACAGCATATAGCGGGCAATACGGTAAAGAGTCAACAACGATCGTACAACTATAATTAGTATAATTAAAAGGCTGTTTTGAAGCCAGTGTTGAAATTGAAAGTGGCGACAAAAACTAACCAAAACAATAACAAAAACAACAACAGCAGCGCAGCCTCAGCAACAAATGTTGCCCAAGCAACCAAGTGAGACGCAAATAGCAGCTTGGATTACCTTTCGGGCAGGTGCTCAAGAGCACGAAGCAATTTGTTATTATTGTTGTTGTTTTGTTGTTTATGATGTTGCATCTTTGTGCAAAACTAGGTTATGGAAAGAAAAGTGAAGGGCAATTTTGGTTTATAGAAAGGAAACTAGACATTCCAAGCAACCAAGCAACAACTATTAAATGGCGCTAAATCTCATCATCTCTTCTTTTACCACTAAACTTTATGTTGCAGCTGACGCTCGTTTCGGATGAGTATCAGGGTGCCCAGGAGCTGGATCTGCCCGTGGATACGACGCTATCGAGTCTGCATGTGCGCATCGATGCCAATATGCGACGTGCCACACTGGCAACGCCCAATGGTGGTTAGTTCAACCAGTTAACCCACATCACAAAATTGCTATTTCACTCTTTTAGTACTAACCAAGTATGACAGCAGCAGACAATTTGTTCTTCATACTACAATTATTGGTTTGTTTCACTGAGAGAGTTCAGCGTTTACGGGTTCAACAATATGGGATCTTCAATTTAGTGGCACATTTGTGTATGGTCACGACTAGGCTAGCCTCAATTTAAGTCGTTTTGTAGCTAACTATATCATTACTATTATATATATATATATATATATATATATATATATATATGTTAATTTAACTCATTCACGCTCTATCTCTATCTATCTCTAACTAATGCCAGTGTTGTTAAATGTCTCAAGAGTCAACTGTACTTATTTATATGTGCTTAGCTTTAAGTTCTACGTTAACTAACCAGACACCCAACCTTATTCATCCAACTGATATTTTTATGTATATATACAGCCAAAAATCAAAAAAAAAAAAACAACAACATCCCCTAAAACAACTCCTTCAACGCTTTCCTTAACCAAAACGCTAGCTTTATGCTAAAAACGTAACATTAACTTGTAGTACAAAAGAATTTCTTCAATTATATATAAATATATATGACAGACACACATAAATGTATATGTCTATGTTTTACACAAATAAAGTAATAAATGTTAAGCTTTAATGGTATAAAATAAAAAACAACGTTTAAAAGACACACACACGCAGCCAATTTTAGCTAATCACAATAAATATTTTGCGACGTACTTTTAACTTTAGTTCCCAAGCAATCCTCAGCACATGTTTAACTCGATCTTGCACCTGTTGACCTTTTTTCTGTGTTTTGTCCTACGCGTAAGTATATCGAGTATTTGTATTATTTGTATGATTGCACACTTGATTTTGTTTACTTGACTAACTCGGCTTTCAATTTGTTACTGCTTTCTAACCGCTATGCACATCTATATCTTATAATTAATTGCTATCAAATTAGCCTCTGATTAAGTGACCGAACTCTTGAGTTAATCATCCAGTCTATGTCCACGTCGGCGAGCAAAGTTCATAAATATATAAATATATTATATAAACATTGCGGCCCAGACATAAAGGCAATTATGACTCAAGACTCAATTGTCGAACCGTCTGTCTCAGCACAGATTCAATTGTGAACGACGCCTTATCGCAATAGCTTTTATTCATCGTAGATTATTAATTAATAAAAGTAAAAACACACAAGAACAAAATTAAAGCTTGCCTCAGCCTGCTGAAGGTGAAAACAAACCAGCTCATTCATAATTTTCTAATATTCTAGAACAGTCAAAAATAATCTATTTAAATAAATACTCTCGTAAGAGCTTCTAAATAATTCAAATCGCATCACTGATTGTTGGTTGTTAAACATCAATTAAAATTGCTAATCAAATATTTGCACTGCTTACTAATCATCAGCATAAATAAGTTCGAAATGAACTTTTATAAATACAGTTATAAAAGAGCTTGCGGAAGCATGCACACTCACACACACACTCACGAACACATCACACAAGCAAATTTGCCACCACTTTTTGTACAAATCAATTGAAGTTGCCAGCGTTTTGCCTGCCACAACTTGAAAAATATTGCAAGCCCCACTTTGTAAAACGATTAGCGCATAAACTAATCAGAAAAATGATTAAAATATAACGTGTAAAAGAGTTACACTTTTTACACACACACACAATAACACACATGGCAAAATTGTTATTTTTTTGTGTCCAAAATATCGACATTTCAGCAATAGGCAGATATATATATAGGTTTATTTAAAACTATTATACATACACAACAAGCATTTATTTGTCCACTGCCATGGCCAAGTTCAAAAGTGATCTGAGCAAAATCGACTGCGTCTGTTGATGATGCACACGAATGGATGTAAGTTAAAATTTACAATACTACACATCTGTCCATGTCACAGGTGGCCAATGTGGCTTGCGCAACACTTTTGGCAGCATCTAATTGTTTAATAATTTGCTTGATTTCACAATGCGAAACAATCGTTTTTATGTTAAGTATTTAGCAGAAGTGATTACCTTTCACAACAATCAAAACAACAACCGCAGCAATAACACCAACAGCTGCATAACACACACACCAACAACATTCGGAGAGTTGCCAACGCGCAATCATTGGTTTATGTTTAGTTTCTAAAATTTGCAGTAACTGATAGTAGCCTGCAGAATTAACCGCATATCAAACTGCAACAATTTGCATCCGCGTATTTGCGTAGCGTAATATATTTAATTTTATTATTATTTTATGTACACAGAGTGCACGGACAACAGTCTGGCAACGCTAAACGTGGGCAGCTGTTTGCACGATTTCGTTGTGAATGGCAAAGGGCACCTGTTAATTTATTGTTTATGTCTGCATTTTATATTTGCTTAGACATCAACTTGAAGAAACTGGTCAAGTTTAAGGCAACCAACGACACACAAAATACCAACAACGACGAACTAGACGCCTACGTACCGCTCAACAAGCTGCGCAAAGCGACAATCCTCCGGTTGCAATTAATTCCACAATTGCCCAATCTTGAATACAATGTTTTTATACGCGCCGAACGCAAAGCTGATGTTTTTCTTGGTAAGTTATTTTTTCTTCTTAACCTAATAGATTAATTAGAAATTGTAAAAATGAACTTGGCGAGTGCGCTTGACGCATAGAACTGAACAGGAACAAAATTTTAATACATAGATGCGCTGCTTGTGGCAGCAGCAAAACAACAAAAGAAAGCTCAAGACTAGCTAACTGTTGCTCTGAGCTTTGATGATAAGAGGCCTGCCTGCCTATGAAACTGATAACCATGTCAACCTTGAAGACGGCTTAAGTAGCGTCATTCCAGCAGAATCATTGCTGACGACAACAAACAACTCAAGCAAGCGAAGCAAGCAAACATCTCATCCGTCGTCTCACAATAGAAAAGCTATCAATAACATAGAAATGTGTGAAACTCGAATTTGACTGTGTTGTGACACGAATTGACACGCAAATTTATGGTTGTAAATATATGAAACACATTTAGCAAGTAAATTCTGAAAGTATTGACCATTCCTGTTTCTGTTCTGCAGGTGATATTATAAAACGCATTGATAGCTACAACTCATATGTACGCACTGATCGCCCTGTCGCACCACAAACACGCCTGGCCAAGCTGAAGTTTCCTGATACAAAGGAGAAGCTTGAAATTGAAGTGGATTCACCGAAAAGCGAAGTGGAAACCTTTTCCGAAAAGGAATTGGTGCAGCCAGTGACGAGTCTCAATCAGACGCAATTAGGAGCAGCCACCGGGGAACGTGCCAACTTGAATGCCATGTTGCTTCAACGTTGTGGTACCAAAATTGAGCTGAGCACGCAATCTGAGCTGCTGGCAACGCCCGGCAAAGTATCGACGCTGCTCTTTGAGGTGACGAATATGCGTCCGGAGCGCGTCCAACTAACGGTGCAGGTAACAGACGAGCGACGCTTCCTCGCCCAGCTCAATCCAACCAGGTGAGACAGAGAAGTAAAGTACCTGCGGCTCAAATTCATATTCCTCTCTCTCCCATTTGCAGTTTCTATTTGCGGGGACGCGAGACGAACACTGTGCGTCTGACTGTGCTGGTGCCTTCGGGCACATCACCGGGAACCACGGACAGAATAAGTTTTACCACCTATGGCAGCGAAACGGCCACATTGGCAGTTAGTGTGAAAGTTGTCTCCAGCTTTGATGCTCAGGTGCGTCTTCTAGTTTTGACCAATAACAAAAAGCAACTATCATTTATATTTTCACTTAAAGGATTCGACTGGACCCAATCTGTCCTGGGAGTTTGGAAATCGATGCAACTACATCTCGAACGATGGCCAGGGATGTGGCGATCGTTTTTGGACTTTAGACGTTACGGCACAGGATTGGCAGTCGGGCATGTTGCGTTTGCAGACAACTCCGCCGGAGGGTCTTTTCTATCGCAACTATTACACAGCAGGCACCACCGAACCCCTCAAGGCCACCTACATTGCCTCCTGCTGTGAACCAAAAGTGGCCATCACCGCCTTCGATGCTGCGGGCAATCAGCGTAGCATTAATATCGATGTGAGGGATGTTGTCCTAACTGAAGCAGCGATTGCGGCCATCTGTCTGGGATCGATTCTGTTGCTGCTGCTAATTGTGCTGCTCGTGTGGAGCCTTGTGTGGTGTTGCAAGCGACGCAAGGTGTCCATGGAGCTACCCACATATCGCTCCCACTCCACGCGCAGCATGGAATAGTTTTAGACAATTTTGAATACATATTGTGCCAAAAATATGATAACAACCTCAACAGTGCAATTTAAGCATTGCTCAATAACCATACAGTAGTCCCTCGAAAGTGTAAAATTTAAAATTACGTATAACTACAATGGTTATATTTACAAAAAATTACTATCAGAATATGTTCAATTTTTGTTCATTAAAGTTTTAATTTGCTATGGATCACTGTACCAGAAAACTGTTAACGCTTATCAAAAAAACAAATAAACTAAGAGGAAGCAACAAGTGACTATTGAACTGCGGCCCAAATTCGTTACTATATGTTCTCTATCTCTCTCTCAATTTCTCTCTCGCTCTCTCTGCTTGCTGACACACTTACCGCGATTGAGAATGCCAGCGATGAGAGCGTTGGTTGGTTGCGGGGGCGTTGCATGCACCACGGGCGGAGCTGCGGGCAGCAGCAGCGGCTTATTGGGGTAATCATCATAGCTCAATCCGGTCACCGAGGCGCTGAGAAGTGGATTTTTAACAATCCGATTGGCAGCATTGTTCATGACGCGCGACGACACGTCACCTTTGGAGCGCTCCGACATGTTGACAGACGCGTTTTCGCACAAAGCGCTGCTTGCTGGCAATGACACGTCTGTTGCGCAATGGAAATTACTGTGCAATAATACTCTTTTTGAGCACAGCGTTGGGCGAAATGTTAAAAAAAACAACAAGGCAGTCAAAAAGTTTACTTGCAACGCGCACAGCACCGACACCAGGGCTGCAGTAAATAGGTTAAGTGAGCGTATCGTCAAATGTGGAGGCTCGTTAAGTTTAGCATTAAGTGAACATGTGAATGGCATGTTAACAAGAGCGGTTTATTTAATTTGCCGCATACTTGCACTAAATATTATTCTTCTATTCAATTTTATTTATAACATTTGCATAACATATTTAGTAAGACCAAAAAAAATTGTTTTTATTATTTGTTTCTCACAAGTTAAAAAGTTTGGTTTGTTCTGTCGACTGTTAGGCCGCTGTTAAGACAAGTGGAAATTTTTGACACTGGTCGCCGTATCGCAAAACATGCCAGAAAGTTTTTGTTATAAAAATAGTGTAATCATTTTATTCGAGGTGTGAAGGTAAGCAACATTACGCTTTACGTTAACAGGTAGTCTAAGGGATTGCTGCACAATTTTTAAGCGATTTCCCGGCAAATTAGCGGCTCAAGGTGACTTTTGATTTGATAATGCGATCTGTGTTTATAATAAAGATATATATGCTTACATTCACATTTTCACATGCTCAGATGTTTAAATCTATATTAGCAATAATTCTATTGTGTTTCCATTTGCACCTGTGGCAAACAGTTGTTTTGTAAGCTCAATAAAATCTTATGCGCCATCAACAGACAATCTGTAGTGTTGTTCTAAGTGTTTGCGTATGTGCGCGAATATGTATGTGTTGAGTACGCTTTGCGAATATCAACATTTGTAGATATAGATGATTAAGTGTACATACAGCTGCGGTTAAAAGAATAGTAAACCAAACATATGTTGTGAAAAATGTTTAAAAAAAAATTCTTTAAAAATTATGAAAATTGTGTTCGAACACAAAACAATTAATTCTAAACTAAAATAACGTTAAAATTGGGCATTTAAACAAAATACAGTCTTTAAAATATTACTTTTATTTTGTAAATATATAATTTTATTGAATTATTTATTGAAATTTGTCATTATAAAGAAGTAAAATAATAGCAAAGTTTTCGCAGCTTTCCCTGGGGTTAATTAATACTTCGTTTAATTTCTGGAGAGTAATTATATTTTAAAACATTCCCCCATTTTCTTCGTGTTGCAGATTTTGAAGAGGTCTTAATTTATCACCATTAAGTGCACTACTATTATTTTGACCGCAACTGTATGTGTATGGGTGCATTTACTTATTTATATATTGATATGTACATATCGCAACACTTGATTAATTTAAGTTTGGTTTCGCCCTCTAAATATTGTGAATTGATGACAAGTATAAAATAATTTACTGTTAAATAAAAGGTGTGAAATTATGACATTTTAATCTAAGTAAAAACCAAATCAAATTTACCACAATGATGTGGTATTTATTTCCAATTGATATTAATCTTATAATTTTTGTTCAATATTAAACATTTAATCAGTAAACAATTATAGATAAAGATTTTCATGCTAACATAATAACATAAAAAAAATATAATAAGACTTGAAAATTGCAACTCCTAGTAAAGGACAAATACAAATGGAATATACACAGGTTGTTTTGAAGTAAATCAATACTACATAGATATACATAGAATCTTGATACGCTATAAGGCTTTAAGATTTGTCCCGTTATCCGTTATTGTACCCTCTGCGAAGGGCATCCAGGTAAATATTCAATATTCAAGTGCTTAAAATAAAACCTTATCGGAAAGGTTTCTCTCTCCCTCTCCCTCCCTGTCATTCTCAGACATCGCTGATAGCACTCCCGGATTTAATGAATAATATTTAATAAAGACTTTTTCGCAGATCGAAGCAGAAACGTTCAACATGTCATCGAGCAAACTTATCCGTTGGGGCATCGTATCCGCTGGCAAGATTAGCGAGGACTTTGTCATCGCGCTGGGCACACTGCCAGCCACCGATCACCAGGTGGTTGCCGTGGCTGCCCGAGCCCAGGATCGTGCTGCCGTTTTTGCCAAAAAGCACGAGATACCCAATGCCTACGGCAGCTACGAAGAGTTGGCCAAGAGCAAAGATGTGGGTAAGTTTCAATCATTGCAGGGATGCCATTAGGGTATTAATCTCAAATTCCTTACCAGATGTGGTCTACA
The DNA here is from genome assembly GCA_035042345.1 of Drosophila fungiperda. Taxonomy (NCBI): domain Eukaryota; kingdom Metazoa; phylum Arthropoda; class Insecta; order Diptera; family Drosophilidae; genus Drosophila; species Drosophila fungiperda. The sequence goes on along the minus strand of JAWNLM010000293.1, from coordinate 335,008 downwards.
TTGGCGCGCTTAATCCACAGCACTATGAGATCTCCCTGCTGATGCTGAACCACGGCAAGCATGTGCTCTGCGAGAAACCGCTGGCCATGAACAAGAAACAGGTGGAGGGTATCCTAGCTGCTGCAAAGGCCAACAAGCGCTTCTTCATGGAGGCCGTCTGGTCGCGTTTCTTTCCCTCCTATCAGCATGTGCGCCAGCTCATCGAAACTGGTGCCCTCGGTGACGTTACAAATGTGGAAGTCAACTTTGGTTTTCCCCTGGCCACCGTCGATCGCCTGCAGTAAGTGGAAGACAGCAATTGAAGACAATTAGTGACAAGAGCTAAATTCAACTGATCCTTTGCAGAAAACGTGAATTGGGCGGCGGTGTGGTTTACGATCTGGGCATTTATACCATTCAGGTATCGCAGTGGGCCTTCCAGGAGCCACCACAGAAAATCGAATCAACTGGCCAGACCAATGACGAGGGAATCGATGACGATGTTAGCTCCACGCTAACCTACAGCGGTGGTCGCACTGCAAGCTTGCGCATGTCCTCCAAGGAAAAGCTCCATAACAAAGCAATCATCAAGGGAACTAAAGGTGAAGTAACGGTAAGTCAAAAAAACCCAAGAGTTATCAAAACATTGATAACTGTTCACGTTGCCGGCAAATGATCAAAGTTTGAGTGTTTTAGCGACGAAATTCGATTTCTTACTTTAAGTTTATTGAACCTGATTTGCAGAACCTTATCATAAATTGTCTTTATAAATTGCCATTTGCAGTTGATTGACTTCTGGTGTCCCAACAAGATGATCGACATTGATGGCAAGGAGAAGGAGTGGCTGCCTCCAAAGGGCAAACATGCAACCAACTATGGCAACTCGGAAGGCATGCGCTACGAGGCGGAGGCAGTGCGTCAATCTATACTCGCTGGCGAGTTGGAGAACAAGACCGTCAGCTATGCGGATAGTTTGCTGTTTGCCGAAATTGAGGATACGATCAGGAAACAGATCGGCGTGCTCAACAAATATGATGAAGAGTAAACCAAAACAAATACTTTCAAAATTATAAAAAATGTTACTAAATATAAAAGAGATGAATAAATGGTTTTTTATTTTCTATATAGCGAATTCTATTAAAGAATATAATATGTAATAAAAAATAAGAGTTTTATTTCAGAGAGTTAATTTCCTATATGTGTAGAAAACCAGAAATCGAAACTACAAGCAATGACTTTGCTTAGGTCAAACTATCGGAAATCTAATCACGTCTAAATATTTATGTATATATAAAATCTATAAATAATTTAGAGTGTCTCGATGCGGACATCTGTATATATATATATATATAATAAATGACTAAGTCATAGAGTATTCAATAAATGTATATTTAGGATGAACCCTTCTTTACTATTTATCTACATAAATCTAGCCTTTGGTCAATAGTTATGTCATTAAATGATTAATCACTTCACATAAAAAGAGGGCTCGTCTCTAAAACGATAAGATTTGGCAAGTGATTACAGCTATAATTGAATATATAAAATATCATATAAATAAATCTGATATCTTTTAAGACATTTTATTTTTGTATATATGTGTATAAATATAAATTTTACTAAAGTATTTCAATCGAGTGACAAATTTAAAAAATTGAGTAAAATTTCATTTTGATTAACTTCCCAGTTTAGAGGAAATAGAAAATGTATTATCATTTTATACGTATTCGTAGAAAGAAGATTACATGAAGAGCGCTGAGAACTGGCAGACCGTGTTATCAGTTGAGAATGCATCGACAAAAGTTGCACTCCATGCAGATGCTAAGGTTTGATAGGTGAACATCCGAGCACCAGATCCGCCTTAAAACAGTTACGACAACGACTTCGAGTTGACAGCACGGAATCGAATTCGAATCGAATCGAATCTGTTACGATGCAGAACCAAACACTTAATTGGGGCATTGCTGCCGCTGGACGGATTACCCAGGATTTTGTCACAGCGCTGGGCACGATTGGGGGTGCTCATCATGCTGTTCTCGCCGTTGCGGATGTGGATGGTTCGCGTGCGCAGGAGTTTGCGCAGCGCAATCAGATAATGCGTCACTACGATGGCTTTGAGGCGCTCTCCTTGGACCGTGAGGTAGATGTCGTCTATGTGGGCACACTGAATCCCTTTCACTATGCCGTCGTCCGGCTCATGCTGTCGAGGGGCAAGCATGTGCTCTGCGAAACGCCGATGTGCCTGGGTCTGTCACAGGCCCGCGAGCTCTATGCTCTGGCTGAGCAACGTAGCCTCTTCCTCATGGAGGGTAAGTAAGTGTTTGGCCATTTGACAAGGGAATCTCCACTGTACACTCTGCAGGCATGTGGAGTCGTTTCTTTCCCAGTTACGATCGACTGCGCGAACTGCTGCTCAGCGATTGCATTGGTGAGGTGAAGCTAATCAAGTTGCAGCACGGCTTCCGTTTGGCCAATGTGGAGCGCGTCGCCAGCCGTGCACTGGGTGGCTCCATTACCTTGGACATTGGCATCTATGCGCTGCAGCTGGGTCAGTTTGTCTTTGGCACGGCGCCGGTGAAGATCATTCCGAGTGGCACTCAACTCAATGCGGATCGTGTCGATGTGCAAACGGAATTCTTGCTGGACTACGGCGACAATCATCGTCTGATGGCAATTATTACGGGTCTGGAGAATCTGGAAAATGATGCGATTATTGTCGGCACCAAAGGCGAGATTAAGGTAAGGCTTATCGCACAGTTTTGACCTCTAGCAAACCGCAGTGATTATCAGTGACTATTCCCCACATTGTCAGCTCTCCAACTACTGGTGCTGCACACAGCTGACGCGCACCAACAATCCTCCGGAATCCTGGCCGCTTCCCAGTGCAAAGTTCGATTTTCACTACACCAATTCGTGTGGACTGCGCTACGAGGCGGAGGAGGTGCGCAAATGCATCGAGAAACGGCTGCTGGAGAGTCCCAAATTTACGCATGCCCAAAGTCTGGAACTGATTTCGCTAACGGACCAAATCCGCCAGCAGATTGGCGTCAACTATGACGATGTGCTCGGCAGGGAGGCGTAGCCAGGAAGCTCCTTAAATATATATATAGGAAATACTTTCTGGACATATTCAGTTAAAAAATCTTATAAGGAATGGTTAATTTGTAGCTTAAGCTTATTTCTTGGATTATTCTTTGATATATTTAAAATCTTTTTGAAAAACATTTCGCATTTATTGTCAGTTGTTATTGTTAATAAAAAAATTTTAATAAATAATAATTAATAATTGTGTTCTAAAAACCTACAGTTTCCCAAGACAGATGAATTCAGTTAATGTTTATATTTTGTATTCAATATTTATTTAAATAATTGCAATTACTTTTTACTTTTTATTTAGTTCAATTATGTTTTGTTTTGCTTTTTCTCTTCTGCTTTTAATTTATATTTATTTTTTTTGTGGTTGCATATACTATTTATTACTAATTCATGTCTAATGTATATTTCTTGCTTTTGTTGTTTGTGTTTTTAATGCTGTTGCCAGTGATTTACAAAGACCAATCAAACTGCTAGGGTCAAAACCGGTAACTTAAGAACTAATTGAATACTTAAAAACGTTGGCGACGTTAACAAATATAAAACTTTTATCAATCGAAAGAACATTTAATTTATGAATTGGTAACTAAATGCGAAAGCAAGATTTTGAAATAAATTAAATAATTAAAGAGCATTACTTCTGATTGCTCGCGAAAAACAAAATAAAAACAAAAAATACAAATACAAATTGTGAAATAGTAATAACTAAAATTGATATTTTTTTTATACATGAATTATTCAAGGCTAAGCTGGATTAAATTCGTTGGGACAACGCTAGACATAAGGAAGTAGCTGGTGATTTCGTCTCTATAGATTAGATGATTACAATTCTTCTTGTATTACTTGTTGCAAAACCAATATAAAAAAAAAAATCACGAATTATTCAAGATGCCAACCTAAGCAACGAAGTGACTAAAATTACAATATATACTTAAGGCTAAGTAATTAAAATTGTAACAATTAAAACTGATTTATACAAGGCAAACAGGCATTTGTGTGTAGCCCGCTGCTGCTACAGAGTACGGAAGAGTACGTCAGAGGCGAGGAATATGTGTGGGGCACAAATCATAATTTGTAGACACGCATAATAGTTTTGTTTTTGATTCCGACGCTGCCACCACTTAAACATAATTAAGTCTTCTGCTGTGTATATAATTTCTATAAAAACTATGCCAGCTACTTTGCTGCCAAGCTTTAGTTGGTGCTGCTCGGTAAGGACTCGGCTAGACTGGCGCTGGTATCCAGCGGCTGGCGTGCCTGTGGCGTTGTTGCCACACCCATTAGCTGTTTGTGCTGCGGCTGCTGATCGAGAACGGCGACAATTGGCGTGGGATTGATTAGTGGCGGTGGCAGACCTTCGAAGGTCATGCAACTGCGCTGAGACTCCTCCACAATGGGTGGTGTGTCGATTGAATCGATGGTGGTGCTTGTGTTGATGGTAGTGGCGCTGCCACTGGTGCTACTGCTGCTACGCACAGCCGTATAGCTCTCTGAGACGGCAACCAAAGCGACGGTGGTATTACGATTGTGCTGCAACAGATCGTTGATCTGCGACAGACGCGATGAGCTGCCAATGGGCCCATTCAGGCTGACGAAATCCACGGGGCCAGCGCCAACACTACCACCACCGATGCGAGCCAAGCCGGTGGCACAGCTGCTGGCCGTTATGGATATGCTGCTGCTGCTGCTGTTGCTTATGCTATTCATTGTGGCGGCGGTCGTTCCTAACGCATTTGCATTCTGATATTGCGTCGCATTCGAGGCGGTGGTTGTGGCATTGCCAAACGGCGGCACAGATGGCACAGCACACGAACTATAGCCACCAACGGTCGCTGCAATGCCACCTCCTGTACTTGTCGTCGGCTGATAACCGTTGTAAGTGTTGAGCTGCAAATGCCAAAATGAAATACAAATTAATTGCAATTCAATTACATTCTTGATTCTTAATCAAAACATATATAGTAAAGTAGCCTTAAAAAAAGTATCGGATGTGCGTGTATTATTTATATTATAATTAAAATAAACATAAACAAGTCTGGCGAAGTGAAAAAAGAGCTTCATGCGGAAGGCCAACTAATTCTTGGCTGTGGACATGTCTGCTGAGAGGCACTGCTATACACTGCTGTACACTGCACAATGACATCATCCAATGCTGTCGACATTGTCGTCCTTCGGCTGATAAGCTATGACATGGAATTTAGCAACTTATTCCAGATTTAATTAGCACCTTGAGCAGACGCAGATAAAAGCCTTTGACTTGGTTTCCCCACTTCAGCTCATTTTCAACAATAACTTTTTGTTGGCCGTGTGAATTCTCTGAGCATCGTCACTGCGGCTTTTGGCTAGAGTGTTCTCATTCACATCTTAGCTGGGACCTTTGGCAAGTCGTCCATGCGAACATTGAACTTTGATAGCATCCAATTTGCAATGAACTTAGAGATACCTAAAGAAAGCTTGTTGCTCTAGCATACCTTGGGCTCATTATTACCTAAAACTACTACTTAAATACTAAATTTACATTAGGTAAAAAAAAAAACTATTAAATGATTATTCATATAATCTAAGCGTGAGTTCTGTATACTCAAAAAGCGACACATATTGTGTGAAATGGATAAATCTATGCTTCTCATAAACCGCATCTTCAATCTCAAGTCACCTTAGAATATATCTGAATTATGAATGTAAATATATATACATAATCGGTTTTCCCTCAGAATAAGTACATTTGTTCCCATATATTTAGTTCACACAAAAGCACTTGTTATGTGTCCATCACTCACCTGGTTGCCGCCATAGCTGAGGGTCTGATGAAAGGTGGGCGTTAGTAGCTCACCGTAGGAGGGCGTGGCATTGCTGCCGGCGGCAAATAGGCCCGAATCGAGACTGTCCAATTGTGGATAGATTGTCGCATAGCTGGACTGCTGCTGCGTCGCGTTGCCATTGGTCGTGGAACCAGGCGAGGTCTGCGGCGTCTGCTGCTGTTGCTGCTGATAGTAGCTGACGCTCGGCTCGGGCGTGTAGGCTGGCGAGGCATAGCCGGAGCTGTAGTTCGACTGCGGCTGCATGAAAAAACAGTGCGAAGAGGCAGCAGCAACAGCAACTGCAGCAGCGGCTGCCACCGCCGTGCTGCTGTTGCCGGAGACGCTGCTGCTGCCATAGAGCAAATTATTGCCCACGCTGCTGCTGCTGCTGACACTTCCACTGTTCGCTGCCGAGGAGTGTGCCTGGCTCTGGCGCTGCTCCATGTCCAGCCGCATCACAGTGTGTATGTAATGGGTGCGCACACGTGTCGGATTGAATTCGACGCGGCCGATGGTATTGCCGCATGCCTCGCGCGAACAGCCGCAGGGGAACATGGCGCGATCCACTTGACATTTGATGCCCGCCTGGCTGCAGGCACACGTCTCCGGATCGCAGAATTCGCGACACGAGCAACCACAGACCTCGCGCGAATTACGTATGTCGCGGCAATCGATCTTCTCGCTGGCATCGATCTTGCGCACACCTGCCGCCTTCAGCAGGACACGTCGCTGTTTGGGCGTCACCGGCTGCAGAAAGCCATTGGAGCCATCGTCTGCATCGGAGCCGCTGCCCTCGCTCAAATAATCCTCCTCGGACTCTTCGCTATCATCGCTGCTGGAGCCACGCGCCTGCTGCAGTGTCTGTTGCTGCTGCGCCTGCTGCTGTTGTTGCTGTTGCTGATGTTCCTGATTCTGGCTGCGATGGGCGCGACGCAGCTCGGATGCATGTTCCGCCAGCGTCATCGTCTTAAACGCAATATGCCGAGCGCCCATTCCCAGCGTACAGCCGCCGGCGGTTGGCACACAGCCAAAGCCCTGTTGCCGTGGAAAATAGTAGATCTTAACATTATCGAAATTAATGCTACGCTTGGGACGCTTCTGTGTTGTCGATGAGCAGCTCGTGATTGGCAGCAGTTCTAGTTCCATGGTATCATCATCCAGACGACGCTTCAAATTTGAGCGCAGCGGCTTCTGCAAGCTCGTCGCTGTTGTCATTGTGGCTGCCGTTGTTGTTGCTGTGTTTTGTCTGTCGTTTTCACAGCCCAGACCCGAATCGGAGCCAGCATCGCTGCGTAGCTCCTCCTCTCGACGCCTGGTGGGTGGCTTGATAACTGTGCCCGCTGATGCAGCTGCTGCTGAGGATGAGCTACTGCAGCCTGCTACGGGAATAGCGCTGCTGCTGCTGATGTTTAGCTGAGCATTTGGTGTGTCCAATTTGAGCCAAAGCAGATCGCCGCTGCTGTCCGCTTGTTCTTCGTCCTCCTCCTCGTCGTCATCGGCCTCCTTTTGGGCGTAGTCATCTATGGCCAGGGGATCCTCGGATATGTTGTCGGAGGCAAGCGATGAGTTTAGATCTTGATCGCTCAACACAATAATCTCATTGTTAGGAAAATTGTCCAGTTCAAGAAACTGTTCTTCCAGCTCTTCATCAACGACACCGTCGTCGTCGTCATCCTCCTCCTCCTCGACATCCACACCGGCAATTGCCAGCGGTTCGTGCGCAAAGTCCGCCAGTTCATCGTCCAGCTGCAGTTGGAGAGGCAACACAAGTTTCGCCTTTGCCGCATGTACCTTGCTCGCATCAATGATCGATGTTTTTATTTGACGCTCAATGTCCTCATCATCCGGTTGTTCTTGTTGTTGCTGCTCCGCCTTCGCCTCCTGCACCTGCTCCAGTGGCAGCTGCTGCTCCAGCTCCAGTTTCTCTGCCTGCTCAAGTTGATTGCTGCTTGTGTTTCTTTCATCCTCCGGCTTTATTATGCTGCTTGCTGTTGTCCCAAACATTGTTCCAGTGCTTGCATTTTTCTGAATGTACGTGAATATCTTCTTGATCGGACGGAACATGCTCCTCATGGTCCCGCCCCCAAGAGGCTCAGCAGCAAGTGGTGTAGCTTAGTTTTTCAACCAGACAGCCAAATGTGGCCGCTGCTTTTGTTTCATCTGCAATATAAAACCAAAAGAAAATAGAGAAATAACTAATTATTTTTAAGTAATTGATGGAAAAAATTAAAATTATTGTTTAAAAATTACACCTTTTTTTTAGCCATTGACCATAAATAGTTGAAACTATTAAAATAAGGAGACTATTATACAATATTTTTAATTAATTATTTCCATGTTGCATTTTTGCTGAGAACCTGATCTATCGATCGATCGCCTAATTAAATGATTACTGTCTATATAGTTGTGCATTGAATACATATATTTGTATATATTATATATACACCACTGACATCAGATATATACAAATATCGAGAAGAGGGCACGCCTAGAAAGGCAGGCAGGCAGGCAGGCATAGACAGCCAGGTAATCTTCGCTGATGTTGCCACGTGCAAATTTGTCCAGGATTAGTGGTAAAAATGCTATTTTACCAACTATACATATACAAATTAAGGTGCAACAGCTTGTGGCATAATAAATTAACTAAAAACTAAAAATGGATATTAACACGCAACAATTAAAACGTAATATTCTCAAGCAAAATCAATAAATTACGCACTTTTCTAACGCGTCTTAACTGCGCTTTTGCGAGACACTTGATGCAAATTTTGCAAACTCCTTTTTCGAATTTGCGTTGCAGCTGTGAAATTGCGACGGGGAGACACTGTGTGTGTGTGTGTGTGAGTAAAGGAGGCGCAGCACAGATCGCAAATGTCAATATATGCGTGTGTGTGTGTGTTCCCAACTTTTTGTGTTTATAAAAAGCGGCAAATTACTTAAATTTGGTAAGCACTATTATTAAGCCGAAAACTTGCTGTTTAGCTTAAATTATTTAATCAAATCAAGGATTTTTCTGATTTTAGATTGACGTTTTCACTTCCCGTCTCGCAATGTTATTACCATTTACTGCCATTCACAAAATACTTAAAATTAAAATAACAACGTGCCCAGACACGCGAAAATCCCAAAAATAGCGAAAATACCAGAACCCCTGCGACAGTAACTTAGTTCGTCGAAGTTGACGTATGTCGAATCTTGATTTGACCCTACTCTAAAAGGAAGTTTGGTGCTTCCTTCGATAAATACCTGGTGTGAATCGATATAACATTTAAGCTTAAATTTATTTTTAATATATTTTATAACTGATTTTTTTAGAAAACAAATGTCAAAAATTTAAGGCATCAACAATTCGATTTACTGAATTAACAAATTACCTTTCAATTTTTTTTAACTAACTTAATTATTTCCAATACTTGCATTGAAAGCCTTACAATTTGTATACTTAAATCATTTAATCAATATGAGCAAAGTGTATTGTCTTTCAGTAGTATCATCTCCAACACAGCAAATTTTTGGCTTATTATATATAGATACAAATTTAATTTATCAGAGACTTAATTTCCTAATTTGAATTGTAAGTCAATGATATATATTTTTCGGCTTTTAGATCCGGGGTGAGTTATTATTTTCTAAATTCAAAATATATTCAACCGTTACATAAAGGTGTACCCTTTGGACAGTGTTTTGCAAAAATAAAAAAATTCCTATCCTAACTAAAATATCGTCATCGCTTCAGAAAAGAATCGATTCATATATGTTCCGATGTTTTTTACATCACTAACTAAAAATGTAAGTGGATTCAAGTTCAGCAATAATTTTAGGCAATAATTGCAGCAAATAAACGTAGTGGTAAAAGCATTAGAATTTTCAAACGGCAATCCAAAGCAAATCGGCAACCGATAAAGTGCAAGTCACGCAACCTATTGCATGCAACGCTTCGAAATTGACAAAAACAAGAGCTGCAAACTGCTGCGGAATCGCGGAGACAGATTCAGGTTCAGTCGCTGTCTGTCTCTGTCTGCGTGCGTTTGTTTCAAAATTCCCGTGACTCCGCTGCGCTCGAAAAGTGCAAATAAGAATTCGTAAATCAGAGACAAACACAAACAAAGAGTGTGCGTGTGTGGCTGCTGCCAGACAAGTGTGCAAAACTTCTTTCTGCCATACTCAAAGTGCGTAGCAATGAGTGCTTGTAATAAAAGAAGCGCTGTTGTTTTTTGCCATTAATTAAGAAAGTTGTGTAAAATTTTTCATGACATGTCCACCATGACAATCATCGTCATCGATAGCGGGCGAGCCGAGCAGAGAGAAAGAGAGCGCGAGCATCAATCAATTCGCCCCACAAAGCGCACACAAGCACACTGTTGAGTGAGCGAGTGCGATAGCTGGCCCTGAATTTGGGTGCGTTGCATGCAAACTCTTGCGCTTGAGCGAGGCAGCACTATGTGGTCGTCACCATATTAGTGTTGGTGTATGCATTGCAGTGCGCACAGTGGCAACAAATAGCGCAATAAATGTGCGTTTGTTTTCGCACGATAACCAAAGGGGCAATTTAACTGTGAATAATACAATTACAGGTGCATAGGGAGTTAAGTCAAGCAATCAGCGAAGGCTTGCCTCACTTAGCCCCAGTGTATATACCTGATGCTTTGTTTAGTCTTTTTGCGTCTTAAAATCTGGAGCTGTGCATGCGTTTGTGTGTGTGTGTCTACGGATTTATCTACAATCGTCGTCGTTGCTTATCGTCTTGCCAGCTACAACGCCCCTTCCATTCCCCTTGTTATTTATTCTGATATTCCATTTTCATATTTTCAGCCAGTTTAATGTAAACAAAAGGGCTTAATTCATACTTTTTGTTTATGTATCCGTCAATTATTTAAGTACCCATGAAATATGTCGACGTGTGTTGAGACCGAGATCTTCTGTATTTTTTTTCTATTGTGGTATTTGTGTCACATTTACAAACAATTACGCATGGAATTTTTTTTAGTAACTACACTTGTTGACTTTCACTATGCTGGTTATAAAAATAGTTGCACACCGAGACTTTGTGACTAATAAAAAAAAAAAATTTATCCACATAAAAATCTGCATTTGATAAGAAGAATGGTAACGGGTGAAGAGATTAATGAATCAGGAAATTTAATGTCAATGGCTCCTTTTGATTGTGTGTGCTCTGGCTCTCTCTATCTCTGTCTCTTTTTACCATTTGTTACTACTTGTTCTCTTTGTATGAACGTGATTATGTGTGTTTGTCGACTGTTAAGTTTTCTGTGTGAATGACGCATCGTCAGCTGTTCAAGTGTATTACTTACGGTAGTTTGCGGACTAGTCGACGTACCGTTGTTTTTATATTTTATTGAATTTTCCCTGAAAGGGTCGACGAGTGTCACTTTTGTTTGTCGGTTTTTTCTTTAATGTTTGATTTTATACGATCAAAGTTGATTCAATTTAAATTTCCCTACATTTTATTTAGATGTGTTAGTATTTGATTAAGAAATTAGCAATATTTGTGGTTATTTACTCACTTGACTTGAAAATCATGTGATCTTTTAATTAATTCCAATGTGAACATTCAAAATCGACTCAAATGATGTGTATAATAAAAATCTAATAAAATACAACAACGTCATAATGATGGAGAGTGCATAGATAACATGTGAAGTTTACATTTTTCTACTTCGAAATGAGAGAGAGAGACGGATATGACACTCTCTCCAACTAGACAATTGACTTTTGTGTGTGTGTAAGTCGCGCTTGACAACTCGGTTCGTCTGTGTTTGTTTGTGTGTGTTTGCACTTTGCTCCAAAGCGCCAAAAGCAAACAATATAAAACGAATAAAAATTCCCGTGCAGCAAGCAAGTAGTTTTAACGCTTGTCGTTGCCTGCATATGTATTAGATGTGTTGTTGTCGTCTTTGTTGCAGGCCTAATTTAATAAATACCACAACGCAAAACAACAAACAATAATGACATTTAACTTTCTCCACACAGCTTCTTGCAGCCTTCTCGTCTTTCCTCCCCAGTTCCCGTGCTGGGTTACGCCTGGCAAGCTAAAAATTAATTTTGAATTGATTTTTATCGCGCTCTCTTGTCGCACAATCCAGTGACTGCTCGCACAACTTTTTCGCCCTTGCAGCAAGATCCGTGCTTCAGAAGGCTCTTTTCTTGTTGCTCCCAACAAATTTCTCTTAAATTGTAAAAGTCGTTTAACATTTGTAAATGTAATCTTCTACGAACTGTTCGCACAATGCAAAAAGAAATGATTCACAAAACATGTTTGATAACATTGACGGTTATTTTCTGTAAAAGTTGTTTAAAGTATTCGTATATAGTCATATGTGGAATTTTTCATTTTTTATAGCATTTCAAAAATAGCTCTCGTCACATATCTACTTTTCAAGAATACCATCATTATGACTTGTCTATAATAGAATACTGGACAATTTCGCAAAGTTTGCATTTTTATGCAATCGGGCGTTAAATATACTATCGCAACATATTTAATTTGTATTTATATTATTTCTGTATTTGTATTATTTTGTGTGCTTGTGAGTAATGCTGATAAGATAAGCAATAACAGCTTGCGTTTGGTTGAGTGTAATTATTTTTGTATGTGCTTTTGTGGGCGCTTTATGTTTATGGTGTGTTGCTTGCATAAAAATAAAAATCTAACCAGATGAGAAAATATATACCTTAAAACCCTTAACGTGTTTGCTAACAGAGCACAAACACATTCACAAAAATAAACACACTGACTTACAAATACACCCATGCACACAGAATAATAATAGTGCCTAAACAGTTCTAAGGTTTCGGATGGTTTGTTTTTTTTTTTTTTTGTTGCGCATGTTTGAAGTATTTTTAGTTGTTTTGCTTCTTGTTTTCCTATTGTGATTAGTGCAATTTACAATTAACTACGTTAAGATATTTCTGAGAGTGTGTGTGAGTTTGTGTGGAAGTGTTTGTGTCCAAGTTAAATGATTCCCCTCATATTCTTGACATTGAACTTGTCGCTTTGGTTAGATTTAATCTATTTGTGAACTACTCATAACTACGTATTTATTTATAGCTATGTGCTACCGCTTCGATATATTTACGTACGTGCAATAATTTCAAAGGTTCACGATAAAACATGTTTGGTTTTCCCTTCAGACTTTTTTTACGTCAGCTTTTGAATGTAAAATAAATAAATAATTAAGTTCTAGGCTTAAATTACAATACGAGTTTCGCTATTATTATTATTAATTTTGCATTTAATGCGCTTTCCAAAAACTCTTCTCGAATTTCGCTTGATTTAATAGGGCGTTACTCAAATCCCCCTTTTTTTTATCGCTGTCTGCCTCTCTCTCTCTCTCTCTCTCTGGCGATATGAGTTGTGCGTATATTCAATTAATTTCGATGCAAATGAAGGCGCCACGCGGCCAATGACGCTCTTGTTTATTTTTGCTTTATTTTCTTTTATCAGTTACATTAAATTCTCTCTTCTCTTTTGTAGATTGCAAACACACAGCCGCGCTGACACAGACAGAGAGAGAAAGAGAACCATTGGAAGATTGGAAGTAAAAAAGGAGCATTCTTTGACCGTCCGCTAAAACAACTCATCACATCAACAATTTTTGTAATACTTCAGTGCAATTAGCACAACAGCAGCAGCATCAGTAGCAAGAACAACAAAAAAAACAGAAAAATAAGATGGCAACAACACCACGCAGCGGGGGCTCCAATTCTGGAGCCGCACAACGACCCAATGGCACATCGCAGAATAAAACTTGCCAGTTCAAGTTGGTGCTGCTTGGCGAATCGGCTGTGGGTAAATCATCGCTGGTGCTGCGCTTTGTTAAGGGCCAGTTCCATGAGTATCAGGAGAGCACGATAGGTGCGGCCTTTCTAACACAGACCATTTGCATAGAGGACACTGTTGTCAAGTTCGAGATCTGGGATACAGCTGGCCAGGAGCGGTAAGAGTCAACCCACAATGCAAAGCGATCAATTTTAATATCAATATATCAACTTTTTCGCTTTTGATTGTCTTCCTAATGTCAACAGTAATGTTCATGTATATGTTAATATTAATATTTATGTTTATGTAAATTGGCATTATTATGTGCTAATGTTAATGTTAATGTAAGCACATTAAGCACATTACTGTTCCTGTTACTGTTACGCTTGCTAAACTGTTAACTATTTTTGCAGGTATCACAGCTTAGCTCCTATGTATTATAGGGGAGCACAGGCCGCCATTGTTGTCTATGACATACAGAATCAGGACAGTTTTCAGCGTGCAAAGACCTGGGTCAAGGAACTGCATAAACAAGTGAGTAAACGATCTCCCCCTCTCTCGTTTGCCTTATGTCCATCTCTCTCAAGGTTAATGTCATCAGAAGTGGATAATGTGCTCAATGTTCTGTTTGTTTTTTTGCAACTTAATTTGCATTGTTTTGCGAGTGCTTGCTTTATATTCGTATTTATTGAATTGACTCGTTCACTGAACTCATTAATCGTATCCGTCATGGTTAACGCCTCATTGCGTTGCGTTGCAAGCCAATTCATGGTCACTGGCAAGACTAAAGTCCATTTGTTATTCTTCTATAAAACTAATAATGGATCGACTTAAAATTTAAATTAATCTGCTCAAAACACACTAACCATGGCAAACATTCTGAGATTTCAAACTCCTTTCTGTTTATATATATTTATAATATTATACTATAAAAAAAAAAACTAAAAATTTTGTAATTTTGATTTTTAGGCCTCACCGAACATTGTCATTGCGTTGGCTGGCAATAAGGCCGATTTGTCGAACATTCGCGTCGTGGAGTTCGACGAGGCGAAGCAATATGCCGAGGAGAATGGCTTGTTGTTTATGGAAACGTCGGCGAAGACCGGCATGAATGTCAATGATATCTTCTTGGCAATTGGTATGGCATAAACTCAACTTAACTCAATTTCGACATTCAATTAATGAGTGAATTATATTTGTAGCCAAGAAATTACCCAAGAACGACAACAATCAAGGATCTGTTATAAAGCCAAATGGAAACGAAACAACTCAAACGCCGAACAACTGCTGCAAGTGATGTCCTTTTTTAGGTGTGTGTGTGTGTGTTGGCCATCGGACGAATAAATGGGATAGTGAATTTAATTATGAATCGATTGCTTTTTGTCATTACAGAAAATGAAATTTCCATGGGGAGATTTAAAAAGTTTATGCTGATAATTATAAATAAAAAATTATTTAAAATTTAAAACTAAAGCCGGCTCATAAGGGCAAACAATTTAATTTTCATAATTAAAGATGATGAAGTTAAAAATAACAAAAACAAATACAAACAAACAAAAAAATCGGAGCATAAAGATAATATTAATTATAAATTAAATTAAATGAAAAAAGAAATGAAAAACAAAAACAACAAACAAATCGTAAAAGCGAAAAGTTAGTTTAAATAAAACCACATAGACCCGTTAAAATCAACTTTATCAAAAACAGAAAAAAAAGCGCTCCTAACTTATTTCAATCTATGGCCCCATAGTTCATAGCCGCCACTTAGAGAGCTCCTCATTCAATTTCATCTCAATCAGATGCGATATAATAATGATAATAATAATAATGATACAATTAATAAAAGCATGGAAATGTTTTCGGAAGTTCCAAATCGAGTCGTAGAAGTGTTTCGAATTGAATTGTACAAAAAAACAAAAGAGTATAAAACATTAAATCGTAAGAAACAAAAGCTAAAAATGTTTCTAAAAGCTACACATTTCATGTAAGTTTGAGTTACCAAAATGGGTGTCGAAACTAGGAAAATTCCAGTTGCAGTTGTTCTCAGCAACGTTCCAAAAAGATAAGAGAAAAAAAGAAATAAGAAACAAAATAAAAACCGAAGATCAGTTCAGTTTAGTTCAGTTCAGATCAGATCAGATCAGCAGCCGAAGATTCGCTCGCTTCTCGATCTGTGGCAATGTGTGTGCCTGTCCAGCTGTCGAGTTTGCGATGGGCACGTGTGATAGTTGCAATTTATATAAATTATATACATATACACATATGAAAAATAAAATTACAAAAAAACAAAAAAAAAACACAATACAAAAAGAAAAACAAATGCAAAACAAAAATGAATAAAAAATATTCATAGTTAAAAATTTTTGGTTCAATTTATGTTTAGCTTTTTTTTATTTCACATTCTAGCAGCAATCAAAGATTTAATGCTAACCCTAACTTAAACAAAAAAACACAATTATCCTAAACACATTATGCAAAATAAGAAGCTTAAGCCGATAAAGTGAAGTCATCAACAAAAACAACCACATCAATAAGAATAAAAATAAAACTTGAAAAATACTTTACCATAAATTCACATTTGTTTATCTCGATTCGCAAATCGTATTTGATTCCTTATCTACTTACTATATATATGTCTTATATATATCTAACTATATATATACCATATATATATATATATATATATATATATAAACCAGCGATCAACAAAGCAAAAGCAACAAAAACAATATAAATTAACAAACTACAACAACAATGAATCAGCGTGAGAGAATACAAAAAAAAAACCGACGCCTAACTGATGTGTGTGTATTTTTCCAATTTATAATTTGTATGTTGTATGTATGTATTTAAATTTAACATTTATAATAAAAAATCGTATATATATACATATGTAACATTCGAATCAACATTTTATGGGACTTGGTCGGTGAACAAAATTTGTTATTCAAAATTGTTAAAACAAAAAAAGGAAGCATTTATGGGTGCTGGTTCGGTTTGTTGGTTCAAATTTGAAATCATTCCTAATTTCCTAAAGTTCCATGCTAAGCTATAAAGAGAAAAGTATTTTACTGAGAGTTCTTTGTGCTCTAAAGAAAACCAAAACTTATTCATGCGGTGAGCAATTATATAAATATAAATAAATTCTACTTAATTGTATTAATTTAGGATTAGTCAGGCGGCAAATGCTTTCATAATTATTTAAAAGAGAGCTCTGATGTGAATATTCTTTGTAATAAATTGAATATTTTATATTAATTATAATATTAAAGGGGCTCTACAATTTCCATAAGTAATACCCTACAGACTTATTGAATCGATGGCTAAGTCAAGGGTCTATCTCAATAATATGGAAAATATGGTGGTTGCTTCATTATCAAGCATATATCTAGAGAATTCTGTAATATTTTATAACTAGTTCGTATTAATTTTGAAGCTAGTGGAAGTTGCATTTAATCATTATGGATTAGGGGCAGGTGGCATAGTTTATCGCACTTGTATTATAAGGATGCTCAGGGTGTGTCTATAATATATAATGTGCAGGAACAGGATATTGCATATAAAATGTAAAAATATAATATAACATTGTCCGATCGATACAAAATTTATCAGTAATATTATTAATGTACTTAAATAATGAATTCATTTATAATGAATTCCTAAATAATTTATTTATATTTATATTTATAATTTTATACTGGAGACTATTTCAGGCCCGTCGGTTTTCCAAAGAGAAAATGATTAGTAAAATGACGCTGAAAAGTGTAATCATTCACAATTAACTTTAGATAAGCCTCTCTGAGACCCATAGATCAACTTTTTATACACGTTGCTTTGTTGGCAATCTAAGATCGAGGAGATCACATCACGAAGCTTGTCGTGGAAATTAAAAGTCGAATTTTAAATCACGACGCTTACTAATTCTGGTGTGGGTATCGTTTTGCCTTTGTTGTATATTTAAATTGAACAGGAATGTGACACGTTCTTCAGAAATTGCTAATCTTACATTGTTTTTTTTTTCGAAATAACAAATTATTTGGTCTCCCAGCACCTATTAATAAATAAAATGTTCCTTATATAGAAGAACTTACCTTTACATAAATGTAAAAACATACGTAAGAAAAATGTTAGGCTTTTTAAGTCATTCTATTTTTTATTTTGAAATTATAACTCGAAATAATTATTACATACTTAATGTAGTTTCGGTTACATTTTTTTTGTTTGTTTTTATTTTGATACTCTTGCATTTAATTGTATAATAAAGTATTGTATATATGTATATATACATATATATATATATATTTATATATATATTTCGATACACATATATTTGTTTATATGCTTTCGCTACTTGTTTTCACTTTATAAGAATAATATTTGATGTATTGTATAATTTTCATAATTTATTTGAAGAGTCAAAGTTTTCCGAGTAGTTTTTTTTTTCTTTTAAACAGTAAATCATAGTGAGAGTTATACACTAACTTACTACAAGGCAACTAAATGGCTTTCAATTTGAGTAGCATTATGCTAATATAACATGAAAACAATGTTAAACCTAAAAAAATTTGAGTTTTTTTATCCAAAATATTAATTAAATTAAAATGGCAGAAATTGTTTTAGGGGCAGTACATAGAATATTTGGTAAAGAACACATAAGTTATAGATATACACAAAAATAGAACACAAATGCTTATACATTTGTATAACAAAAATTGGCTCAACAAAACATTATAGTACATCATGTATATATCAGTTTAAAAAGTTACTAATTGTGAAGGGATCTTTTCGTTTTTGTCATATGCATTTCATGTTTATCATTATTCCACATTAAATATCACTTACGTAAGAGAAGTATCTTGTATTTTTGTTATCTTTCTAGATTTAGATCCTAAACTACAATTTTGTTCAAGTGTTTCTTATTTCATTCTTCGATTTATTGATAAACCACATTTTAAATATCATTTCCGTTGAATGATTTTTGTTTCATATTGTTTGTTTTTTTTAATCTAAACATTTCGTTTTTTTTTCTCCGTTTTTTTTGTCAGTTATTTCTATAAAATTTACAAAATTACTTTCCATTTCGTTTGCTCCATTTAGCGCCATCCCCCAATCTGTGAACTTTTGATCAACTTGAAGGGGGTTGTTCTGCTGATATAAATTCCCTTAATACTTATCCTAGTTCTAGTTTTCGGTATGACTTGCTTTTTTTCAATTTGACTTGAAAGTTCGACTGCATTGCAATTAGTCGCCATTCACATTAAAATACGAATAATTGATTACATAATTTATTTCTGTCAATTTCGTTCTGTTTTCGCTTTCTTTCTTGATTCGTCTGTCGACTTATAGAACAATCGGCTCATCGCCGTGCAAATCACAAGAGCCAATATTCTCGCCCTGGTATGCCGAAAAATCGCTTATAACGGCTTTTGGCTCTGCACCGAACTGTATGTCCTGCAGGCAACCCTTGAATGGCTCAAAGTAACGTCCTTGTGTCCGTTTGCTCACCGAGTCTTGATTTGGAAATCCACCTGTTGAGCAGAAATTTCAAATATTATTAACATTTTGCCCAAATGAAAACAAGCTGAAGTCAGCTATGCGTTAACATGCTGTACACGCTGATCATGGCATTTGCTAAGGTAAAAAAAGTAAATAAATACTAAACAACAAAATATGGTAAGTTTTACTTTAAAGTTATATGTTCTGATCTGATAAAAATTTCACAACAAATTTGCTCTGTTTAGGTTAAGTTTGGTGTGCAAGTTTTTGTTTGGCTTGTAAACACCTGTTAACATTAACAGATCATTTGAGTATAACAGCGATATTTTCAATCGATACAATATTTTGCGCCGTTGGCCATCTCTATTAACTCCAGCTTAGTAATTGTTTATACTACTGTAGACGAGGCGGTTGCATCGCGATTGTTTATTCATTGTGCTCTATGAAATGTCTCTGATGACTTTTTTAAACATTTGGCAAATATAAATATATTTGGCAAGTATTACTCTATAGAATTGCGTAATGGTTTGAATAAAGAAACTTCAGAGACAACGCTGTTCTGCCCCGCTAAATAGTTCACATACAGTGATGAAAATACGCATCTATCCTGCTCTTGCCTACAGTAGTTCGTATTCACATTTCGGTTGCACACTCGCAGTTTCGACACCGTCGACCGGCGAAAAATTCGCTTTACAGCAATCAATTTGTGTTTTGAGCAATCAATTAAGCTGAGCTTAAGTTACCGAAAAACAGACGAACGGTTATTAAGGTAAGTCTGCAAACTATTGCTTATTTTAATTTATGACGAAAAAGCACACGCGAATAATGAATCAAATTCAGATGTTATAGTTGTGAGTATTAAAACATAATTGTGACGTCACAAAGCAGCTGATATTTTCCCCTTTTAATTGAAAAATATTTATATTATTTTTAATAATTAAAACTGCCTTAGGAGTCGCTATATTCTTGATAAAAACAATATCTAAACAAAACAGCTATCGCTATAAATAAGAAAATCAAGTTTAACGGGAAACAATTAGGTGTTTTCAACAATGTCTACAAACTTACCCAAAAAGAAAATATCCTCGTAGCTAATCGTTGGCTCCTTGCCACCTCCTCGCTGTCGCTGCAAAGATGTCGATGTCGGTGTTGTTGTTGTTGTTTTGGTTGTTGGTCGCCGATTTAGTTCGGGCAATCGCTCGGTGAATATCACCTCGCCATCCAGTCGCAACTCGAGCCGAGTGCGATCCAGAAGGACGCTGGTGCCGTGCCAGGCGCCATCGGCGATGAAGCCGCTTGCTGGTGCCTGAACGGTGTCGTTGTTGCTGCCCAACAGATTGCTGGCCAGCTTCAGATGGCCATTCTCCAGGCCAAGGCCGAGGAATTTCTGGTGATTGTGCTCGCTCCAGAGCAACAGACCATCCGGCTCGATGGTGGAGAAGTTCAGTGAGATTTGTATGGCTTCGCGCGGTCGCACATAGAGCGATGGCCCTCGACGCTTGTCTTTCATCGGGATGCGAGGGGGCGGCAAGATCAGGTAACTGTTGCCCCGGAAGCTTGGCGTTGTCGGCTTACTCAGCGCTGCAATAGAGATGCAAGTTTAGACGACGGAGAAGGGGAAGGGGGGGGGGGTGAGGTGGATGGAATTGAATTAAAATTGCATTAAACATATTGCATGTACAAGTGCATAATTGAATTACAGCATCGGCAAACAATGTTGCAGCAACACAATCAACGTCGTCACTATTATTATGCCACTGCTGAGGGTAGCACGAATCGTGGAACGCATTCGCACAATACCCCATTACGATTATAAAGTATGTATTTAATCTTGGTCTACTTCTAGCAAAACTATATAACTAAACTTTGCTCGAACTTAGAACATTAAATTTTCAACTTTTTCTTATTACAAAACTTGCACAAATCCAACGGATTAAATATTTTATTTTATATTGTACACATTGAATTTGAAGTGCATTTGAAGTTCGTTAGATCGAAGCTTCAATATTTACTTCGTGCCAGTATCATCTTCGTCATCTCAGCTGTGCTAGCTCATTATACCATCTGCCGTTGAGCATCTTCAAGTCCCTGATCTCGTTTGCCGCTTCTTTTGACTACTTCTTCTTGGGTCTAATCTGCTGTCTACATCTGGTTTCGCTGTGGTCTGGTCTGGTCTCGTCTCGTTTGGCTTTTGCTTTTAGCTTTGATTCTTGTTATGAATTTGCGTTTTGTTTTCTTACGATTGCTGTCAGCCAACTTGATTGCACTTGTTGTTTCGTGTTTTCACCAGCTATTTTTTTATTTATGGCTTATTGTGATTAGTGGCATGTTAATTCACTTTGCTAATAAGTGAAAGGCTGCCAACCAGTCAGACAGTCAGCTGATTGTGTGCCAACTGGCAATTGAATAACCCAGCCTGGCCACAAAACAAATAATCACAAACCCCTTTAATAACCGGGACTCACTTGTCTTGCATGTTCACAGATAATATTCCCAATTGAAAATTATACCCTACATAAATGAAATGTTTTCTCGAGATCATCAACCCCAAGAAATACTTTAAAAGTTGAATAAACCAAAAATGGATAGTATAGGAATAATTTGTTATGTTCAGGCATCGATAATATTTCATATTATTATATTTTTCAAGAATAAGGCTTTTTCTGAAGTAGTTGAATTCGAAAATATTGTCATATACAGTTGGTTTCTTATAAAGTTTCTTATAAAATACATGTATAATATTTAGATAATAATAATATTTTGCAAAATATATATATACATGTTGTCATTGTCATTAATTGAGTAGTTTTCTTCTAAAGAAAGATTTTATTTTTATTTTGGTATATTTTGTTTAAATTTAAATTAATTTTAGCACGTATGCTTTTTAGTCTGAATATTTGTTGTATTTTTTTTTTGTGCTGCATCCGCTTGGTTCAACTAACGACATTTGCAAATAGGTCGAATTTCGAATGTTTTTTTCTATTATTAAAGCACGTTCAACGCTAAACAAAGCAAACTATTTTATTTTATTTTTTTCTGTTGTTAATATTTACAAATTCTAGATCACTATATTGTGGGTTAATTTGTTTTAACTTTGCTTTGACACTTGCTGACCCCGCTGCGCACTGAACCATCAGATTAGTGGTGCTGTTAATGGTTTTGTTTGTGGCTCTTTCCCTCTAATTATTATAATAATATTGTTGTTTTAGATCTGCCTTTTTTTTCGCATTCGCATTGTTGGCTTTTAGCACTCGAAATTGAAAACTTGTTTTGATGATGATGAACAGAAAACATCAGATTAAAGCAATTTCTATCTAAAATAAAATCAACTTATCTGACTTTTAAAATCTGTGCGGCAGCTACTGTGTATAATCAAAACGAACTTTTACTTTGCTGACACATTGAAGTTCAACTTTGCTATGGATATTTTGTGAAACTCGTTTCTGAAGATTTCCAAGTGAAATGATTTATGATTTTTTATCACTAATAAATTTAAGTCATACTAAAAACAACAAAAAAAAGATGATTGTTGGTATGTTTGTTGTTGTTGTGGTTGTTGTTGTTGTCACGGACATTAAGCACTAACTAAACATCTGTTGCTTGACTAATTCGATGACGAATTGCCCGCTGCGAAATCCGCTGCCCCGCAGGAAACGACAAACCGACACACGAGTTGGCAATTATAAAATAATATAAATTGTTGCGCATAGCGATTCCAAAAAAAATTTCAATTGCATTTGCTTCAAGGTTAATGAACCCCATCTCCCCCCACGCCCCGCCAGAGTTAGATTACTCACCAATCTCACAGTAGAAGCCACCCCAGCCATTGGGACAGGAGCAGCGACCGCTGCGCAAACAGCGTCCGTTATTCTTGCACGGAATCAGCTTGCACGTCTCCGAGTATTCGCAGCGATCGCCCTTGGCATATTCGGGACAGATGCAGTGCGGCTGCAGCTTCTCATCCAGCCAACAATGGCCACCAGATTCACACGAATCCCCGCCACAGGCTGTGCCGTCGCAGTCGCGAATGTTGCGTGACTCTGATCCAAACAGAATAAAGTTTGTGATTAGATTTCTGGTTTAGCTAAAATTATATTGAGCCTGGAGCATATAGCATATAAATCGGTGACTCACCCACGATATTCGTTTCGTTGAGCACAATGCGAGTGCCGCTGACGACAAGGCCGCGTACACAGCCCCGGAAGGGTATGGGGAATCCGGAGATGGCATTGTGTGGCAACTTGGAGACATCCTTGAGGCCGCCAATATACAGCAGCGAATCGGGCTCGACCAGTACTTCGGCGGAGGGTGCCAGCGCAGATGAGGCGCTGCCCTCCACCCACAACGTAAGCCAGCGTCCACGTTGCGCCATCTTGATCTTGTGCCATTCCCCAATCGCCAGCATACGAACACTCCGGACGACGGTGACATGATTGCTGGGTCCCGAAATGCGGAACTCAACGACGCCGCCTTGTAGCGACAGCGATACAAATCCAATCTTCTTATCCTGATTGTAGTTCAATGTGCCGAAATAGAGGAGCAGTCCACGCTCGGAGAGCGGACGCAATTGGAACTCAATGAAGAAGAACTGCACACGATGATGCTCCTCGAATGTCTTGGAGCCCATCAGCGGCACCGGCGAGAAACTGCGCTGCTTCTCCACCTCGTTGAGCAGCTTCATCACAAAATGTGTGCTGGGCGTCGAGATGGGCTTCGGTGGCATCAGCTTCTTAGTAAAGTTGCGATAGCTGACCATTTGGGATCGCTTGGCGCCCATCTTATCGCTATTATCATACAAATATGGCCAACGCACGGCCAAATACGAACGACGACCGGTCAGTGAGACATCGCTAAGTGAACGTATTTCTACACCAAGAAAAGTTGCACCATTATAGACTATGCATAGGTATTGAATGGAAGACTAAAGCTCAACTCACCTTCCTCACAATTCTTGCCGGTGCGTCCCACCGGACAGTCGCATTCGTAGCCATTGACGAGCGGCACACAAGTTGCCTCCTCGTAGCACTTGTTGTTGAACGAATCGCAGGGATTTGTGGCCTGTGCACAGAGTGGTCCGTACCAGCCCTCCTGGCAGATGCAGCTGTGTTGCGAAAATATTATGTAAATTTCGTTTTTTTTTTATTTAAATTTAGTTTTTTAATTTGCAATGCATTTAAGATGTCTTCGATTACATAAAGTATTTCTTTACTTGATCAACTCTAGTTTTTTTGGATTTATGTGTGCAGAATTCCCTCTATTAAGATCAATCTTAATGCATCTCTTGCTGTTGGTCTGAGCTGATAGGATATTACAATTATATCATATGACTGGCATAGAATCAATCAGCCAAAAGATGAGTTTTAAGGAACAGATAAGTTTATCGCATGTTCCATCAAGAATGAGAGGTTATCTTGGGTTAGATCAGAAATAATTTGCTGACATCTGTTCTGTTTGATAGTTTTGGCTTGTTTGGGAAATAAAGCCAACAAATTTGCACCTAAGATTTAAATAAATTAGGATTTGAGGAAATTGCCTTTAAGTCAATCAATTCTGCGAATTAAATGTAATTTTCCATCGAAGATTTAGTTTTCCCTCGCTTTCCAAGTGAAAATTTAAAAATTCCCATGTTTCGTAGACTTTAACTAGATTAATAAAAAAACAATAAATTGTTGTACTCACGTAAATGTAGCTCCATGCTGCAGACAGGCACCGTCGTGCTGGCAGGCGTGTCTGTGGCACTCACGCGTGCCACACTGTCCCACACCGCGACCACGCACGCCGCGCGTCTCCTGCAGCGGCACCGTCACCTGGCCGGCCCTCAGCTGCACATCGTAGATGCAGCCCTGGAAGCCCGAATGCAGCGGCAGATCGTGTGGCAGCGTATTGAAATTGGCAATCTCATGTCCACCCAGATACAGAATAGGCAGCACATCCATGCGGCTGACGCTGCCCGGTGAGCGGCCCGTTATATTGAATTTGCCATCGACCGATAGCCAGGCCTGGCGACCGATGCGACCCACCTTGATCTCGTAGGGCACACGCGGAGCGTCCAGTCGAAAATCAATGGGTTTCTGGGTGAAAATGCGACGTGGACCCGCACCAAGATTCCACGTTAGCATTATGTAGCCCTGTATGAAACTAATGGCCAGATGATCGCTCTTCTCATCATGATAACCGGACTGGCCGAGGAAGGCAAGCAGCGAGATTTGCGACATTGTCTGCGGCAATATCTTGAAGCTCAGTTCCAGTGAATACTCCAGCGGAATGGGCACCGTGTATGCCACAAACGAGGAGAGACCATTCACGCTGCCCGAGAAGGAAGGCAATGCCACCTCGAGATCTGGCAAAGATTATCATTTTACAAAAACGAAATGTATGATAAATAAAATGTGAAACTCACTGTGCTCGCAGTAGTGTCCATGTTTGCCCAGTGGGCAGAGACAGAGATAGCCGCTGCCCGGAAATTGGACACAAGTGCCGCCATATTGACAGGGATTGTCCTCGCAAACGGATATCTCGCAGGTCGGCCCCATATATCCTGTGGGGCATTTGCATTTCCATTTCTCAGCCTTGTCACCGCTCGCGTCCAGCTCATTTGATTCGATCTTGATGCAGGCGGCGCCATTGCGACACGGACTCGACAAGCACGCCAATGAGCCGCATTCCGTTATTCCAAAGCCATCCAGCGCGTCACTAATATGGTTCCAATGGATCAAAGGGAGGTCAAGGGGAGAGGTTAAAAAGGTTGAAATTTCATGATTTGCCTAATTCGCATGGATGTCAATTGTTTGGCCCCCCCAAATGGCCTGGCCTCTTGTGCGCCATTTACCATTTATCCCTCCCTGCCCCTGTTCGATTTAGCGTACAATTGTCAGCTTGTCAGTTGCCCAAACACCCCCTAACCCATTATCTATTGTTGTTTCGATGGCAACCCAACTGCCTGATTGTCTGGCTGTCCAACTGTCCAACTGTCCATCTGTCCATCTGACCAGCTGTTTGTGAGCGCGTTTTAATGCGCTGACAAATGGCTTTCGCATTTGTCGCCTCGCTAGATAATCTCATTCAATCTGCAGATTCTTCAATCGTTCAATCGTTGTCAATGTAATTAAATTTCTGAAATACTTAATACGATACCCTTGAAATGCTGTCATTTTTTTTTTGGTTTTTTGCTTGCTGTCTTCAGTTGTCAAAGAATTTTGCCAATCAATGTTATTTATTATATCAAATAATTCAAAGTAGCATCAAATATTGACAACTTTAAATAGTTTTATCCATACTAAGTATTGTGCTAACTTTAAGATTCCACTTTATAAATTAATCTGTTCTTTCGTTTCATCGTTAATTTCGTATTAAAATCCTGAAAGCAATTAATTCATTAGCCACTCTTCGGTATTTAGTTTAATGCCTGGATTTGACTTTTAATTATTCATGGCATTGATTAATGCAGTTTTTTTTCTGTTTTTTTTTTCTTCCTTTTACTTGCTTAGCGGCATTTTGTTGGCTTACTTTCTTTTCATCTGCACATCTTTTCTATGTTACAACATTTTTTTGTTGCCCACACCGTGGTCCATTTAATGCTACACGCGTTGATTTGGCTCCATCTATCTAAGCTTTGCTCCAGCTCAACTTGCAACTTTGTGGCGCTGTGAGGCAACTGTGTTAATGGCATAAGCATTTAAGAGGCAGCAGCGTCTTAACTTCGCCTCGTGACTAACTGACTGACTAAATGACGGCCATAGCCGTTGGCCATATGAGGAGAAGACTTACCCGAATATTTCGCGTGAATGTCCATTGATGCGGAGGGTATGCAGGCAGCCGGTGAAGCCAGTGCCGCTTTGGGCCGGCGGCAGTTCGATAATAAGGCCAATTGGAGCCTGGGGTGCACCGCCCAAATGCAGCCAAGTGTTCAGTATGACCTCCGGCGTGTGCAGACGTGGCGGCAACAGTTTCAGCCATGTCGGCTGATCCCCGGACATGGCCAACGTGTCGTTGACGAGCAGCGAGGCATTGCAGTGCGTATAATTGCGGCTGAAGTCCAATCTGAAAGCACACAAGCGTTTTGCGAGGATGAGCAACGATAAAACTTCCCATTTCCCACATCACCCCACAACCCCCAATTCAAGCTCAGCACACATTTGGAGGTCCTGTCCGTAGTGCACATATAAAATATTTAATATGCCGCACACTGCGGCAACTTTTTCGCTGCCTTTTGTTGCATGGAGTATTGGGCTTAAAAAAATGTTTCAAAAAAAATAACAGAAAAACTGACTACACATTACTCTGTTCTCAAATCTGTACCTCTAAAGCAATAATTAATTGCTCTTCTTTGAAAAATTTCATCGGAAATCTAGCTTCTAAAATAATGGAAACCCAATTTTGAATTATTTTTTTTTGTTACTTTTCGCATTTTAACACTATGCTTGCCTAAATATATTTCAAGTATAAAATCTTCAACCAGATCGCCAGTAAAACTAATATACTCTATTTCACCTTGGGATAATGTATAAAATTGTATACATGAAAAATGTATAAATAAAAGAAGAAAAAGTTATTTTCAACATGCCGAAGCGTGCAAATATTTATGACGCCCGCACAAAGATGTCTCATAAAATCCCGCACCAGGAATGTTTTTTTACTCCCAACTGACCTTTTTAATGCTCCTCCAACTTAGCTTGATGGCCATTCAGTGTGGACAACTGTGCGCGCTCACCAAAATGGCGAACAACAACCCAAATATATTGTTTTGGTTTTATGAGTATTTTTTTTTTGCACTAAAATGTAGCACACCAAATTTTTTCATCATCAATAAAAATCTGTCATCTTTTTTGTTTTGCTCTGACTATAAATTTCTGATAATCATCGAACCACTGTGCAGCCCTGAACTACCAATTGGCTGCAATGCCAATCGACTGTCAAATTTTTGTTTCGCCTGTCAGGGAGCCAAAATCCGATTCGACATTTTTTCAACCCTATCAAAAGCCTTCTTTTTGTTGTTGTTGTTGTTGTTGGGGTTTGATGTTTTGGGTCTGGAATTTTTGTGTTGTTTCGTAGCGCCAATGTCACCTGGGCGTTATGTGAACGGCTTTTGTATAACACTTTGGACAAAAATCTGATCTGATTTTATTTCTTTGTTCGCATTTATGTATTCTGTCCAATATCTGAATTGGTGGAATTCATTTCTCAGTTCGTCCATTTCATTTGAATGGTGACATTAAATGCGAGAATCGAGACAGCAATTGGACACAAAATTTTATTGTAACTGCATTTTGTTTCCAGCTAATTTGAACTGTAACATTTTGGCTTGAAAAGCATATAAAAATACATGTGTCGCGTGTGAAGTACAAAATATGAATATAGAATTTTTTTTGTCAAATTGGATTAAGTTTTTGGTAAAATTCAGCTGCTTTTTAAAGGAATTATTAAAAATCAGCTAAACGAATAACTAAGACAAGCGCTGAGGCGGATAAGCTTTCAATGAAATTACACTTTAAAAAATATTATATATATATATATATAATTATTTCTACGCTTGTTTATTTGGATACCAAGTCTCTGTCAAAATTGTAGCAGCTAGCTGAACATTTCTGACACAAAGAAGAACGCAGCCAGAAAGTGCTCTTGAGAAGAAAAGTAGTGAAAAGTGCAGTCAGCTGCTGTTGCCCTTGTGGTAAGTTATACAAGGACGTGCCTCAAAAGGGGAAGTGGGGTAGTTGTAATTTTAATCCGCCAATCGCATGCGTCTAAGTAACGTCCTTCTGGGTATTTTGGGTATTTATAGAATGCTTTTTATTCCACTTCATATTTCATAATTCAGTTTTACTTTGGCTGTACACAATTCATTTTTGTATTGATCCTCTCAGACGCCCACAATTAGCTCTTGGCAGCAGTCAATGCCAACAAACTCATAATTAGTAAACTACTCAAAGTATATTCGCCCAGCTCTTTATACTTAAGGGATTATTGTTATTGGTTCAATTAGCTGCGCTTGATTTAATAATAATTTAAATTTTCATTGTTGGTGCGCTCAATTAAATTCGCTGTTAATAGAATTATTTTTTTTTATAAAGCTCTCACTTTAAAGATTCCGGCAATTATTGCAGTTAATTTGATTTGCATAATACAAAATAAATGCGAATGAAACGAAATTAAATGGAGTGTGTGCAAAAGGGGGGGCCTCCAAGCGAGGGCTCCACAATTGTGAGCGCCCAACGGTAATTGTTATTGCTTTCTAATTACACGGACTTCTGCCCAAATCCTTAAGTAAAATGTCAATTGAGTGGAGCATTAGGCTCATTAGGCACGGCACAGCCCTGACTAAATCCGCCCAAAGGCAGCAACGCGGCAAAAATAGCAAAAGTTGAAAACGGACTTTCACCGCAGGGCAATCATAATTGTTTGTGGGCCGGGAACTAGTTTATTGAAGGTCTCTACGTTCATTGCCATTGTCGCTAACTCGCTTCTGGGCGACGGACTAAAGGAGTGGGAAAGCTGTAAAAATTGGTCGGTTGTGTTGGTGGTTGTCAAGTGTTCTGTTGGCCATGGCCATTAAGCACGCAAGGCAAATAAAAATAGGCAACAAACATAAATTTGTTGCTCGTAAATCCACTGGCAGAGCCAGTTTTGTGCCACATGAGCATGCCCTGAGCAGGGACCAAGTGCTAAAAAGTAAATTTGTGGTCGATTCGATAGTCATAAAAACAAGATAGAGAAAGATATCAAATGGCTATTACAATTGCCATCTCGCTTTAGCCGTAAATTATTTATATAGGCCAGTCTCGTGTTTTCCCCCCTTTCTTCATTTGCCACTGTTTTTTTTGGGTCACATAGCCTATTTGTCTGATATATTTATTTCTTAATGTGCTGTTTATGCCTTTCGTCGCTGCTGCTGCTGCTGCTGTTTCTGCCACGTTGAGGGAATTCATTCGTTTGCTTGTTGATTTTATAAAATGATTACTTGGTCAGTTTTCCATATGTCTACCCTCCCCCCCGCATCATCATCAAACAGATGACCTTAGTACTAAGTAATTGCACTCGACTGAATTGCAAACTTGCCAATGTTCTCTACACACATTTAGGTGATTTTGTGTGTGTGTGTGTGTTTAAGATTTCAGTATATTTATCTGGTCAGCATAAGCAGTTGCATTGTGTGGCAAATTCAAGTGGAACCGCCTAATGAGAAAGCCAGTTTGCAAACAATTAACATAGAATTGTGCAAAAGGTGGTTTTGAGGCTGTATTCACAGCAGGAGCTATAAAATGAATGTGTATATAATATTCATATGTGTATGTATTGGTTTGTCTTTGAGTTTACAGTTGAGCACATCCTTAAGTCAATCTTAAGCAGCATGTGCTTAATCTGATCTTAACTAACTTCAAGAATTGTGTGTACATGTGACACATGCGAAGACTTACTTCCATAAAGTAGCAAAGCTGCTTAGCACGCTAAACGTTTAAGGATAAGGCGCAAAAAATAATTGAAAAATTAAAAGTTCTTTGGGATGTGGGTGTGTGTGTGCAAACACTTGTATGAAAGTGGAATCTGCCTTTAGATAATTGGCCAACTTATTTTGAGCTTATCTGCAGCATCAAATAATCCAAAATGTTGGCGAAGCTTGCTTTTTTTTTGGCTCCATGGCTTTGTTATCGCACTTGTGTTTTACGCCATTACGTTTCTTATTTGAAAGTGTTGCAATTCTAGGAACTGTTGGTTGAACGATTAATTACGCACGAGCCTCACATTACTCGTGGCCGTGGCATGCCTTTTGCTCTGCCACCAAGGTCTCCACATCAGCTGCAGGCCTGCGAAGCCATTCAACTTCCGTTTCCGTTGCGAGCACAGAAAATGTGGCAAATTAAATTTGAGCCAAAAACGAACTACGCCAACTAATTACGCATGAATGCGAAGCCAAGGATCGTCCAAATGTGCGGCGCACATGGAGCAGCCTGATGTGAGGCAAGAGCACGAGTGGGAATAGGGCCAGGAGTAGCAGCAGCAGCAGCAGCAGTTGCAACAGCGGTTCGCTTAATGTGTAGCAAGAAAAAAGCAACGCGGAAACAGTGAAATTTATTCTACACTTCAAGCATTATAATTTGTGGTGCCAATCGACATAAGGCAACTTTAATGGCCATCGTCCATCGTCTCGTCTCTTTTACCGACTCGCTCTGCAATGACAATGACCCAAATGCTGACCCGCCTCGAAGCTAGATGGCCCGGGCGGTAGATGCAACCCGTGGCAGGCACAATTAAAAAAGTTAATTAACATGCCGACCTCACTTCTAACGAAGTGGCTGCCACGGCCCTTGAACCCACACGGTTAGCCACATAATTGCATTCCGTGACGGGGGCGGCAACACTTACTCAGCTCGAATGGTAATTTCGTGACCAGTATTCACAGGCGTTTCCAGCTCGCTTAGCAGCATCGTTTGCAGGCCACAGGAGAACTGGAACTGCATGAGACCCTTCTGCAGGAACAGGGCCATGTAGTGGCCACCCTTGGTGCCCTGTGCGGCGGCCAGCATGATCAGCCCGTTGGTGGCCCGAGTGCGCACCTTCAGTTGTATATGCATCGGCAGTACGGCATCCAGAGCCTCGTGCTGCGGTATATCCTTGTAGATGCGATGCGATACGTACGAATCGCCGGAGAATGCCGCATTCCGTATAATGATTGGCAGCTCACAAAGCGGTCCCTGGCGATCAAAGCGGCAAACGCACTACGAAATCGAAGAAACACAAAAAACATTATAATTATTAATTTAAATATTAGAAAAAAAAAAATTTACTATTTGAGAGTTGATTCGAAAAAAATGACTTAAGCCAACTGCAAGGAAAATTCTTTGTGGCATCTGCTTTAAATATGCTTTTCGCTGATTCAAAATTTATCGATATATAAATATATGTTTATATATATTAAAGGAAGAAGAACTCTTAAACTAGATCAAGTTAAAAAAATATTTAAACCCTCCGATTAAATATTCAGAGAGCGTCTAAAAGTATGCTACAGTAAAAGATAAATATATAAATTATTCCCAGGGGTATCGGAAATGCATAATTAAATACTTTACTCTTTTAAGAATTTGCTGTTATGTATCAAAAGAATAAGGTTAAATATTTGCACAACTGCATTAAATTTCAAGTTATTATACCACCATAACACAAACATAAGTAGAAAATTCTTCACTTTTAGTTTTTTCAAGTTGGAAACTATCAATTGGCATTTACTTGGTAAGTATGAAACAAGGCGAAACTTTGCTGAACTATCAGAAAAATGAGCACAGAACCGGGTGAATGACTTTGTGTGGAGTGCAACGAGTATTTCATATTTGGTTAAACATATGGGAAAGTTCCATTATGTGCGTTGCCAATTCCCCCCGTTTGGCTCTTATGTAGGTCCCCGAGATTGTCGCCAGTTAATAGTTTGCCCCATCACAGTACACACACAATTCCCCGTTGCAATGCACTTCATTTGTTCAATTTGATTCTCTTCTTTTTCTTTTTCCTTTTATTTTTGTTCCTCTTTAGGCTGGAGGGGATCTTGTGGCAGAAGTTACAACAAAAGTTTTGGGTTGGTCTTTTTTGTTTTTTTGCTCTTTTATTTTTATTTTTTTTTTTGCTGCAGTGGTGTTGCACTTTAAGTGTCCCTTGGTGGGGAATAAATTATGAAAAGCAGGACAATGACGCAGCAGGACAAAGCTGCAGCCGAGCAGCGAGCCAAAAGTTAATTTATATTGCTTTTCAATTTATTGGTATTTTTGCTGTTGTTGTTGTTATTGTTGTTGTTGTTGTTGCTGTTGGCCATTCTACTGCTTATTGAACAAACTCGTTCGTTTGCCTTGCACAAGTCTTGTCGGAGTCTTTTGGCGCAAAAACTTTGTTTGGCTTGCGCAAAAATAAATTAAAATTGTTGCAATTTGCTTTGGCTTCAGCGAATAAATATATTTCAAATATTTTCGCGAGTTTGCTGTAATTGTTTCTACCTTAACTTATATAACACCAAAAACGGTTATTTCATTAGGTAATTATATGATTGCTTATCTTGTTATGTTAATGTTAAAGACTTCCACGAAGTCTCGATTGGGGGTTATATTTATGGCATTGACTAGTTTTTTATACGGTTGGTAAAACTTGTACGTTTTCTTCATCAGTCAAACTGCTACTTTAATATGTATTTGGCGTTTTTCTTCAATATTTCTAAGAGCAGAAAGCGCAAATTTTAATTCTACCTCAGAAATAATGAGCGCACCTCTTGTTTTGTGCCCCAAGCTAGGTGGAATAATAATGGCCTGTGGGGCAAATCATGCGCATGCCTGCATCATAGGCAGTCAAAGGATTAGATTACATATAATGTTACTGGAGTACCTTTCAAAATTCCACCTCACTTCCCTCCCCTCTGCACAGCGTAAAATCCTGTTGTTTTCATTTTGTATTTTGTGCTCAGAAAAAAAAGTATAACACAAAAATCAACGCCTGATGCTAAGTTATTGAGAGGCGTAACAAGAGGTTGCGCTTGCAGGGTCAGGTTGTATGCCACATGGCCCCAGGGGACAACAAACTGTGTAGTTACATACAACAAATACTACTTTTTTTGCGCACTTTATGTGAAAACTTTCCATACATCGTCTGCCAGAGTTGCCAGCATATAAAAAAGAGACCCTAACACTTGCAGTTCCTGTTCCCTCACATAACAATTATTTGAAGTGAACGAGAATGTTGCGGATTTTTTGCCGTTTTTATTTTTTTTTACTTTCGCATAAGCTAAATGATGCTGCGTTTTTTTTACGACCCTCACATCGTGATTAAAGTAGATCTTACTGATTTTAAAGCAACTTGTGGCTGCTTTCACTTAGTTCATATTATTTTTTCTTTTCGCTAACTTTTACGCTGTTTTGCCTACAGAAAACATTTTAATTAGTGTATTTTGTGAATGCATGTTTATCAAGAATATATTAAAGATTATTTAAGCTTTAAAGTTTGGCAATAACAGATGTTTTTCCAAGAAAAAATAAACTTAAGGCATAACTTTAGTAAGTTACTTCATTATGTTGCACAAAAAGTTTAACTTTAGTCTAGACAATTCCCTTAATGGCGGCCTGTTTTGAACAATGTGGCTAAAATGAAGTTGGTAACCAAGGAGTATATTTCGCTGTTATTGCTATTTAATATATTAATAAATGTCAAACGCCAGATTTCTGTTTGTGTTTTTGCTTAGACACATAAGATAACTACTTTATGGGAACTGCGGGCTCTCAAACTAATTGTAAAGGTGCTTCTAAATGCCAAAAGGGAAATGATGGGGTGTGTAAATGAGTAAAGTGCAGCCACTTTTGGGAACCAGATGCTCTCAGCAATTGGCTACACTCAGAACGCATTATGGCACAAAAATGGTGAAACATTTAGAGATGCCATGTGCCGCAAAAGTAACACAGACACGGGACACAGGAGGCGGTGGTGAACCTTTAAAAGGGCTCAACATAGTTTTCATTAGTGGTGTCAGCATTTGGCATTGAATTTTGCTAGCAGGAGAAACGGAAACAGTGAAATCTGAAACGGGGGGGAGATGGACTTGGACGAGCCAAAAACCGAGCAAAACATTTGGAAAACCCCAAACTAGGCGGCTGACACTTGAAATGTGCTTAATGCCACTTTGCGAGTGACTTTGGCAGAGTGCCACTTTGGCTGCAGCTCTCTGCTTCTTCTCTCTCACAGACAGCAAACACACAAACGCACACACACACAAACACAGCATACACAGACAAATTCTCACTCTGTGACTAGACAAGCTAAAAATATGCTTTTTCATAAGTTGTCTTTGCCCGTCTCCGCTTTGGTAAACGAAATGACAGCTGACATATGTAAGTGTCTGTCTAACTGTTTGACAGTGTCTGTGTGTGTGTGCGTCCTTGTGGCGTGCGTGTGTGTGTGTGCGTGTGAGTGAGTGTCTCCTCATATCGTTCTGTCTATATACACACATAAATATGCATGAATGTCAGTCTGTCATTGTATTCAGCGCAACTCTCAAAATTTGCAACAAAAAAAAAATAAAAAAGAGAGTAATAAAAAAATACTACAAAGACACACAAGAATTTGGCGTTTATGTGTGTGTGTGTGTGTGTTTGTGAAGTTAGTTAAATTACTTGGTAACAATAAAGTGACATATGCTATATGAAATAATTTCCACTTGAGGCCACAAACTCTGACTTATTTGCGTTAACACCTGTCGTTCATTTTGGCCAGGTTCTTCGAGTACGACTTTTTGTTCTCTGACTTGTTTCTCTGCTTTTCTCAACCGAGTGTTAAATTTGTTATAAAAATTAAATTTTCTCTTGTTAGCAGATGTATCTCCATCATTCTGTGTATGTGTGTGTGTGTAGTTTTATGAGGAGACAGAGTGTCAGAGGTGCACTTTAGAGATCTGTACTTGTGTTTCACTGACGGAGTTATAAATAAGTTAGCTTGTCAAACTGTTCGCAAGAAAAATCATAAGTCAAAAAGGGGCTAAAAAGTTTTTCAACTATTACCAGAGGTATTTAAATTAAATTTATTATCTGTTTCTATCCAAAATGTTAGACTAAATAACAAGTGAATATCTCTAAACTTGTTTCTAATGTGAAAAAAATACAGAAAAAAAAACAACTTGAGCAAAACGTAACAATGTTTGTTATAAATGTTAATCATTTAAATAGCATTTACGAACAGTTTAAAATAACAATTAATTTTTCAAAACTAAGCAGACTTTTGAAAATAATTACGAGCTTCACTTGGAATTTATGTAATTAACCATTTTAAATACTATTATATATTTTCTTGTGAAACTGTGTCAGAAACAAATTTAAAATGGCATTGTTGCTGTTACTCGCATGCCAGTGAAAAAACTTTATTTTGCTAAAACTACCGCGAGTATTTTCATAAATAGTTGAATAGACATACTTTTCAGCCAGACCACCAACTCATTCGCATATCTCATGGGATAGTAAATGGGGGGAAACGCTTTTAGGCTTATTGTTGTAAAACAAATTTCGAAACTTTGTTATTATGCCAGATTTTAATGGAATTTTAACGTAACTGGCAAAAAGGATTTTTAACTACTCAGTAATTTAGTATTCGGTTGCACGAACAATTGGCAGTTAATATTATTCTGAGAGCTTCCACATGAAATTGACAGCTAATTTGGCTTCCCTTTTAAAAATTTGCAAAGTTTCGAACAGGAAATTATACTAAAAATGAACTGTAAAGATAATTGAATAATGGTGATGTGATTACAAATGAATGAGAACTCTGTGAAATTTAAATATAGAAATTTCCACATGTTTGAATTCATAATCAATATTTGAGAATTCAATTATTTTTCTCAACTTTACTATCTAATAAATAGTTTAATCAAGAGAAAAGCATTTCTAATTTAATAATACAATAACTTTGAATTGGTTTTTGATTTATTTAATTGGTATTCCTAATG
Source organism: Drosophila fungiperda (assembly GCA_035042345.1). NCBI lineage: Eukaryota > Metazoa > Arthropoda > Insecta > Diptera > Drosophilidae > Drosophila > Drosophila fungiperda. The sequence continues at coordinate 298,407 of JAWNLM010000293.1, read as the reverse complement.
AATATCTTGTTTTGTTATTATCGTTACACATTCCATTTAAATTTTACCACATTTTCATACTAAAATCTGAATTTAATTGAAGTCCTTCGGCTTTATGTACACGTATAATATTATTATTGTTGACTTGACTTGTGTTAATGCAACTCTTTGCTGTTGTTGTTGGCCAGTGTGTTCATTCAAAAGCCTGATATGTGTTAACTTGATGCTGCAACCTAAGTAAGCAGCTTACAAATGTTGCAGGCTCTGTGTATTGTTGTCTGTTGTTGTTGTTGCCTCCTACCCCTTGTGTCGCATCTAACTGTCCTGCAAACTACATGATTATATATGCATTGGCCCAGGCACATGCAATCTGCATATGATTTTCGCCAGTGTGTGTGTGTGTGTGTGTTAGTGTCAAAGTGTATGTGTTGGCCATTTCGACTTGTAAGCCTGTCTGTGCTTCCTATCTGGGCACAGCACGCTGCTGTTCATTTTAATGAGTGCTTAAAGTTTGTTAATTTTTCACTAATGAGAATTGATATACCAAAATTCATGTTTTTTTTGTTTGTGCGACAACAAAATTTAATTCTTTAGTCTCAAAGTTGATCATTTGTCACGTAATTATTTGCTGATGCTAATTAAAATTGGTAGCCATGGGAAAATGGTTAAATACTGTGCACAATATGCGCTATTATTAAAATTTTATTTGCTTATTGCCGGAGTAATTTGAACACTTTTGCACACACTTAATGCATATTGTCAATATGTAAACAGGGAGGACCAGGAGTGGATTAATTGAACAGGAGTTGCGTAACCAATTAGTCGCTCAATAGGATTAAAAATTGTGGATTTTAACTTTGTTGATTTGGGCTTTTATTTAGGCTATACACATGAAATAAACAGACCCATCGATTGGCATGGTGGGTCTGGGTCTCAATGCTGTGATATGGAAAACATGAGAGGAGTGGAGTAACTACTTACCCGAGAACCCTCCGAGGTGGTCACACAGGTGCCGCCGTTGTAGCAACCAAGTTTAATGCAATCGACATCATCAGATTTTTCCTCTGCCCCACCCGCAGCACCACCACCACCACCGGTTGCCACTGTGTTGGCACCCTCTGTTTCCTCGCTACTCTCGGTCACCGGCGGCTTGGTTTGTGTTGGCAACTCTGGCTGCCCCAATGTGCTATAGACATGCAACGATGGAGTCGGCGGTGGCAACGTTTGTGCCGACTGTGTGGAGGGTGGTGTCGGTGGCACAGTCACTGCGGGTAGACTGGATGGCCTTGTTGGTGGTGGCTCCGTGGGCATTAGTGTGGGTGCCAGCGTAACCACTGGCCTGGGTGGCATCATGGTTGTCTCCCTAGGCGGCTCTATGGTCATCAATGGTGGCACTGGCGGTCCAAGCAAATCCTCTGTTGTCATCGGCTGTGTCGTTGTTAGCTCCACAGGCATTGGTTCGGTTACCACCGCTGGCAATAGCGTTGTGTAGGGCTCAATTTCTATCGGTGGTGTTCCTCCGGTTGGATGGGTGGTTACTTGTGGCAAATCGGTTGTGGTCGGCAATGTTGCATTACCAGACAGAATGGTGACCACAATGTGCGGTGTTTGTGCCGTTGTTAGCTCCACAATGGATGGCTCGTACTCCAGTGGAGATGTCGTCGTTTCTTGCTGTGTTGGTGGCTGCACTGTGGTAAATCTACCGGCGCTGGTGCGATGTGTGGTAATATGTACCTCAGCTGGATATTCCGTGAAGAAAGGTGCCGCTGTCGTCGGCATTTCGGTCCACACATGACGCGTGGTTTCCTCTGGAGGGGACCTGGTTGTGTCGGGTGGGAAATAGGGTGTTGGTGTTGGGACGTAGTCCACAGAAATGCTGGTCTCAAAAGTGGTTACGCGATGCACAAAGATGCTGCCTGGTGTGGTTACATGTATGGGCTGTTCCACCGATTCTGAACTGCCCGATGAAGAAGCATAATCCACAGCAATGGTTATGCTCGGCGGCGGTGGTGCTGCAGTTGGACGCATTGTGGTGGTCATTTCCTCGCTGGAAGTGTCACTGCTGCCACTGGCGCTCACATCGAAATGTTTGACCGTTGTGTACTCCTCGAACGTGACGACCTCTGGTGAACTTTCTGCCGAGGAGGTGGTGTCGACACCAGGTGCAGGAATGGGTGGCAAAGTGGTATAGATACTGTGACTTTCCTCGAAGGATGCAGACGAGGAAGAAGAAGCACCAACTGCTGGTGGAGTAGGTGGCACAGCTGTCCCCGGTGATTCTGTTATAGACTCTGGCCGTAGTGTTGTGGGTTCAACATCTATGCTGTGACTATCACTATCCGGTGGTGCTGCAGTCACCTTTACCACCACCATTGTCTCCTCTGATGAAGAAGAGCCGGCGGATGATGGTTCTAGCGTTGGTGTGATGGTCACAGGTGGTGATGGTGGGGCTAAGGTTGTCTCTGGAGGCGTAACCGGTCGCACTGTGGCTGGTGCTAGTGTTGTGGTTAGCGTGACTGGTGTAGCGGGCACCTTTGGTGGTGGTGCAGGTGTCGCTGGTGCCGTGTAGTTACAGTCGAGAGACTCCTCACCCACCATGAGGCACTCGCACAACATGCCCGTTAGTAGCGGTGGGCAGGAGCACGAGAAGGTATCGACGCCATCGATGCATACGCCACCGTTCATGCAACGCGGTCCCAGTTGGCATTCGTCGTATTGGAACTCGCACTTCTCGCCGTGATAATCCGGCACACAGTAGCATGTGGGTATGTTCTCCTCCATGAGGCAGAGGGCATTGTTCTGACAGGGATTGTCCGCACAGATGAGTATCTCCTCCTCACAATTGACGCCCGTGTAGCCCATGGGGCAGGCGCAGGCATAGGCAGCCAGTTTGTCCACACAGACTCCGCCATTTTGACATGGCGAGGATGCGCACTCATTGATCTCCTCCTGACAGATGCGTCCATGCCAGCCTGCCGGACATTCGCAAGTGAACTCCAGTCCGGGACCCTCAACACACTCTCCACCATGCTGGCAACGTGCTCCGGTACCTGCAAAGGTAAGGCAGCAAAACCACAAAAAGATTTCAATACTTTGCGATTACAATGAGGCGGAGGCAGGCCAAAAGCTCGACTTACCCGTGTCACAGACGGCGACATCCACCTCACAATGGGCCCCCAGATAGCCCGGCTGACAGGTACAGGTATAGCCATTGTTGCGGTCACGGCACAGTCCGCCATTTTGACATGGATTTGACATGCATTCGTCCACATTTTCCTCACAATTCGATCCTACTCGATTGACGCGTTGACATTCGCGTGATGTGGCCAGAAAGCAAGATGTAGATAAATAGGTAGAGAAAGAAAGAAGTGAGAGGGGGGGACAGTCAATATAAGAGGAGAAAGTGACATTAATTGATGGCGCCACACGACTCTGACTTCTGTTCTATACCAATCCCTTCCCTTCCATTCCGTTCCAGGCCATCTAGTTTGAGCTTTTTCAATCCCGTTTCCTGCTTTCTCATTTTAATTAAAAATTTATGGGTTTTGGCCTGAAGTTGTCGCTTTCAGCATGGCGTGTAAATGGCTCATAAATAAAACTTGTTATTTTCGTTTTCGCCTGCAAAGTTCTGGTGAATATTTGTTATAAACCTCATTATACAAATAGCTGAGAGCGTCGATTTTTCTATCTGTTTTTGATCTTACTCATTTCTTTATTATTTATTATCCAGCTACTGTTTTTTATTGTATCCAAGTCACATGTGAAACCAAACCAAAATTCAAATATCACTTTTATCATTTGTGTCGTATTTCAAGCGATTCATTTCCTATCTGCAACAACTACTTAGGCAAAAGGCCAACAAAAAAGCAGAAAAAAAAAACGAATAACCAACCAAACAAGACAAAATTGAAACTGTTGCAATGCAATAACCTTTCTGGCTTTCTGGTAACTCTTCTTCCATTCTTCATTTCACTTCATGTAACGAACAAGTGCACACAATTGAAGTGCAATTGAATGACTTTTCATTATATCTCTCTCTCTCTCTCTCTCCCTTATCTGCCTCTCTCTCTGTCTCCATCCATCATGGTGTCTCTCTCTACTATAATCAAATCGAAAATTGTATGTGTCTCTGATATGGTACAACCAAGTGGAAAGTGAACAACTTCTTCAATATCAGAGTATCAATAGCAATCAAAACAAACCTTCAAGTGCTGATTTTGGTGCCTGCAATATAAACAGTAGAAAAGTACACACATGACACACAACATAAGTACACACACACAAACACATACACTGTTTATCTGAGGACTGAAATAAGACCTAAAGTGTGTGCACATAATACAAGTATAAATTTAAATGCCCTACAGGACTTAGTTCAAGTATCTGCATTTTCAATCAATATATAGAAACAAAATCTGACAAACTATGCAAGCAATTTGTTAATTTTTATTATAGATACTTCCGGAAAATAAATCAATAAAAACTTTTGCTTTGCTAAGCTCCTTTTGCACAACCGCCATAATTAGTTTTTGGTAAATAACTTTTGGCATCTAATTGGCCACAAAGTTTTTGAAAGGACTCAATTTCTACCTATTTCAGGTCAATTATTCAAAAGGTTTAAATAGAGCAGCTCGTCAATGTTTGCAGACAGGTGTCTAAGCTGATGGTTCGCGTGTTTCCAATCAAATATTTTTATTAAAATGTTTGCATTAAAAAATAAAGTTGACGAATTCGATGGTGACACAGTTGTTACACACTTGAAGACAGTTATTTGTTGCATGCCAGGAAGGGCAACTTGAGTTGCACACAATAAGAGCAATGCTTAAAAGAAGTTTTCAATTTTCTGCTCAACAACTACTAAGACGATGACGACGACAAGTTGACGGCACAAACGAGGGGGGAGCAATGTGAAGGGGGGAGGTGGAAAGTCTCAGTTGGTGGTTGCCAGTAGCATCAACTAACGGGTAAACAAACAGACAAACAGACAGACAGAACAAAAAGGGACGGACAGACACAACAGGAAAGCATACGGAAAACAGACTTTGGCAGAGTTGTGCAGCGCAGCGACCCATTGTGTATGCTATAGTTTTCTTGGGTTGTTTGTGGCACTTGCAGCATTGAGTATGAGTGATTTTTTCTCAACTCTTGTGCGGCAAATTTATTGCCAGCGAATGGTTTTGTCTGAACTTTTTGAAATTTATTTGCCTGCGTGTCTTGACTGGGCGATATTCCAGCCTTTTCCTACGCGATTTTAGACATAGTTTTGCCTTTTGTTTTTTTTTTTTGCCATTTTGGCAACAAGTTGGCTAACAAAAAAAAAAAAGAAGAAATGCGCACTAAAGTTATTCTTATGCCAAAGTTTCGCTTACGCTTGCCTATGTCTTAAGTGTCTGTGCATTTGTCTGTCTGCCCGTCTGTCTGGCGTCCAAAAACTTGTACAAAAGCACTTCAAAGTGCCGAAACAAAAGTGTCAAAAAGCCTCCTTTTGCACTTTGTCTAAATTATAGCTTATAAAACTTTTTAATTTAATGCATAAGAATTGCATTTAATTAGAGAAAAATAATACAAAATTAAAACATTTTTAACATGCACTTTTCCAGGTGCTCAGCGGCAAAAACAATTTATCAGCTGTGCTCATAAATAACATAAAATAAACTGATGGGCATAAAAATATATCTATGCAGCTGCTATACACTCATAAATGCGCAGACAAAAAAAAAAAAAAAATGAAATGAAATATAGAGAAATGTAGAGAAATCTGGTGTGTTTGTTGTGTATGTTTGTGCTTTGTTTATAATGCAACTGTAATGTTTGTGTATGCAAATGGGTGGAGCTGGCGGCTGAGCAGACAAACGAATATTAAATTTGCATAAGCACTAAATCAACACAATGAACAAACACTGCAAGAGTCAGCTATACACAGAAAGAAAAAAATGTACACATTGCACTGATAGACCATAAGGTTTTAGTCTGCGTAAGTTTTCCAACCCATCAAATAAGATGAGATAGAAAAGATAATTTTTAATTTTGAGCACTATTATTCTTTTGACTGTATGTAATATGTAAAAAAATATGAAAGCTTCAAGCTTAATTAACTATTAACAGGCTGATTCCACTCGTTAAACTCAACGCAGGTTATTCTTTAGTTTTTAATGGCATAAACTATGTTAAACATATACTAAAGTTTTAATTAAAGTTAAACAAAACAACTAGCTTCCCCCCTCCCACCATCATTGCTTCCATCATTCTGGCATTTATTAAACATGCTTTTGTTACATTTTGGCTACAGGGTGCAAACCAGTCAACATGATGAGTTAAGCTGACTTTACTGCTTCTCAGCTGGTGCCATTTGTTGGCATTCTGACGTAGCTTTTCTCTATGTGTGCGAAATTCATGTAATGTGTGTGTGTGTTGACCACAGACATTAAACCCATTCGACACCCACACACGCAACCAAAAATGTGTGCAAAAATAGAGTTTCATTCCTTAGGGTTTTGGCTATTTAGCATTTCGCTTGAAATTCATTTCACCTTGATTTCTATTCGATTTATAAACATTTGTATAAGTATAAGAAATTATCGAGCATCTACATTGAGACTATACCGATTTTAATGGAACACACTCAAACAGAGACCCAAAAATGTAATCGTAATTTGTCTTCTTCTAAGTAATGAATGGTAAAAGTCCATCCTCGTATTTCATTCCGCAGCTTTTACTGCCATTGAGTCATCCATTAAATCTTGGGTGGGTCGTTCAGTGGGACGAATGCTATTCAATTTGTTTATGTGGTCGGCACATTGGTTTATGATTTGCTGAGGCAGTACTTCAAATTGTTAAAATACTCGTATTTCAATTTTATTTACTCTCGTTGTTAAATTTAAACAGCTTACGAAGTGCTTCATTTTATGGCTACATCAACACTGACAAAACGCTGGGTTTCTTATGTAGTCTGTTAAGTCTGTATATATATATATTTTTTTTTTTATAGATTTCTCTAAAAATGTCTTCTTTAATTGTAATTTTACTGTTCAGTTTTTTATTTAATTAATGTGAGAAAAATAATGTTTATTTCGACTATCTTTTGTAGTAAAAAATGATGCCAACTGTTTATTATATTAAATCGACTAAAGCACCGCTTTTATTATTATTACAAAAATGTTGTTTAAAAGATAACTTATATTAAAAATTTGAAGTCTACTTTTAAGAGCTGGAGTCATGGACATGGCGAGTTTGACTCGTCGTTTTGTTGTTGAACTTGTTATACTTTATTTGGACAGCTATGTTTTTCTTCTGCCAGCTGCAATCTTTGGCACAACTTTGTTATTCCCTTTTTGCACATTTAATAAAAAATAGTTGTAGCAGCTGTAATTTTTCTTTGCATTTCTGCCTTTTACTTTGTGCTCGCAGCGATAATTTGAAGCAAGCATTCAGAAAATAATTTACTTTGCATTAAGCATACGACACGTTGGCCAAAGGGCCACTTAAAGTGGCAGCGAGGCAAATGGAAATGAAAATGGAAATGAAAAATATACCTTGGTTACCGGAGGCATAATATGAAATGTCACATTACGCTCCAGTTCAGGCACAAATGCAGGAAGTGGTCAAGCAAAAAGAGGGAGCCAAATCTCTCTCTTCCTCCGTCTATTTTTCCTTCTCTATCTCTGCCTTATTCGTTGGTTCACAATTCTTAGCCCAGTTTCAATGCTGGCCAACGACGCACTTGCTGTGGTTAACAGTGGGCGGGTGCTGCTGCAGGAGCTGGTGTTAAGCGGTATTGAGGTTGACTTGGCCAACTACAGCTACAGCCAACACACACCAATCATCCCCCCCTAGGCTAGTCAATGGTCAACAGTTTCTATGCGTTGCTGTTCTTCTATCTTTTTTATTTCTATTTTTTTTTGGGTTTTTTATTGTTTTTTTTGCTTTGTTTGTGGTTTCAGCGACTGCTGCGAGGCCTTTTTTAACTTTCTTTTTTTTTTTCTTTTTTTGTTATGTGTGAAGTCGTTAAAGTGAAAATCGATTTTCACTTTATTGCTGCATGTGCGTGAACGCAGGAGCTAGGGTTGTGGCTTGGGGCTGAAAGTCTAGGGGCTGATTTTTCGTACTGTCAAATGGTCAGTTCATGTTGCAGTAGTGAGGAGGGTTGGTTTCGGTGGCCAAAATGTTCAAATGTTCACTCTCAGCACTCGTAGCGCCGCAATCGACGGCATGTTTTATGAATGAATTTTTCGAATTGGACGCACATTCTTTTGTTGGTTAATGGACGGCACTGGTTGCCATGTCCAACCCTCCAACCGCAGCACATCGGCTTGTACCTTGATTGTTGTTGGGTTTTATGTATATTTTTTTGTATTTTTTGTCCCACTTTTTGTTTTGACAGCGCAATTTTCAATACAATTCTCGGCGAAAATTGTTGCTTGCGACCTTTGTTTCCCATTTTATCTTTTTTTTGAATGTCTAAATATTTGAAATGTAACATTAATCAAAATTTGATTTTTCAAATAGGGCCGAAAAGCACTTCAATATTGAATTTGGTATGACGAAACACTTCAGACATGCTAAAATATTGATAAATGTGCGTGGCATTTGCAAAGTGACAGGCGAGACAACAATTGAGACGAATGAATTCATGAAATTGGTAGTTATTCTGATAGAATTGTGAAAGTGACAGAGGAGGAGGAGAAATATAAATTGGAATGCCAAATACTTAAATAAAATATTTCAAAATTCAACTTACGGTTTTGTGCTCATAGTATGATTTATTAATGTTTTTTGAAAGTATGCAATAATTTCTAATATTCATTAAATAGATTACCAAAAGAAGAAACAAATCTTTGTTTAAACCTTTCTCTGCTCATATTTCTTATTTCGCTCTTAGCTTGTTTTGCAGAAAGTCTGACAGCAGCTTTTGCTACTGGTTTTAACTCGTTTCAGTTACCACCATGACTTGCACTTGTTTTTCTTTTCAGTTGTTGTTGTTGTTGCCAACGAGCTATAAACATATGTTCAACAAGGTAAAAACATTTGTTTGCAACCATGTCGCAATTAGAATTAACTGTAAACGGTTTCCATTTTCCATTCACCAGCTTTTTAAACTTCTCAAATTGAAATTTGAATTTTATAAAGCACATTTGATGATTCTTATTTGCTTGTTACTTAAGCTTTGAAAACAAAAGAGGATAATCGGTGGATTGAGACAGCTTCATATAAGGCTCGTTAAAAAATATAATAAAAGCAATATGAATACAAACAAATTAAAATGTTTTTGACTCTGAAACAAACAGCTCTAAAAAAATAATATTACCATACGATAATCGAGAAAAGCCGTATTATGATTGTTATATCACTTGATTCCTCAATCTGTACAATTAAATGTTGACTCCCTTTGTCTGGCTCAAACATTCGCATGATTTTACTATACCCATTTCAGAAATTTTCAATGGGTACAGGAAATAAATATGGCATGAGTTGATTTTAATTCACATTGCGTTTGCATTTTAAGTTTCGCTCAGTTCTTTATTCATGAGTTGAATGTGTGTGTGTGTGTGTCGCTGTGTGTATGTATTGGTGAGTGCAAAAAACGAAAGAATAAATGCATATAAATAAATGAATGAGTGCACAGCTCTGCATAATTTGAAAGCAAGCGTAGCTAACCAAAATTCAAATTTCGTTATAATTATGAAACTCAATTCTAGCAACTAGGCAACAATATTTTTTTTAGAAACTACAATTTCTGTGCAATGATGCCAGTTGCCAAGGCTTGTGGCTACGTTTTCAAATTTTCAAATGTATACATAAATTTGTTTTTTTTTTGTTAATACTTATAGCTCTGCATTTGAGAAATGAAACTAATTGTTAATTTGTATTTTATAAAATCTAAATGCAAAATACAATTTTATTTAATCAGTAAAATAATTCTAATAGCAGAAATGAAAAATATATAACAATTGCAGAATTGCAGCTGGGTTTCGACTACTCCTACGCAATTTGTATGCGCATTTAATCCAGGCGATGGCTCGGATTTGGTTCCAAATACTCGATGCGACAGTGAGCAATGAAATGCACTTTAGCTCATCTGTGAATGCCGTGGGAACTAATCATGAAAAACCAAATCGAAGCTGCACCCCAAGTGCATGCCATGCCGAATCCTGCTACTAAAGCAATTCAACTATGTCGCACTATGTCAGCGTGCAGAGTCAAGCAATTCCAATTCGCTCGCATATCCTTTAGTTTGGTTTAGCTGCGCCGGGATGGGAATGCTGAGCGTTGGCGGTGGTGCATCACCCAGCTGCGCCACTTCAGTGTGTTGTGGTGCACATTGTTGCGCATTCAATTGCACTTTTTCGCTGCGCCAACGAAAGGCATCAGTTGGAAGTCCCTAAGCGTGGCCAGGACAATGACAATCGGGGCCAAAGAGTCCTGGCGAACTACCCATTTTCACGGCAATCGCAGCATCTGCTGCTGCCAGCTACATATGCCTCTGCTTAAAAGCTTTTAATTAATTGCATTTAGTACTATAGACTCTGGTTCGGATTCCGTTTCCCATTTAGCACACATTGTTCACCAACAACCGAGAAAGAGTTCATTGGTTTCTGCGCATTGTCCAACTTAAAGTATGAGACTAGTTCGACATTTCAACTTTGACATTTTTCTCATTTTTAGAAATTGCGAAATTTGTGTCACGAAAAGTGTGGCTAAACTTAATCAAGGAGCCTCATTTCCTGACTTGACACAGGCAGCAGATTTCTGAGAAGTGGTTCTGATTTGGTTTTTTTTTGTGTTTTTTTGTTTTTTTTTCTTGCCTGATGATTTCTAAAGAATTGAGATGTTTTCTTCGCAATTTTCTTAGAAACATATGTGAAACAAGATTGCGTAATATATGAGCAAAAATATGAGCGCATTTTAGTAGATGGATAAGTCTTGCATAGTTCTCTATTTTAGTATTGTTAACACTCTTCAAATCTTCCAATTTCTTTCTATCCATCTAAGTTGAGGGTATTTCAAATGAGTTGTCATTTAGCAGATTTGTTAGCAGATATTTGTTATTAAATGCTTTGTAATTGCCTATTTAATGAATTTTAGTTTCGTCTTTATTTTAATTATTTATTTTGGCTGTATTTAATAAATAATCCCTAATATTTATTCAAAATCTCCATCGACATAGATATGTTATTGGAATTTTTGTCGCAGTTTTTCCGCTTTTTATTCATTAAATAGTTAACATTCACCGTGAAAATATCAATTACACACACATTTGGAATGTGCATATATTTTTTTAATTAATTATTTGTTATTTGCGTTGTATTTAATAAATAATCTCTAATTTTTATTCATAATCTCCATTGGAATTTTTGTCACTGTTTTTCCTCTTTTCATTTATTAAATTGTTAAAATTTAAATTGGAAATTCACCGTGAATATATCAATTACACACACTTGTAATGTGCATTTATGCATATTTTGCAATTAACCTACTAAGGCATGAGTAAATGCATTTATAATGTCATCAGACAACAACAAAAATCTGATCATTTTCGCTTGGATGGCTAATACCAAAACCAACAATAAAATTGTAAATTGTGTGAAAAACTGCCACACAAAGGTTTACCAAACCTGAAAGTTTTCATTGTAAAATCAATACGCTATATTTTAAATATTTAATATTATGCCACACACGCATAATAATAACAACAGCAGCGAGTTTAGCAAAACTAAATCCCTTTAGGGCAATTGATTAGCTTCAAAATGGGCACAATTGAATGGCCACAAATGTATTTAAATTTTGGACACCAGTAATACCATCCTTCTCTCTTGCTCTGTCCAGATTTCTAACGCAAATGAAATAAAAAATTTATGTAAATCGTTGAGCTACGTGAAATTCAATGAATTTCGATTTGTTTTTTTTTTTTTTTTTGGTCAAATCCCTCGATAAATCACCCACTGGCAACTTTAAATGTTGCACTGGTTACGATGCGATTTAAATGTCCCAAATACTATTCGTTTCATGGTTATGAATAAAGAGGAAATGTGGGGACAAAATGAAAAGTAAAAAATGGAGCAATCGCTTAAATCTGTCGCCTGTATGCCAAAAATTGGAAAAAAGGCAACGCCAAACGAATCGCACACAAAGAGTCAAATACAAAAAAAAAAAAAAAAACGAGAAAAATTCTTGCCAGAAAGACAAATATCTTTGGGTAAGCGAAATGAAGGCATGAATGAGCGCGCAGCTGAGCCAAATGCATGTTTGATTGAATGAATGTGCAGTGAATACGTTTAAAATGCATACGAGTATCAGAAATATGATCAAATATAGGGTAGGGGTAGAGGGGGGGCGAAACTCACTCGCATTTCCAATCATGTTTTCATATTCATATTCACCTGATGATAAAAGTGCAAACACAGAAAAAGCTGCCCCGAAAATGTATGGTAAAAAACATACAATTGAAATAAAGTTAAGCAAAAGGTAAAGCAGACGTAAAAAAAAAGGACATAAAAATTGACTTTCTGCAATTTGAATGTATTTTCATTTTAATACCCCGTCGACTACCGAGTGCACAAATAAAGACTGTTGACTGCTATTGACAATTTCTGGGAACTGAAATTCAATTCTCAATAACAACAATTTTAAGCAGCTTTCAAATTATGAGTATGATTCTATTATAGTAATTTGAAGACTATCAACTTTTCTATTTACTTCTAGAGTGAACTGAGTATTTCAACGTCGAGCAGTTGTTGTAAAGCGTATTCCTTATTGTTGATTTGTGGCACTTTTTTTTTTTTTGTTTTGCATGAATGTTAAATGCGAATTTCAATGTGAATAGGCCTGGCAATGGCTCCCAACTGCAATTTGCATTGTTTTCGCGCTGAATGCCCTCAGCTTTTTGGCTCCCTTTGGTCTTGGCTTGACTGCAATGATTGCATAAAGCCAGTCAAGAAGATGCCTTTACTCACGATAAAAGGCATTATGTGTGTGTGTGTGTGTGTGTGGGGGTGGTGTGTGTTAGTTTGTGTGTGTGTGTGTGTGTTACTGGCAAAGGGAGCAAGGTTATGCCTCTGAGAATTGCACCATTGTTAGATTGTTTGCCATTAGAGTTCTGCAATGAGCTGCTCATTGTTTTGTTGTTGGTCACATTTTGTCTAACAAGGCGTGAAAAATATTCTATATAGTTAAGTAAGCATTTTATTTGCGTATTTTACTGTTTCTCATGTTAAGCTTTTTCTAGTATTTTCTTTAATTTAATAATTGAATTTATATTCCAGCAGAACCTTAAGTTTTTACTGCATCTCATGTTAAGCTTTTTCTACGATTTTCTTCCATTTTATAATTGATTTTATATTCCTTATATTTCAGCAGAACGTAATGCTGTTTAAGTATTCCTTCTTTTCAATATTTCCTTCAATTTAATAATTGATTTTATATTTTCTTATATTTTTAGTTATTCAACTTTCAAAAGCACTCAAGGGATGCTCATAATTAACCTGAATACCCATAAGCAAAGCAAACAGATAAACCAAAACCAAAACCTATCAAAAGGAGAGCACAGCAAACAATGCATTTGGCTAAGCTGTAACTATAGTTTGTTGTGATAGAAACCAGGATATTTGGTAAGTGGGACGCAAACAAAAAAAAAAGCATAGTCAACTTTTTTGGGGCAGAATGGTGGTTGTGGGTTCTTGAATCTGGGGTTGGTTGTTGCCAGTGATGACCACCTCAAAGGGCACAAACGCCTAACGGAAAATAGTGCAAAATCCAGCTGAAAGGCAAATGCACTTCAAAAGGGTAAAAAAAATGAAGAAAAACAAACAACGCGAGGCGGTTATAATATTAATTAGAATGTTTGTGCAGCTGGCATTGCCACAATGCTGGCATGCAGCACTTTTATTTTACCCTCTGCTGATGAAATAAATATTTTAAATGAGCACATCTGCGACTTCATTATGTTCATATATTCTAAATCAGAACTTAACTTTTTTAATGTACCCAAATTGAAATAGAATACATTTTTAATACATAATACAGGGTGTTACATAGTAGGTTACTCTTTAACTAGCCTACTATAAAATTTGCATAGTTTATTGCTTCATTTCCTGCTATTTCGCACTTTTGGGGAAAAAAAATCTATTTTTTTTATACATGTTTTTTGTGGCTTTGTATACTGAAAGCATAATTTTTTTTTTTATATATTTCGTTTGTGTGCAGAATTTATTCACATATTTGGCTCTTTTATTTCCCATATCTTCTATGTAGCGCAAATTTCAAAGCGGATGCTTACTTTCCGTCTGGTTTTACCGTATTTTGTATGACTAATCCACTCAAAATCACCGACAAAACTAACACTGCATTATTTGATATATTTCCATAAACCTCACAGAACAGTCTTATAATTTTTATTGCATTGCAAATGCAATTCTGAGATTAAAGAGAACTTTAAAATAATTTACCCAATTGAAGTAATATGTTTTAACTTTGTTTAATTTTGATAAAATCGAGCAACTTTTTAGATATGAGAAAGGGAATGGCAATAATGCATATCAAATTATGTAGTTTTTGCTTGTTAAGTGTTGATTTCATTTACATTGCTTTATGCAATTAAATTTATATTAACAATTTCCCATTACTAACGGTAAAATGGGTATAATATTGTTATGAAAATACATATAAAATGCAAAATGCAACATATCTGAATCCTAATAGAATAAGTAATAGTGATTAGAAAAGCGATTCCAGGCGAGTCATTATCTATCCGACTACATCCTAGAAATACTAAATAAAGTTTCCTTTAAGCTAACCTACAGGATATATCCAAGTCGCTATATCCTAGCCAGTCTCGACTAGAACACTCTAATTGCTTCGCTACTGTTTTATTTATGCTAATTTAATGCAATTGTTGTGTTTGGTTAAATTAAAAAAGGACAAAATGTAATGGGTATTTGGGTACACAACTTTAAAGATAATTACGGTATAATTATTTAAATGCGCTTTGTTCAAATGTTTAATTCTCGAAAAGTAAAACGCTTCGTAGCGGAATCTTTTTTGGGTATAAATCAGATACTGTTAACTCGGTTAGTTTGTGGTATTGTGATTTCTAACTTTATCCTTGACACAAAAGCATACCACATATTTAGCTTAAAGGGTTATTGTTATATCCAAGAATTTTAAGGTCGAAAATTTGTATAGTTAGGCATGGTAAACTGTTAATCCAAACTGTGTGTCAATTACTAATCTCCCATTTCCACACTCCAAAGAAAAATTATTAGCTTTTGGTGTTGGCAAATTTCGTAGACCACAAAATTGTAGCAATTTGTAATTGGTATTAGTTGGCGTTGATGGGTAATGCATAAAGCACCTACACGATGGCTATATATTTCACAAAATTTTATAAAGTCAACTGTAAGATATTCCCCAAACACACACACCCCACACACACACACACATACATATATATGAATACACGGACACACCACACTAAGTGCTTCTCACACGTAGCAAAAGTAAATGTGGTTCTTATGCATGTACATGTTACAGACGGCAAATACACGAAGCTAAAGGATGAACATTAGATACATTCATGCTAAGACTTCCGCACACACACACAAACACACATACTGTTGGACACACATTCGCCACATTTACCCACACTACAAATTAAACTTAGCAAGTGGCAAGCTAAGCACCCAACATTGACTACCACAATAGACAACATTAATGTTAGTTTGCCCTCATCGCACTTCTTGAATATCCTGCGAGATGCCTCCCAAACCATTTGCACACTGAAGTTTCACATTTTCTTAGCGAGGGCGTAGAGGACTAGGTCAGAATACTTGTGTCTCCATAAATGTACTCTAAGTTTTTCATAGTAAAATTTCATCAGCGAACAACACAGTTCATTTCATAAAAAAAATTAATACTTGTAAAATTTAAAGAAATTTCAAATAAGTACTTTATTTTTTCGTAATGACAAGCAGGTCATTAATCATTGCGAGAGTAACTAAAATTCGTCTTTGTCGCGGATGGATTCATTTCCCTTTGGTTTAGGTTCTTTGGCTTTCTTGCATGGGAGTTAAAAAAGAGTAATAGACACATGTGAGCGAAAGCTGTAGATAAGTATAAAAAAAAATATTGTACATTATTTTCTTTATTTGTTTTGTTCTGTGTGTTTTTTTTTTTCTGGCTTGCCGCAATTTTTACAAATACGTTTGGCATGCTCGGAACTATCGGAGCCTGACCGAGAGCTCTGGTATCTCCCTCTGAGTGTGTGTGTGTGTGTGTGCACTCCTTGCTGGAGTGGCTGCTCTGGCTGGACAGGGATCGTTTTTTGTTGGCTTAATAAAAATACATTTTGCACGTGGTGTGCGACACCCCCGCATCCTCTCAAACACTCAACTGTCTACAAACCAGCCGCCACACCCAAATAGCTCAGTGGGCTATGCAATTTTTAGTACTTACTCGTATTTGTTGTACTATCTGCGTATCTGTGGTGGAGTAGCACAAAAATAAACCGCGTACACTTACCAGAAAATCCTTCCGGACACGTACAATTGTAGTAGGCAACACCATCCACACATGTGCCACCGTTTTGACAAGGGCCCGACCAGCATTCGTCCCAATTCGTTTGGCACTGGATCCCTGTGTAGCCGTCAATGCAGTAACACGAATACGAGCTGAACTCATTTGTTGTTGTTGTTGTTGTTGTTATCACGACACATGCGGGAGGTGACACATTCGGTTGGGATGGGCGCAACGGTGTGTCAATGATGCATCAAGCGTTCAGCAAAAAAAAAGAAGAAAGTTTTGTGGGCAAACCCATAAATGAAAAGATAGAAAAAGTAAAGCAACAACAAGAAAACGTTTTTAGATAAAAATAGTTTTACAAATATCACAATATGGTGTAGAAAGTAGCGCATACGCTGAGAGAAAATATGTATAATTTGTATAAAAGTTGAGGATGAATATAATGTTGTATTGTAAATAGCTTATGAATATCAAGTTAAACTCATTTCTATTTATTGCATATTTTACTTAGTCTCCCAGTTGAGTCGGAAATGTGCTTCAAGGCCAATTTTAGCCCAATTTTGTTCTATTTGCCCTGAATAAATATTTCGATATTTTTCGGTTCTTAATGCTTTCCTTGCTGCATACCTTATTTTTTTTTGGCACTGTGTCGAGGGAGAAAGTTCTGACACCATTGGATGGTAATTGAAGTGAGCCACACCAGAGTTGCCAGAGATGCATATGCACATATAAATGTGTCTTTATCTAATAGTAGAATGTACATGAAGGTTTCTCAGTGGCCAGGCGGGTGCTATAAACATGGCCAACAATCTCGAGAAATTACGGTTGAGTAGTGGAAATAAATATTTGGTAGCCAATTGGGATTGAGTTTTTACTACTAAGAGTGAATTGAAATTGAAGCGGAAACAGCAAAGGCAGCAGCAATGGCAACAACAGCAAAAGCAACAGCAACAGACATTGTAACGGCAATAGTAACGGTAATAGAAACGTAACGGAAATGCAAAAGTGTCGAGGGACTGTCACCGACATGGCAGACATTTCCTGGCTTGGCCTCCCCGTTAGCGCTCTCCCCTCCCCGCTCTCTAGGAGAAGTTTGCAGCTACACAGCTTAATTAAAGAACTTTTGCACTGTGATACTAGGCCATCAAGGGGGGAGGGATGAGTGGTTGCGGTGTTGGTGTGTGCACTCTTTTATTATGGATTACATTAGGATGTATTTGTAGAGCTCTCTCTCTGACCCTCTCTCTCTCTCTCTCCCAGTGTCACTTTTTGTTGCTATCTGTCGATGAGCACAGGTAACAGTTACTCCAAGGCACATTGGAGACACTTGGAATGGGTAAAGAAAAAATACTTTTGTTGCTGCCTTTGACATGGTCTTGTTCACCCAGGAGGCCTGTTGATTTGTTGGCATGCCAAAAACAATTGCACTGAGTAGGTAAATGGCAATGGGGAATCGCATTAGCTGCTACATGTATAACTGATAGAATCGTAGCAATACCAAGGGGACTCAGTGAGATAATCCTTGAATTTGTAAGCAAAAAATGTTTCTTTTAACATTTACTGTCAGCTCGACCGTAAATATGTTTTATCTTAGGCCATCAATTAATTTGCTGAAAATTGTAGCATAAATTGACATATTTGAAAGGTTTTAAATAATCATAAATTCTGACAGAGAAATTCACTGC
The DNA here is from genome assembly GCA_035042345.1 of Drosophila fungiperda. Lineage (NCBI taxonomy): Eukaryota > Metazoa > Arthropoda > Insecta > Diptera > Drosophilidae > Drosophila > Drosophila fungiperda. The sequence goes on along the minus strand of JAWNLM010000293.1, from coordinate 280,231 downwards.
AAAGCCTAGTTTAACAAAGGACGATGGATCTGTAACAACTGTAAAATCGTAAACTTTAGATTTTTTCACATCATCAACTTATTTAAGTGATATGATTTTATGTTCTGCTCCCTTTTACGAGCTTATCACCATTTGCTATTTGCTAAACAATTCGCATTTCCAGTTTTACGATTTGTATAAAACTTACTCAGCTCTGAAACGAGTCATAAATACCGATATCGGCGCAAACTAGTCAAACATAAACCTCGATAAACCAATAAACTATCAATGTACTCAGATAACTCTCAGTCGACGATAGTCTTCACTTTATCAAACTGATAGAATGGGGCAAAACTATTCAGTTAATCCGTTTAAATCACATTGAATCGTGTTAAGTTTAATTGTAGCTATAAATTTTTCTTGCTTGCATATAAACTTCTATACCGCCAGTTGAGCTAAAACCCACTAACCCCGACAAAGCAAAAATACACCCTTCAAACCCCTCTTCTGATTTCTCTTCCTAGCTGCTGGCTATGTCAAGAAATGCGCGCTCCAAAAAACATTTCAACCGTCTGCCAGGACTCGCATTTGACTTGCAGTTTTGCGTGAAGCTATCGTAAAAATATCGTAAACGCTTTTTATAGAGCAAATTCGCAAACTGTGAGATTAGTTGGGCCACTACGACCGTGCCTGATAAGGCTTAAAATTGCGGCAGGTTCCGCTTATGGCCACATTTAGCGGCCACATTCGCATATAAAGCGGGAACAAGAAAATGGAATTTCACTAACTTAAAAGAAATTGGACTAAACTACGGCTTTTTTTGGAGCAATACTTTTTTTTTATACAAAAACTGCATTAAGAATAATTCTGTTCTAACACTGAATAACCAATGTATAGCGCTGAATTTAGTAATTGTGTTTGCTAATCAGAATTGTGAATTTTAAACAGATTAAAATTTTGTAATTAATTGTAGCAAACAGCGAACTATCTTGAGCTAAATTATGTAATATATTTTAAGAGTAATTTAACAAGTGACCTTAATATCAAATTAAGTTTTCTTCTAATATTTCTATTTCGTCTATCTTTTAATTAGTTTTCTGTGATATTCATTCACCAAATTTACGCATAATTTAATACCCTATTTGCAGGGAAAAGCCTAACGTTTAGCATCTGTAGAGGTCATAGGATACGCTACATTACGTGCAGAATTTATTGTTGCTGGAGGATGTGCATTAGACACTCTCTAAGTTAATAATGCGCAGCTTATGCAATTGAACCCACTTCTCTATGGCAAGCGACCCACTCAACTGCCACTCAATGCAGCCGCAACTTGGCCTCATTTTAAAATGGGGGGATGGGGGGTTGGTTTGCATAAAAGGCAAACAGCGGGCAGATATGTGGAATGAGTGGGGGGGGTGGGGGGGGTGTTGAAACGGATTAACTGTGTTGGAAATGCATTTGCCTGCAAAGTGGCGGCATCAACATGTTTGCCCTCAGTAAGTGTGCGAATGGAATCCTATGGCTATCGATGGCTAACAGAAACTGCTGCTGGTGCTGCTTCTGATGCTTCTGCTGCTACTGCTGCTGCTGCTGGGCTGTCGCTCAAGTGGTGCAAGTTTATTGCCCACTCGAAATGTGTTGAACTGAGTTTATTGGCTTGGCGATAATAAGCATTGGATGCAAGGATTCAACTAAGTTGCTGCAGCACCAGCTGCATCTGGCAGCATATGTGATGGAAGGATGTGAAGGACTCACCTGTTCAGGCCATCGATGCAGACGCCAAACACACAGGGATTGCTGAGGCAGGCGAAGCCCGCTTGACTGCTACCCACAAGGCTGAGAGCGAGGCAGAGCGTCAATAGCAGCCCAGACTGTGGCCGGCTCTCTGCCAATGTCCTTAAAGTCCTGCAAATTCTTTTTATTGTTGCTGCCGCTGCTGAATTTGCACAATTTAGTGTTGTTGGTTGTTCTATTGTTTTTATTGTGGCTGTCGTTGTTGTTGTTGCTGTTCCTGTTGTAGTTGTTGTTGTTGGCATCTTAAGCAGGTGGTTTCGTTGCATATCCGTTAATGGCTGCGTGGTTGAGCTGCTAAGCCCCACTTCCAGAATGCGCCCAGTGGTTGTTGTTCCATTTGCCGTTAGCGGCGTTGTGGTTGCTGCAGTTGCTGCTGTACTTGCTGCAATTGCTGTTGTTGTTGTTCTTGTTGTTGTTGTTGTTGCTGTTTTAGCATATTTCATGCATTTATTAATATTTAAATCACGTCTTCGACACATTTCCCATTTCAATTTCCCGCGCTCCATCGCGCTCAGCATAAATAAATAAAAGATATTCACTGATAATCGCCCGTTAATCATACGCCCCGTGGTGCGTTTGATTGTTACTGTTCTGTCTGCTGTCTGCAAAGAGATTCCTCTTAAGTGCTATATTATTTCGCATTGTTTGCTCAGCAATTGTTACTTCTCCATCCACTACTTGACAGCTTCTAGTTTCTGTTTTCTTATTGCTGCCTTACATTGTTGTGGATGCAACAATTGGCAATGTTACACTGGCCGTCGACCAACTGGGGGAATGATCTTTATTTTTATTTTTGTTATTGTTATTATTGTTATTATTATGTCTTATAAGTTTGTCTTAAACTGCTGCCGTTTCCGTTTCGGTTTCCTATTTCTGTAATTTCGTTTCGCATGATTTCAACTTGTAAGCTGCAAGTAAAAAATTACAAAAAAAATTGGTTACATTTTACACAAAAAACACTTAAATATTGTTAATTAAAAATATTATAAATATGGTGTATGTATTTGTTTTTAATTATATATATATAGTCATATTTAATATTTATAAAAATGTGTCTAAAAATTGATTATCCAAATATTTTTTGTCTGATTAATTCAATAAAATAAATTTACCTATTTATTACTTTGTCTGAAACGATTTACGGAAAATTACAAGTTAACTTTATCCATGTTTTAATTTCAATTTGATAATTTTGGTTTTTATAGTAATCCAGTTAAACTGTTTGCTATATGCATGTAAAAATAAGTGTAAATTATTATGAGATTACATGAAGAACAAATGAAATTAATAAACTTTGCCACAATGTGTGATTATAACAATTGTTAACTAAAGCTGTGATGTAAACCCTCCGCTGCTAATCAATTGATGCCATAATCCATACAATATCTGCTGGATACACAGCTCATACACACAGCTTTCAGCATGTGGCATAACATTTCATTTCGTTGCGGTAGTTGGCTGTCCTGTCATATAAAGTGTCAAAATGAAATCCCCAACTTGTTCACATTTCATATATTTTCACATATGTGTGCGGGGTGCTTAGTTTTAGCCATTAAAACAAAATGGCTCACAGCATACCAGAGCAGACCAGAACAGACCAGACAGGATCAGTCGAGTACAGAGTACAGACAAGTGGACTTAAATATGAACGAAGTGGGAGCAGCGGGGAATAGCGAGAAATCCCAGTCACATATGCTGGTTAAGCTGCAGCGGGAAAAAAAGTTAACAACTTTTGTTTGGAACTGCGAACACGAAGTAAATATTTTTTATATGTGCTACGCAAAAGACACGCGCGCGATAAAAAGAGACAGAAGAGAGTGTGGAAGAGGGAGAGGGGGAGAGGGAGATAGTGTAAACTGAACTGGCAATGGCACAGTTAGACAGACCGAATTATAAGTTTAAAATTGAAACAGGGGACTTCAATTAAGGCGTTAGCAGTCAAAAGTGTATGTGCCCCAGCCAATAAACTGGCCAAAAACCCAGAGTGAATTCCAAAATGAGAAAGAGTCAGAGGGACAGAGAGAGAGAGAGAGAGAGGGAGAGGGAGAGAGTGAGAATGGCAGGAGATGAATGGATACAGTATCGCATCAACATAAATCCCACTTAACGGTGCGACCAGGCAATAAAAAGTTGGCAATCCACGGGACTGGCTTGTGTGTTGGGTGTAGACAGAATGTTGCATTTGGAAAGCCAACATCATGGATGCTATAACGAGTGGGTAATAATGTCAATGGCACTGCAAGAGTGGGTTAGAGACAGAGAGTAAGAGAAAAAGAGACAAAGGGAGGGAGAAGGAGACAAAAACGCAATCATAAAGCTAACACAAATTTGGAGCGTGCTCTAATAGATCATTAAAATCACGATAAGGTTAACTCTTCGTAGATAGCAGCATTGTTCCTGCTGTTCCCCCTAACGGCAACTGGCCATATAACTCTCTGGACTCTAGAAATAACGATAACAACACGCTGCAAGCAACTGTAAAATGCAGCTCGGCATTTAAACAAATCGCTTGAACAAAACTATGGAAAGAGAATTTGGTGGCAGCGGTGACAAGCAGCTGTTGCTGCTGCTGCTGCTGCTTTTGACGTCGTTCAACTTTGTGTGTGACATTCTCTGCTGTTCTTTATGCGAGGATGGAATGGATGAAGTTGAGGATGGGGACTGGGCGCTGATGGTGCTACCACCCGACTCTTCCGACCCCAAGAGGGCCATCAAATTGGTTGCACCTGCAGCGGCAAATTTTCGGAAATTTTAACTATCACAAAAATGAAACTGTAACTCTTATTGTGTGTGTGTGTGTGTTGTGTGTAGTTGTGAGTTCCATTTTAATTCGTTGCGTTCTCATGGTGAAGGATACGTCATCAGCTTGAGTATATGGGCACGTTCCAGCACCGGTTCCTCTGCTGCTGCTGCTGTTTCTTTTTGCTGGTCGCCTTTTCTTCGTTATAGCATTTGCACAAATGCAACTTTGTGGGCTGTACCGGGGGAGGAGACGTTGTGAACACTGAGTGTAGTGCCATTAACGTGGTCCATTTTGCCGTCCGGTGGGTGTGTCAACAGAATGTTGCAGATTTACAAATGTTGTTGCTGTTGCTCCTTTTGGTGACATTAATGAATGAGCCTTGTTATGTAAAATGTGTAATCTACAGGGTAATTATAAGCAGGTTTCAAGCTCTCTCTTTCTGGGTGTGTGTGTGTGTGTGTGTGTGTTTGTGTGTGTGTGCTTGACTTTTGAGTGACGGATCTGTGAAAGTGTACAAGAAATGTAAAAGATGAGGGATGCATTTGGCTGGGTAGCCCTTGTTAATGATGTATTGCACAACGATTTCATTTGATAGTAAAAGCCGAATACGCTTGATTTAAAGTACAACCTTTAAGTTTAAAGAATTTCATGTAAAATTAAAGATTAAAGCATTCAAACTGGTTTCATAAAGAGAAGGTTTGTAGCATGTTTTACACAATTTGCTTGTAGTCTTCATAATTAAGCTTAAAATTTCTCAACTGTTTGCTGCATGGTTGGATTATTGTTAGTCATAATAATTTGAATAAATTAAAATACTTGCTTTGCTTAAGCTTTCCTAGTATTAGACAAATAAAAATAAAACCATTGAAATGTCATCAACAGAAGTGCAATTCAGAACTGTTGTGCAACAAATTGCTTTCAACAAGTTTTTGAGAGAGTTGTTGTGCTGTTTTTTTGATATCCCTTTTTTAACTAACTGCTGAATAGAAGTTTTGTAACGGTACAGACGATTTTAATTAAAATTACATTGTTTTTTCGGATTTTCATTCTTATACCCTGGCAGAGGAAATTCAACAAATATTTAGTTACCTCAGAAGTTAAATATATTTTGAATTATTACTACGAGTTTAATTTTATTCAGTGTTGCTTGATTGTAATAGATTCGCAACTTATATAATATTAAATAACATTAAATATAATAAATATATTATATATGTTATTGAAACTTGGCTTTCAACTCATTTTTCTATCCTTGAAAAATTTTACGAATTTATAGCAGGCAATCGTTTTAAAATAAACTAGGCTAGGATCATAGACATATTTGAATCAACTGTCATGTGTGTGCCAGGGTATTTAATGCTCGGTATGCGAGGTATAAACCCCATCTCCTGGTATATTATGTTTTATATATAAATACGTACATATTTGTTAAGCCAGTTTTGACTTTTTGTGTCTTTGAACTTATGCACAGCGTCGGCCGGCAAACAAAGAAGTCAAAAAAATAAAAATCTACATGAAATATGCTGAGACCGAAGAATGCAAATCAGTTGGAGCGACTACTGCTTCTGCATTCCATTCCCCTTTCCCTTTTGTGAACCCTTCATTTGACTTTGCACAGGCACTTTAAAATACTGTTAATTAATTCCGACAAACATTGTTCAAATATTTGAGAAAACAGTTAGTGCAAATAGGGCTCTGGCCAGGGCTGGCGTATTGTTTTATTGTTTGAGAACGCTTCCAAGTAGAATCATATCCAAAGTAAGTGTATCAACAGAGTGTACATTGAAGCGCGTGAAAATCGATTTACCAAAATTAAACACGCACACCGTAAAATAATTAACATGTCTGTGCAAGGCATATGAGTAAACACAGTCCCTCCCTGTTACCTACGACCCTCTATCTATCTCCCTCACACTCCCTTCATCACCGTCTCCTTTTCTCTCACTCTCTTTCTCCCTCTCCACTCTTACGTCATGTTTGCTGTTCAAATACAATTATAACGGTGCTCTGCATGAACCCCGAAGTAAGCACTATCCCCTCGCTCCTCCCCAGCTCCAATACATAATACGTGTCTGGCAACCACTTCCGATTGCTTATTATGTACAAGCCACCCAAATAAAAAGTTAACTTCACAAAATATCAGCTCCCAAAAGCGTGTCGTACCTTTGGCTATCGCTTGGGGTGTGTGGGTAGAAATGAGTTTGAGGGCGTGTCCTGCTCTTGTTGTAAATCAATTTCTGACTTTGACGTATTATGTGCAATTTCTCGACCGCAGTTGCCGTACATAATTTTAATAACTCATGCTTTGACTTAGGCAGCTGGACCAAAAGCGCCCCCGCCCCCGCCTCTGCTTGGAGAATCACGAAAATCAAGTTTAATCTGATGGTCGAAATGAATTTGTTGGCCAAAAGTGTTGTCAGGTAAATAAAATAAAAATCTGTTATTGTTATACAAACGTAGTTGAACATTTAAATATATTATTCTCATTCGTTTGGCGAGCTAAGCCTTGAATAATTGTTAGCAATATTTTAATGGATTACTGAAACCTGTTCTGGATCGACCAGCTCCCACAAACAGGACTTCTGTGCAAAATCTGCTTGGTTTGTGTGCCGTGGCATTCGAGATTCCTTAAGGATAGCTGCTGTTGTCGAGCCATTAGATATATGGGCCTTATATCCTGTGCTGCATCTGCGCCAGCTGAAAGATTAAGTGCCCGTGCATGCTCTCAAATATACACATACATGAGACAAGAGTATTGTGTATACGCCTCGTCATACTAGCGGCTCGGTTGGTCATGTCCTGAGCTTTTGCTCGGCCCCGCTTAATGCGCCCATAACGGCGAGTGGCTTTCTGCACCCACAGTTCCAACAACTCGCACCGCTTCACCCACCTCCCGCGTGTTGACCTGCCTTAATAGTTGACCCAACGTTTGCCTTTCGACGTTTCCACTGCTCTTTCTCGTCTTACTTTTTTTTTGTCTCAATGCTTTTCGCAGCCGTTTTATAAATGTGTTTTAAAAGTGTTTTTCAAAAAATCCGTGAATTTTCCGTGCTCTTTCTTTGCTGCTCTTTGCACTGCTTGTTGTTCCTGTTTGGTGCCTGTGTTTTCTTGTTCGCTTTTGTTCTGTCGCGTCCTGGTTGTGTAAACACTTTTACATCCAACGCTTGGACAATATTTATTAAAGCAATCTGTTCCACTGGATTTATATCAAAATATTTGTCTTGCAAATTATACTGTTTCTTTTTGTTACTGTTGTCGTTAGTAGGAAAAGCTTCTAAGGCAGCAACTTATTTTCTGTAAGCTATTTTCCATCGGGAATAATGTGTATCATTGCAGTTGATTTAATGGTTCGTTGAGTCATGCAGGTACTTCAGTCAAAGGCAGGTAAATTCTTTTATTATTAACGAAAATAAGGTTTAAACAACAACTGGTTTTCTGCATAGTTACGAGCCACACAAGCAGCTCAATATCTTAATCGCAAACTACAATCTATGAAAAACAGGAACTTTCTTTGCACAAGTTTGGTTATTTTTATTTAACGTTTTTTTTTTTCAAAAGAATCGGTAATCTGGTTGAGCAACTACCAAACTATGTACTTATGTAAATATATTCACTAAGAGTTATCCAATGTTTTATTATGCTTTGCTGGTGTTTGAATTTCTCTGGTTTTTTTTTTTAGCCTTTTTTCACGAATTTCTTTTGTTGTTGAGTCTCGGCCCACGTGGTGCGTGGGCTTATTTATCAAAAATCAATAAGTGCACAAAATACTTGTATGCCAAGGCAAACAGCCCAAATATATATATGCTATATAAATTGTTGTGCAAAGCACCAATTGGCTTCCAGGCGTACCACAAAATCTCGCCACAAACCCGACAAAACACAGCCAAACGATATGTAACATAAGCAATATGATGAACATAGCGGGGGGAGGGTGTTTGGGGGTGGTGTCCTGCTTCTGGGCAATTTGGGATAGGCACAATGCGATATGGTAACGGCATGGATACATCGATTATACAAGGCAGCCAAAGCACACAAAAGTGGGCGGCGATTGCCCAAAGACTTTGCTCAACTTCTTTTAATATTGGAGTCTCATTTTTGTGTGTGAATCTGTTTGCTGAGTTTGTGGCAACTATGCTCAACAACAATCTCAACTACAATTTGAACAAAATTTCGTTGGATTTTGTACGTTTTTTTTTTGTACTGGTAATAAAAGTTTTTATCGCTTTAAATGCATTCCCATTTTCTCGTTGTTTATTATTGCACTTTATGTTGTTGTAGTTGTGTGGTGGGCGTGGCATAACAATGTGTGGGTTGGTCGTGTGCGTTAACGTTTGTAATTAAAATTGGTGCAACTAATGTTGACGCCTTTTCACATATTTATGTGACACACAATGTGGTTTGTCTTTTCATGTGTTGTTACATATGTAAATAGAGTTATGTAAATAGACATATGTAATTGACAAAGTAAATTAAGTTAATTTATATGCAGTTCTATAATTTGAAATTTCGTACATTGTCTCTGTGAAATGAAATATTCGGTTGGGTTTTTCGTACTCAATAAATCTTTAAATATAAAGCATAAAATAGAACAGAATTAAAATTTAATACTCGATGACTTGTCAAATAATAAGCGAAATATTAAGATAAACTTCTTGGTTGATTGTCAATTTGGATTTAATATTAATTAATGGGAAGATTGAGAACTCACTTAAATATAATGCAATTTTAAATCACTCGTGCAGATCGAAAAGATTTTTAATTCCTAACTATTTTCCAATAAGCAGCAAATTAATGTTAATTTGCGATGCTGAAGAAAAGTGTGGATATTTGGGGACGTTGCCACGCCCTAATTGCAATATTTTTGGCTTATTAAGCGAAATCACGTAGCTGCAATTAAATTAGCTTACAAAGTGTGCGCAACGCTGATGAAAACCCATTTTGGAAAAGTCAAGCATTTAACTTTGTTGTCGTTGCTGTTGTAGTTGTTGTTGTTGTTGTTGTTGTTGCTGTTGTTGTTGCTGGCAGCATAAAAATAAAATGCGCTCCATGGAATTCGTTGGCAAGCAACGCGATGAGGCAAGTTAATTAAGAGTTGGCTAAGAGCAAAGACGACAGAAGGGACAGATGATCAGGGCCGGCGAAATGAGAGCTGTTGTTGTTGTTGTTGCTGCTGGCTGCTGTCGGCAACTGACCAAATGCAAAGCTGACCAAGCGAAATGCCATTGAGTGTGTGTGTAAGTGTGCGTGTGTATGTGTGTGTGACAGGACAAAAGTGGCAGATGTAGGGGGCATGAGTTGGTGCGGCGAGTCGACTGAGACGCGCACAGGCACTGTTAACCGCGTGTCCTTTACCACTGTTGCACGGCGACAATTGTGGTTTAAGTGTGTGGCAGTTGTTGTTATTGTTGTTGCTAATGCCACTGCCACTGCCACTGCCAGCGGCTGCTTTTGACTTTGATGATGTTGGCAAACGGTTTGCGGCTACTCTGCACTGAGCTGATGCCGTTGTTTTTGTTGTTCTAGTTGTTGTTGTTGTTGTAAATTGACGACCGACTTGTTTCCGTGAGCTGCCAATTAGGCCTGTCCTTTCATGCAGTGCTTCCTTTGACGGCATCTAACTAGATAAATGTGGTTCTAAATGAAATTAAAAGCACAAAAGAGGCTTATTCTCTACATGCATTCTCCGTGAATATGCCGTCCCAGTTATCATTAAAGAACTTTATTATTGACATGGAATTCATTTCGAATTTCGTAATGAATATCTCATAAATAAAAGAAAACTTCCGTTGTCAAGTTGCACGTCACAATCACAACTGGCATTTCGTACGATCATTTAATATAGTGCTGAGCTCACGCTGTGGTCATAAATAACGATAACTTTATATATGCTTTTATTACGTACATTTTAAGTGTAAATACGAGACACAAATACAGATATATATATTTTGTATCAGTGAAGGGGCAACAAAGTTAGTTGGTAACTTAATACACTTTCACTTCTGTGCCCATTTGAACTCGCTGCAATAAATAAGCGACTTACATATATATGTATATATATATTTATGTGTATGTGTGTGTGTGTGACACTTGCACCTGCTAACACTTGTGTGTGCTTGTGCATTTGCCAATAACAAGTATTTGGGTTAGTAATGCCATTTACGACCCCAAACGCAAGCATAAAAAGAAATGCATAAAAAGCGAGCTTTGTTTACATTTTGTTTTATTTTTTTTTTGTTTTGTTGCTCGGCAATCCGTCTCCAATGTAAGCCGCAAAAAGCCACAAAAAATATGCTGCCGACTACTTGTATCTTACAAAAGCAAAAGCACCCATGGAACGAGCCAGCGAAAGTCTATTTAACTAACTGTGCATAATTCATAATTTAATTAAGAATCCAGCGAAATGAAAAAAGTTACACGAGGGACATAGACTTACACTTCCCACTGTATATGTGTGCAGCGGTGTGTGTGTAAGTGTGCTTGTGTATGCGTGTGTTTGTGTGTACGTGTGTTTGTGTGCGTGAGCTGAGAAGCCCCGCACAGCTGTTGGCCATGTTGGTTTTACGCTTTACCCTTGTCACTGTGAGGTGAGGTTGCATGGCATGTTGTATGGATGTTGGGGGGCAACTTTGGAATTGTGTGGCAATTGTGAAATGGGCATTGCAGCATGGCCGTAAGTCAAACGAGGCGTCAAGCAAATCTGTGCACCCAAGTGTGCCAACTAGTTGAAGCAAACTCACAGATTTAATGGCAGCTGCCAGAAATCTTGAGACTGTTTCATTTGCAGCGAAATTAATTATAGCATTTCTATCTGCTTGGAGAAGTCAAATTTGGGACAGGGAAATGATTTGCTAATAAGGCAGCCAGAAATGTTGAACCTCAAAATGAGAAGTGTAAATGAGGTTTGGAGCAATCGTTAATCAAAGAAATAATAATCAGTTTTCGTTTTGGGAAATACATAAACAAAAGGATTTCTTTTGCTTATTGTTGTTTTGTCCTGGTAAATTCTAGATTTGGTAATTTATAAGTCAAATATCCTTTTCAAAGAAGTTGCTTTTATTGTTAACTCTACTTTTATTGATAGTTATTTTGTTGTGCCTAAAGGGACCTTCAATAAAAAGTCTAGACAGAGTGTAGCACAGATAAAGTGCCTCCAAATTGGGGCAACTCAAATGAAATTACTTTAAATTTAAATCGATGCCCTTCATTACGCACTTAAATGTAAATTTTCACATGACTACGCACACATAAAGTGCCACTCGTGGCTCTATTAAGGGATACAGTACCTAAACACCTACACAAAAACACCCACACACATACACACACACACAAGTGCTAACTCAATGAGAACAAAGACTAAACTAAATTAGGTGTTCGGCAGTAAGAAGAAGCAGCCCCAGAAGGGTGACAACATAACATGAGCTTTAAATTTGAAATTTTATATGATTTAAACAACAGTTGCAATATCAAAAGCAAAAACAATGATGACACAGCAATAAAAAAGCAGAAACAGAATCTTCAAGCAATCGACGCCATGTGAGTGCCTGGCCCCATGTTTGCGTGTAACTGTGTGTGTGTGTGTGTGTGCGTGTTTGTTTGGGAGTGTGTATTCATTTGTTGTTGTGCAGATGTGCGACCAACTTGAAATGAGTGTGTCGCAGAAAAATAACAAGAACAGCGAAAACAATGAGTTCTTCAGTGCGGAAATGAAAACTTCAAAGGCACACTTTGCGTTTGTAGGAAGTTGTCCAGGGTTAGTGCGCTTGTTTGGGGGGCGTGTTTCACTGATTTAGGCGGGGCCAGGTGGTGTTTGGTCTGTGGGGCATATGTTGCATGCGTTGGAACGCACCTGAGCGCGAGTTGGTGTCTCTGAAGTGATTCAGATTCGTGTTTCCGCTGGAGGAGTTGCTCGCGAATTTCAGTCCACGGGCAACTTTGTTGTTAATTTGGCTTATTTCATTTGAGTACGGTCATGTTGCTGAGTTGTTATTTCCTCTTATTTATTTGAGCACACCTGCAGCGCATGGCAGCTCAATAATAATGAAATAAAAATAAGAAATGGAAAAAAAAATAATAAAAAATCCACAAAAATGTGAATAAAGATAAAAAAAAATGTTGAGCAATTTTTGCTAGAAGTTCGCTGCTGGCGACATCACGCCATGCCTGACATCATTAAAGTCCTTGCTCTCTTTTACTGTTCGCTCTGCAGGTTGTCCTGACAGCAGTTGCTCTTGTTAATCTTTCCCTTTCGAAAATATCAAGTTTATTGCACTCAACTGGGTATTTTCACTACGCATTGGAATTTGCCATGTCTAGAAAAATAATCTATTTTTTAATTATTATTTTTTATTTACTAATTTATTTTGTTATGTTACTGTGTTGTAAGTTAATAAAACAAAAATACATTTTAATGAAATGATCAAACAAACCTAGAAAAAATAAGACCTACACCAAAAATCAAGTCGATACGTCAACGAAATAAATATTTATTTTACAATATCAATATTTGAATGCAAGAGTAAAAATATTAAATTTACTATGACAACTCTTAGTTGCTCTGCGGCTAAAGAGCAAACAATATTCGTTGTGCTTTGTGGCACATACATTTTGGCGTTTGTCGCAGAATGTGTCAAAGGGTTTTTTTTTTCAGCCAAATTCGCAGTTGAAGTTGCTTTTTTTTTCTTTCTTATATTTCTGTTACATTCTTTGCATTTTTTATGGGACAGTGCTGTTTGGCAAAATGTTTCATCAGGTTGAGCTTGACATTGTGCATAAATATTTGATTTCAGAATTTTGTTCACACTTTTCCCTTTTTCTTGGCCAAGTTTTGTAGTGGGGCGTTTGTGTCTGTGTTGTGCGTGTGCAAATATCTCATTAAATTCACTAAAATGCGTGAAATTCTAAGCTCTTCTCTTTGCTTGCTGCTGCTGCCCTTTTCATGTTTTCGCTGTGCAAACAATTCGTTTTGAGCAGTCCTTCTCGGCCAAAGGATGCAAGCTGTAATTTTATTTCTGACAACTGCTTTTTGAAGTCTCCTGCAACTAAATTTAAACGTGTGAGCTCCTTGTGTGCGTATGTTGGACGGTTTGGTGATTCGCATGTCGCAAACAACATTGAGATAAAGTTTGTTTGGATTTGTTAGCTTGCTCTTGAGATTGTTGTCTGTAGTTTAGCAGCAACAACCAGCAGGAATTGGGGTTTTTTCATTTCTTTTCAAATACGTGAGTCTAAAGAGTGTCCTTGTCACTTCCTTTATTGTATTTGTCTGTCTTTTTAATATTCTCTACATGGGGTTGACGTTATATGTTCTTATGACATACATTTTGTAGCAGTCAAAACTAAATTACATTTTTTTAGAGAGACCTCATTGTTAACAATGAATGATTACTTCTTCTTTAAGTTGGTGATCACACAATTGATATCAATATGGATATTTTATTATACAGTATTATTATTACCTCAATATGTTACATGCTATCAGCTAAGAATTCATTCATTTTGTTTTTTGTTTTGCTTCTGGCAAAGTAATACTATTTTTATTTTTAAAGCTAACTTCAGATAACTAAATCATACTGTGCTCATACAAATTAGTTTAGTTTAATACATTTTTGTAAGCGTATTTCATTGTCAGTTTGAGGCACTTGTTTGTGTTTTATTCTTGTCTGTTTTCTTGACTGTTTGGAAGCAGGCTTTAAAATTAAACGTGTATTTTTTTTTCGGATTACAGTTAAACTCTTGCTGTTGAGCTGTTTACTTTTCTTTATACCTTCTTAACAAGTGCTTTTGGCAAACGTTTTTTTTTTTGCCAAAGGCCAAAACAAATTGAACTTTTCAATTTGCATTTGTCATGAAACAGTTGTTAGAAAGCTTCAAATTCAGCTTGAAAACAAATTTAATATACAAAACAAAATAAAAAATTTGTATGACCCAAAATTTTCACAAACAAGCAATTTGCATATTTTGTTTTTATAATTTTGTTGCGAAAATAAATTCAATTTATTTGTTTATTCATTTTCTTTTGAAAACGGCTGTGGAAATATTTATTAGGTCAATTTTGCAAATTTTATGAAAAGTTTTTGCTGACCCAAATTGAGGATTAAATCTGATTGACGACATAGATTTATTTTAATTTTACCTAATTTTTCTAAACAACATATCGTTTGATTAGTAAATTGTATTTCAAAGATATTTATATTAATTAATAAATCACATTTTTGATATTGGCAATCTTAAAAGTATGCTATATATTTTATTCTTTGTCATTACAAAAATAAATGAATCGAAATCTAAAGAATTAATTTGATACCAAGTTACACAAAACGTTGTTTTTAAGCAATTTCGTAATTTTTACCTTAATATATATATATATATATATATATAACACAATTACGCATTATTTGTATTCTAAACTCATAAATTCTGTGCAAAAAATATGTTTTGTCACCCGTCCTACTTGAATTATGTCTTTTGCTTTCAGTCTGAAAAGTAACAAATTTGTTGGCAAACATTTTCTGTCGACTGAACCCATATCAACAACTATTCGCTTGAAATATCACTTTATAGGGGCGTGGTGGGTGATGGCTAAATCTGATTTTTGGCAAAGAAGACAATTTAATTTACGGACAAATTGTCACGCCCAATTTGGCACATTAATTGGCACAGCGATAAAACAAAAGCCATAAACTTGTGCAAACTAATTTTTTGACAGCTTTTATTTTTTTCCAGGACTTTCTTAGACATTTTCAGTCATTTGGTTTGTTGGATTGCTTGTGGCTTTTATTATGTTGCTGTTCAAGGCCTTTATATTTAAATCTTTGTTGTGGCTGTGCTGTGGATGCCAAGTTTGCATATCTTTTGGCGATAAAAACAAAAATGCCATATTTAACTTTTCTGACAATGTTGACAGCCACAACAGATAGCAAACAACAACCGCAAAGCTACCAACAAAAGTTTGTCAAAAATCAGTTAACGCTTTTACATTTGTTTGACTAGGCCCATTAAAGATGCATTTATCAGTCAGTTGAGCAAATGTTGTGCGTTATATTTGTAATTGTGTATTTACCTACAAAAAGGGGCTTAGGTCATTATCCTTGTGTTATCCTTGTTGTATGTCTGTGTCCTTTTTTTCGGCACCTCATCGATTAGCCAAGTGTTGCCATGCAACAAAGGCGGCCACTTGCCAGCAGCAGCGGCACACACAAAAAACACGAAGGGATGGAGGCGAAAACCGCATAAGCTACACACTAAACCGTTATGAAGGGGGTCGCGCGCAGACAAGGGACTCGTAGCGACCGCAACGTGGTGACACAAACACTCGCACACACACTTGAACAGGACAACAAAATGTTGCACGTAACTTGGCGACGGGAACGGCGACGAGCGTCCGCGCAGCGCATGGAGCAGCGCAAGCGACTTGTGTTTATGTTTGTGTTTATGCAGGATAATGCGACATATCCTAAGAGCCTGTCACACTTAATGGCACCACGGATCGAATCAGGCGGTGTAATCGAATCCTGTGTCTAGCAGTTCGTTCACCACACACGCGTGCACTCAAACACTGCTCAAGATTGTTGATAATATTGATAATACTAATGTTTCGTTGATGCCGATGATGATGTTTGACAATGAGATCCCACAATTCCACGTTTGCCACACGGCAATTATGCTAGCTGCCAATTGCGACAACAACACGACCGTCTGCTCGCACGGCTCGCCGTCAACTGGTTCCGCCTGAAGCTTCGGGCTGACACGACTTTTGGGATATTGGACGTTAGCTGCACGTTAACGTTTTTAACCACACCATTTGAAATGCAATTTGGGGCTGTTCTCGCTCTCTCTCTGAAGCTCTCGCTTGCGCGCGCTCTCTTGCTCTCTGTCTCTCTCTTTCGCTCTTTCTAGCTTTTCCTCTCTGGTTCCTTTGTTTTGATGATGGTGAGTTTGCGCCTGGGGTGAATTTATATTCCCTTGTAAGATTTGTTTTCATTTTGCCGGTTTGTTTACGTTTTCCGCTTTCCACCTTAGCCGGTTTTTCAACGCTAAGCATGTGCTAAGGCTTATTATATTTTTGGCAAGAGCCTTTAATGCTTTTAGCTTACTTTAAAATGGGATTTGGTATATTTTTAATGGCATCCCTAAAAGATATTTGATTTAGCGGAAATAAATTAAGTAAATTATTTATTGTTGAAATTTTAATGAAATTAACTTATAATATAGGTAATTATTTTCAATACATTTTTTTATTTATAACGAAAGAATTAAATAATTAAATTGAATTTCCTTATTGAATTTTCGCTCATTCAAATGATTTACCTTTTGTACTTCAAAGATATGTATGTTGATAATAATAATGACAACTGAAGTAACACAGTTTCTGAAAGGGCCAAGACCGCAAAAGCTGTTGGTCGGTCCAAGGACCGACCGGCTAACAATCCGGGCATATAACTTTAGTCACATTTCGACTGGAATGGCTTATTTTCAAGAAATGCTCGTTTTATTGCAGGCCTGCGTAACCACAAGAGCCAAAGAGGCAGCAGCACAAGCGGGGCGGCGGCTTACCAGAGGAGTATCAACAACAGTAACCAACCATAGAGACAAAGTGTATCAATTATAATACGGGTGCAAGGCGAAAACCCCAAAACGGCCAGCTTACCAAACGGGCAGTCATGTTGGCGACAACAACAGCAACACATAGAACATCTACAACCACAATTACCTCAGATCCGGGCATTCTGTGCTTTCATCACTGCAACGTAAAAGTTTTCTGCTTCGCCTTGCCCCACACTTGCCCCCATTGCAATGCGCAACTGGATGCGGATGCGGATGCGAATGTGGAGCCCAATGCTGCTCCACACACATTGCGAGATGCGAGTAGCAGCAGCGCCAGCACCACCACCACCACCACAATAACAATTTCCAGGCTGCTCCCGTTTCGTTTGCCTTATCCCTTTGTGCGGGCCACGCAGCATCCATGTGCGATTGTCCTGCGTCCCTCCACAGGCGACTTTCTCAAGTGAGTAAATGGGGCTGCTTTACAAGCATATACGTTCATTAGCCTTTGGGGGTATATAGAATTGTCAAAAAAGAATAAAAAAAAAGATATAGCGCTTTGCAGCCACGTTGCCATTGAGATTACGCATTTTTGTTTGTTGTCTTTGCAAACGCAACACCAAAAAAAAAATGTATTGGTCTATGTTTTAGAAGAGCTCCGTGTCCAGGTTACCAACTTGCGCATAATCCCAGCAATCTCAAATCTAGGTTTTTTTTTTCTTTGGAATTTTTGGGCTTAAATTTTTTATCTATTTTCGGTTTTTTGGCGTTTTGAATATGCAAAATATAATATGTGTGATGCGTTTTTGTGTGTGTTTCCACAGCGATTACAGCAACTCCACAGATTTGCATATAGCGGTGACCACATCCGCCGGTGACATTGTTGAATTCGATAGGGACGGACTGCGGCGCCATCGGCGCGAGGATAATCCACGCGACTGGTGGCAATCGCTGCTGGTGGGCGATGTGCCCGAGCCCTGGCACGACTACTGGGATGAGGTACTTCAGCAGGTATATTTCCACTTAATATACATAGACATACAAATTGCATGCAAATCGCTGAGCTAATCTTCTCGTCTAGGTTTGTGCGCAGTCAAACCGCTGGTCTATCGCCTGCTATGAGGAATCCAGCCACAATTGCTATACCTTCGTTCTGGCCTTTCTGCAGGCTCTGAGCTATGCCCAGCTCAGCGAGGCGGCCCGCACCAAGACCAGTTTCTGTGAGAAGTACATTGTGCCCAGAACTACGACCGCCGGCAAATACATATCTCTCTATCGCCGCCTGCGTCTGGCTGGTGTCCATGTCCATCGTCAGCAGTCCAAGCAGCGGCCTCTCAAATTGGATGCCTGTGATGGCCCTGATGCTAGATTGACCAATGAAAAGGGGCACACCAATGGCATTGGGAGTGGCGGCTTAGGGTCACGCCTTCATGTACGTCAAACGCTTTGCACCATCGAGGAGTGATCGAGCTTTAGCTATTTAGCTATTAGCTATAAAGCTTTTTGCCACTAGAACTATTTTCTATCTAAAAATCCGGATAGTAAAAATGCTGCAAAAAGTTTAAACAATACCATTTAAGGATGATTTGATATCATCGAACTGCAATTGACAAGTCCACATATATCTATATATATATATAGATATATATATATATATATATCTATATATCTATATATATATTTATGTTTAGTTAACATATTTAATTACTTATATGTTCCTACAGTTAAGCATTGTGTTACATTAAATGGTAAATTAATTTCAAAATATTAGTGTCTAATTAAAAAATATTTATTATTAACTTGGCGTAAACTTTGTAATTAATTTTACTTCATTTCATTTAATAAGTTTGGTCTTACAATGGGCAAAATAGTGATTGTTTAATTATTTAAGTATTTTATGTGATTTTTAAAAGTGATTTTCTTTAATAAATACTGTCAAGAATTTGTAAATGATTGTTTTTTAACCCTAAATAATAATTTTGTACCTTAACAACTAATATGGCTTTTGAGCTTGGTACTCCAATCGTTGGATATTATGTGTTCAAGTATGAACATGAGACGCTGCAAAGCTCAGCTAATTGTTAATGGCAAAATGTCATATAGAGACGACATCCAAATGGCTGCACTTAAAGCTCAGCTGTTAAGTATAAACATCACATTCTTGGAATAATAAACCTTACATGGAGTCGCCGGACAAACGCTGCAAAGCTCAGCTAGTTTAAGAATAAACATCTCATGGAGTCGCCCTTCAAGCGATTCCGTTAATATAAATAAAAATAACATGAGGTCGCCTTACAAGCGGCTTCATATGCATTTAGGTTTAAGATTTTTGTATAAAATAAAGAAATGCTCATCAGAGCAAACAGTTCGATTCTAAACGTCGTCTCATCGTGTTGACTACATTCTATACGTGTTTCACACATTATAAGAAGAATTTCGTTAAAAAAACTTACCAAAAATTATTGTGGTTTATGTTCCCCCAATGCAAACAGGATTTTTATTTCAATATAACTTTATTAACATTCCATTTTAAATTTTATAAACTGTAATTAAAGCTATGTATGGTTGCAGCATCTTGTTTTTGGAATTTTTGGACAGACGTTTTTCGAAAACTGGTTCGAATAGTTGCCAGGTGGATCATAATTGCACACTACATAAATTGTGTTCCCACTGCAAGAGTTTAGAAAGGAAGGGTTAATTTGAAACTGTTGAAAATCAGGATGTCTTTGGTGTAGTCGCTCGAATAATAGCATAAGAAGATTAACTGTGCATCTCACTTGCTTACCGTCGAGCAAATCCTACGCCCAGCTGTGTAGAAGATTTCCACACCACTTGGGTAAAGTGGCCCGTGTTACTTTGAAAGGATGGACTTTGCCAATTGTATTGATCGATTTCGTCATACCAGGCTTTTACTGCATCCGTTCCACTTAGATTAGCACCCGAAGCCATATAGATATTCTCTCCATATGCATTGTTTGGACGATGCTCCATGCAATTATTGGTCAGTAGATGCTGCATAGATATTGAGGAATAATGAGATATGCCAGTGGATAATGGAGGACCGTACCCTTGCCCAGTTGGCGGATAGTTGGGATAGTTCATAATTAAGCTGAAGTGGCGGCGCATTGTGTTGAGATCTGAACAAATTGTGGGCTTCTAGCACCTCCTGTTCGAACTGCAAAGGAACGAATTTGGCAAATATAGCTTGGTATATAAATATTAAAACTAAACTTAAGTGAAAAAACGTTTTGTTAATTTATATTTACACAGAACTTCAGTTATTTTTAATTGAAATTACAGTGAACCCATTTATTATTCTTACTTCCTGAGTACTCATTTTCAGTTAAGTAGTATGGAATGTTATTTAAGATAAAAATATTTATAAAGTTGTAATTGAAATATTCTTATAGTTGAAACTTCTCGGATTAAAAGTTTAAATAATACTGAGCAACGTAGCTGTAAGCAGTGGTTATTATATATGTGTAGCTCATTTTGCTGATAGGAAAAGCAACTTAACTCGTGCAACCTCCGGTGGCGGCTGACTAAGCTTCTTATCAACAACACAAAAACTGAGGTTTTTTTGCGGGAACGTATGCTGGTTCAATTTAAATGAGTTCGCTATAATGGAAGATAAATCTAAATGCTAAATAAATAATTTGACTTGTTTTCATTTCTCTTTTTTTATTGAGGAGTGTACATTTTCTTTACCTAATTTTGTCTTCTAAGACTTGCAATTGTATAATCCCAAATATATATTTTATTGGACAATTAGAAAGTTAATTGTGATAAATGATATATGAGAATATGGAATAAATGTTACGTTTAAAAGTGTGACACATTTATATTTTTTTTTAGCATATTCAGGTTAAATTGTTAGTATGACGTCCATCAGGATTCATACATACATGTGTAAAACCAAGCAAAGGCTTTGCGGAATGTCATCATTGTGCTCAGGCTTTTGTGGCTTCTGATATTCGCGACTGCCACATTATTAATCACAATATCCAGGAGGCAGGAGGCGGTTTCGTTATGCAAAACTGTCATGAATCAGGTGAAAATGTAATTACATTCTCGCTGATGAGCAGCGAACTCATCATTTCCTCTGCACCTTTCGTGGTGTCCTGGTGTCTTATCCTGGTTGCTCGCCAAGTCGGGACATTTCATCTTGAGTAGCACGCAATACGTGCATATAAATTGTATAATGTCGTTGCCAACTTTGAAGACACGTAATCTAGAAGTAAATAAGTTTTCTGCGTCGTCTCGCATAAAGTTTTGCTTATGAATTTTAAGCTGACAAAGTTTTGTGTGTTTGTTGTTTGTTGTTGTTGTTGTTCTGCGCATTGGGGTATAATGATAATGTTCTTATTGAATTGAACTGTTAAAAGTGTTTGCTATGTACGTAAATCTAAATTGAGTTGCAAATTGATAACTCCAATAAATAGAAAATAAAACGCAATGCCAGCGTTTATTTCTCCAGAATTATTTTTATTACATTTGAACAGCCTAGTTACTTAGATAAGATTAAAGCTTACAAATCACACAATCACGGGTTACACCATGGGTATCAACCGGAAGACGAAATTGACTCACAAATGGCACATGGTAAAATGGGTCAGAGCTTTGACTTAATTAAACAGTAATTATTATATGTACAGACCAAGGTCGTGAACACACCCGTACTTGTGACATAAGTAACTGTGGAAATGGGTGTGCTTGAAACAATGCCTGAGCTCTTATCGGAAAACATGAGTCAAAGGTATGTCAACAAATAAAAATGGATTTTCTTCCGACAGAAAGCTGTTGCAAATTGTTATTATTCAATTAAAATGGCACCCGTTTAGCATAAGATGCGTAACACTCACATTGCCAACAATAGCCACAACCAAAAAGAAACGTGGTAAATAATGCACATGTCCATTGAAATAGAACAAAAATCAGAGAATCGGCAATCGGCAATTGGCAATCGGCAAATCGGTAAATCAGCACAGACCTTGAGCGGCACTTAGCACATTCAAGCGAATTATTTTGTATTCAGTTGTTGGCCCACTCTTCTGCATACATACATACAAACATACATACATACATACATACACACATATGTGCGTTCGGCAGCGAACTTTGTACCTCACAGCACAGCCGCCAATACCATTGCACTCTGACTGAACATCCAAACGTTTGTATGGCTGCTGCCCATATCGCTGCACCAATCCCAAATCCCCGCAATAGTCAGTCCAATTTTTCGATACGTTTTCAGCGCTGCCAAGGAAAGCATTGAAAAATCTCAACTAATGTCAAACGCTTTGTCGTCATCGTCGTCTATGCACATTATGGTCGCTGGGGAGGGGGATGGCGGAGGGAGGTGCGTTGCAGCGTTGAGTTGACACTTTTAATTTAGTAGCTGCATATTTCTCAATGCATTCAAGTGGATGTAGCTGCTCATGTTCTCCTTGAAAAGGATAAATGCATTCTCACTTTGATTTATGACCACAGATTCGGGTTCTGAGCATAACAAAAATTAAAATACTCCGAATTTTCACATTACCTAAGTGAGTTCAGATTAAGCAACCTTAAAGCGGCGTTTTTATTCATTGTGGTTATCACTTTAAAATTATAAAACAAATGAACAATTGATAAAGAATGCAATGAAACAATCAAACCACTTATTTCCAAGAATTTGAAATATCAATTGCAATGCTTTCTATAACTATATTTGTAAGGTATTGCAAATATTTGGAGCGAGAAGTATGAAATATTTTTTCTCTTTAATTTCTCATGTTATTCACGCTTTTGTTTGCAGCTGCGATGCGTGTTGAGAAAATTGAAATATGATGAAACAGTTGCCAATTGCAGCCAATGTGAAGTGTATCATTCTTTAGGTTCGGATTTATCTTTGATTAGGTCAAATGAACTATGCTTATATATGATTTTAAAAATAGCAAAATTATTGTGCAATTGTGCATGACCAAATTTCACACACAATTTGATGCTATATTAATTTCTATGTCATCTGTTTTAATCCAAAAAAAAACCTATTTCTACAAAAGGTAATTGTGTTTATTTATTTTATGGGACATTTAATTGTTTATTTATACCCAAAGAATTACATAATGAAATTGAATTTCCTTTTTGAATTTTTGCTCATTCAAAGATATGTATGTTGATAATAATAATGACAACTGAAGTAACACAGTTTCTTAAAGGGCCAAGACCGCCCAGCTCAGCGAGGCGGCGCGCACCAAGACCAGTTTCTGTGAGAAGTCAATTGTGCCCAGAACAACGACCGCCGGCAAATACATATCTCTCTATCGCCGCCTGCGTCTGGCTGGTGTCCATGTCCATCGTCAGCAGTCCAAGCAGCGGCCTCTCAAATTGGATGCCTGTGATGGCCCTGATGCTAGATTGACCAATGAGAAGGGGCACACCAATGGCATTGGGAGTGGCGGCTTAGGGTCACGCCTTCATGTACGTCAAACGCTTTGCACCATCGAGGAGTGATCGAGCTTTAGCTATTTTAAAGCTTTTTGCCACTAGAACTATTTTCTATCTAAAAATCCGGATAGTAAAAGTGCTGCAAAAAGTTTAAACAATACCATTTAAAGATGATTTGATATCATCGAACTGCAATTGACAAGTCCACATATATCTATATATATATATATATATATCTATATATATATTAGTTTTACTTCATTTCATTTAATAAGTTTGGTCTTACAATGGGAAAAATAGTGATTGTTTAATTATTTAATGATTTTATGTGATTTTTAAATGTGATTTTCTTTAATAAATACTGTCAATAATTTGTAAATGATTGTTTTTGAACCCTAAATATTAATTGTGAACCTTAACAACTAATATAGCTTTTGAGCTTGGTACTCCAATCGTTGGATATTATGAGAAGAATTTCGTTATAAATACTTAACAAAAATTATTGTGGCTTATGTTCCCCCAATACAAACAGGATTTTTATTTTAATATAACTTTATAATGGAATGTTAAATTTTATAAATTGTAATTAAAGCTATATTTGGTTGTAGAAGCTTGTTTTTAAAATTATTCCTTTTCACTGACGTTTTTCGAAAACTGGTTCGAATAGTTGCCAGGTGGATCATAATTGCACACTACATAAATTGTGTTCCCACTGCAAGAGTTTAGAAAGGAAGGGTTAATTTGAAACTGTTGAAAATCAGGATGTCTTTGGTGAAGTCGTTCGAATAGCATTGGAAGATTAACTATGCATTTCACTTGCTTACCGTCGAGCAAATCCTACGCCCAGCTGTGTAGAAGATTTCCACACCACTTGGGTAAAGTGGCCCGTGTTACTTTGAAAGGATGGATTTTGCCAATCGTACAGATCGATTTCGTTATACCAGGCTCTTACTACATCTGTTCCACTTACATTTTCCTCATTATAATAGAGATTCTCTCCATATTCAAGGCTTCCACGATGCTCCATGCAATTATTGGTCAGTAGATGCTGCATAGATATTGAGGAATAATGAGATATGCCAGTGGATAATGGAGGACTGTACCTGTGCCCAGTCGGCGGATAGTTGGGATAGTTCATCATTAAGCTGAAGTGGCGGCGCATTGTGTTGAGATCTGAAGAAATTGTGGGCTTCTAGCACTTCCTGTTCGAACTGCAAAGGAACGAATTTGGCAAATATAGCTTGGTATATAAATATTAAAACTAAACTTAAGTGGAATAACTTTTTGTTAATTTATATTTACACAGAACTTCATTTTTCTATAGGTATTTTTAATTGAAATTACAGTGAACCCATTTATTATTCTTACTTCCTGAGTACTCATTTTCAGTTAAGTAGTTTGGAATGTTATTTAAGATAGAAATATTTATAGAGTTGTAATGGAAATATTCTTATAGTTGAAACTTCTCGGTTTAAAAGTTTAAATAATACTGAGCAACGTAGCTCTAAGCAGTGGTCCTTATATATGTGTAGATCATTTTGCCTGACTAAGCTTCTTATAAACAACACAAAAACTGAGGTATTTTTGTGGGAACCAGCATACGGTTCAATTTAAATGAGTTCACTGTAATGGGAGTATTAATGTAAATGCTAAATAAATAATTTGACTTGATTTCATTTCTTTTTTTTTTATTGAAAAGTGTAAATTTTCTTAACTTCAAATGAACAATTGATAAAGAATGCAATGAAACAATCAAACCAATTATTTCCAAGATATTAAATATCAATTACAATTATAGAAAAATAAATATATTTGTAAGGTATTGCAAATAATTCCCTTTAATTTCTCATGTTATTCTCGCTTTTGTTTGCAGTTGCGATGCGTGTTGAGAAAATTGAAATATGATGAAACAGTTGCCAATTGCAGCCAATGTGAAGTGTATCATTCTTTAGGTTCGGATTTGTCTTTGATAAGGTCAAATGAACTATGCTTATATATGATTTTAAAAATATCAAAATTATTGTGCAATTGTGCATGACCAAATTTCACACACAATTTGATGCTATATTAATTTCTGTGTCATCTGTTTTAATCCAAAAACCTATTTTTACAATAGGTTTATTTATTTTATGGGACATTTAATTGTTCTAATTGGTGCTGACAGCAATGTTTGTATTAAAAGTTTCTCTGATACACTAATTTCGACAATTATTAATTTGAAAAGCGTAAAATCAATGAGTTTTGTAAATAAAGAGAGTATTATATTATAAATAATCCTTTAAATATACATCACAATTAGATTGTCTAATTTATAGTATTTATTATCAGTTTAGCCATTAAAATTATTTGGTTATAGCTTATTTAGTTACTGTCTATATTATTTTAATCCGAGTGTGGCAAATGTGTGATAAATATGTGACTAATTGGGGTCGTATTTCGATACATGTCGATATATTTGTCATATATTTATTTTATTCACAAGCAACTTGTGATCAAAGTCTAAATATAACAAGTCGTACTCAAAACAAAGCTCTTCAAAATATTTTCAAGTGACTCAGTCAAGTAATGAAATCTGATTTTCTGCGTACTTTACTTTTGCGATTCAACTTATCTTAGCATTTGCTCACCACAACAGACTCTTAGAAGCAGCTGCAATGTGGTAAATGCATCATTTGCATTTATATATTATTTTATTTGCAGTATTTTACAATTCAGCTTGCAAACGGATATTGAATATACTCTTACTCACTCAAATTCAAATCTGACTTGTCCAGAACTTGCTAGTTCTATCAGCATAACCTCAAGCTTGGATAGCCTTTTGGAAATGTGTTTCAAGCGAAATGCAACAATAAAATTAAATCGAATTCAAACAGAAAGTTCATTTGCAGTTCATCAAGTTGCTTCCCACACACACAAAGTCTGGTCTGAAGCAGGAGCAAACAAAAAAAGAGCTCACCTTCCCCTGTTCCATGTGGAAAAGTTTAGCAAGTATTGTTAAGTTTTTGGCAGCTGACTCATAGCAACTTCCTACATTTATTTTATGCTAAATTAAATGGGCCAACAAACCAACAAGCCATATAAGTACATATATACACACATATACCCAGTATCCAGATAATGGCAATAGGGTATAACATAATTCAATTGTAAGAATGCAATCTGGAACCTGCAAGCTCAATTAATCCCTTTTCGTAATTTATTTTATTTAACTATTTCTTAATATCATTCTTAATATCATTGCCATGAATTATGCAAGTTTTTTAATAGTTGCACAGTATCATCATCTTAGTTATCTAAAGCTTAGCCTGAAACTTGAGACTTGAACGTTCGATAGGATTTACTTTGTGGTGCTTAGATACTAAATTGATTGGCCAATTTAAGTGTGAGGCTAATACCAAAGAAAACTAGGCACCTGGTAAGTTGTATTATGTGATTTAAAAACAAGTTAGAAAACTTATAATATTATATTATTATGATATTTTTTTTTCTATCTACAAGATATGATGTATCTCCATCTGTACTCATGTATCAACAGTATATGCTGACTCCAAGAACAGAGTATACAAACCATTGATAGAAGTTTCCACATTTTATAGTTGATAATTGAGTTGATAATTGGCCATTTTAAATGTGTGCGGTTATTTCTTGTTGACGCAATTTGGAGAAAACCAAAAATTAATTTCTAAATTTCAAAGCGTGTCATTTAATTTTAATGAACACAGCTAATTGGGTACGTGTCTTTTGGCTAAAATTCATGTATTTTTTTTTACGTATTGTGTGGTTACCGGTTAGCCGCTTATTTAATGAATTTGCAATAATTTGAATAGAGGTTACCAATTGCCATAATTTGCTGATTTTTATGTCGTTATACTCTCGCATGTAGTACTATAATTTTCTTAACGAAGGCGTATTTGTATCCTTATAGTCTATCGTTAAATTTTTGATCAGAACGACGAGATATAGTCAGGCTATCTGTCATATTTTCTCTTTGCTTTTTTAAACTATAATTATTTATTATTTCACTACGTATATAGTATAAATACAGCTTTAAATTATGTTTAATTTTTCTATTATTTTTGATTGTGTGCTTTTCAAAAATATTGAAAGCTTTGTAATATCCTTTTAAACCAGCTCATACGAATTAGTTGTACTTTACGTATCCTTGCATATATCCACGTATATTTTCTCAATACACATTTGCTGCTCACTCAAATCACAATCGTTGGCTTTTTTACCCTCGAACGCGTTTCAAAAATCGTTTTAAAACGAACGAATAGAAAAAAAGGGCAAACTGGATGATCAAATGTTTTCAAGTGGTAAATTCCCTCAAAGCTTTGACTTGGACATTTAAGCACGAAAATGTATTACTTGAATACTTTGGCATGCAAGTAAGACATTTTCTATAAATTAAACTCTCGATTTGAGGTTCATACATATTTGGTTTTGTATCTTTTTTCTCACTTCTTTTTAGTAGATAGAAACTTTAAGTGATTTTTGCTTAAATATAATGTTATACCCAAATATTGAATAGCTATTCTTTAAATCTTAACAAATCGGTTAAAATGTGCATTTCAACACATTTCTGGCAAATTAGTTGGCGGAGTTGTTGCCGGTTTCGTTTGGATTGGTTGTTGTAATTTGCGTGCTAATTTCCTGAAGCACAAAACTTATGGCAAACAAATTGTGCAAACATTTGAAGTCATTCCGTCAACATGCATAGCCACCGCAGGCAAAAGGGAGGCAGCTAGGGAAAGAGGGAGACAGAGAGAGATAGAGAGAGAGAGCGAGAAAGCTATGCTTGCAGACAAAGATTTGCATATCTTTTGATGCAGACGATGCAAGTGACTAGTTGCAGCTCGACAAAACCACTTTGGTGTCTCTGACGAGTCTTTGCCGTCTCAGCAGTTGCCGTGTCGTCGCATCCTTGCCACATCCTTGTGCTCGCCTGCCTAGATGCCTCTAACTATTCGAATATAGCTGTATTTATCCAAATCTTTCAACAGTTTGTTACCAATACTGCGGTTTCAAGTCTAGAGACGATGCCAAAGGCAAATCGCGTTACGGCCACCAAACGTGGCAGGCAACACATTAATTGGCACAGCTCAGGTTTCAGCATATACATATATACATATATAAATATGTTTGTGCGAATTTCAAATTTTCAAAAAGAAATTTAGATTTGTGCAGTTGCAAAATGAGAAAAGTTGGTGAATGGTAAAATTTCATTGTGTTTATGTCGAAGTCAAACCGGGCAGCAGAGCCAGAACCCAAACAAGAAACTAAAACAAGTCTGTACAGGCCGAAAGGAAGGAAGAATGGCCAGAAAGGCAAAACAGTTGAAAATGCAGCTCAAACATTCTATGCAAATAACATTTAACATGTAGAATCACAATATGGGCAGCAAGTCCACAATGACATACCCTGTTTTTGACGACCTAATATGGCTTGACTGGAGAACGCATATGCTCTTTGAAGAGTGTAGAGAAGCATAGGTTACATGGGCAACTTTAATAACCCAGAACATACAAAAGAATTCTGGCCAGTGCCGGAGACCAGACTCAATTGTACTGAATATTTGTTTGGGCCTGATATTTGCATCTCGACTAAGTAGTCAATTTGAAAATTGTAAATTGTAATTGGCCACCCAAGCGATCAGGCGGCAAAAGTTAGGCCACAATCAGAGGATACACTAAAAGAAATACATAAGAGAATTACATAAAAAAATATGCATTCTTTTAAAATAAAAGAAATAACCGCAAAATATCAAACATTTTTCATCACATTAAAAATAGTAAATAAAACAAATAAATAACCAGCTAAAAGTGATTTAAAAAATAATTGGACTCTTTATTTTTTTCAGTGCAGTTGAGTATGTTATAACCATAGCTGCATTCACCTGGTGCCCACAAAGCGTAAAAGTGGCAGATGAGAAGAGCTGCATATAAATTTCAGATAATATGTCTGCTTGTTATGCTGCAACTCCTACTGTACACCTGCCGCTGCAACTGTCCCCACTCCTGATCCTACTGCAGGTTCTTGGATGATGGCAATTGTGCCATTGTCCCTGCTGTGTGTGCAACTGCCAATTATAAGTTGGCAGGTCAGTGAGAGACATGTGATGGCAACCTGGAACATTTAGTTTTAACTCCATTTTCATTGAAAGCAACTGCAGACACAGAGGCACACGTTGTCATAGCAGCCAATATCATCATACAGCGGTACCTGATTCCTGATGGTATTTTTCAGAGCCAGCTCCTTGGCTGCTCCGGTTTGCTGCAAGAGCTGATTGGGCCTAGAAGTGCGTTATAAGCGGATAACGGCATATATGTTATGACCCGAGCACAGAAAAGAGCATCGGTGTCAGAGACGGGCTGCGGAGCAAAGGAGCAGAGTAGCAACACAAAAGCAGCTGCCACTTCAAGATTTATGAGTCTCGTCTGAAAGGATGTTGCTTTATATTTTCATCAAGCCAAAGACCAAAACTAAAATGATACCATTGTAATTTATTGCCTTCATGGGGCACATCTATGTCTATCACAGCGTGCATCTTTGACAGGCATTTAACCATATTTTCATCGTATGTCAATCAATGCAATTTGATTTACATTGAAAAAACATTTTTAGACAAGCCACAAATTTTAGTTAATCAAACTGTAACCCATCTATAAATTAACTTTACTTAAATATAAACAAGAAAGTTATCTTTAAGTCATCTTAACTTAAACAAAAACAGGAAATTTATCTTTGGCATCTTATATCAACATTCATTTCTCTATAAAATAGTTAAAGGGTATTTTGATATAAGTCGAAGTTTGGCAATGAACTTTTTTAAGAGCTGCTAGTTTTAGTTTTTTGTTTTTATTATTTATAAGCTTAACCAATTAGTAAGGCAATTTCCACATTTTAAATTAAAGTGTAAGAAATACGTATAATAAATTCAGCTTTACCTGCAGTCAAGTTTTCGTGTTCGTATGAAACAGTCAAATATTAGTCCAAGCTCCTTGGTCCTTTTTTGACATTCAATTAATATGCAAATTAAGCTGGAGAACTGACCTGGCTTGGCCAAGCATTCCACATACGATAAGCCAAATTTAATCCATCTTCTCATTCGCTTAACCCTCTTACACTTTGGCATCGCAGCGATGAATAAACAAAGTGCGGAGAATGCTGCTCTGATGAAGGGCTCTGATGGGGGGGTAGGTGTGGACATCTAGCAGGAATGGAGAGGATAGAAATTAGAAAACCAGCTTGGTGATTCCGCCAACGTTCGCAGATTTCGTGCATAGTTTCAATTGCTTGCCACAGGCGGTGACTATTATTGTGCTGGTCTGGTCCTCGCATCTGGTCTGGTCTGGTCTCTTCTGGTGTTGTCTGGTATGCCCCACAGGAATGCCCCACGGAATTTACGAGACCCTCGAGATTAGTTTACTCTGTTGTTTGCTTTAATTGCAAGAAGAAGGCGTGGTCGTGTCGCCAAGTCAGCGGATTACAGATTGTGCTCAACCAACGTGCCCCGGCACTCATACCGAACAAAACAAAATCCCAGACAAACGCAACTAGCCAACGATATATTCACAGATTCCGTATGTGGGTATGATACACTTTCAGCCAAAAGTATTCGCTCTGCCAATTGGTATTGCTTTACTGTAAATACTCGTATTGCAACGCCAAGCCCAAATAAATACACTTATCGAGTTGCAGGGCATTCGCAAATATTTCACATGCATAAATTCTGCTCAAGAGCTTTGGCCTGAGAAGAGGTGAGGTGGCGGGAGAGTACGAGAGAGAGGGAAATAGAGAGAATGAAACGGAGGAGGAGGAGGAGGAGAAAGCCCTGTTGGGGCATTTGGTGTATTTGTTTCCATTTTATATCTTATTTATTTCAATTTTTTGCCCATTCGTTTGCGACGTGTGTCGATGTGGCACATTTTATTGCCATGTTTTTTTTCTTTCTTTTATCCTCTGGGATGCAATTTTAAAATATTGCACATACTTTTCGTATCATCCAGATCCATTTATATTTTATATGTTACGTATTCGTTTTTGTCTTCGCCGCCATCTCCATCGCCATTGACTTGACTGATTGTAATAAATTATTGCCAAGCTTATCAGGGCCAACGGAGTAGCAGCTCTACAGTTTCCGTTTATCCATCTTAAAGTCTAAATAAAATCTGCCAGCTTCAGAAATACAAATGTGTTGACTTTTGGATATGCAATAAACAAATCAATAATTGAATTTAAAATATGCATATCCAGACAGTAAATATCGAAAGCAGACCTACTACAATGTTTAAATCTATTAAAACCATAAACACAAAATTAATTATTATAACAAAAAGTTTAGTTTCTTTGACTTTTAAAACAAAAATGTAATAAAATTATCGAAATATATATAGAAACGTTAGTTAACTTATTGATTTCTGTGACCAATTTGCCGTCAAATACTACTAGAAAGTTAAACGAAAATCATGGGAAATAATTTCGAATACAGTCTCAAAACTAAATACAACGCAAAAACAATTTAAAAATATTTTTTTATTAAAGCGAGTGGAAAAAATACAAAATGCCGCAAACACATTGATTTACGTGGACCTCCCCAGCATATGAGGCGCATCTTGGTAGACCAGATGCATATAATATAGGATTCTAGCAATTTTGAGGATAAGTCAGTTTGTGCCCTACAGCAACAATACCAATTATAATAACATGATTGTAGGGAGGAAATTTTTTAGGTTTTTTATAACATAGACGCAGGTCTTCGCAACATCGAAAATTACTTGCCCGAGCAACAGGTGCACAATTTTTTGGAGTATTACAGAAACTACCAGCTTTAGCATTTAAGCCAAAATAACAATAGAAACGAGGTTGACCCTGATGAAAATTTACTGTCGAAAGAAAATAGAACGGGAAGCCATGAATCTTAAAATCATTTTAGTGCAACAGTTCAAAGCCAATTCCGGAGGACGCAATCCAATCTATAAGCCAAATAACCACAACGATTGGTGCGGAGGCGAAAAATTAACAAACCTAATTAAATATTTCAGATAGTCGATTTTGAGATGCAACACATTAAAAACGGTACAAAACCGCTGCCACAACCGGAGCACAAATCCCAAGCCATCTCCGTAGACACAATTGTATTGTAGGTGAGGAGAAGGCGTTGCAAGTTGCAAATCCGTTAAATCTACCACCAAATTATAGTTATTTTGCAGCCAAGCGCTTTTGGAAACATACAAAACGAGGATTGGATGGCAATCTATGGAAGCGGGAATAACCATTTTTATTTTACAAGCACTTCATAAAATATCACCACTTGACACAGTTTTGTTTTTTTGCCTCTTTGGGATTGAATCCAAAGCATTTCAATAAATTAAACTATGCAAACAGTAAAATTCTCCTAAAAAATATCTGCAAGTTCAATTGAGTATTGAGTAAATATTTGTTATGGTATTTGGACACATTAAATTATCGAGGCTTTGCCTTTCTCATCAGGACGTGAACATAGAATGCAGCGGGGCTTCAACGTGTACTTTATTTCTTATCCATAAGGATACTTGTGGTATTCTCGCTTATCCAATTCTGATTGCATCCTCTCTCGCTTTAAGCTGCCACTCCACTAGTGCAGAATAAAAAATCGCATTTATATATTCCGAGGTATTTGTTCTGCAGCCCTTGCATAAAGTTGTTTAATTTGTTATCGCAGAGTGCACCTGAGCCTTAGCTTTAGTCTGTCGGTTGAGCCGGAGGATGTCGAAGACAAGCAGGGAAGGCCCTGGGCAAATGAATAAACCAAAGGGAAACAAAAAATGGCGACAAAAAAATTGCGAAACGTTGTTGCATATTAATCCAACAGAGTATTTCACTCAGCGGGTGCCTTAACCGAAGCCAGGCAGCCAGGCAGTTAGCCAAGCCCAGCCGACAGTGGAGCTGGTCCCCGGGAAAGGACACGCTTCACGCAGCGACCACAAAAGACATTTATTGTATCCTTAAAGCGCTTGACAGACGAGCGCTGAGACGATGATGAATTTGTCGACGACATCGCGTGTACTAAGTAAAAAAAAAAAAAACAACACAGCCAAAATGTTCTCCACAGCGACTTGGTCAAAGTGAGGTTGGTGTGTTGGAGATTCACAAACTGCTGGGAATAGGGCATCCAGCCAGAAAGACACCAAGTGACGAAAAATAAATGCAAATAAAATGCCAGCTTATTGAGTCAGCGATGGGGCTAAGTGGAGGACAGTTGGGAGGAGGACATGAGAGCTGCTCTTTAGTTGATTGAAAAAGGTGATGCCAAGGTTTACTGTACTCATCAAAAATTTTACTTTGGGTATATATACATATCTAGTATAACTTAGCTCTTCATGCTGTGTTTTAACAATGATACCTTTAATATGGTATTGAATACCTTTAAATAACAGTGTCTGAAAGTCGGGCAGAAAGTTTACTTTTATTCAATGCCATTTCAACAATTTGAGTTACATTTTTTAAAGTAGACTTCAATTTGAGTTGCTTTTGAAATAAGAGAACTGAATTTATTTTACGTATAACATTTGTGCAACACTTGTAGCAAACCTATAAAAATAAAGAAAAAGTATTGTAATAAAAATGCTGCACCAAAAGGGGATCAACAACTTTAAAAAAATTACTATTAGGAAATATATAACCAAAACATCATATTAAAGAGTAAAGAGAAAAAGAGACATATTCCCACACAACAACACAATCACACACACTCAGTTATTCCCGTGGGTGTGTATTATACGCTTGGAGGATTTTTATCAGGCATTTTGTGGAAGTGTTTGCATAATGCCAACGCTATAATATTTAATTTAAAATTGTATCCCCGGGCATTTAGCTTATGACTGAAGATTCCGAAGCGACTCAAGCGAACGGCATATGAATAATCTCAAAAACAGCTTATGGCAAACGCAAAAATACAGAATATTTTATGTTAGCAGTGCGACTGAAAGATATATTTATATATTATATTTAAGTACCTATATATCATGCAAATAAAATTGCATTAAGGAGTTATCAAACAAAACACGAGAGCTTATAACAGATTACAAAAAATGTAACTTGTTTCTGTGAACAGAAATTCGTCGTTTGGCACAGGCCAAAAATACCTGCAACATGTTCGTATCAATTAAAATTCAATTAAATCCGTGCACGGGTTACTTCAACGTGCTCAATCATAATTTAAATTTACCTCAATTTATATTACGGGAATTTTCCAATTTTCCACCACACCCAGCAGACAACAACAAACAAAGGTACTCATAATTGGTAATGCATGCACACCTGATTATTTTTGCCCTAATTGCAAATGGTAAATCAGATTAAGAGGAACATTTCATGAATCACAACAAATGTTTGTTGAAATTTGCTGTGATTTGAATTCCTGGTGTCCTCTATTAAAATAAAAAAATTGTGTTTAGTTGTGCACAACCATTAAACAGGATTTCATACAATATTGATTACTTAGCATTCCATTCTTAATTAAATTTGTTAAACGATCAGAAAGAGAAAGAAAAGACGATCCCTTTTTTAGCATTATACTCATTTTATGGCGCTAACAAAGTTAAAACAACTCTTTATGTCTAAATGTCAACTTTCTTACCCCTACAAAAGTTAAGCTTTATTTATGAATTCAACAGATAAAATTAAGTATTTTTAAGATTCTTTTTGTCCACATCCTCTTTTGTATTTGTTGCTTAGACAAATATAATATATCAAATATAGAGAAACAATTCAATTATTGTATTTGTCTAAATAATAAATTCAATGTTTGCAACGTGCAATCAATTCTGAAGCTAAATGCAATTTTAATAGAAAAACCTAGAATACAATTTGCTGTTGGCATAACTCTTAACAAATAAAACAAATGTTTGTAAATTGCAAAAAATTCCATTTGTAAATATTTTACGCATTGTGGCGGAAACATCTGTAAAGGGAAATACTGACACTATTTGTCAAAATGCACAATATATTCTACAAATTGAATGAAATGAAAATTGACCATTAAAATGAACATTTACAAACGGCAGATATTTAATTTTTTGTATGGTTTTGAAGCCATTTTAATAATTTTTAAACATTTTACACTCAGTTGCCGACAATGCTTTACTGATTTATAAGCGGAAAATTGGATTTAATTAGACAATAAATTTCGAGCTAAATGTCAATGTTCAATTTTCCGACAAGTCTTCACCTTGACCAAAGTTTCATTTGCCGACTCCTCCTTCTCCTTCTTCCAGCCACAAAGTGTTGCATTAAGGCAACTTTTGACATTGCTTTTGTTGCATGTCTCATTCTCTCTGTGTCTGTGTGAGTAATTTCATTATGAGTTTTACGACTTTTAATTAATTTTCAAAAGTGCACAGCTTTACACCAGACTGCACTGAGTTCGTACTGTGTGTGTTGGCAGCTCGTCTGGCGGTTGGCCGTCTGGTTGGCTGGAAGGCCGGAAGTATGCCATAATTTCCGCACTAAACTTGATGCTGACCAGTTCATCTGCAATTCGAATGAATGGTACTCATTGAGCAGCTGTATAACAGGCATCAACAACATTCAATTAATTTTCCACACACAAATGGCAACTTTTCAGTTTTCATCAGCTAAGCGGCCAAAAGTTCATCTGGCCCTTTTTATCAAGCTTATTTTTGCGAAAAATATACAGTCTGCCAAACGGAAAATTGCAGGAAATGAGAGAGGTTAATTGTTTACCAATTTTAAGCCATAATTTATATATATATATAGTTTTCAAATAACTATCACGAAAGCTTATAAGTTTAGTTTATAGCTAGCAGGCGTTTTAAAATATATTAATTTCAATTTATTTAGTCTTATATGAAACTCTTGGGAGATATTAGAGAATATTCCAATTCCAAATAACAATAATCAGGACACGGCTTGAATATGTCCACTGAAGTGGAGGAGATGCTGAAACGATTCCAGAACGTTAAGAATGTCGTGGGCATCCTTATTGTGGATAATGATGGCATAGCCGTCAAATCAACATTGGACAACCAAGCAACAATTCATTACGCTGGCATCATGCAAACGCTTTCGGAGAAAGCCCGTCAAGCGATCTTAGATTTGGATCCCACCAACGAATTTACATCCATGCGAATGCGCACAAGCCAATTCGAGATAATACTCATGCCGCAGGATAATTACTTAATTGTCGTTTTACAGAATCCATGCGATTAAAAGCCATTTATTTAAAATCTAATTTTATTGTTTTGTCCAAATGAATAAATCTAAACGTTGTATTGTGCAATAATATATTTATTGTTATTATTCAAACCAAGATGGAATATTCATGCAAAATTGATATAATCATTATTCATTATTCCCATTAAATATATGCAAAGTATTTGTATCGAGTTAACATTACAACAACTTGAATTTAAGTAGTTACTCTGCTCCTCTCCCAACTCCAGAAACCAGCTACGTCTCCAGTCGGTCGAAACTTATTTATTATAAATGAAGACTGACTGAAGCAGCCACGAAGCAAATAAACTTTTGTAGCTCAGCAGCAAAAGCGACTGTAAATCATCGTCCTTGTAATCATATTTTGAATAGGGGTGAGCTATATTAAATTTAATGAAGTATTAAACATGTAAAATGCATTATATATGAATGTGCTTACAAAGAAATGAGTTGGCTCGTATGCACTTTAGTATTTTTAGAAAATAAAAGAAAAACATTTTTATCTATAAACAGTAAGCACAACCAAATAATGACTAACACTTTATTAAGGTATGTTTTGTTCTTTGTCCACTTTGCCAGACTCATCTCCAGTTCCCCTTTTAATGACAACCATCCCATTGAGTACAAAGTTCAAATCACCCGAAAATTAAAGTAAATTTTTACCATTTTGTTTTTTTCTTATCGCCACAATTGTGTCTTGTGGTGAAATAGAGGTTACCCTCGGCAATCCTATGATTGCATCCCCTCGCAGATTGGATGCTCCACATCTAATTAAAAAAATAATTTTTAATTTTACAATTCATTTTCACTGATCAGTACTTTATTATAATATCTGCAAGCGGTGATTGTAAAGATGATTTGCACGACTGAAAGCAAATAAAAAGTTATTAATAAACAAGTATTTTGTTGTAGTTGAGAGAACTTGACTAAGATATACCCTGTGCCCATGTAACATCTTTGCAGCATAAAAGCTCTGGACTATATTATTTTGTCTAAAATTTAAAAAAAGCTTTTTTTGCAAACGATTGATATTGCTATGCAAGATTAAACATTATAAGCTTTTAGTCTGAGAATTTTACCTGTGTCCGCTATATCTATATGCACTTGCCCCTTATGGACACGGGGTATATGGGATTTTTTATTTTTCTTACTTGGTAGATAAACTAGCTGAAACATAAAGTAAGGTAGAAATGAGCTTGTTATAATGCCAGCCATAAATATGTTTGGCATACTCTAGGAAATAGTTGAATTAATATAATGCGAATATATATCATGCATTTCAGCACCTACTTTATAAACTCCCAATAGCAGCAAGATTCCACCTGTGATATGCACTAAGCAAATTATTAAAAACGCGACAAGCGAAGGAAGCTCGACTTCTGAGGTAACACTGGTCAATACTCCAAATAATATGCCATGTACAATCGTCCAAACACCAAGAAATATGGCTTTTGCTCTTAGCGAGCAGCATATCTCATCCAAACATTGAGCAGACTCGCAAATACACATGTTAAATTTAAGTTATGTAAATTTTTCGAGAGACTTGACAACTGCTTTTGATAAATATTCAATGTTTAACGAATATTTTTATACATTAAAAAATATTTTGACTGTAACATTATTGAGTACTGAGACATTTTATTTCTTTTCGAATCGAAAGTCGATAATCGCAAATCGATAAAACCACATGTATATTTTTAAAATCTTGAAGACGTGCAAGGATCAAATTTCGAAGAAATCTTGGACCAATCCACAAGTTGTTTAAAAACTTATTATTAATATTATATAACTCAAATTGTCATTTATCAAATATACCCTTTTTGGACACCTTATGAGTACAGCGTATAAAGAGACATATTTAATTGGCTTAAAATGTAAAGAAAAAAAACATAAGGCACTAGTGAGCTTAGTACAATTCTGACCAGAAAAATCATAGTCATAAACTGATATAAGAAAGTAGAAATTAAGTGAAGTGCATAAGTACCATAATATTTTGAACTTACCTTTAAAACGCCCACCAGCAGCAATATCCCTGCTACGATATGGATGACGAATAGAATTGAGTATATATATAAGTTCCTCAATATTTACACTGCTCAAGAAAAGGACAGTGCCCATTGGAAGTAATATACCATGTACTAAAGTTTACATACCAAGAAGTAGAGCTTTACCTTTCAGAGAGCAAAAAGCCTTTTCCATAAATTGGCAAGATTATCAGAATCACATTTCGAATTTAATAACTATTTACAATGAATTTTCTTAACTTGCTTTAGTTGCTGGTTAAAATAAAAATTATTACTGAGGCTTTAACATACACTTAGACTAGTTTTAAAACATTTTTTCTTATTCTTGTAGTACAAATCATTTAAACCAATCAAATTAATTGACCCAAGTGTGAGCTTAAGTTTTGATTTGGAAATTTACTTAAACTGACTAAACTGCAACTAAATATAACAATTTCTAATAGTATTTTCAGCTAGTCCAAATTTGAACGCAGATCAATATAATTGTCTAGTAACCTTTGAACGGAGTGCTTTAGGCAGAATAAATGTTTCAGTTTGATGCACGATTTTGTTTTTAGCTGTCAACATGTTAAAATTAATTATACATCCGTTTTTCACCATCACATAACAATTGGATTTGAGTACTTCCGTGTAGTTGTTTGCAACTGGGCAGAAGATGTGTATCCAATGAGCACACACTCCAAAAACCACCACACACTCATAAATCCATCAATCAACATACAATAACCATCATGGCCAGTAAACACTCACCAGAAGAGCTCCGAAAAATGCGTCGCATATTCCTAGAGTTTGAACAACGAAGCGATGGCAAAATTTCGCACTCGGATCTGGGGGAATGTCTTCGCGTACTCGGCGCCAATCCTAGTGAGGCGAGCATTTGTCAGCACATTCGACAGTTGAATGCATCCGGTTGCGAACGCGTTTCCTTTGACGAACTTATGCCAATCTATGATAGCATCATGTCACAGTCTGCAGCTCATCAGTTTGGAGCAGACACTGCCTCCATTAATGAACTGTTTATATCCGGCTTGCGCTTTTTCGATGAGCATAACACGGGATACATATCAGCAGTCAGGCTCCGACGTATCCTAACAACCTGTGGTGAGTGTCTTACCGAATTGGAGATGGACGAACTATTGGAAAATCATGTGAATGATCAGGACTTGGTGAAGTATGAGGACTTTGTGAATGCAATCATCGACTGCTGAATGGGGACAAATATATTTTCTCACATAATCAAATACCACGTTGCAGAATAAATTACATACAGCGAAAACCTTTGGCGTATGCCTGATGTTTGTTATAGGCCAATTGAAATATCAGATGACAATGATTGTTTAGCCATTTTACACAATGGACAACCTGCATTGAAGTAGCGAAAAACATTAAATTTAAATGACAAGTACAAGAGCAAAATGTAAAAATAATTCAGTTCGCTTCTGTTCAGCTTTATGTGTTCTATGTTCATTTAACAGTCAAAAATTGTAAAATCGTCTGATGAAAGATAATTGTAGTCAAAAATAGTAGTTGTTTTAAACTGAATGCAATGGTCTGCAAATAATTTTGATTGCATAATGTTGCAGCACGCAATCGGTCGCATTTAGCTATGGTTTAACAACTTGCATTTTGACAGGAGAAACTGCTGCACACATGATTCTCCGTCATCTGTGCAATGGGTTAGAGCAACATATGGAAATGTTGTCAACATGTTAAAATAGTTGACATATTTCGGACACAATTCCAATTCACAACTTTTGTTTGTATAAAGTTGCAGTCAAAAATCTAAATCAACTTCCATAAAGCAAAATATTTTGTAACAACAAAAATATATTGCAAAAATTTAATATCAAGCTAAAATGAATTCTTTTGTCTTCAGTGTTAGCCCAAAAAAGATAACATTCTATGCGCCCTACGATCGCAGGCAAAGACGTTTAATCACTATTATGAATTACTCTGCTGAAAGACTTGTTTTCAAGATAAGTTCGAATGCGACATCTAAATTCCATGCCAGCCCCAACTGTGGCAGCATTGAGGCCTATGACTTCGTTGAGATTAATATTAGTCTCCACTCTTTTAATTTCCATACGGATCAGGCTTATTGTCATCAGTTCTCTGTTAAATGCATTCGATCACCACCAGTGGAACAAATTCCCAACCAATCAATTCTGAGCATTTTCAAGCAAAGACATCGCTCAGAAATAAATAGCTTACCCGTTCCCATTGACCTGAGGCCGAAACCTATACGCTTACCGGAGGATGAACTGGACAACCTTCGGCAGCACAATGTTCAAAACAGACTATTGGAATTGTCTAGCGAGCATATTAATAATTTGGAGCAACTGCCCGTTAAACTAACGAATCGATGCAAATGGACTCGCTATCTAATGCCATTGCTCATCATCTTATCTTGGCTGGCAGGTGGTAAGCGAAAAGTACATGCAAACTAAAATAAATTATGACATATTGTCATCTAAGAAAAAAACCATTAAAGATCTAAAACCACAAGCAAAATTAAATCGCATTGAACGTCTTTCAATGAGCTTCATTTCAAAGAAATTTAATATTATTAATGCATTAGAATTAGAAAAATTTGAAATATGCTTTTTAACATTTATCTGCTTATGTTAAATTTATGTTAATTACAGTTGTTATCGATTAACATCTTCGTTAACTAGCTCTTAATGCAACCGTGTATGTTATAATGCATTGTGTTATTTAATTTTGATTTTGCTACTCATTTGTGCTTCAATATATTTCAATATATTCGTTTTTTGTGTTTTGCAGCATATGTGCACCGCTTGCATATTGAGGACGATTTACATATGCATATCACAATGGATAATTTGTAGATCTAGCTGTACCGCACAGGAAAAATATCAATCAATATTTCCAAGTGACACAAACCTCAAATTTGTTGTGGTTCACATCAATTACTCAATAAGTAAATAACCGTTGTAATTTCTGGAACGGCACTTCATACTCTGTAAAGAGGTCAAATTAAAAAATAATATATATTTATAGACACGTTAAGGACTCAAAGCTCACGACAAAGATCCTAATCACGCCCCTTACAGAAGCACAGTAAACACATGGACAACTGATACCCACACCATATGGGGCGTGGCTGTAATTCATTTAATCGCAGGACACACGCTGTTTTGGCGTTTCGCTTTTGTTTCCGAATTTAGTGTCTGCCACAAAACGACAAACAGCAAGACCACATGTTGGCCAAAACACAACCACAGCCACGATAATAACAACAATAGCAATAATATTGTTGAATATGAATTGCGCTTGATTTGGAAATGACCTGGTTGACCTCGATTTAATTATCCCTTAAATCATTTAATTGCCATTCGAACAATTAAAGCAATTACATTGAAACCATTCCTTGTGGCGATAAATTGGAATTTTGGGAATGTTTATAGATATATATCGATTTTCATAATGAAGTCCTATTTACGAATTTATATTGTGTTTACAAGAATGTTGTGTTAACATATATGTGGCATACGA
Organism: Drosophila fungiperda; assembly: GCA_035042345.1. Taxonomy (NCBI): domain Eukaryota; kingdom Metazoa; phylum Arthropoda; class Insecta; order Diptera; family Drosophilidae; genus Drosophila; species Drosophila fungiperda. The sequence goes on along the minus strand of JAWNLM010000293.1, from coordinate 237,988 downwards.
CAATGCAGAAAAATCAATTTATAATACATGCGGAAATGTTTGTCGGAGTTTTTCTGCTGCTCTTTAAAATTCCCATAGTGGCTTTGGATGCTAGGAGGATCATTGGAGGTGTTGAAATATAGATCGAGAAAGCGCCCACGTATCACTGGAAATAAAAGTCCGAAATTTATGCGGTGGTGCCATCATTGCATGATAAAATTCGAAACGACCTTTCTGAGTGTCGCCACCAACCCCAACTTAAGTGGCTCAGTAAATGAAATGTTTGCCATCTCAATGCACAAGCCATATAATGAAATACTTTTAAGCAATGATATAGCCATGCTGCTGTTAATCTCGACTTTCCGACTGAGCAACTGCGTGCAAGACATTACACTGGCCACATTCCACAATACAGTTTTTCCAGTTTGGGTGTAACTGAAGAGCTGACATCCACTCGCTGAAGGAAAGTTAATTTTGACATTGTGACACGCGCTGAGTGCTCAACAGTGAGAAAAAATCATTAAGACATCGATTCGTGCAAGTAATCCTGGCGAGGACGCATGCCGGGTGATTCTAGTGGTCCTCTGGTATATCAGGGCTAATTGGTCGGCATTGTTTTATGCAAATGTGTTCTTAGTGCATTTTACGGACAGCTTCTGTTCTACAAAAATACGTATAAAATAATAGCTTGTTATAAATAAAAAATTCTACACAAACACCTCAAAAACTGAGTTGCAAAAATAATTTCCATCTATGAATACTTACATGCTAATATCTTTTTAATAAAAAGTGTAATGTTAAATGCCAATTCTTATATATATTTTTTCAATTACAGATTTAAATAATTATGAACGATTGGAAAACTACAACTTCACTTTTTGTTGCGCACCGCAAGAGCTTTAAAACCGTAAAATTCGAAACACAACCCAATAATCTGCCGCTGAAATTTGCCAATAACTCTGATGGAAACAGCAAAGAGCAGCAGATGTAACCATATAACAAAACCATCAATTTGGCAACAACAACTATTAACGCTGAGGGAAAAGAGTAGGCGAGGAGTTAAGAGGCGCACAATCCATTTGACGATTAATGATTCACCGCACAACAAATGAGAATTTGAGCAAATAAATAGCTAATCTGGCTGCCATAAAATCACGAACTTATTATATCGCAATTCGCTCCGAACGATTGAATTGCACACAGCTCAATTAGGTCGATGGATTTGCGATACACATTATGGAGTCGGGAAAAACCAAAGCAATTAGTCGCACATGGCATAGAGGAAATGCTTTTCTTAAGTTTGTGTTTTCGTTTCTTATCAAGCATTTCAACCTTTGAGACCACGTTAATTTTATCCATTTGCATTAATCGTATTTTATGCGTTTCCATTCGCCATTCACCAAATAGGCAGAGCTGCAGATCCATAACCTTGCACTCTTAACCCATTTGTACGCCACCGTTTTTTATTATTTTTATTTTACTATAGGTTTCATTTTATGTGTCATCAATTTATACGACTTATTCCGACTCATCCGAATCGAAACATTGAGTGGTGTATACAATACACAATGAAGGAAATGTATTCGGGGTATCGTCTCCGTCTCCATTTTCAACTTTTCAACAAGAAAAAAGCAACATGGGCTTCATTTGCGTGGCAAACAGAATCCTTGGCTGCATCAAGTGCATCTGACATTGGCTTTCCTATTCCTGACCTGTCTGTACGCGGACTCACTCACTTTGACAGGCTCAAAGGACTTCCTCTGCGTGATTTTGCATTTCCGTTGATTTTTAATGAGAGTTTCACGTAAAGAGAAGCAAATCCTGATATCAAAAGAGCCAAGCCAAAGCAGGTGTACTCTATCCAAGAGTCAAAGACTAAGATCAAGCATATAGAACAGATTTTGAATAACATTAACCTTAACCAACTTAACTAATATGGATTTTCTTTTAATTCCAGTCATCTCCCATTGGGTATTGCAAACTAGTCGCAGTAAAAGAAACTACATAAGGCAAAATACGCATTTGAAAATATTTAAGTGTAATGGATACAAATTGTTGGTTAATATATATTTCAAATGCCGTACACAAAAATATATATATATACTTATATATATATATAAAGAGTGCTTCAGAGACGAAGTCTTTTAATATTTTACTTGATACGAATTTATGTAGAGAAATTATTTATCGATTTTAAAAAAGTCAACTTCCAACCAATTAAATTTATAAATATATATTTAAAATCCAAACGATCTTTAATAAAGAAATTCAAATACTACAAAATATTTTTGTTATTGCATTTATTTAAATAAGTTGTAAACTTGCTGCCAGCAAAGCCATCAAATTATAAGCAAAACTGAAAATCTAACAAACAAAATGCGAAAAATTAATGACATTTTCATATTTAGTTTTCACTTGTTGCGACAGCCAGTTTAGCTAAATATCGCAAGTGTATAGTTTAATTAATTTTTACTCTCAATTTAACTTAACTTAGAAATATTAGACATATCATATTATATATATATCAAATTAGTTTTATTTATATTCAAAGCTGGCTACAGGGAATCGAATTGTATTCAGTTATTTTGTTTGTAAATCGAATTAAAGTTAAAGAACAAGATAACATATGTGTGTATATAGTACTTTCTGTAAGTGTACGGTTGCGGCCCAGTTGAGCAAGTTCATTAAGCTTATGCAACTTAATTAAAATGCAAACGGACAAATGAACCGACTGATCAAAGTGCCAGGGATGGGCAGAAGGGATTGTACTAGGTGGGCTGGATGGGGCTCAAGTATAGGGGGCAGCCACATAATGGCAAAATCAGTAAACACCGCAAGCACACAATCCAGATGTCGAGGTCATGTCGGGTGGCAAAATCAGGATTGCAGTGCCTGCAACATGTGTCAATTAATTTTGAGCAGCTTCTGTCCAACGGCGCTTGCGGTTCCCAATTGACATCAAATGGGCGTGGGCACTCAGAAGTTGTTGCAAGTGTTGTGGTAATTCCCATACCGTTGCTGTTTTCGTTACCAAATTTATTGAAGGACCTTAGTTGTCAAGCACGGTAATTTAATGCTCAAAAGGAGCCAATAGATTTCAATGAAAAGCTTACCTAATAATGACCATGCTGCAATCAAAAGCAGCTCCATGGCCACGCCCACAATTTGAATATGTTCTGTGCATGTAATTAAAGACAGAATTGCCCCTTTTGCCTCGCTTACACTTTGTCCACATTTGCATTAATTAAAAATAATTTAAATAAATTCATTATTATGCTAATTTGCTTTGGCTTTAGTTCTATATGCCTGGCAACGCCTTGCCACGCCCACACTAACGCACCTTTTGGTGGCGCCTCCTGTGCCCAATTGTTGTTGACTCTAGCATAAATTATAATTATTAAAAGCAGCATCAGAGGAAACCCTCCATCTGCAACAGTCACAAACATAGAAATTTCATTCTGCTCTATTTTCTTGTTTTCTTTTGTATATAGGTTGTGTAAAACTCATTGTTGTTGCATTTGTTTGTTGCTGCTATTGCCTTGGTCGCTGCAGCAATTTGGGGTTGCCCCAGAGGTGCGCAACATTTTAATGCAGTTTGTGGTGCGCTCACTTTAAGAGCCGAAAGTAAAACGAAAACAATAAAGAACACCAAAGTTGGGCACTTCGAATATTAAATACCCTTGCAGACAGTAAGCAAAATGTGAAATTTAAGTTGCTAGAAATATTGATATATTTTTTTTGATGTTTTCATATTTTTTTTGTAGTTATACAGAAGGTGTGATAGGCATAATGTATCTGTATGCCACAATTGAAAAAACTACTTTTAAAATGTATTATTCCTTGGAATACTCTTTTTTACATTTATTCTCCTGGGATGTCGATGATATGGTGTTCATTTTAATGAGTACAGGGTACACAAATACTACCAGAAATTACCTGCAACGAGGCATGCACTAAGAATACAAACGTACAACACACACACACACACAACCATAGTGCGTTTGTTCCCGTTTCTTGTTTTGTATAATCGATGTTGCCATGCGCACTTTTAGCCCACTAGTTTAGTTCCGTTTAAACTTCCCACGTCATTTGAAGTTTACCTACACTTTTCCATGCCATATAAAAGTTTCGCTTTGACAACTTATTATCATTATTTTCAATCCGTACTATCCATTAATGCCCGACTCAAGTATATTGGCTGCAAGAGTCATTCACTTAATAAGGTGCTTTAAATGACAACCCTATTAAATATTTTATTCTCTTGGCAACATGGTTAAGTTTGCATGCACTTTAAAATTTATCAGATTTTCAGATTGTACCTATTTTCCTTCCGTTTTGTTTATCTCATATTTAAAACATTTTGACTATTTTGTTTGTGTGTTTAAGCCTATAAGAGAAATTGGTCTGGTTGAAGGTCACCAACAGCAGACAGCAAATATTTACAAGGGCTTCTATTTGTCTGATAGATTTGTTAAAATATTGACGCAGTTCAATTATTAGAACTTAAAGAAATTGGTTTCTTTTCTTCCTATATTTTTAGGGTTAAGCTTCACATCACAAATTTACATAGACGTAAATTGGTTTACTTTCAATGTTATTTGGAATTCGGCCTCTTTACGTATTCTTAATAAAAAGACGCAAGTTAAATAAAAATGAAAAAATAAATAGTTAGTTAATTGTTAACGTTGTTGTTAACCTCATAGATCAGTTTAATTTCTTGCTAAAATTAGACTAATTTTAATGAAGGAACATCACTTAAGCTGGAAGCAGAATTCAACTGGTGCCACAAATGTGCAGTCGGCGTTGATATATGGTGACAATAAGCGAAAAACAAAAACCAAAAACCAGAGCTCTGAGCCGAAAAGTGGGACATGTGATTAGAGGAGCGAGTGAAAGCGGGCAGCCATAGAAATGGCCAGGCAGTCTCTGGAAAACCCAACAAATGCGGTTGCCAAGTTATTTAGTTATTTAGAAAAGCACAGAATGCAAATGTGCCAATTTCCACATTTTCACAATTCACACACACCACAAACACACACACTCGGAAAGCAAGCCAAACAAGTCTGCAGCAACAATTAAAAAATCTGTGTCAAAATACCATCGGTAAGAATTTTAAGTGCATTTCAAGGTTTCCGCATGCCGCGCATTAAGCATACGCAATGTGGCACAAATATTGAAGACGATGCTGTAAGCCGTAATTGCTCAAGCAACATTAATATAACATATTTTAGCTGGTAAACCCCCTACTTATTCCACTAGGCAATCTTTTTTTAAATTATGCACAATTATAATCAAAACATTTCGGAACAATATACACACAAAATTATACACTTAAATATGGTAATCGAATTTGAACATTTTTAATAGATGGTGTTACCTAAAATGGCAATCAATTCAAAATGTAGATAAAGTGGGATGCGAGTGGATTGAAAAATGTATTGAGTTGAAATCAACATTTCTGTGGACACGAACAGACTGCACTTGAGCCACACACATCCATGTCTGGCGACAGCTCAAAATCCATGTCTGTCAATCTACCTGTTGTCAAGTGGGTTTGGCTGTCTGCCATTGATTAAACGACATGCGCGCAATATGTCAATAAACCTAAATCAAATGCTGCAGAAGCGACAGCTGGAAATTGTCAAGCTGCGAATTGTGATTTGCTATGTATGAAAAATATAAACTTCGGAAATATTTTCACGTTTACAATATACCCTCAAAGATTTTTATTTTATTTAAGTTCTCTTTTTTATTAAAAGTGTTATCAGTGTTAATTGATGGGTGTGTTGAGTAAATTATGTATAGTTAAGTGTTTTTGAAGAGTCCTTGAAATTTGAATTTGATTATTGAAAATTGAATGCCCTTTGATTCCATGACTACTGGCTGCGCCGTTCCCATATTCCGTTATTATTATCGCCACCAGATTCAATGTTTTGAAAATGATTGTCAAATCCAGCCTATTCGGTAAATAACAAAGAACAATACAAAAAAAAAAGGTAATTTAAATTGTCTATAAGGCTCAAGTAAATACCTGATTGTTTGCAACTGGTCCAGTATTTTCATCGTTATTATTATTGTAATCTAGATAACAGATACGTTAATGATGAAACAATATTATAAAAAAAATGTGAAAACTGTTTATTTACCTTCGAAAGCCGCAAATGGCGAGTTTCCTATTTCGCCAAAATTTTTTGACATATCTGGCATATATAAGGATCTATCCTGTTGTTGACGTCTCATTGGACCATCCTGACGCATCTGGCGGCCATTGAATCCGTTCTGAGAATAATGCATAGAGTCCGAACCGATCTGATTAAACTCCATTGATTGTTCCTGGTGCATTTCCCAATTACATTTAAAACGTTCCTTTTCGCGCTCACGCTTAATTAGCTCTGTAGAATTATAACATTATTTTTGGTTCATCTCAGAAATATCCATAAATAATTCTGAGTGTATTGGTGTACACACTCACCTTCGCGCAGAAACTCAGTTTCTCGCTCGTAGCGAGCCATCTCCAGCTTGGATTCGAGCTCTTCTTCCGCCAGCTGTAGGTTGCGCCACAGAGCAGCTTTTTCGGCGTGATGTCGCTCATACAGCTCCTTCCATTTGGTTCCGAATTCGTGCTCAAATGAATTGGGCTCAGCAAAACGAGGTCCAAGGCTGCGCTCTTTGTTGAACTGGCTGTTCTTGTTGACATCCTTTTCGGGATACCCGTCGACGTTCTCGGACTCCTTAAGCTCCACCACACATGGACGCAATGAAGCAGTTAAAAAGAAGCATCTCTCCTGGCACATACGAACACAGCTAATTGCTGATAACTTCTTGGCAAACTCCACGGTGCCCTCACCCATATGATTGCCACGCTCGTCGACCGTAATGATGGCTCGCTCGACGTGTCCGAAAATTTCAAAGGACTTGAAGAGTAGCTCATTGGATACGCAGGGTGTTAAGTTGCTAACCCGCAAAATGGTTGCGTTGTTAGCAAAACGGACGCGTAGCTGGCGTCCACTTACCACGGTGCCGTCCAAGGCACGCTTTGCCTTTTCGGCATTGGCATAATAATCGACTTTGACAAACGCATACTTTCTATCCGGACTCAAAAAGGTCTCGCCCAGCTCACCATACGGCTTGAACAACTCTTGCAAAACTTCGATGTTATGAACATCAGTTAAATTTCCCACATAAAGGCGATTGCGACCGGCAAACTTTAGCTCATCTCGCTCCTCCATGGGTTCGATCTGATGAGTTGGACCGCTAAGGTTGCGTAGCTTTTGAATTACAGAAAACTCATCGAAACGGTGCGAATGATTATTGTAGTTGTTGGAGCCGCCGGAAAAACGTCCGCTGCCAGCACCACCAACAAAACCACCTCCCCCACCACCGCCACGTGATCCGCGGTAATTGCCGCGTGACTCCCTTTGACCTTGGCCCACAGCTGTGCTGGTATTACGTTCACGAAATGAGAATCCACGGTCTTCATCTTGCTCTTGGCCTCTATTTGAGTATTTAACATCCATTGATGAAGGTCCATTATAGCGCAGGTTCTGAGCAGGATGTAGAAAAAGAGAAGCTCATTTAATAAACATAGTAGTAAACATATATAAGTTTATCTAGATTAGTATTGAGAATTTATATCTTATATATTACATATATATATGTATTAAGAATTTTTCAAATTTATTTAAAGCTAACACTGACATGTCAACAAAATAAAATTCATTTGCATATTGGAAGTCCTGCTTTCTGTAGCCTACATTGTAATTGTGTACTTACGTTCTCTTTTTCCATGTGTTGAGAATCGCCTCCACGGAACCGATTCCGTGGTTTCTTCAATGTGTTGAGACCATTAGCATTAATGGGGACCTCTGCACAGCGCTTACCATTTCCATTGATATTTTCGACAGCTTGTGGCAATTCATCTAAATCGTTTTTAGTTTGCATTTTTCACAGCAAAAATACACAAAATTAAATTAAACTTGCACAACTGATGCTTTCTACTTGATTTGCAGAGATAGAATAATGATTTTTGATGCCATCTGCTTCCAATTGAAAGCAAAGCCTACTGTGTTTGTCAAAAATGTAAAATCATTTCGATATATTTGCGATATATCCATAATTTGAAATGATTTTTATTTGTTATCGAAAATACTTGAGAAGAAAAATATACTTAAAATATTAGTTCTTCCAGCTCTACAAAGTGATGCAAATTATTAATGCCATTTGTAGTCATCGATGATTTTAAATTACTTTAATCTTATGTGCTTTGCTTTGTGTTAGACGTTTCAACAGAACTTAGATCACACATCTTTGTAAAGTTAGACATTACAAAATAATTCCTAAGCAAAAGGGAACAAACATAGTAAAAATTTATAAAGTTCCTATTTAGAAAGTTTCTATAATATAAAAAGAAACATGCTTTGGCTAAATCCGTATCAATGTTATATTGATTTGCAGTGCAAGCTGAATCCACATGGAAAGACTTGTGAGGCCCACATGAGAGTAAAATATCCAGAGTGTTTTCAGACCCGCTCAAAAATTGGCTTCATTTTGGAAATACCGCTAAAGATCTATCGCCAATTCTTTGGCAATAAATGTTGCGCTATGCAAGAAGATTACTGCTCGCTGCTCCAAGAACAAGGTTCTTCAATACTTGGGTCTATATCTAAATCTTTTATAATCCTCGTTATCAGCATCGGAATCTTATATGGAATTCTTAGATGGTCAGCACAAAGACGAGCATAGCTCCAGTGAATACAAGGAAGAAATTTAATAATGATCGCAAATCATTATAAACATTTAGAATCATCACAAAAAAATTGTCAAATTTTATTAGCAATTACAATGTTCTCTTGCAAAAATTAATAAAGTCTTCAACTAGTTTCTCAACTTTGATTTTTAAGCTGTTAACAATAAGTAAATACAGAGAGAAAATCTTACGAATATCCTTCGAAAGTCTGAAAAGGTTTAATTCGACAAGCTTTGCTTTCATATTTCTATTAATTTCGTGAACATTTGTTAGGATTAAATCTTTCAACAAAAAGCTTATATTATTATATATAATTAGGTAATTCAATTGCTCTTCGGTATTTGCTAGGTTTACCCAATGTACACAAATATTTATGTGCATATTCTGTAAGCTAACTTTAAAGTAAATAATTACATTCACAAATGTATATTGCCGCTTCAAGTAACTTTGACTTATTAAGTTGGAGCCAACAACAGCAGAGTCGCCACATGGGCGAGCACTATTTTAATTTGGCTGAAACTCGGGGGGGGGGTGCGCTGTTAAAGGGCATTCTGTCCATGGCACTAGAATTAGTTCGTGCAACTTCTGCTGCTCCAGCTAGTGGCATGTTCTGGGCTCTGTTGTCTGTTAACCACAATAATTTATGCCTTTGAGCCGTGTTTCAGTCAAAGCCTTTTGTGTGGGTGTGCGCCCCAGTCTCTATGTGTCTGCGTATGGGTGCACATCATTTTACCTATTAAAGTAAAACACAAACAACGCTTATCATTACAAGCATCGTCACTGCAGACAGCCACCATTACCAACACAACAGAAGCAGCAGCAACATAAGCAGCAGCAGCAATAACACCAACAACAACAACAACCACAACAATAATTATAAGCGCTGCGCTGCGTTGCGTTGCGCATCCTTTCGTCGACGCCATTTTGTTTAGTTTATGCTTTGTGTGTGTGTGTGGGTGTGTATGTGGCTTCGCCTCACACTTCCTAATGCAAAAAAGGCGACTTTTCAGCACACATTTTTAGCAAAATTAAAATATTTATGTTGGCGACGTGCTTAATGCCTTACTGCTGCTGCTGTTGCTGCTGTTGCTGTTGCTACTGTTGCTGCTGCTGTCGTCGCCATAATATTTGGCCCCGCCCCCATGCTTACAGTGCACCTCCTCAGCAACCAGGAACTCTCTGCCAAGCACTCTGTTTAGCTTTGGATGTGTCTGTGTTGTTTTACGTGCGTGTCCATGATTATGGCCAGCTAGCTCTCTCTGCATGTCGTTTGGCATACACTTCAAAGTGGCATTATAATTGTGTCAAAAAGTTAGTTACTACGAAGATAACTCAATTGGTATATCTCTATAATCTTTGCTATATTCCAAATATATTAAATTAAATTAAATGAAACGAATCAGAATTAATAACGATACTTAAAAGCCAATCTTAGAGCTTTCTACAATTGAATTTTATAGTGTATTTTGTATTGTATATTATTTTCAAGGGTATTCGTAAGTTCTAGTTGTCAAAGTGTATCCTTTCATTTGAATGCAGCTGTTATACAAAAGTTGAAGCTTTTCTGCAAAGCGAGTGCTCCTCCCCTTGCCTCGTGCCGCATTTGTCTATCCAAAACAACATAACGATGATGCTGCCACTTTTTATTCGCGCTTTAGCAACATCATTTTGATGGGTGTAAACAGTGACCCCTTTCACGCTGCATGCAACTCCACAACCCTTTTTTGACGCTGAAAATTATAAACAATATATTTAAACGTTTAGCTGACATTCGCTTGCCCCAAAGAAAATGCTGTGTTTTGAGTTAAGTTGTAGGTCGCGCAAATGCAGCGTGCATTTCATTCAGCAAATTAATTACATTAAGCTCCCGTTTATTTCTATATTTATGTGCAAATTAAATGAATTTTTTAAAGTGTCATTAGGGGCGCCGGAGGAAACTACAAAAAAATATTAAAACATAAGAGGAAACGATGGAGCTGCAAAAAGGGAAGTAAAAGTAAATTAAGCACAATTCCTTTACAATTCCTCTGGCGTTACTTGGCCAAGTTGTTTGGAACCTTTTTTCCTTTTCGCATCTCCATTTCAAGCTTTCTCTCTTTTTCCCACTTTCTCTGCTTTTTACATCCGCCTGCCTTCTGTTCCTTGGTAAAAGAGCTCAAATTTATGGCTATTTTGGGACCGGTCGCGGCATCCTTAAAATGTAGGCCTTCATTGTGGGTGTCTCGTGCTATGATATTTTCTACCCGCAATTTCTAAATTTAAACAAATACTTTTCTTTTTGCTCATCTGTACAGACGAACAATGCACAAAAACATTTTATTAATTCTTTGCCTTTGGGGAGTTGAAAAATAATATATATGAATTTCAAATGAAATTCTGACTTGTGCCGGCTGCATACATTTTCTTTTGAGTTCAAAGCTCACCTTATTTATTCAGAATTTAGTTGATGTTAATTTCCCTCTAACAAGTTGCCCCTAATATGAACCTCTTCTAAACTGACTAATGCAATAAATCATCATTGAATTTTTATGTTTCATATATCGCAAGTGAACACACACAGTTGCTCTTGTATCGTATCGTTAAGGAACTCTTGGCAATTTTACACTCGGATGCGTTTAATTTCATTTTTCCGTATCTATGACACATGGCAAATAGGTTCCACATAAGCCACGTAGTGCCGTCAGAAGTGGAAAAGAAAAGTGGCAAGCAAAATTCAATTCCATAACATAGTCAACTGCAAAACAGATGTCCATCTGTGAGTACAGCACATATAAACTAAATTGTATAAAACTTAAAAAAATAAAAAAAAAAACAAACAAAATGTGTGCCAGGACTCAAAGGGCAAAAGCAACTGAGTGTATAGAAAATAAAACGGAAATTAAGCAAAAGCAACGATGTTGAACTCTTACCGAGCGGAAATAGTTGAAATATCCAATAGGAAATTTACAAAAATCGAACAAAAAAAATAGAAAAATATAAAGTAAAATCAAGTTACAAAATGTAGATGGGAAACTCTTACTAACTAAATGCAGTCCAGAGCTGTTCGCTCTGTTAAATAATATTGTTTTGTTTTTATTTCGATGGGTCACACGATGCAACTTAAATTTAAACAACTAAAAGCTTGTCTTTTATAACACTCACTCCCAAACACACACACACACACACGAACACACACACTTTTGGACTGACGGACAATGCAAGCGCTGCAGAAATTCCCAAAATTAAACTGTAGCGAAAAACAACAGAATCCAAAACCAAACTGGAACGCGTAACCCAAACCAAACTCAATGCCAGGAATGATGGAGAGTGTTTTGTGTTGGTTAGGCTGCGACCGCAATTCGTACAAATATTGACACATGTGCTGCTTCAGGCAATGGGCGGTGAAAGGGGGCGTGTCGCGTGTGATAGTTGAGGGGACAGGCGAAAAAACCAAGCCCATACCAAGCGATGTGGCCATTAGATGATTTATAGGTCAGTTCGCGGACCGAGTCAGTATTTCGGCTCAAATAAAACAAAGGCGAAATGAACAACAGCTGCATCGATTGTCAGCCGGAGCGTTTGTTGCAAGACAAGGCGTAGAATCTAGTCTACCCCTCTCCGTATTCCTCGGCCAATCGACTTCCGGACAGCAACGGTGTTTCAATTTGAGCGTCATGTTCCACAATTGAATCGAACAGTCCGACAAAAATTGCACTAATGAAAAATACTCAGAATGTTGCATTACATTGGCATTGGTCGATACTCGATGCGAAAGTGAACAGTTTTCAATTGCATTCTTTGCCATTTGCAGGACGCGAACTATTTCACTTGGAATCAAATTGAGTATTTTTTGAGAAATATGAATATTTAATACCTTCGATTGAGAAATCTATTTTTAAAATCATCTGAATTAGATGAAGAGAAAATATGCTTGCCAAGTCATGATTATTAAACAAATAAATTGATATTTCAAGAAATCATTTTGCAAAAAATAAATTTAGTTATGACAAAGGTTTGAGCAAGGAAAAACTAGTTTTACTCGTGCAAACTATTAATAGCTGTTTTGAAATTCCATTATCAACACATGGTTCCCCCAGTGGCACAATCTACACACTCTACACACACACATAGTCAAACATTGTAGTGTGTGGATTTTGTAGTGGGTTTTCGCAGTGCTAAGTTAATTCAAACGGCAATCGGGAATACGAACTTCCTGCAGGTGTTGGCAGGTTATAAATATCAATTTGGTAAAAACTAGAAAAAAAAAAGGAAAAACTGAATTGATAATAAAAAGTGTTGTTGACTGTGACATTTGTGAGCGACACTTGTAGCCCAGTAATAACACACACAGCACACACACACATCACACCCACAAACCAACATTTGCTAACTTTCCTCTCCCTCAGTACCAATGTTGCCATTTGGCGTTAGTTGCATGTTGTTGTGCATGTTCTTGTATCTAACTCTAAACTCCCTTTACTCATTGTTGGCCATTGTCCTGTATGAATATTCGTGTTTCACTTGCTCGTTTATTTGCTTGCATTACAATTACCAAAGGACCCAAACACCAAATACACGTACGCAATTTGTTTGAACAGCCAACGGCCAAGAACTCGCCGAGTGTTGGTCTAGAAGGGGGGCTAAATTTGGGGGGGGGGGGCAAGCGTTGTGTAAGGACGGTTGTTAGTTCGCCCTGTTACACAAACAAATTAATTTTGGACCAAACACACTCTCCAAATGTTTAGCACAATTCAGAAAATGTCCCTAATTGAATATTGTGCGCAGGTGTTGTTGTTTTTGCTGTTGTTAAGTGTGGCAAGTGTTGGGATAAATCATTAAACAATTCATGCAATAGGTCAAATTATGCAAATTGTAATTATTGAATTGATGCATTGTGTCATGTCGTCATAAAATTTGCATTGTATAAATACTAAATCGAATCGTCAAATAAATTCAAATGAAAATGATTTTAGTTTGCAACCGATAATGCAATAAATTTTAAGTGTGCCAATAATGTTATTTGCATATATTTGTAATATTATTGCACACAAAAAAAAGAGAATCCATTTGAAAATTCTATATTTAATCAAAACAAGCAGATATTTGTAAAATATAATCGCGAAAAATATTGTCCAACAGTTAGTTTATACTATTTCCTAATTGAGCATCATGCATGAACACTGGCAAAAATACCACGGATTGTTGTGCGCTGTTTTACATGCAGTTTATATGCAGAATTCTGTGTTCATATTTCATATTTCATTTTATTTATTTGCTAGCGGAAGTTTGAAGCATCGCGTACACAGGATATTAAAAGGACACGTAGTCATGTATGCCAGGGGCGCTATCCAGCAGCCACATATGGAAGCTGTCGTCGTGGACATGAGCCGAAATATTTTTACTTTTTATTACATTTTTGTTTGTATCCTTGCATTCCTCGTGTCGTGTGTATGTTTGTTTGTTTTATTGTTGTTTTTTTTTTTTAGGTAAATTATGAATACGAGGGCATTGCCTGTCCAAAGAGTTGGCACAAAGAATATGAAAGCAATTCCTGTTTTTAGTCTTGCCACGTTTCAGGAAGTCGTTGCAACTGAAATTTAATTAAAGCCCTTAATGCATTTTCAAATGCCTGTCATCCACAATGCTGCAGTCCAGCAGCACTCTGCCCCAACTGCTCTAACAAATTAAAGGAAACTGCATTCAAAAGAATAAAACACCAGCGACTCAGCCCTCATCATGGTCAGCAAAAACCCAACCCGACAGATCATTCCTTTTTAACTCCATTTTTTTTGGGGTTATGCACGAAGAAAAGCATAGCTGAAATTATGAGCTAAGCGGTAAAGAAACGCGCGCCACAGCCGCAGAATCAGCGGCAACCAGAGAGTCATCATGTGACCCAACAATTGTGGTCAGCCTCAGCCTCAGCCCCAGGCCGTGCTCCATTTGGCTGATTATCCCCTTATGTCTGGGTGCCTGCCGCCTGGTGTTGAGCTCAGCACAATTCACAGCACATTGTGCTAATGGCATTTCAACTATGTTGATCTTTGCCTTTTAGCTCTTTTCACTTAACACGAAAAAATTCATTTGACCTTTTATTCCGCAATTCATGCAATTCACTTTTCACATTTAAGACTAATATAATTGTGTAACTTTTTTTAAAAGCAGATTATTATTGTCGTTATGCAATCTTATATAATCTAATAATCGAGGGAATTTTTCAATACAATTTGGCACGAGAGCAACAACAGAAAAGGTGGTATTATTTGAGACCACATAAAATGAAAGGAGTTGAGAAAAATCATATTTAATGATTATATTAAAGGCGAAAGAAAGCAATATAATTTTGCATGCAAAGTGAGGAATTTATCTGGCTTATTCTGATTCAAAAAAATTAAAGAGATTCTTGATCTGAAGCCAACAAATAACATATTTAAATATATATATATATATATACTCTATACTATTTTTTTTTTTTTGTGCTATGGCTTTATGCCAACTACATAAGTATTACCTTATAAAACTCATCTGCACACCTTTGTGTGTAAGCAAAGGGTAAAGTTGGCCGTTCAGCTTAAGATTGTGGATATTTTGTCCGCAGTTGCAAGATACATAAACTTATGGTAATTATGCATATTGCGTAGACGCAACATTAATAAGCCCAAACAGAAAGATCAACAGCGGGTGGCAGGTAATTCCCGGAGCAGTTTATCAACAAGCCTCCGGCTGGCCACGCCTATCCCATGGCTGTTGATTTTTATGGCAGTCGCCAAGGAATGGGGAGTCTTCTTCGGCAATGTTGGCAGTGTCTAATATGGCTTCCTGTGAGCTCTTGCATCCCGCAGTTGGAATCACAGCACTTACTGGGAGTACTGGTTGGTTCTTGTATACATATATTTAGTGCAAATTGTAATTTAAACATTTTGGACTAGAGCCAAGTAATAATTTGTTGTACCGACTACTGTTGCTGGTGCTGCTTCTGCTGCTACTGCTCATCCTGCCAGGCGAATTTAGATTTGTATTTTTCGTTTTGTATTATGTGTACTTTTGTTGCTCCAAATTGATGCGCATCGCTTCACGGAGGAACAAGGAAGCCAAGAAACAGCCATTCTTATCGCATCCTTTGGCTGCGGCCTTAACTGCTCGTTGAGAATAGCATTTTATTTCTCTCGAACAACATGAAAGTCAAGTGTTGCAGTTGCTCGCAATTATTCGAATCCACAGTCATGGAATCTGGCTGGGCTCAGATGCCGCTGTGGGGATTTCTTTCCGAATCGTTTGGTGCAATAAATTCTATTAAAATGCAATTTGAAGGGTTTGTGATTTTAAATAATGCCAAGGCAACTCTGGGTTAATGCAAAAGGCAGTTCTTTTAGATTTCATTCCTCTATTGTTTGTTAGCCCTGCCATGGTTTTTCGCTTTACTTTCCATTCCGCTGCATATTGAGATTTATGCAATAACGCTCTCCTAGGGATTTCTGTGTCCTTTGCCTGAGTGTGTGTAAGGATGTCGACAATATTTATTGCTTATTCGTTTTTGAGCCTGCAGGCCTGGCTAATTGAACTGCCATCAATGCCAAATATAAAAACTGCTTTATACCAACTGTAATCATTGCAGAGTTGAAACCATTAACTGTATTATAAAATATATTTTTAATACGGACATTTATATGGGCTATTAGCTGATGCCGCTCTCAGTGATAAGCTTATCCTATTTTAACTTATAAAATGTATTATTTCATACAAAGATAACTACATTTTAAAAAATTGTTGTTCTATGGCAAATAAAACAGATTTATCTTTTGGCAAACGCAGACAGATAACATTTAGCAAAAATACGCACCAACTGCGACTATTAATCATACAAACCAATTCTATTCAATATTTGTACCCGACTAGTAGTATACCAACTACCAACTATTTAAAAAAACATGAACTTTCTGTTACATTTTAAAATTTGTATAATGATAATATTTTGTACTATCCTCTGAAATTGATGCACCAACATATGTCTTCATCAACATACCTTATCGACCAGATAAAACAATATTATAAATATAATATAAAACACATTAATACATATGGTACCAAAAAAAAGCGTAAATTTACACAAAAATAGATAAAATTTTAAATTTATGAAATTGTCGCAGGCTAATTTATCATAAAATTGGCCTCACGTTAAATGACAGAACAATGCCGGGTCATAAAAACAAATTGAACTGTGCCACAAAAACTCCACGATTTAAATAAATACATTTTTTAAAAAATTTTCAAGTTGTTGCATGTGTTATGCACATAGCCATTGGTTTAAATGTTGTTGTTTCAATTGAAATTTAATTCGATTGCTTGGTGCGACTTAAGGGCGTAGTTTTGTTAAGGGACACAGATGAATATTATTAATACGCCCCATAAGACCAATAAATGGCGAGCATTATAGTTGTTGGTGTTCACACTGTGGCTGTCTGTGTCGCTGTGCTGTTTTTATGGTTATTGTCTTATAGTAATGACCATTAAAATTGGCGCCGTTAAGGCCAATGATATTGTTGTTGTTGTTGTTGTTGTTATTGTTGACCCACAAAAATTGAATGAAAAGTGCAACAGCAGGGATCTGGTGAAGCAGCTGCAATGTCAGCTTAATAATTACAGCACACGCACACAGATACTTTCACACACACACACACACACACACACGCACGCACTGACACCCAGACAAGTTTCAGTTACATCTGCGAGCAATTTTAAAATGAAGACCAAGAAGAAAAGGAGAAAAGCAGCAAAGCTCGGCAGCTGAAAAGCGCTGGCCAAACTGGCAGCCATTTACACGTCGACACATTAAAATAAATGAGACTTTGCCGTAAGCTTTGTTGCTTCTGTTGTTGCATATTGTTATGGTTGTTGTTGTTGCTGCAACAATGGCAGAGCATTTTTACATATACCATGCGAAATTACGCGCAAATTACAATGCATAAGAGCATCGGCATCGGCATTCAGGTGAGTTGAGTTGAGTTCATTTCAGATATTTCTTTAAGCGGATCTTTTTACAATGTCCACCCAACTGTCTGTTGACTCTTTACTCACATTTGCATTGCATGAATAAAAGTTGCAGGTTGCAAAGGCTAAAAAGGCTGCATGGTTTAAGAGGAGGGATTGCCAATTGAGAACCTGACCTGATTGTCTGCCTCGTCCGCATTAATTACGTTGTCCAACTTCATTGGCTCTGTTTGCCAGCGCTGCTCAGAATGCTCGTTAACGTGGCTCAAATTGTACAAGGGAAATTTTTAAACAAAGTGTAAAGTAACACAAAGTTAACTCACGCAGAACAAAGGTTACTGATAAATATGAATATATTTTGTAATAAATATGCCCAATAAATCAAACATATTTTAGCTTAATAAATATTTGATTTTCAATTTAAAGATTTATATTTGACAAATCCTTTAAATTTGCTCGTCCACGCTGTCTCAGTTATCCACATAATATTTTGACACTGCCCCGTACATTAAATTGTGTCTCCAAAATCGTTATCTCTGGTTCGGAGGCAGCAACAGCTGTGAGGCACCTACCAATAACAGGTGGGGGAGGTGTTGACTATTGCTGCTGCTGGCTTCAATTTAACACGGCCAACAAGTGACAACGATACGAACGAAACACACACACTAAGACACGCACACACACACACACGCACACACAGTGGTACATATACACTATGGATACTGGCAAAGCATCAAACTTGGTTGGCAGCATGCCACAAAAATGCTGGTGGCAACAACAATAACAAACGGAAGTCAACAAAGGCGCAATAGCAATATGCAAGGGCAACAATGCCACAAGAACAACAGAGAGAGACGGAGATAGAAATGTGATAATAACGTGGACGTCAACAAATTTTACGCCCCGAGAGAAGACTATGAATTTTTATGAAATTTGCCATTTTTAATTTCAACGTGCCTTAAAAAAAAAAAGAAAAGAGAAAAAAAAAGGGAAACGCAAACAAACTGTCATCAGGGCGCAATGGTTGTGGGCACGGCCTGGCCAGCAGTGACACCTATATGGAGAAACATGTCCATGTCAGTCAAGTTCTCCCGCAAACCCGACCGTAACCTTAGCACCTGCTGCTCTCCCATGTCGCGTCGCTGAATACTTATGGCAAAAATGCAAAATTAATGACGTGTGACGTGAAAATTGTCAACGAAAAAAATGTGCCAAATTAAATTTTGGTTCGTGCTCCATGGCCAAAAGCCAGCGAAGTGTTAAATTTCCCTACCGCAGCGTAAAATTCAATAAAAACTTCAAAAACCGACATCGTTCACATTTCGCCTCGAACGACATCCACACTGGGATCAGAAATAGCCAGCAGCTGTGAAAGCAAGCAATGAGACACGATTATCTAGTTATAAAATTCTATAATTTAGGGATATAATAATTAAATTTCTGGACCTGTATTACAGCAGAAAAATAATGATTACAACTTTTTTGGCACATTCTCCGCAAATTGTCCCATAACATTTCCAGGTGGATTGTAATTGCATACTACCCAAGTACGATCGGCTCTATGAAAAGTAAGGAGAAAAACTCAAATTTTTGAAGTGACTTAGCATTTTAAAGATTATCAAATTCACTTGCGTGCCACTCCGGAACCCATTTCGGTACAAGCCTTCCAAATTAGCTGCGAAAAGTGTCCAGAGGTGGGCGAAAAATTGGGCTTATCAAAATTGAAGGCATTAATCTCCCGATACCACATGTCGACGGGCAAATCGCCCGATACATCCATGCCACCAGATAGAAAGATATTCTCGCCATATTTGGGATTCGGACGGTGCTCCACTATGTTCTTATCGCGCAGATGCTGCGAAAGAATTGGACTCATTACCAAAATATATCAACCAGATGATCAAACGGTTTTTCCTACATTCGCCCATTCCTGGGCAAATTTGTTCAGCTCATTGTTGATCTTCAGGTCAGGACAGCCGTGCATCCTTCTGTATTTGTTGGTGGTGTTGAACACATCGTTAAGGAACTTCTCATTGTTGGCTTTGGTGTCTTGGCCAACCGGTCCGGGTGCACGCTCCTGCGTTTTAGGTATCGGCGGCGGCTTTTTCGCCATTTATAAATTCGGCTGCACCCAGGTCCAGAAATTACGAACAACAAATTTTGTAATCTAACCAACTTTTATAGTTTATTACATTATTTGTAAATTACATTTGACACAAAAAAAATTAGATTGCTGAGTTCCCTGTGAAAATAATAAATCTATGAAGAATTTTTAAATTAACCCAGATACCAAAAAGTTGAAATACCTATTTATTTCATTTAACACCAAAAGAATTATTTGATATACAACTTTATAAATCATTGGAGACATGAGCACAAAGCTTAATGGGAAAAAGCCTAATTATCGTCCAATTAAACAATAAGTATTTTAAATATTTTCACATGGTCTGTGGATTGTCATTTTATTAAATATAATTAAAATTCATTAAAAAGTGGATTAATTTGGCTGCAATAATGAATTTATTGTCGGGCGATGACTTATGCGATTGAGGTGAGATATGTGGCAGATATTCTGCTGGCATTTAAATATGTATAATTAAGTTGGAGACTCTGAATTAAATATTTGTTTAACCACCTCAGGTTATTCACTTAGCCAATAAATTCTCGTCATTTTCCATTACAATCGAAGTAAAAACAAAAAAGAATATTCGAGTGTTGGTTATCTTTCGTTGATGCCTCGAATTAGTATCAACTTCAATAAAATATGCAACTTACTCACTCGTTGTAGTTTAACCATCAATCTCTCAATAAGCTTTTATACAAAAACAAAAACTTTTTACATTAATAAGTGCTTTATTTAGTTGCCAGGTTACTTTCAAGAGAAAAAGGAGCATTGGTTAGAGTAAACTCCTAGAATCGCTTTTTAAATGAAGTAGAAAACTTTGTGTAAGCCAAACTTGACGAATATTTCCAGCATACAACTTTAAAATTACATTTCGTCTGGTTCTTTTGATGAGGATTTAGTGTCCTTAAAAACTAATTTGCTTATTAATAGTATAATTATCCAAGGATATAAATTAAATTACGAAGTGGACTTGGAAACAAGTTCTTTCATTTATCTTAATAAACATATGTAAAGCTATCATTTGAAAACCCTTTTAAATAAAAACTCTCCTTTTGAATCATCCCACTCATCCAAATAAGGGTAGCGGTATTAACACTTTGATTGATATTGCAGTGCCCAAGCTAAACTGAGGGTACTCATCGTTTAGCCATAGATTAGATGCTTCACAGTCACCGAGTGTCGAGGAGCTGTCAGTTGCGCATTCAAATCCGATATCAGTCACTTAGAGCCATATAATGATTGGATAAACCCACATGACGTATGAGTGATGTATGAACATTTGCATTAGTATTGCCTCGTAACAGTTATTAATGAGCTGCCTTCTCTTCCTTGCTCTTCAACACAAGTGTGGCTCGGCAGTCCCAGCTGGGCGACACTAATTGCCAATTATGTCAAGTGAAGTCATTCCCAAATGCTTCAGAAGATATATCGAGCATAAACTGGCGACAAGTGTAAGTTCTCAATCAGCAGTCACCTTGCAGAAACATAGTAAAAGTGTCATCAGTTTTTTAATAATATTCTATTTAATTGTAAAATAATTCTGGAATCTTTTATTCATTGCATTGATCTGATTATTCGCATAATCCATATTGGGTATCCACTTAAAGCTTAGCTCTGTCAAGCGTTACAGCTTAAACCAAGTCAATTAATTTTCCACATCCATATCGCCACTGCTAAAGTGATTGATATTCCCATATTCACATTTAAATGCAGAATACATTTGTGGCAACAAATGCCACAGTCAAAGTGTAAAACCAAAGCGTACGTTACTTTCTGTCGATTTAATTAATTTCGCAAATTTGGTTTCGTTTATTTATGTATTGTACGGGTTAAAGAGTTCTCTACATTCGTTTGTACACTCATTTGCAGAATATACATATGTGTACATATTTATATAAAATGTGTGTCTATATATATATCGGAAAACATATCGTTATTGCGTTGCGCTTTAATGACAACCGCAGCATCTGCTGCCGGATGTGCTCGATTGCACATGTACTGTAATTGAGCGGCGAAAACTGCAAACTGCAAACTGCACAAAATTTCCATTATTCTTTTTTTTTTAATGCATAACTTGAATTTTGTAGTGACAAAAAAGGTTGCGTATTTGAGTGTACTTGTACATAAATAAAATAAATATTAAAAGCACCAATGCCATTTTACATAATTTATGATTGAACTGACAAAGTCATTATACCCTCAACAGGCTGAGAAGATGCTCATCCAACCCTATAAAGTAATATTTTTATATATTTCTTTGATCATCATTAACATTTGAGTCTTTTTACTCATGCCTCTGAATGGAACAGTCAAAATCTGAGACTATAAGAGGAAGAGACTGCAAACATATATATAATATAAATTACAGTATATTAAGTTTATGTTTCGTGATTATCGATAAAAATCTAATATTTCATAACACAAAAACATATAACCAGAAACAGCCTTCCAATTGATATATAATACTGTAAGATATTTAAACAATGTTTATAAGAAAGAAACACAGATTTTCTTCAATCAGCAAGCCATATCCTGTCTAGCTGCATTCTGGCTTTAATGCCATAAATTTATACACTATATGCCAAGCTTAACACGTTCACTTGACTAGATCAGGTTGCTCAATTTGTAGGCTATAAATACTCAGCAACTTCATCAAAACTAATTCAATTTTCCAAATGGTTTACCATAAAAAAAAACTTAATTTAATTCAAGAAGAATGTTTGGCGCTTGAAATTAATCTAATTAATTCGGAAACATAAATTGATGTCGGTTTTAACTTGTACACTACCATGAATTGATTACAACTGGAAAAGCAGTGGGTTTTTTTTATCATTACACGACATCTTAAATACTATTACTACTAATATTAAAAATACTCAATACGATTAGGCCTATTCATGGGCACTTCTTGGATATACTTTTATACACATTCACTTTAGTAAAAAATGAAAAAAAATTATATATCGTATAGCAATTGACGAGACGCGCACTTTGATGAAAGTTCATTGCATCAAGGCACAAAGCCAATAAAACTGGGCCAGCCACTTAACTGCAGACTGGCGATTGAGCCGAATGTCGAGCTGATAGCCATGGACTAGCGGCACTTGTTAGCCATCTCAATTGAATCGACATAGAGAGAGAGGCACTCGGTTCTGGACACGATACGCCTACGCTGAGTCACCTGCCAAAGGCTCAGGCAACCGAAATAGAGAGCTGGAACAGCTCTGCCACTGCCAATCGAGGAGGGCAGAAAAACGGGTGTGGCTACTGCTGCTGCTGCTGCTTCTGCTGTCAACTTTTGTAATCCACTTTGGCCGTATTCGCTTCTTTTGGCGTTCGTTTGAGCCGTCAAACGTTTTAGCTTCTATCGCCCAAAGGGTCTAAAATATGGCGAAACACACAAGAGCAGGCCACTCCATTTCTTCCACTCACATGGCCCAAATGCAATTTCCAAAAATATTCTCTGCCACGCCAAAAAGTCGACTCTAGCGGCACATGGCACATGCAAATTTGTTGCACTCTTTTTCCACACACACTGTTCCCAATGGAGAAAAGAGTAATTTGGTCTTGTGGAAATTAAACTTTTTTTTTTAACGTCGTTGGAATTAGAGATTGTTATCTGGAAAATATATATAAAGTCGTGTATATCCGCCTCTATATACTTGTTTTGCAGTAGCTGGCGAAAATTCAAAGTTGGTAGTTGGTAGAAACAGAGCATTAAACAGTCAGCACACTTCGACTGACCAGTTTTTACCTATTTCCTCTCCATAAAATCACTCGATTAAAGAACGTTTCGAATATTTTGCCGGCATGTGCAAATGGAAAACTCGGCTCCAAAATACATTTAAAGTTTTTTTTTTGGGAATTTTTATCCTCTATTTTAAATAGATTTACAACATATATAATATAATTGGTTTCACAACCATTTAAAGGGTATAAAATAGTTCGTTGCGCGCAATTGAAGCACGCTTAACTGGTTTTTTTTTTGGCCATTTGCCTAAAAGTTTTTAACTAAAACTTTTAGCTGTCGTAAACGTTTTCGAATATACTCATACTGTTTTTGAACAGTCATCGAAAGTGGGGTAAAATTCCATGCGATTATGCATTTACAATGTAAACGCAAATTGCTTTGACAAAGATAAAAACTGAGATTTATTTTAAAGAGAAATTGCATATCTGACTTAACGAGAATATTTAATTACGCCTTAAGGATGCTTTTCTAAATTACTCGAGATGCAGTATTAACAAAATAAATAAACTAATTCTTTAATTTATATGTATAAACTTTATCATTTAGATTTCGTTCAGATATTTCATAAGTTGATGATATATGCATTGCTCGAATTCTCATTTTAGTTGTCAGCTTAGGAAATTGTAAAATAAATTGAAATACAAGGCGGACATTTATCATTGCCACATTTCAGCCAGTAAGCCGGAGTTGCATGACAAAAGCACAAGCAAATTTTGTTGCTGGGCTATGCTTCTAGGGAAAAAGGGAAGAAGGGAGCCCGAAAGGCAGCTCAACATAAAACTATCAAAAACTGTTGCTGAATTAAAATATTTATGCATTGTACGTGCGACTCATGTTTATGTGGCATCATGTTGCCCGCCACTTATCTCTCTAACTCTCCGAATTTCTTTCTTTGTTGTTGTTTGTGGCAATTTGTGTTGCATGAACAATGAGGAAATGTGTGTGTGTGTGTGTGTGTGATTTTGTTTATTGTTTTAATAAATGTCAACAGTCTGCAATTGTCAGCAATTAAAGAAATGTTCAATGGCTGTGCAGCTACAACAGTTGCAGCAGCTTCCACAGCATGTGGCATTCACACATTCCGTGTGAAACGCATAAACTGAATAAAACTTGCCAAAACTCTCTCTTTGTGGCCGGTCAATCCGAACTGGCATCAAAAACTTGTGAGCCGCAAAATGCAATGACATGATTTACGACCAATAACGGAGCATAATTGATGTGCCCCATGCTTGTGTTGGCCACGTGTCGATTATTCCCACGTGACACGATATATATATATATATATATAGATATTCTACTCTAATCAGAAAAGATGTATAACTCTTTTAAATCCAGCCGATTATAAGAAATATATTTTATTTCTATATCCATAGATGTAATATATGATAATATCTTAGTTAATGTTTGTATTCGTGTCGCCCTTAAATGTCTACTCCAAAGTGCAGTTGATTTTCACACACGGTGTGGCATGTGGCGACTTGGAAGTTTGGTCAGGGAGTGCTGATGGCTTGCCATTTATTTAACGTATGCGCAATTTTCTACTCTTTTTTTATTTGTTGCCTTTTTTTGAAGCATTTTGTGCTCACATCGCGCAGCGATTTGTTCGATTGGAAAAATTGAATTATACACTTTTGATGAGCATAATAAAAAAATGGCAGCTGCATTGGGGCGTGGCAAACGAATGAATTACCAGTGTGGTCGTCGGCTTTGGTATTGTGCATGACTTGAGGGGGGTGTAAAGGGGCATTTTCATGCATTAACTGTCATACCTGCTTTATCAACTTTAACTATAATGCTTAATTTAATTTTAAATTTGTACAAAAAAAAGCGAAATATAAAAGTATTACACATTGGCCAAAGAATAATATTTATACAATAAATAATAACTTGGGCACAAATAGTTTCCCGATGGAGATGCTATCTTAACTTGGAAACACACCTCCCAACGCCCACCAATTGGTGAGTCGTCAACTCTTTGACAAACTGTTTTTACTTACATAAAGAGGGAAAAAAAACATTTTCTTTACGTTTGTTACCAGAATCTGTTGCTTGTCATGTTGCAGTTTCGCCGAATGTTGCCCATTGGGATGCAATTAAATGTGGCGCCCCGTGTAAGTTTTCCTTTGAAAAGGGACCTTGGGCTGTGAGTAAGTAAACATATATGTTTCCGTGTTGATTCGCTTTGTGAGTGTAATATTTTACTTTATTTGCTCCTCAACCTTTTAATGGTAACGAAGAACTGAATCGAATGTACAAGGACCCTTAAACCCGATTCCCCATTTCGTGGAAGTCTTCTGCTTCGGCTACTTCGCAACTTGTTTGCATTTAATTAAAAATCAAAACTTTGAACTGAATAAATTACTGAGTGCAGCAACTTTTAGGGCCATTACCTTAATTTGATCACATTTAAGGTTGCAATAAGTTAAAATCTTTGATTGGGCAATAATTAATTATATGACCGATAAACAAAGAACAATTCAAAGAAGTAAGTTTATTTTTTAAGAGTTACGATTTAGCAATTCAACTATATCTAGCTCTGAATTAAGTATTACAAAAGAGTTTGAGCTTAAGTTTATTTTATTAATTGCAAGAACTGCGAGCATATTAAGCATTTTTAAAGGAAAATACATGATTAAAGTATATTTTAAAAGTTTATAAAAGTGGCTGTTGATATTTAAAAAATACACCAATCGCTTGTTTTTATGAAGTATTAAATTTAATATGTTTATTCAATAAATTGTGATACTCATTGGGAGTGCCCATTTTTCATTGTCATCTGCCTTATCTACGGAGGACTCAATCAAGTCTTTTCCCCCAGCTCTCTGGCTTGAAAAAAAAAACTGCAACGTTCCGTGACTGCACTTGAAATTTGGTTATAAGTCGTTGAGTATCCATCAAATTAATAGAATATCATTTTGGCCGAGTCTGGAGTAGCTAACAAATTTGTTTATGTGGCTAAAAATGGTTATCGACTCCGTATCGCATTTGTTATTATTATTATTACTTATTGTTCTTGTCGTTTGCTGCTGTTGCTGAGCACAGTTTTTAATGGAATTACTTTCCAGACTTGTGAACAACAAACTGGAAAATGGCCGGTGGCAGATGTAGCTGGCAAGCTTTGTGTTCCCTAACCCACCCCTGTGATCAACTGAGGCACAACACAAAAGCAATTTAAAACGCTAACGGAAAATGCTGCTGACTCATAACTGGCTGGCAGGACCCACAAACACCCTAATCCCCATTTGCCCCACACAGAGGACTAAACAACTTTGTTGAAGATTTGATTGAATTAAACCAATTTGGTATGCATGTGAAGAACACCAACCATTACCCTGCACACATCCTCTCCCCGGCCTGTGGCTAATGCCCGCGGGGAGTTGGAGTTGTGGGGTTAGTTATAAATTCCAAACACGTAGACCGCAGTGCAGGTCCTGCTCAACGATTTAAACGTTTTTGAATCCACACAATGCAATCTGATAGCAGTGTTCCACTCCGCTTTTAGTTGCTCCACGACACGAATGTGCTCCTGGTGACAATATGCATTTAGCCCAAGGCCCCGAACTCCCACGCCGGCCGTTTATCCAGTGCCAAGAAATTGTGGTCAGGGGCTAGATAAGCTTATTTGGCAGGCGCCTTTAGTAAACTGACGCCGTGGCAAGTCAAGTGCTGGTCGGTCACCTTTTCCACCTCGATGTGCTGCATGCGCCCAATTAAATCATGCCAAGAGCCAGCGAAGCATCATTCAATGCACTTGGCATTCAGAATGCTCAAGTGGGCGTGGCGCCAATTGAATGATAACGACAGCATCAGCATTTGCTGCATCAGTGCATCAGCAGCAGTTGCAACAACAGCAGCAACAACTAAGCCTGCGTTGTACTAAATTGGTCAAAATGCCAGAATGTCTATGTCCGTCTGTCTGTCTGTCTGTCTGTTGGCTTGCAGCAGTCTGTCTGAGCAATCCGGGCAATGATCTCTCCCCTCCGCAACCATCCAGCACTGCTGCGTGGTGTTTCACCAGAAAATTGAATTCAAAAGCGTACCGCGGTGTGTCGGCTTTGTTCGATGGCTAACAAAATTGGCCGTTGCCCCTCCATAGAGCTATGACGGCAATACACAACCCAGGGAACAGTAGCAGTTCCGTAAAACTCATTCAATCAGCTTTAGCATTCCCTAATGATAAATATCGGATTACATCGAGACTATTTCCAATACTTTAGTATAGTGTTAAGAAATGACAAACAATTTTGTTACTTTTATGGCTTATGGCAAAAGGTAATGCTAAACTTTTTTATTATTTAAAAACCTGCTTATTCAAGTAGTAATTAAATAATATTTTAAAAGTATATTAGAAAAATAAATGAGTATTGCTTCGCTGCCAGCAAATTTTTTTTACCTATAAAAGCAAATTGAAATGCAAATAAATTTGTTATAAAAGCAAAGTGCACATTACAGCTTACTTTAATCACTTTAGTTTTTGTTAATCGGGTGTTTAATTTTGCTATATGGCATGGATTAACTCATCGAAAACGCATCCTGGCAGGTCTCCTTGCTGTTTCTAGGATTGCACAATTGCGGTGGTTCCATATACAGTTCTGGGAAAAGACAATCACCATTGATGAGCGACAGATACGCGTGGCTTCCTCTCAGCACAACGTGGGTGGCCAAAATTAATTAACGATATTACGTCTAAGTGAGTCACTTACATTTGAAAAGCCAAAAGCTTTGGCAACAGTAACCGGTTGGTGAAAGTCATACACAGAGCCAGAAACAACACATTTTCAAAGCGTTCTAATTAATATTATTAAGCAAACATTGTGTATATATTTTCATAAGGAACCGATAACTAAATAAATTATTTGCGTCTGTTTTAGGAATAAAATAAAGTTGTTTTCTTAGAAACTAAAAATTTATCCTGTTCCAGTATGCCTACACAACTGGATTGTGGAAAATATTCAAACGGCTACAAAATAAGACTAAAGACTTACAAAGTGTATCTCAAAAACTGTACAGAAACCAAAGCACACCGTCAAAGAAATATATGTATCCAATATTGATGCTATTTTTCGCATTAGCAAAAGGTTGGCACTCATAATCAGATAATATTACTCTGGCATCAGAGTATTCCACAAATATTCTTACTTCTTATTTTTATTGTGCCCATAATCAAATACCGCCAAACATATTTAAAAAAACAGAATCAGAATCGATAAATGAATTGGTTTCGGCTTGACACCACGATTTCAAGAGATTCACGGAAACTCTGAAACCGTTTTGCGAAATATTTGCGATATGAATATGGAGGAATATGCGATTCCAGGAACTCATAGAAATTCATTCAATTCGTTAAACGCAAATGCAATGCATTCAAAGCGCCGCAAACTATTGGCGTGCCTGTGGATATACGCAGCTATTTCCGGCGCTGATGCCAGCAACTTCCGTCCGTGAGATGGCCACAGCTGCCGGGTTATGAACGGCTCTACACATTTATTTGCGTCCACACACCGAGCACCCCCCACCGCTCCGTGTCGTCCAAGAGATTGCACTGTGTCTGGCTGGCGTTGTGCAAAATTCCAATGGAGCTGACTTAAAGCCTTGCAGAGCAATTTAAATGCGTCAATGCTCAATTTATGACGATGTATTTCACGTCGATTCTAATTTGCGCAGTCAGCAACCGGAGACGAGCTTAAACTGGAAACTCACAAAGCTACACGTCGCAGGTGGCATAATAGTTCATGTTTTTTTTTTTTTTTTTTTTTTTTTAATTTGAGTGCGATTTGCCTTGGGAATGGCATTTGGGGCGCTCATTAATGCAATGCACGTTGCCATAGGCCAAGATGAAAGATACGAGATACGCTAATCATAAAACAAAATGGAAAACATATAAATCAGTGTCCTTGACACGTGTTGCCAACGTGCGGCATCGATGGCATTTCTCAAGGTACAATCCAAGCCACCAGCAAGGGTACCGCAACCAGGTGCCTCATATCAGTTGTCAGCCGCCAGCTGCCAGCTGCCAGTTGCTCCAAAAGCATCCCTAGGTCAACCTGTAGCGACATCTAGCGCGACGACTTGTGCGCTGTCACGTTGTAAATCTCGTGAGGGCAAACAGAGCGCAGAAGACAACGACAGCGCCACAGACGGCACAACAAACACAACACCCAGCACATTACACAACACACACACACACACGCGTGCTTAGCCATATTCCTTCATATCCAATTTACATACAAACACGCACGCTTGTGTGTGTGCGTGTGTGCGCGTGTGTGTGTGTGTGGTGACAGTTTGAGCGGAGTATGCCCGATGTGGCCACGGTCCCAAAAGGCTACAGGCCGAACGATTGCATTTTAAATTAAAAGACGTCAGCGAAACGAATCAACAGCTGCGTCCATTGAAACTGCAAGATGCAGACGATGAAAATTGCCCAAAAATAAGTGGAATAAACTGGAAATTGAAATCAACTTGAAGTCAAGCATGAAAACAACAATAAATTACTTGATTGTGCATATATCAGATTATGTATTTCCGATTCATTCTCCGGGTTTAAGAATACCATAAATGATTTCACAATCACACAACAAATAATTCAAATTGATTAATGGCTTCTTAATTAAAAATTGTGTACTTTTTATTTAATACTTATTTGAACTTTATCGTGAAGAAGACTTTTCGACCCCAAAAATATGTATTCTTGATCAGCATGTCAAAACATAATAATAGTATTAAAAAATTCGTCGAATATTTAAATTTTGTGCAGATTATATGTATGTATTTCTCGGCGTAACATTTGCAAAAAGATTACAATCAATTTAACTTAGTATTGGTATTTTAATATATATATATCTATTTAGCATACATTTGAAAAATAACATTTTCATTTCTTAGAATGAATTCAGGAAAACTAAAGTTTAATCAAGTAAGGTATATTGATTTTTAAAATAAATTTGCATCGATTAAATAAATTCAAAATGGAACTTTGAATCGAAATTCTTGGCATGTTTGCAAGCCTCGCCATTACTATGAAACTAACAATCCTTTTCACAACTTAGACAGACTGTTGCAGTGGCAGGCGAAACTAACTTTTGCAACGTCTGGCAACTATGTGCAGGCCTTAAGTGTGGGCAAGTCAGTGGGAGAGTCTCTAGAATCTGCAGAGCTTAATATCTGTTTGGACAATAAAGATTTCCAAGCCATTGGACAATGCAAACTATGCAATATACTCATAATCGCATGATATATGCCCAATTTCTGCAGCAAAGTTTTCAAAATTGCTTGCAAGCCTCAAGCTTCATCCCGACAAGGAGTTGGGCAAAGGCAGTGCTGAAAATAGAACGCTGGAAGCAGCGCTAAGCCCGGCATAGCTTCGCACTCTGGAGAGTCAATTTCCAGCGATTAAATTAAGAATGCATAACTTGCAGGGTTAACAACGTCAGACGGAAAGCGGCCAATTGCCATGACTCCCCGACCCCGGCCACACCATCTCCGGCACGGGCACTGCCATTGCTCTGGCGCTGGAGGCGATGCTAGTCCTAGACTTGGATTTGAAAGGCTCTGATTTTTATTTGCCATTCTCTTTGCGCCTCTTATGAAATGCGCAAAGCTGGCTGGTGGGTAAGGTAAAATAAAAGGCTTTCATGTCAGCAGCTGCATTTTAATACACTGCAAAGAAAAATTAGTAAAATGCCTAAAGTGGTTTAAAAAGATATCTCCTTAAATTAAAATAATTGTACTACAAGTGGAGCAAATGGAACTTTTGAGTATATCATAGTAATATTGTACAGTATCAAAATATAAATATTTATATATGCCAGAAATGAAAGATTATATTTATTTTATTTATTTATTATTTATTGCATTCACCATCAAAAAAGTTTATAAGTGCCACAATTATGTGAGTATGCAGCATATGCCGGATATTTCCTAGTCAGGCGACTGGAGCTCTCTAACTTGTTTCAATTTGCGATTGGTATTTTTGCAATATCCTCACCTGCTCCAACGTAGCATGGATACAAAACATATGTATATATACACACATACAACGGGAAGCATGCAACGTTGCACGCCACTTGCTCTCAGTTACGTTAAGCAGAAACATTTTGTACTTGAGGCACTCCTTTTTCCTGAACACCTTTCGTTGTATTTGTTTTTAATGCTGCTTGCATTTCTAAACAGTTTTCATAAAAGCAACTGCTACTGCTGCTGCGTGTCGCAACATGCTTGCAACATTTTGCGGTGGCACAAAGCAGACAAGACAACAACGGCGACAATGGCTATGATAATGGGCGACAGACTGAAATAACTGGAGGAACAACACTGTGCAACGTCAGGTCGGGAGTTGAACTTACCATCGCATTTAATTTGTAAAAATGCAAGAGTGCCAACAAATAAAAAAAAATAAAAAATAAAAAAAATAACATAGTTGAGCCTGGGCAATAGTCGGTCAAGAGGTCTGCATGGTTTTTTCGTGTTTCGCTCTTATACTCTGATATCGAAGGTATCATAGGATATGGGTTTGGATTTCCTCTAGAGGAAATCGATAAATTTCTTAGTCGCAAGTCGATATAGCTAGTAACACCTTAACACGCACACTCCAGTTCGCAATTTATAAGCCACATTTATCAAACATGGAGTAAAGATTCCTAGGAAACACTTCCATATTTTTTTCCAAACAATTCGGCACCTGTTATATGATGGTATTTATTATGGTATCAGAGAATTTTGCAGTCGTTTCCGCCCGACTGTAGCTGGTTTTTTCTGTTGGTTTCACATTTGCACGTCTGGCCAGTGTGTACACCACACATAATTGAATTAAGGCAAAGCTTTTGCTCTCACTCACACCCTCTTGGGCCTTTTCGCTTAATGTTATTTGCTTGTTGCTCTGCGTTGCCGTCTGTTATCAACTTTCTTATGTACACTGTACGTAAGAGCGCAAAAAAAGAGCCAAACACATGCGAAAATTGTGAAGGCAATAACGAGAAGAGCAACATACAAAATAAAAAACCGCTAGATCAGCCATTAACAGCAAGAGACATTCCTTTATTGCCGACTTTATGTATACAAAGTGCGTGCTTTGTTTTGCGTGTGTTTCTCAAGGGGATTGCAATCAAGAGCGAGAATAAAGAAAATCTACAACTTTAATTTCAGGAAATTGAAGTATCTCTCTTAAAGTTAGTCCATAGGTTTATCAATTTTAGTATTAATAATTAATAATATAAGCATTCTTAGTTTTTTTTATACTATTTTTATCTCCAGCTTTATAAATAATATGGATTTAAATGTATACATTTATTAAATAATCCTGTAAAAAATATGTGTAAATAAATAATTTTAATTTTGAAGCAATAACAATATAATATGTAAAGAATTCCAATAAAAAGGCATCAATAAAGTGCTGTGCATTCAAAACTAAACACAAATTTCTCTGTTCCAATGACAGCAGCAATCCAGTAGGAAATACAAAATTCTTTTGCAGCAAAACCACATGACTCACTCACAGCTGTCAACATATGAAAGCTATTGTTATCATTTTAAGTGTGTTAGTTTTTCTGTGTATGTGTGTGCGTGTATTTGTGTGTTTGTGTGTGTGTTTGTCTGGAAAAGTACCTTCCATTATGCATGCAAGCAAAGCAATGACCAAAGGAATATTCAAGGCATTTAGCAACTCATTGTCCCTTTCAGCAGCAGCATCAGCAGCAGCAGCAACAGCAGGAGCCACAACAACAAAAGCAACAAAACCAACAACAGAGATGAGATCTTAAAAATGTATTCATGGCCCTCAAATTGTATAATTTAAGTTTGCACATAAAATCACACCGCAAACTTAAACATGACCCAAAGCAGGAATAAACAAGTAGAACTAGCAAGTACACACATACACACATCCATACACACCCTTTTACACATGTGCACTTCTACTTATACTGTGCCATTGGGGAATTTGTCTAGAGCCAGGGCTGCACAATCACGTACATTTTGTCATCGTGTATTACTTGCGATATTTATCAGGAGGCCATGCGAGCAGGACAAAAGAAATCAATTTTGTAAATCACCAAGTGTTAAAACGTAGAGCTTCTGGGCGAAGATAAGTTAAGGAAACTTAACTAACAATACAAGAAATTACCAAATATCATATCATAATAATGTCACAGCCCTGAATCCACTTACACATTTATCACATAACACCAAAGAGGAAATGCGAGGCGACTCCGATTGTAAGGGAAACTCTTGCCCGGCAAACATATAGAATTTAAATATTTTAAAGCTGTGGTCTACAAACGGAATGCGGGAATCAGGATACAAAATACAAAACTTGTTCACCATAAAAATGCTATAAAATTGTGCAAATAGCTTAGATACAATATATAAAACAAGCGGATAAATGAGAGATACATAAGTATCTACTGACCCAAGAGCGTGTTCACACGAACTTTTATGTATGGGTGGGCGCATTGTCAATCCTAAAACTTTAAGTGTTCCCAAACCGTTACTGTTACCCAGTCATCGTCATTGCCATTGTCGTTGTTTTATCCGGATTCTCATTTGCACGCACCTTCTTTTCTTCTTTTTTTTTTAGCAATGTTACAGATTTTATTTTAATTTTTGTTCTCTTTGTTGAACCCTTTTCAAGTGGGTTACGTTGGGCAGGGAGCAATCTCAAAACGCACGCAGGCACATCGAGTGAGTTATGCTGCTCCGAGGTTTTGCACACGAAGCATTTCTGGGCGACAAATTGGTCCTCAAGCTAAGACCCAAAGGTTGCCAAAGTGTGCGCAGTTTTGAAAGTGTAAATTGCATTGGGTCGAGTGAATAAGGGCGAAATGTGTAGGGGTTGGGTATACATATGTACATATGTCCAGTGGTCTTGTAATAATGGCCATTAGTTTGCTTGCGGCTACTGCAAGCCAGGGAGACATTTGCAGAATAATGTTCAGGTCTTAATTAGAATGCCAGCTCAGCTCTACCAGAAGACGCACGCCTCATAAATTATTTATATGCAATGAACATGAAATTTAAATAATCAAAACTCTAGGAAACTTGGAAACACAATCGAATTGGCCCACAACAAATGTGCTCCGGCCGTAGTCTAGTCGTTTACATAATCGAATCAAGCTGCAAACTAGTCACCGGATTATTTCGAAGTTCAGCTCCAAGGCTCAGACATAAACTTAACACAAAATGCTAAATAATTTTGCATATATTTTGGCCACACTTGCCACTTCTTCATTGAATAACCACACGTTCATTCGTTCATTCATTTGAAATGCCTTTCATGCTGTCAGGCGAATATAGAAAACTCTCAATTGACGGATAAAATGTTTAACCCCATTTAATGCATCAATATTATAAATGAAAGATGGTCGATAAATTCAAAAAGGTTATTGGCAAACAGACATTTACATAAATCTAAAATATATGTATTTTATTTAAATTGCTTAAAATATAAAGCGACCAGGTTGAATTAAGTGTTCAGCATATAAGGATATACAAAATCAAGGGATAAAGCAAATAAAACATAATTTTAGCTGACACTTGCTAAATTCTAATTGCTTCTTGTACAACGATTAAATAGTTTGGCAAACAAGCAAATTGTGAAAGGAGTACAAAACATGAACTAAAATTGGTGTCGTTTCTCTCCTAGCCGAGTTTCTGAAATGTGGCAAAGCCAGAATATAATGCTACAATGTGGCACATTGGGATCCAACCTGTAGCTCACTCAGCTGCTGCAAAGTCTCTAAGCTCAACACGAATGCAACCACTTTAATTATGTAAGTGGAAATTATGAGTGGGCGGGGCTTTGCTTTGGCTTTGCTTTGGCGGCACACGTGGCGTATGAATAATGTAAAATGTCAACTAATTAAGCCGAGTAAAATGCATTAAGAACTTTGCTGTTCAACAAAAATAATTTTGGCGAACAATGCTGGCACATATTGTTGGTTTTCATTAAAATGTTCACAAAATACCATGTGTTAAATACAACGACATCAATTTTCAGGGTAGTAATAATGAATTCTGTATTTCTGGGCACGTATCAACATCAGCTCATAGTCCTCTTCATCCAGTATGTCCGGAAAATCCTTGTCCTCATCGAGGTAATTGGCACTCCAAGTTGGTATGGGAAATCCTTTTCTTAGCAGCAACAGATTTAGCAAACAGAGACAAATCAACAAATATTTCATTTTTTTTTTTTTTAATATTCTTAGAGATTTTAAATTTGATTGGTCTTTTAATTTAGTTTTCCAACTTGTGACAAAACATACTTTGTTAGACTTAATACGAATTGTTGCCAGTTTTTATAGTTTTTAGCTAGACTAGGAAGATTAATTTACAGTTTAGCATAATGCGCTCTTAGTGATACACCTCAGTGGTTCTCTCCTCCTTCATAGGAGTTTCCGCCTGTAGCTGTTTCGTTCCCATGGCATACGGCTTCGTGTCATATGTCTTCACGTAGAAAGTGCCATTCTTGGGATCTGAGGGCTCACCGCCCATGCGAAACTCACCATCGTTTTCAAGCAGTACCCATGACTTTTTGGACATCCGCTCACAGCGAACACCCCAGAAGCCCTTGGTGGTATTGATGGACTCGGCAAAGTAGTCATGGGCACGCTTATGTGAACACCCATACATATAACACTTTTTCTGATCCTTGCCATAGTTGGGATAGAAGGAGGCATGACCCACGGGTTCCTCGAAACCAAGTCCAGTGCTAGTTTGTATGGACTCCACATAGTTGGCATCACTAGCATCGATCCGATACTCATCGCTCAGATCTCTAAACTTAGGACCCGCCGGATCCAGTGCAAAAATTGTATTGAAGCGAAAGGGTCTGATCTGTTTGCCAGCACTTCCGGCAATCTGTGCACCCAGAGAGTGACCAATGACGTAGACGTTATCGAAGTTCAGTTTCGCATTCACATGCAAATGGCGCACAAACTCGGCCAGCAAAAAGCCCAAATCTTCGATCATATCGGCGACACCAAAGTAATTTACATTCGACGATATTTTGCTCCAATCACAGATAATTATATTGAAATCCTCATAGAGGGGACTTTCCATCGGGGCTTCACCATTTGTGCTATTCTTATCGCTTTGAGGCTTGGGTCTCGGATTGGTCAGGCTGAAATAGGCACCCTTTACATCCCGATTCAGTGAACCTTTACCTTGACTCATCCAGCCATGTATAATAATTCTGTAATATACAAATTCGATTAAATTGTGTGTTTGTCTATAATAATACCCAGAATATGTTATATGAGTGGAGACTCTGTCAATAATTCATATCTAGTAATTTGCATTCAAAATTTTTTATATCACATAATATTTTTTACTTTCTATATTTGTTAGCAACTTTGTGCAAAAAAAAACCATCTGTGAATGACTCACAGGTAAACTGTAAAAAAAAAAACAAAACATTGCCAAAAAGAAAATAAAATACTGACAAACACGACGTAGTCGCTTGATAATACCCTGTATTAAGACTAGAATTTATTTAGATGTGCAAAATGCAACAACTTTTAAACACTAGAAACTGTGCGGTAAAAAATAATAAGTAAAATAAAATACGAATTTTTCACAGTTTCAATATAAAGAGTATAAAATACTGATAACAAAAAAAAACAGAAAACCAGTTTTCATGTGTGAAGAAGTAAAGTTATTCAGCGAACGAATTTACAGATGATGCATAAAATGGTAAGTAAAAAATAAATTATATAGGTAAATAATGAAACATAACAGTAAATAAACTGCTTATATCACTTTCAATTAACTTGCACGTAAATTAAAAATTCCCACAGCAATGTCAGATGTACATATAGATTTGCTTGTTTCTAATCAAATAATGCAATGACAATTGAACTACACCCACTGAAACACTTACCTAGTGGGATGACGTGCATCGAAACCGGAACTCATCAAGGCCTCTTCGTCGTCACCGGGAAACAGTTCTCTGCCGCAATGGGGAAAGTCTCGTTTGAATAGAAAGAATTGCATTTTCACGCGTTGGCTACTTTTAAAGGGTACCAAATGCTTGAAGAATTTTTTCCAAAATGGATAATCCAAATACTTGTTCGATTTAATAAGCTGATAATCGCAATGGTTCGGCTCGGGCATATCCGTTGAGGACTGGTAAGTTTCAGTTGCGGTTTCCGCTAAATTAATTAATAATTACTTTATTGCTCATATTTTTCGATTTGCTATCTTAATTACCCATCACTGCGCTAAGAGCAACTGCAGCGATTAGTGTAATCCGTGCCATCTGCATTGGAATTGGCAAGCAAATCACTCGAAGAGAAAAATGCGTAAGCCCTTGTTTGCTTCACACACACTCGCAGCAAACACCAAATTTAGCGAACCGTTCCGCTCAATGGTGCTGACCCAACTAACGCAGACAAACGGACCAAGTGACTGCTGTCTGAAAAGATCGCTTGAGAGTGAGCGAAATGTTAATTGACACTTTCAACAGATCGGCTTCAACTCTGGCGACACTCTGTCTGTGCGCTCTCTCTTGCTGCCTCTCTCCCACTCCATCTTCATCATGCTCAGAGATAACGGCAAAGAGCGAGCGGGCGCCGGCTATTAAGCGTTAATTGCAAAATAGTTGTCACAATACAATACCCTAAACAGATAGTTATACTGCTCGTGAGCACTGAGTACGAGTGGGAATAACAGAGCTAGAGAGAGAAAGACAGAGCGCTTGAACTTGAGATGTGTTTACTAAAATTTGCATTATCTGCTAATTTATTGCTATTATTATAATTAATTGCATTATAGATTCGAATTTTTGTGCCGTAAATACACTTATAAATCTAAATATCTGGTATAAAAAATCAAGCAATTAACGGAAGAACTTTGAGAAAAAAAAGCGCACATTAATGTGTTCTAATTATGTTATACTGAATGTAAAATAAAACTTTTTATGAAATAAAAGTAAGTTGCTAAATACATAAAGATATCTAAATATTTAGTACAACAAAGCTATAATTTAAGGACGGAGTTTAAAAAGCAGGCATTAATGTATT
This sequence comes from Drosophila fungiperda, assembly GCA_035042345.1. Classification (NCBI taxonomy): domain Eukaryota; kingdom Metazoa; phylum Arthropoda; class Insecta; order Diptera; family Drosophilidae; genus Drosophila; species Drosophila fungiperda. Next base: position 199,406 of record JAWNLM010000293.1, on the reverse strand, counting down.
CTGGACCTTCAGCATAAGATAAGGCGATGGCTCATTAAAAAGAAATGATGGTTGTAAGTGAAAGAAGGAGTTGTACAATCGAGGTTAGCAAATAATTGGCCCATAACTCGACTCGGCACTCTGTTATCGGCTAATTGCTTGGCTCAAATCAGATTTGTAGCACACTTAATTATGAAGGAGGCTGAAGCACATAATTCATTTATGAGATACCAAATAAAGCGACAAATTTGAGGCACTTAGCAAGTCAATCGCTCAGGCATCCACAACGCCCTGGTAAATGGCAACTGGCAACTGGGCGTGGCAAGTTTTCAGCACTTTGGTCACGGACACACAAGTGGCACACCCGGCTCACCTGGGGAACGTGAGCCGGCATTTCAATTATGCAAATTTCGTGGGGCTCCTTGATTAGAAAATCCGCAAAAAAAAAACCCCTTAAGCAGTGAGAACTGGGGCCTGAGGACGTTTACCCTCTGAACTCGGCACCCATCCAACCTTCGGGCATCAATCAATATGATGAAGAGCTGCGGGGCAGGTTAACGGTAAGCCCCGCCTTCGCTAATGAATTGGCAAAACCACCAATTAGACTACAGAAATTAATTGGCTGGCCCACGGCTGCCTTGAGCAATCCCTGCTCCCCAGGCCACCATAGCTATGGGCTCTTATTGAGTCTCATTTTAGAACAAGGCCCAAGAGTGGTAGAGCCTCTCTGCAAATTAAAATATTTGTTTCGGCCCCCAAAAAGAAAATGGTACTAGAATTTTGCACATTTTACTCATAACTTTGTTGTTCGCCTGAGTACGGCAAAACTTTTTGCCCACTTCCTTTGTTGGCATGACAAGTGCGCAGCTGCAATTAACGGCCAAAACTTTCAATTAATGCAGCTACTTTGGCAGCATTGAGTTTTTGTTTACTCCCAAAAGTCGTTTGTCATGAACGATTCTAAGTATAAAATGTATTTCAAATTAAAAAATAACTATAAACTAAATGGACCACAGTATACCACTTGCCACAGTATCTATATACTTTGAGAAAAATGTACCCAATCGATTAGAATATTTATGCAGTCAGTTTTAAGTCGATTTGACGGCTTATCAATGCTCAGTAGATGCCGAAGTTACTACTTTATTTGCAGTTTCATTTGAAAACATTTATTTTTTTTTTTATGAGTCATTTGCATTTTGCAAAATTAAATCCTTTTCGTAATAAAATCGTTTCCATTACACTGCAGGCTGTCAAACGTTCTACTATTTTTTTTTTTTTGTTGGCGTCCATCCTTTGGCTGTTTCTGTCAATGGCTGAACTTTTGCCACATCGCTCTACTCCTGCACCCCATGGAGAGTGGGGCCTGTACACAAAAGTTTTGACTTGAACCGAAAACTTTAAATCGCCAACTAACATTTTAAAGCATAACAAAGTGCGATGGGATTTTGAGAATAAATCTTAACGCCGCTTTTTGGTTTAGTCAACCGTTGCACTGGGTCCTTATTGCATTATGTCCTTGTTGGGTCAGTTGGAGAGGTGGGGTCAAATGGGGGTGGTTTGTGTTTTCTCTGTTTGGGTGTGCCAACAAAGACTGCAACTTTTCCTATTGACTTAATGCTGTTCGCAACTGCTCCAAAGTGTTGCTTGTAGATTTTAAACGTGCAAGGGATAATACACGAAAACTTTTAACATGGCCAAAGAGGATAACGTTTTGTGCACTTGGACAGAAGTCACTTGCTCAATTAATGTAGCGAAAGGCGAAACGAATAACCAAAATTTTTTTCAAAAGAAACTTCTATTTCAAAAATCAATTTAATTAAATTTTTATCCTACAAAACTTTGATGTAGTAGTCTCGATTTATACTTTTAATGCATCAATTGTTTAATCAATCAATTGGAATTGAAAAATAGTTTTGTTTGTAAATTTAATAGTTGTAGTCGCTGTTGGACATGCGTAAATGGAGTTGCCGTTAACTGGTAAACTGGCAATTGTTGCTGCCACAGCCGGAACATTCTTTGCGCTGGGAGCCTACTTTCAGCACCAGCACGTGATCCGTAACATTAGAAAATTGGAGCAGCGCAATCCGCATGCCTATTTCATAAGACGCAAACTCTACGGTCTGGTAAGATGCGAATTATCCTGCTTGTATGACAGCAGTATGCTGAACACGAGCCCACATCCATTTCAGCTGGATATCTTTAAAGTGAAGGAGATCAAGCAGCCGGGATACGATGAGATCGTCGAGAACAACACGCACAAGATGGGCTCCATTATGAAGTATGGATTTCCGAGCATGAACGAAATTTGCTTGAATGAGACTTTTCATTTTGTGACTGCCTTCGATCGCCGCAACTTGTCCATTCAGTGGATGTGCGAGAGGGTCGATGAGCTCACCTCTAGCAATGCAGAGGATTGCGGCAATCGGTGTGTATCCGTGCGAAACATTCATAGCTCGGGCATCTCATATCAGCAGTCGGAGCCGGCGCGTGTCTTCTTCATGTCAAACATTAAGCCATTTCTGAGTCGCGGCTTCAACACCTGCGTCTGGGAACGATTGCTGCACTATGTGTATGATATGGCTCAGCGCTTTGGCACTGTCTATGTGTACACCGGATCGATATATCTGCCACGGCAGATGAGGTGTACCAGCTGGTTTCTAGAGTTTCAGCCGGAGGACAACACGATTGTTGCAATACCCACGCATTTCTTCAAGATCATCATCATCGATCCGAAGCAAGTGAACAGCGCACCCTATGCAGAGGCCTATGTGGTGCCCAATTCCTCATCCCTGAGTGATGATACCCAGCTGCGTAGTTTGCTCTGCGATGTGCGCGACATTGAGAATGCGACGGGCTTGCGGTTCTTTGAGGGACTCGATCGTCACTTTATCGATGGCCAGGTAGCCCAAAATATAGAAACTTTCACATCTCCAATAAGTGAATAATTGTAATAATTGTGTAGTGTAATAAAAGTGTCAGTGTTTTTTGAAGATTTTCCTATATTTTAAGTGATTTACTATTTGATATTAAAATTGTTATTAACAAATCAATTTATTTATATAACATTTTACAACTAAAATTGATTGCATATAACTACAATTTACAAGTGAAATTTACTCTTTTAGTTGTTCTATTTATTCAGTTTAGTTTCTATAGAAGCTAAATTGAAATAGAAGCGAATATTAATTATTAAAACATATAAGAAATCGAAAATGGTGCTACAGATTATCTAATCTTGATATGAAATCACCAAATTCGAAAATGATTTTTAGAAAACAAAAAAAACACAGTTGCCACCTTAAAAATGCTCTACAAGCACATTTATTTAATCAAAAACATTTCTAAATTGGCAGTTTTCCAGTTTATATTTTTATGAGCCGTTCTTGGCAGTTGCTGTTGGTCGTCTCACTTGGATTGGCATCCTCAGTTGCCTGTTTTGGGGCTGGTGTTTACTTTCAGCATTGGCATGCAACACGGCTGCTGCACAAGTTGGTGCAGCAAGATCCCTATGCCTACTATATCAGTCCACAGGTCTACAAAGTGGTAAGTCCGCAAAGATTACTCGTAGATTTTCAGCCCGAAATTGAGTTCTGTTTGACAGTTTTGCTTCTTTGACACCGAGGAGGAAACGGCGCACCACGTGCAGCGTATCATGAAATATGGCTTTCCTGGATTGGATGATGTGAGGATCTACAGTGACTTTGTGCTATCCTATGATCGTCGCAATCGTGTCGCCCACTGGGTCTGCGAACATTTGCAAAAGTCGAATCTGCAAGGATTGCGAGGCGTTAGACGTGGGCGCGCCAACTACCGGGCAGATGGGAGAATACCTTCCAACTTTCGATCGACACTAGCCGATTATCGACACTCTGGTTTTGATCGGGGTCACCTGGCTGCTGCGGCGAATCATCGCGAACAACAAAGACACTGCAATGAGACCTTTTTGCTGACGAACATTGCGCCTCAAATCGGGCAGGGTTTCAATAGCGGTGCGTGGAATAAGCTAGAGATCTATGTGAGGGAGCTAACCCAGCGCTTCGGATCAGTCTATGTTGTCACAGGACCTCTGTACAAGCCGCGACGACAAAGCGATGATAAGTGGAGCGTGGAATACCAAATGATTGGCTCGAACATGGTCGCAGTGCCCACACATTTCTTCAAAGTGATCATGCTGGAGTCCAAGTTGCCGCTGGGCAAGCCCTACATGGAGGCCTATGTGCTGCCGAATACAACTCTACCGGAGAAACTGGAGTTGCGCCAGTTCCTCTGCGACATACGTGAGATCGAGCACTATGCGGGACTCAATTTCTTTCAGGGCATTCGCAGAGGTGAATTCTTTGGCAGCAATTATCCCAGTGAATCACAAGTTTTTCGAGATTTTGACTAAATTTATTTTTATGAAATTATATATTAAAAATATAGCTCAATAGGTTGGGACAGTTTTATCTTCAAATTGTCAATATTACATTGCAAATATAATACTTAAAAAAAAAAAACAAAATGTAATATAGAGCGAATGTAAAATAAATAAATTAGATTTTAGATTAACAATATTTAATTTTGAATGGATTTTTTCCAATTCGCACCTCCGCGTACTCCATTTAATTAATACATTTGGATATTATCCGCTTCTTTGGAGTTAAGCTAATAAAGATCATTATGATATAGTATTTTACCATTTACCTTATCAAATAAAAAAAAAACATACTATTTTAAAAATGATTATGGCTGTACTTGAACAAAATTTAACAATGTTAGTAACAAAAGATTTTCCTCTTCATATCTTTACCCTTCTAATAAATTTAGAAAGTTGGCTGTGATTTTGAACGATTTGCCCAATTTTTATTTAGAAAATGTAAAGTAAAGAACAAAACAAAATTAATAGTAAACAAAAGGCTTTAAAATATATATAGATAATTCTTTTAGCAATTGCGAAACTTATTAATGTCGGTCACAGACTCGGGACCACAGAAATGTGCGCTCTATGCGATGGTGGGTCTAACGGGATTTATATTCGGCGCCTACTTCCAACAAGAGAGTTCGATTCGCCAGATGTTTAGAATGATAAAAAAGGACCCTTATCTATTCCATCATCGCAAGAGGCTATATCCACTTGTAAGTAGGCTTACACATGAAGTCTAGTTAGCAATAATGGGATGCCTTTTGGCTGCAGCTTTCCACTTTTAAAACTGATCACGAATCGAGACTGTGGAATCGTTCGATGTGTCTCACGGATAAAATTCGGAATCGTTTGGTCTTTTCAGTGTTTGATGCATTTTGCAACGTCTTTTTTGAAAAGAGAATCGAGGTGAATTCGCCGGATTTATTGGATCTGATTAAATACGGTCTGCCCAGCACGGATAACTTATATGTACACAAGGATTACGTGGTATCGCATGACCGCATCACCAAATCTCCAAAATGGATTTGCGAACATCTGAAGGGCAACTACAAGAAGCTGACCACCGATGTAGACGGCGATGCACTGCATCTCCGGTACAACGATGTGTACGTGCTGAGCTGCTGCGCTACGCGCACCTGCAAGGCCTTTCAGCGGTGCATCTGGCGCAAACTGGAAGAACACGTAACAGAAATGGCGGAGAAATTCGGCTCTGTGTATGTGTATACCGGTCCTATGTATTTGCCATCCTGTCCTCACAAGAACTGGTCTCTGGAATATGAAATTGATAAGTGGATTCCGCTACCAACGCCATCACACTACTTTAAGGTGCTCATTATTGACCCACATGAGGCGGGCTACAGTCCCTACATGGAAAGCTACATTATAGATAATAAAAATTTGCCCAATACCGTCAGCATAAGCACCGAACTGACCGATTATCTGTGCGATATTGCCGAGATTGAAAGGCATACGGGTCTTCGATTCTTTGACGGCCTTCAGTCAGTTGTGCGATTTGCAAAGCACAAATACAAAATACACAGTTATCCAAGCAGGCCTCAGCACCTTAGCACCATTCCAGAGTATTTAATCGCAAATTCACAATCCTAAATAAATCCTAAATATATATATGCCATTATATTTTACTAAACTAAACTATTATTAATATTTTTAGATTATGATATAATTTCAAAATTCATTTCAGCATTTTATTTTTATCTGTCATTTAAAATGTTGTGTTAACAGTGTGCTGTTAACGTTAAATCTCAGATCGAAAAACTAATTTGCACTCACGAAAATGTCATTCACTTGTGTGTTTTTCCGATTCCAATATTTTTGTTTTAATTACTTTATCCAAATTTTATTTATTTGAAATTCTATTGGCTACCGTTATTGTTTTGAAAATCGCAAGCGCAATTCGAACAGCTGCTTACACAGTCCACATAGGTTAACAGTGTGATAGCAGTGATAACTGAAATTGATAAACAATTGTACTCATTTTTCCGGCTAACTTTTATTATGAAGAGACAAATAATGGCCAAAACGGCAACACTGTCAACTGAGTCATGCAGAGTCTCGATTCTCGTGACCGGTTATCGATATATCGTTACCGAATTATTTTTATTTTGAGCAACGGCATATGTAACAGCCTCAGAGCGCAATGTGGCCTTTTGATTGACAGATAGATAGCTATATAAAGGGTCCACGGCTAGTCGGAATATTCTACTCTTTGCTAGTTCTACTTTATTTATTATATTCATTTATTTTTTATTTTCACAATTTGATTTCAAAAACATCGCCAAACATATCGAGTTCAACAGAAGTGCTCTTCAGCTAATTGTTATCGATATATGTCGCACAGGCGACAACTTTACGTGGCAAACTGTCAAATGCAACCAATAAGCAGCAGCAGAAAAAAAATCGAATTAGCGAACTGACGTGGAAGTTCGTTTTTGCTTGGAATTTATGTTAGGATCTACGTTACCTCTTGGAAAGTAGAAATTTTTTTCGCAAAACAAGCCAGCGAACGAATCGTGCCACGATTATCGTCGCTACTGCGCCTGGAATCGTTTAAAATCGTTAGAACGTGAACGGGAACGCGAACTTTGAGCTGCAATTTTGAGCTGTGTTGTGTGAAAGTGGTTGCTAACTTTTATGTGCTCAGTTTGAGACGCGGATAAAGCAATGAATCCCAATATGTATGGCCCACCGCCAACGCAATTTCAGCAACAGCCACAATATGCAGCGCCTCCACCTGTCAATGGGCCGCCGACGGGTTGGCCACAACAACAACAGCAGCCAGCACAGCAACAACAGCTGCCGCCACAGCAGCAGCAACAACAACTCCCGCAGCAGCAGCAGCAACAACAACCGCTGCAGCAGCCACCACAACAATATGGCGCTCCAATAACGTCTGCTCAGCAGCCCTTTGTCAATGGCAACTATCAGCAGGTAAAACGGAGAAAACAAATAAGAACAACGAAAACTTACTCTATAAAAAACAAAAACGTGTCATCAATTGCTTAAAAAAAAGAGTGTGTTTTAATCTTTCGTTTTCTTTTACATTCTAAAGAGGTCAGACAGCATTTCATAATGGATGCTGCCTGCCTGATAAGAATTCTCCACATACACATAATTGTATTGATTTAGCATGTACTTATGAACAACTCTCTTTCTCTCCCACTCTCTGTGTCAATCTCTCACTCCAGCTGGCCACGTCGATGAGCGGCCTGAGCGTGAGTGGCAATCCCTTGAAGCCCGCACAGCCGCCGCTGGCGATGCCCACACCTGGAGGTGGAGCTGCCGATGCTGCTGTTCCACCGACGTCGTACAATCAATTTAATGCAAATAGCAACGCCAACTTTAACAACAACAACAACAATGCCTATGCAAATGGCTCAACGGCTCCGCCGTCCGCTCCGTCAGCAACGCTACCACCACCCTCCTCGCTGTATCCAGCTACGTCGACTCCGGGACCGTTGCCACAGAGTGTGCCCAGTGGGATTACTAAGATGACAATGAACAGCGCCAGTTTGGCGGGCTTGCCGCACATGCCACCACCAAAGTCGGCGACACCTGGCCAACCGCTGCCCCCAACATCCAACGAAGCAACTGCACAGCTGCCACCAACTGGGCCAGGAGCAGCACCAGCCCAGCCGGCGCCATTAGCTCAGCAGCCCCCTGTTGTCTCAGCTGCTCCGCCCACATTTGCGCAGTCTGGAATGCCGCCTCAGCCGACTGCAGCTGGTGCATATGGTGTGCCGCCACCTGCCAACTTTCCGGGCGCCTATGCCCCCAATCAGCATTCTTCGACTGCGGCTGGATTTCCCGGCGCGCCGCCTTCGCAGGCTCAACCATTTGGAGCAGCTCCGCCGCCAACGGCTGGTTTTCCACCACAGCCTGGACAGCAGCAGGCGCAGCCTGGTTATCAAACTCAATCGATGCCCGGCTTTCCACCACAACGTGGACAAGCGCCGCAGCAGCAGCAGCAACCGATGCCCGGCTTTCCACCCCAGCCTGGACAAGCGCCGCAGCAGCAGCAACCGATGCCCGGCTTTCCACCACAGCCTGGACAAGCGCCGCAGCAGCAACAACCGATTCCCGGCTATCCACCACAGCCTGGACAAGCGCCACAGCAGCAGCAACCGATGCCCGGCTATCCACCACAGCCCGGACAGAAGCCTCCCATGCCTGGATATCCACCACAGCCTGGACAGCAGCAGCAGCAGCAGCAGCCCATGCCAGGCTTTCCGCCTCAGCCAGGACAGCAGCCTCCCATGCCCGGCTATCCGCCACAGCCGGGACAGCAGCAGCCTATGCCTGGCTATCCGCCTCAGCCAGGACAGCAGCCTCCCATGCCCGGCTATCCGCCTCAGCCTGGCAGCTATCCGGGACAACCAGGAGCCGGTCGTCCTGGGTTCAACGTAAGTAGAGTTAAAACTTTGATTGTAGATAGTTCTCCTAATCTTTTACGTTTAGTATTTTCTATATATATTTGGGGATTAGAATAAAACATTTTTATTTTTTTTTTTAGCAACCGCCCATGCCTGGTGCTGGCAACATGTATCAGCAGGCACCGCCGCGTCGCCTCGATCCCGACCAAATGCCAAATCCCATACAGGTAATGATTGAAAATCAGCAATCAGCCGGCGGTGCCTTTGTGACCAATCAGGCGGGCCTGCTGCCACCGCTGGTCACAACCAAGTTTGTGGTGCACGATCAGGGCAACTCATCGCCGCGCTTCATACGCTCCTCGCTCTACTGCATACCCAACACGGGTGATCTGCTAAAGACGACAGCGCTGCCTTTATCGCTCAACATTTCACCACTGGCGCGCATCGGCCAGGGCGAAATGGAGCCGCCAATTGTCAATTTCGGCGATATGGGTCCCATACGCTGCAATCGCTGCAAGGCTTACATGTCGCCAAATATGCAGTTTGTGGATGCTGGCCGGCGGTTCCAGTGTCTCATGTGCAAGGTCACAACGGAAGGTGAGTGAAAGAGAGAACAGGCAGAGACAATCCTTAATATATAATTGAATATATTAAAATATTTACAGTGCATCCTGACTACTATCAGCATTTGGATCACACCGGGCAGCGTGTGGATAAGCACGAGCGACCAGAATTGCTGCTGGGCACTTATGAGTTTCTCGCCACGAAGGATTACTGTCGCGTAGGTTCCACAATGACACCGTTTGAACCAATTTAATATATATTCTTGATTTTTCACAATAGAACAATACGACGCCGGAGGTGCCAGCGTTCATTTTCATCATAGATGTCTCGTACAACACAATCAAGTCGGGTCTGGTGCACCTGCTGTGCTCGCAGATTAAGCATATACTCAAGCATCTGCCAGTGGATCAGGGCCAGGACAAGTCGAAGGTGCGCGTCGGCTTCATAACCTACAACAGCACCGTGCACTTCTATAATATTAAGAGCAACTTGGCACAGCCACAGATGATGGTTGTGGGCGATGTGCAGGAGATGTTTATGCCGCTGCTTGATGGTTTCCTTTGCCATCCCGAGGAATCGGAATCGGTGATCGATGCGCTCATGGAGGAAATTCCTCGCATGTTTGTCGACACCAAGGAGACGGAGACTATACTCTATCCGGCCATACAGGCTGGCCTAGAGGCACTCAAGGCTTCCAATGCTTCGGGCAAGCTATTGGTCTTCAACTCAACGTTGCCCATCGCCGAAGCGCCTGGCAAGCTCAAGAATCGCGATGATCGCAAGCTGCTCGGCACGGATAAGGAGAAGACGGTGCTGACACCGCAAACGACAGCCTACAATACACTTGGACAGGAGTGTGTGCAGCAGGGCTGCTCCGTTGATTTGTTTGTGTTCAATAATGCCTACATTGACATCGCCACAATTGGCCAAGTGTCGCGTCTAACGGGCGGCGAGGTCTACAAGTATACCTACTTCCAGGCGGAGCTCGATGGCAAGCGTCTCATCGAGGACATTATCAAGAACGTATCACGTCCAATCGCCTTCGATGCGGTGATGCGGGTTCGCACCTCGGCGGGCATACGACCAACCGAGTTCTTTGGACACTTCTACATGAGCAACACCACAGATGTGGAACTGGCCAGCATCGGTAAGCAATGTGAACATGTATACAAATTTACAATCTTAATAATCGTTTTTAATGCGTTTCCACAGATGCCACCAAATCGGTGAGCATTGAGATTAAGCATGATGATAAGCTGGCGCCGGAGGAGAACATCTTTATACAGGTAGCCCTGCTTTACACCTCGTGCAGCGGTCAGCGACGATTGCGCATATTGAATCTGGCGCTGCGCGTTACAGTGACCATAGCAGATGTGTTCAAGTGTTGCGATCTGGACGCCATGATGCTGTTCTTTGCGAAGCAATCGTGCTTCAAGCTGATGGAGCACTCGCCCAAGCAGGTCAAGGACAATCTCATACAGCGAGCCGCACAGATTTTGGCCTGCTATCGCAAGCACTGCACATCGCCGACATCAGCTGGCCAGCTAATACTGCCAGAGTGCCTCAAGCTGTTGCCACTGTACTCGTCCTGTCTGCTGAAGAATGATGCCGTCTCTGGCGGTTCCGATATGACTCTGGACGATCGCTCCTATGTCATCCAATTTGTGCTGGCCATGGATCTGAATATGTCCGTCAACTTTTTTTATCCACGCTTCATTCCCATACACACCGTGGAGACTGATGAGACGTCGTTGCCGGCGCCAGTGCGCTGTACCCACGAAAAGATCACTGAGGATGGTGCCTACATTTTGGAGAACGGAGTGCATCTCTTTGTTTGGCTGGGCCAATCGCTTTCACCCACTTTTGTGCAGTCGGTGTTCGGTGTCCAATGCACGCAGCAGGTGAATGCTGAGCGTTTCGCAATCACCGCTGATACGCCACTCGCGCGTCGCATCACGGATATTATCGATCAGATTATGAAGGAGCGTACGCGCTATATGCGGGTAAGTCTCAAGGATGCATAAAATTACAGGTGGAATGATTTGTATAGGTTATTAATCTTATATCGATTGCAGGTAACCTGTGTGCGACAAAATGATAAGCTGGAGAGCGTCTTCCGACACTTCCTCATTGAGGATCGCGGCACAGATGGCTCGGCCAGCTATGTAGATTTCCTTTGCCACATGCACAAGGAGATCAAGGACCTGTTAAGTTAGCACCTAGGCAGCGCGTACAAGCTACCGACTGCCATCAGCAATGTAACTGAGGAGCGCTGGTCCAGAAGCTACTCACAGAATCGGGCACGGATGCGTCGCCTAACGCTGGGCAGTCGTCGTTTCAAATGAGCGTGTCAGCATCTATTTATAGCATAAAGCGCAGTAAAACACATCAATTATACACACATATATATATTATACACATATATATATATATATACATATTTAGCGCTGCGACATCATAACGATGCGGTTAAATCTTCCATAATTTTTTAATTAAACTTTCCACATTTTTTGCATGTTCTCTTCGCTGTCAATCTTTAGTATTCGCTAAGTTTATTTTGTGTGTGTTTTTATGTATTTCTGCGCTATAAACAATTGTTAAACCAGCAACTGCAATTAGACAAATATTTTATTTCTGTTCAATTCCGTTTTCTTTTCTTTTTTTTGGTTGTTTACCATTCAAAATCCGTGCATATTTTTAATTCAATTAAAAATGTGTGCGGTCTTAGCTAAAATATAACCGTGCATTAAGCCCGAGGCGCTGAAGAATGTGAACACAGCATTCGTGTCCAAAATATATATTTACCTGCATAAGCACACCACCCCATTTACGACATACATATATAGAAAAGTTTCTAGAACCAGCATTATAATAAAGAAAAACAATTAATTTGCAATTCTTTTTCGTGCGTTTATAATTCGTTAATCGCTTTAAGTGTAGCTTGTGTATCGTGTATCAGATTATTATTATTATATAAACTTAAATGTTGTGTGAGAATTTTTCTAATTTTACTTGGTATATGCGGCCCACTTTCCCCTGTTTTTCCCCAAAAAGAAGTAAAAAAATAAAAATAAAATAAAAATCTTTAAAAAACATAAGTGGCTTTTTCATTAATTAACTATTAATAAAATCTGACAGTTAACGATAAGAATAAAAACTCAATCTGAACTGTGTGGATACATGTAATTTCCCAACTATACTCACCATTCAAGTGCTTTTAAAAGTGTACTAAAAATAATTCCAATACAAGATATGGGTAGTATTCTGTATATGTATTGTATATTGTATTGTATTTATTAGGCCTTTAAATATCTAGAATTATTATTATTTGACGTGCACATTTTACATTTACATCAATTTATGGATTGTTTTATTTTTCTTCATTCGTTTTGTTTCATTAGAAAATTTTTTCGATTTTAATGTTCCCGAAATATATAACAATTAAATAAACACTGCCTATAATGCCCCATATCTTCAGTTTTTCTGTGTGAATGTTTTTTATGTTGTTTAATTGTTTATCAAAATCACATATGAACAATTAATCTTAATTTAAATTGTAGTGGAGCATAGCTAATCAGACAGTATACAGTAGATAAAACAGATTTCTCTCAGATTCATAAACATTTGTGGATGCATCAGAGTTTGCTGTTTGGCTCTTACGATTAACGTTAAGATTATATAATTACATAAAAAACCTGTCGCAGCGCATATTATTATTTATACTTTTTTCTTTTCTTTTCTTTTCAGTTTTATTTACTTTTTTCTTTTTTGTTTTGCAGTTTACAACTTAGTTATTATAATGTTTAGACGACGATTTGATGAAATTTTGATTTATTGTTTTTTATTCGTGTGCCGAAATTGAAGTTGATTAAACCGAACACATTTTATGGAATAATACGGCAATAATAATTGTAATTAAACTTCAACTATAAGCTAACATTTCGATTATTGAAATAAATTGCGAAATGATTAAACGAATGATTTTCGATTTTACAATTAGGTCAGCATATAGGAAATGAAATATTTTTAAATATATATATATAGATGTCTCAAAGTTCTGTGCCAATGTTGCACTAACGTTTTGAAATTAACTCAAGGAAATCCGATAGGTGGGCGGCGCGACTCAAGCGGCCCATTTCGGTTTAAAAACAAGCAGCCCATGTTTTTTATTTGCTGTGAGTGTGTGTATTGCGTTTGGGTGTGTGTGTGTGTGTATGTGCTGCTAACTGTTGTGGTAGCTCGATTTAGTAAGTGGTGTAGAGTTGAGCCATCGCCCTATTTCGTAAACGCCATAAACACAGCCCAAAGTATTTCATTCGCATTCGGCTTGGCCGCCTCCGTTTCAAAGTCGAGATCGAGCAGTTCGCGTACTCGCTTCATGGCCACCTCGTAATCATCGTCGTTTAGCGGCGCAAATGCGTTTTCGATGACGTCACTGGCATGCGCCAAAAATATCAGCGCCAGCATTCGCTTGTCCATGCGCTGCGGATCGTTCACCCACTTGGAAAGTACTGAATCCTGAATCTGCAAAGCAACATAAGAATTGCATCAGCTGTAGCATTTGCCAAGTTAGTTAGAAATAACTTGCAAACTGACCTTCTTGACCAGACGGCACTTGACCACATTGTCACTAAGCGGATGTGTCGTCATGTCGAACAGCAAAAAGTTTTGTTTTTCCGTTGTGAGCACACCCTTTTCTACGAGGTTCTTTGCCAGACGCTCGCGCACATTTTTCAGCTGGTAACGCAATTTCAACGGGTTCCATGTCTCGCCTGCAACAGCAATGCAACACATGCAACAATTTAGTAAACTGCATATTTATTTTAAGACAATACACACGAACCACTTAGATATTCGATCCAACTTTGCACCGTCTCTGGAGGATCTGTTTCCTTAATGTGTTTCAGTGCCTCATCCAACAGAACATCGCCAGTTTGCTGATCTGATTTCAATATTAGTTTTCTGCAACAATAAAATATTAGCAAGGACTATACTCAATCTCAATCAGAATCTTAGTCAAATATACCTTGTGCACAAGCCACGTCGTCGCATGCCCGATTTCTCGATCATCACACGTCCGCGCAGGCCCAGCTCAATGAGGATGCAACCGCGCAAGCCGCTTGATATGCAATCATTCCAGAACGATGTGTAACCCTGAAAGAATTCAAATGATTCAAATGAAAAATAATTCATAATTTTGATACACGAAGAGCAATATAAATCTAATGAATAGTACGCATAGATCTTTAAATAAAAATAAAAATATACTTCAAAATGACATTGGATGAAGATCTTTTTTTGATTATAGCTTTTGAATTCTTTCCAATACAAAATCGAAAAAGTTACAGTTTGAGATAATATGAGCTAAGATTATTGTTGTAAAAAAAATTGTCAATATTAGGAAGCAAACAAAAATGCTCTTAAATTTGTTGAATGTGTGTTTAACTGTATACATGAGAGTAGTCCAAAGAACTCCAACTTTCTTTCAGCTTTCGGCTGCTGGCAACTGTTTAAAGATTAAACAGATGTCATCAATAAAATAAAAACAAATATGTTATATGCCTCTCAACCATATATATAGAATAATATATATGTCGAACTAGATAGATGATTGGTTACTTTATTATATGAAACTCAATGGGGCCCATAAAATTAGTTACAGCTTTGTTTTCCCGCTTAAATATAGATAACTATGCCAAGTTTCTTATATATGAAAATGATAAGAATGTGTTACTATTGAGTGAAAGAAGCGATAAGTGCCTAAGGAAACAATAAGAAAAAAGAAGAGAACAAAAAAAGGCACTTCCTCAAATTAGACAAAAAATACTGATAAGAGAGCCATGTTAACACTTGAACAGAGCAGAAACCATCAAAATTTCAGAGCGATCACGCTCAAATTCAAAGGGATGGGGGTGTGTGTTGCGGGAGCGAGATAATAAAGCACGAAGCAAAACATAGCCATGATTGATAGCAATTTGAGAATTACTTGGAATACCCTACACGGTCACGTATGTGCATATATAGAACACCCAAGAAATCGCCAGTTGCTCCAAAGATGTGCGTTTTTTCTGAGTATGACGACAACGCTAATATGCAAATAACAAGCCGCCAAAACTTGTTTTAATGTAAACATATCTTAATAACGAATAATTTATTTATATACTTTGAGCACTCTTTTATAAAAGAGAAGTTTTTCGGTTAAGCTCGTAGAGTTTTAGCTTTAGTGATCGTTATTAATTCATAGATTTCGGTCGGCTTAGTAGCATATCAAATCTTAGACTAAGCCCTGCGGTGAATATGACAAAGGCCAAAAAGACCAAATAAAAAAGCATTTTTAAACTAGTCGTTTTGCTTTTGTTGGCTGCATGTGCACAGCACACTTTAAGATATATAGTGGCTTTATAAAACAAAAGGTGATTTTAATGATAATGTTAATGTTAATGGGAAAGTCAGTGTACTTTAAAGTAACCTGACAACAGCGAAAGGGCTAAGCTCAAAGCGATTCAAAAAGAGAGAGAGAAGAGCGAGCAGAAGAATGTCGGAAGCTGCTTATTAAAATGAAAACTTTGTTGCTTTCTGTCGTTCGAGTGCACAGAAGTAGAAAAAGAAAAAAAGAGATAGAGAGAGAAAGATAAAACTGGGACACTCTTCGACTCACATAAATAAACACATTGCTAATTAAAGATAAGCAATAAGTGGTACACGTATTTACAGCTGATAAAAGTAGCAGAACTCTTATTGCACACACACACCTCTTTATCCTTGAGACCGAGCAGCAGCACCTCCTCCATGAGCGTTAGTCGCGTCTCCTTCGAGTCGCCATCATCGATATTATCCTCATGATCCTTGTTGCTGTCGTGCGTGTCCTGATTGTCATCCCCCTCGTTTGCATTCAGACCACCACCAGCGCCACCGCCCTCGGCTCCATTTTCGCGCGGCTTCACAGTTCGCCTAACCAAGCCATCGGTGCGATTCATTATGATTTTTTTTTATTAATGAATTATAATTATATTTCTATTGCTTATTTTATTTTTTGTATGTGTGGCACACAATTGATGACTGAGCTGCCTGCCACCTGCCTCCTCTGGTTGGTTGGTTAACTGTGTGTGTGCGTGTGATTCTCTTTCACGGTATATACTTTGTGTGTTTATATTGTATTGCAAGTGCTGCTTCTTATTCGTTGTGTTTCTTTTTTTGTACTTTTGTCACACTTTTCGCTCTTCTTGTTTTTTTTTTTTGTGCACTGGAGAGATGCACCACGAACTACGTCGTCGTCTTCGTTGTTTGACTATTTTGCGTTTGCTAAAACTCTAAAATTTACGTTGACACTTTTATCGATATTCATTAAAATCGCGTTCTAATTGTACATTGCATATTTTTATTAGTTTTTATCTATTTAAACACTTGCGCGTAATGGACTTTATAATTTAGTTTTGTGTCTTTTCTGTTTCTCCGACGTGACATTTTCTGTCTAGTGTTGTACAACGTCGGGCATTCCCCACTGAATCATAAGTCACGATTGAATCAATTCTTACGCGAAGCTTTTGCAAATAGCCAAAAATTCTAGTTATTTATTATGCTTAAGGTACTTGCACATTGCACAAAATGAATTTAACTCAATGTATTTGCTAAAGAACAGCTGTTGCCCCCACTCTAGGTATTTAGCAGCACTCTTACTGCGTCTCATTGTGAATGACTGTAGCTCATTGTGAATGGCTGCGATTCGTTGGGAATGTTTGTGTGTGTGTTTAGTAGTTAGGAACAATTAGTTTGTGTACTGTTTGAAAAAATAAATAAAACTTGTTGGAAATGTCGTATTTGACCAGTTTTAATAATGAAAGCGCCAAGCAAATACTTATGGACATAATACGCACTGTGAATCAGCCCGAGAACTCGAAAAAGCTATCCGAGGCAAAGGCGTCAGCTGGCAAGGAAATGATTCTGATGATGCAGCATGTTTTTCCTCTCGTAATGCAACTGCAACTGGAGGTGATCAAGGTGCACGGATTCCCCGGCAATCGCGAGGGGCTCGTTCAGTTCTCGCAACTGATACGCGAAATGGAGCGTGACGACATGGAAATAGCACGCCTGCGCAGCCAGATACGTGCCATCTACCTCCCACCAATTGCGATCAACACTACCAATGATATACTCATCTGACATGGACTCGGTCTACAATAATATTTATTACACACAATTAAGACTGCAATAGATTTAAATACTGCATACTTTTTGTAAATTTATACGTTGTCTCTGTATTTCTTTTTTTGTATATTAATCGATTTAACTAGCAATAAAGCCGTGTTAAAATCTCCGAAAAATCAGAGGACAAATCCAGTTAAATTTCTTAGAATATTATTTCGCCAGTTGTCTGGGCTTAAGTTTAATTTCAGCTTAAGTAACATGGCAAATCTCGTAAACAATAAAAATAAAGTATTTTGCTTTTGCATTAGTTTAACAAATGTCTTGAATTTTCTTTGATTTTTTTTTTCATGTATCTCGCATGATATGTTTTTAGTTAAACAGCCAAATTAAATTTGATAAATTAAACAAATTTCTTCAATACCTTAAAGTAAATTATCTTATAAACTATGTACTGTTTGCCTTTGTTTATATAGTATATACACGACAAGTGAGCTGCCTGCGCAGTTTGTGTCCGACGAAAAACAAGAATACAGACAAATTAAATCGTAAATCGAGAGCTAAGCTTACACTACTAAATGTTAGAAATGATAGTAGTAAAACTCTAGCGAGTCACGTTGTTGTTCGGTTGCATTTGCAAGTCGGCTGTGGTCAGGTTGACGGGGTTTATGTGAGTTAAGTCGCTGCCATTGTTGAGCTTATGGCCAAGATGTTGGAGCTGGTTGGCAAAATGAGCATCCTCTACACTTTCCCCCTCATTTGTAATTGAACGCGACATGGGCGAGACCGGGGTGAGCGGTGTTCGTGGCGTACTTGTGGCACACAGCTCCTCAATCGTTGAGTCACTCTGCGTTGATGGTGATGTGGAACGGGAACGCACCGGATACGCTGCATCCAGGGGCTGGGCAAAGCCCTGTGTTATCAGCAGATCACCAATGTTCACCTCACCGCCTTCGGTTGGATCAAACAGTTCGATACCGGGCAGTGGGGTACCATCTCGTGTGGAAGCGCCCACGTCACGCTCGACTTTTGGACGCTCCTTGTAGGTCAGAACACGAGCGATCAGCTTGCGCCAATGGGCAACTAACGGGGGAAATAAAACAATGAATTAACTTATGGATATATTACATAATAATAGTAATAAAACGCACCCTCTGTTAGTTCTTCGAATTTGCATATGGATGGTTTAGTCCAAGTCGTCGGCTCATCTGTAATAGTTGACTTTACGTTCGCCAAGAAGCATTCGACTGCTTGGAACCTAAATGAGAACATTAATATATTGATAGTCAAATATACCATATATACCTCACCTTAGAGTGAGGAAATCGGTGCGCAGTTCACAAATATCTGCTGGCGAAATATACTCGCTGTCGCCGTAGTCCACAAAGTACAGATCGATGACCAGCTCATTGGGATTGTACTGATTGGGCATAATGTCAACAATCTCGGCACGATACCATTTCTCATCGAACTTGAAGATGGCGGCCACAATCTGACCCACATAGGGCTCTGTCAGCTGATGCGCTGCCCGGTTATCGGCGCTGCTATAATAACTGGTCATATCCTTGACCATGTCGTCTAGTTTCTTAGACTGCGGTCCCACCAGTTGCACCCAGAACTTGGTCGGCGACGCAACCGCCGAGACATACACCTCCATCGGCTTGTCGTCGCCGCGGGCTGCCATTAGTTTGTCCCGTGGTGGCTGCGAGCTGAGCGACGTCTGCGAGGAGTATATGCTCGAGTTGAGACTGTAGCTTGGTGAGCGACGCGGCTCGCGCAGATGCTCCACCTCGTCGACGTCACGACGTAGCTCCTCCTCCTCTTCGATCTGATCCTCGAGCAGCTTGCGGGCAATATTCACCTGCTTCTGGTTGCCAACGATACTAATCCTGGCTTTGCCATTGCGTCCATTCGGATCAACACAGATCTTCGCAAGCGATGCCCGACTGATGTCTTGGATTATTTCACCGCCGCGTCCATTGATCTTATTGGCCAGTCGCTGTGTCACCTGCATCTCCACCTTGGCAATTGGGGCACGGTCAATTTCCCGGAGGAGCATAACACGTGCCTCTTTCACTGCATCGGGCAGCCCGTTGATGTCACAGAATTTGTGAGTACTGTCTTTATCGCTGATTTGTAGCAATGTTGGAAAACAAAATGGAAATCAAATAATAAAGTGAATTCGGAGAAGAGTAACCTAAAAGACTAAGACTGGTCATTGCTATACATTTTGAGAGTACATATTTACATACTTATTTATTATATATATATATATTCATATATATTCAATTAGTCTTGGAAAGTAAATATTTTACTCAATTATATCAAATTCCAATCTCTGCTGAATCATGTAATCTTGTCCACACATTAATTCCATTCTCTTTGTCTTCTAAGCTAAGTGTTTAATATTTACCGTAATCTTATCTTTGTTCCGGTCTTTTCTTCAATTAGCTTAATGTTGGCACCGCCGCGTCCAATTATCAACGGCACATGGTCATTCTCCACAAAGATTTTAAGACAGATTTCCTTTTGCCGGTGTTTTTGTTGTTGCTTATTCTGCTGTTTGCTGTTATTCGCTCCGTCCCCCTGCTCCTCTGGATTGTCATCTTTGTGGGTCTTAAAGTATGCATAGAGCATGGCGCTGCCCAGTGAACAGAGACCGAAGCCCAACAGCAGTTTATAGGTGGGCGTGCCCGCAAACGGAGTATTGCGTAACATTATGTATTTGTATAGTGTACTTAATGTGTGCTTTTGTGTCAATGTGAGTGTTTCACTCTTCTCCTGTTCCGCTTGCTTTCTTTCAAGTGTGCATTAAACTGCAATGGGATAGAGAGAGATATCAGAATTATGCAAAGTATGTGCGAAATATTAACAGCACATTTCTCGCACAAATGTCACACATTTTTATAACGGTACATAGAATCAATAATTACAAAGACGCGACAATTTTTGTTGTTGTTGTTACTCTTCCTCTATTAATTGAAAGAGGCTTTAGACAAAGGATTGTTTTGCCTGTTGTTTAATAGATTTGTTATCAGCAAAAGATTAATGAAAATGTGCATAACCAATGGAATTTATAATTAATTTTCTTTTTTGGCAGCGACACACAAATGACAGCAGCAAAACAATTATACAGGTGACGTTAACGCTTTAACACTGTGGTACAAAATATTGCACTTATTTTGTACTCACGACAAATGCACTTTGCAGGCGCAGATTCTACTAAAATGATTACATATATTTTCAACAGCGTCTATAATTACAACTTAAAATATGAAATGATTAGTTTTGCATGATAGAATATTTACGTAGTACAGTGTCAGAGAAAGCCGAAAAAATCCAATTGCAGCCCCATTGAGAATCTCGTAACGCGCACAGCGTAACATTAACGTAAAACTTTAAACTTAAAGCGTAACTGATGTTAAATCTCAGTGTTTGATTTTAAGCTTTTCTCCCACTTGTCCTTCATAAAACAAGTTTATGCGCTCTTTTAACAGCACCAATTGAGAATTATGTGCTTCCGCTGCACAGCAATTCTGTATGCTATCTATATTGTAGTATATTTGATACAACATAAAAAACGTTCACAATCTGCTAACCTTGAAAACTGATTTTGTTTTGATTATTGTGTTTCGTTGTAACCTTTATCAACAATATCGCTTAAATTCAATCCAGTGTTCTCTTTGATTGATTTGATTTTTTATCGTTCGAAATCGTTTCGTTTATTTGTATAATGAGCAAACAAAAATAAAATCAACAGAGCGTATAACGGCTTCGAACCGCTTCGCATCGCTCAACTCACATAACTATTGCATTTATTTGAATGGACGCCGTATTTTCAATACTGCGTCAGCTGTTTACCCACTCTATTTCTATTTATCTCTCACTGTCGCTCTTTAAATTTTGCTCTCTTTTATTGTTTATTTCGCGGGCTCCTTTTATTATGGGCAACAGTTGGGTAAGTTTGGGGTGGCGGGTTTACATAAACATGAATTGGCAAAAGCAAGCAATTAATGGGTTATTGGGCAAAATGGAAGAAATTAATATTGTGCGATAATAATTAGAGAGCGAGAACACATTTCAGGAAAAAAGACAGTCAAAGAGCGCTTTGAATTCAGAGTTTTTTAGCTGCGTGCGCTGAAAGCTAAATTTAGTTTAATGACATAATAAGCCGTTCGTTTACTGCTTACTTTTTTTTGAGTTGCGTTTGCTGCTTAATAAAAGGATACCAAAGCCAAAGCCAAAGTCAAAAATTGATTTTAGTTCTTGAGTAAGTGCGTAATATATAAATATATTACTGATATAAGAACATATTCCGTTAGTATTATCCAAATAACAATTCATAAATACAATAAAATTTCAAGGGTCCGGCGGTGAAAATTGTTGGCAATGATTCAAATTTGCTGTTGCTAAATTAAAAAAAATTCAACACGAATGAAATATGTACGTCATTTTTAAGTCGGCAATGTGTTCTGTATTTAAAGAATTTCTGTCCAGTCTATTATTAATATTTGCTATAAGCTTTAGCTGTGAGTAATTTATTATCACAGCGAGCAGAAAACACGGCGTTAATATTTGACAACACACGAATTGAACACCAAACGAAAACTGATAGTAAAAGAGACGCAAAACCAAAGCGTGCGTCGATTGTAAAAACTTACTTGACTTTGTTGCAATATTTTGTGTAGTTATACCTTTAATTTGTTATTGCCATATACGTATTTAGCTGGAAGCACAATGTGTAAAAGATGTGGGAAATGTGTAAATTAAACGAATTGACATCACAACTAGATGCGATGATAAAAACGTGTGGAATAGAATTGTGTCAGAATTCGGAATTGGTTCAAAGGAACAAATGTTCCGAATTATAAGTGGTTGTAGTTCATTAAAGCAGTTCGCTCACAACACAAACAAAAATCATATGTTTTGATGTGCTGTTATTAACATCGGTAAGTATTGAAAACAGAAACAAAAACAAAAAAAAATAACGAAATAGCTCAGTTTTAATTTTTAACCTGAAATGAATTCAAAATGCAATAATTAAGAAATAAAACAAGATTGCCAATTGCGTAAAAACTCGTCGGTTAGTCGAAATCAGTTCGATGTAAAATAAGTGTTGCAAACTGTTGGAATTGACAAATATTTGAATTTGAAATTAGCGGTTATTGCTTTGGACTTTTCTTTGTGTCATTTATTTGTGATTTTTAATTTGTTTGTTTTCTTTTTAGTACGTATAAAATGCAATTGAGCAGCTAATAGCTGATAGGTCATAATAAACTTATGCTACGGGCACATCAACCGTGGAATATATATATATATATATATATATGTATACATATATAAGTACAATGAACACTTTTCAGTTTAAGGCGAACCATATGGCATGGGCGTATCGTAGTATATATATAGTAAATATGTAGTATATATGTAGTGTGATAGTAGTAAATGTAGTTGTATTGCGGTCGCAGCTAGGAAATATCACGCAATGTATTTGGCTTGGTGCCATCCATGTCAAAGCAGCGACAGTTGCACGAGGAAACTGGACACTCGGAGTTTTGCCTGCGAATAGATTGAGATTGAGTTTGAGCTAGACACATTTATGCTATATATGGAGTTATGATTGGTACGCACTTGAACCACTGCATAATGTGCTCGGTATGGCCGCCGTGGCGGCAAGTCTGACACCAGGCGAACCACTTGGAAAACGGTTTCATTGGCCAGCCTCCTTGCAGCTCCGTTGAGTTGGAGGTAGAAGAGGATGCATTTGTGTCGCCGGCACTGGTAGTCACCATTGTGCCCATGTGCATGAGGCACAGGGAGCAGCGTGGCAAGGGCTTCCGACAGCTGGGGCAGGATGACAAACGATTTGTGCTGGTGCTTGTGCTGCGCGTTCGCGGCTCATCGAGCAGCGCATTGGACACGGACTTCCCACAGAAATTGCAGGAGAGGAACACAGTACGCGAACTTCTCGCCGATGCGCGTATATTCTCGATTTTAATGTCCAGCTCGGCGCGCTTCTCCCACAGGCCCCAGCTATTGAGATAGTCCAGATAGCTGGTTATCCAGTACTGGATGCGATTGTCCACAAAATGCTCGTTACGAAAGTAATTGATGGCCACCAGTGCCACCGTTTGCACATCGAAACTGGCATCCATATAGGCTTGCAGGATGTTGATGCCATCCAGCGATTCGCCAGTGAGCAGCAGCCCATTGAGATCACCGCATTCGATGGCACGCTGAATGCGCTGCTTGACATAATCCGTCAGCTTCGTCTCCGACAGATATTTGCAGGCGAAGGCAACGCGATCCGCGAGCGAGACACCCTCCTCCCGGAGCACCGCCTCAAAGTTGTCCGCCTCCATGGTGAGAAAGGAGAAAATGGCACGCAAATGGGGATCCTGAATCTGCATATTGGCACTGGAGCGCTGATTGCGCCACGTCGAACTGCAGCGATCGGCATTGAAGCTGGACAAGGCGATTGCCGTAATCCGATACATGCTCGGATCACGCATCTTATCCGCTGCCCGAGACAATATATTGCATGCGGCCAGCACCTTCAAATGGAACACACAGATCATGGCTGCCCGACTGAACTCCTTGCTCGCGTACAGCTCATCGATAAATCGGTCCAGCTCCTGTTCAATGGGCCAGCCGCATAGCTTCAGCGCCAAATCCCGCTGTTCGCTGCTGCAAAATGGAAACGAAATCTTGGATAATGATACAAGGATTTAGGTGTAAGTCAATGTGTTTAAAGTAAACACCGGCCAGAAATTGCGTAATCTCACAGGAATTAGCTTAAGCGTTCGAAAATAAAGACTCCAAAACAACCACCAATTAAAGCTCCAAAACAATTATGGGTTGGTGACCTTTTTCCCTCGGGTAAAGGATTTAGTTCAGCAGAAATTCGTCTTACCGATAGCAGACCAGTTTGTTGGAATTGTTGATGCCATCGGGCCATTGCAGCAGTTGCGATTCGATGCGCGAACTGGCCATCAGCGCCTCTGAGGTGTGACCCAGGTTGATGCCCAGCGTGGCCTTTAGGCCCGTCAGCCGATCATCGCAGTGGACATTCGTCAGCGTCGTCCACACATTGCGCAAGTAGGGCGTCAAATGCTGCTCGGCAAATCGTTTGTTGTCCGGCCGCATGCCGTAATCCTGCTGGGCACGCTGACGCGTCTCCTCCAGCAAATCCTCCTCGAACAACTCTCGCTCGAGAAAATCAAAGCTCAGCGATGAGCCAACACTAAACTCGTTCAGCGAGCTGGCAGCGCTGTTTGTGCTGCAACTGCTCGACGTTGTCGTCGTCGTTGGCTGTTGGCTGCTGCCAGCTGTGGGCGAGGCAGCGACTCCGCTCCCTGCTGGTGCATAAAGTGGACGTTGCATGAGCAGCGGCAACTTGCTCCGATTGCTGTACGCCGTATGCAAACTGGCTGGCAACCGAAAATCCAGTATATTCAATGCATCGGCCAGCAGCAGGGCACGTTCAAAGTCTCGCGGATGCCAGGACAACCAATTGACGGCGGAAAATTTGCCACTGTGCTGGTACTTGGCCGGGAAGGGGCTAATCTGTCGCTTTACATGGTACACGTCGCGGCTGGACTCGTTGTCCACGCTGCGTATATCGTAGAGCGTTATATACGGCGAGTCCCGCTGCAGCGAGGACAACAGCGAAGATCTCGTTGGACACCAGGCTATTTGCATGTGATTCCGTGAGGATGCAATCTGGCGCAGTGGTCGCTCAATTGCACGCAAATCCCACAACATAATCATCGAATCCACATAGCTGCACAGATAGTTGCCATTGGGCGCCACTGCGAGTCCCTGCACCGTCTTCGACTGGATGGACTGACAGGTGGCGTTGCTCTCTGCAAGACGTGGAACAACATGAGCGGTTATATAGAAGAGGAGCATAAAGTGGGTTTAGCAATTACGTCGCAGATCGAAGAGCTTAATCATCTTTTGGCTGATGCCGGCGATAAGCACGCGATGATTGTGATCCCAGCAGAGTGAATTAGCTGCCTCAGCGAGGCCAAAGAAATTTGCTGTCTCCTTGGGCACGCCACGCTCAATGTCCCAGATGGTGATACACGAATCGGAACGATGCTTATCATGCCCGATAGCCAATATGTTCGCATCCAACTCGTGCCACGCAAGGCACGTGCACATGCGTTGCTGCCGTGGCGCTAAAAGAGTTTATGAATCAGATTGGAAATTTGTGTGTTTGTCTGGCAAGGATTGGGTTTTCTTACTGTACTCCCAACTGCTGTCGTAAGTGTCCCGGAAATTACATATGCCAATTTTGCCATCGGCCAGGCCAACGGCAATGATCGGCTGATCGCTGTGATAGGAGGCTGCCACGCAGCGGGCATATTGATAACGAGTCTCGTTGCTCAGATAGTTGACGGGAATGTAGGGAAGACGACTCTTTTGGCTTGAATCGTCCTTGGTGCGCACCTCGTACAGACTGATCTCCTGGCCCCAGGAGACGAACTTGTCCGGGAAGTTGGGGAACCAACTGATGCCGTGTATGTTGCCGCTCATATTGAGCTAAATGTGGGGAAGAGTTCTTTTGTTTTGCTTGCACAACCAAATTGCGTCGCTTCTTATCAGTTTAGAGCAAAAAAAAAAAGAATATCACAAACAACAAAACAGCTGATAGGGCAATTAGAGATGGGCAAAGTGAGCAGTACGTAAGAGGAGCAGTTCTGTTAAGTTGGCAGAATGAAAGCTATTTGAACTAATTTTAGGTATTTTAATCATTTCCCACCACCTATCATAGAGAAGTGCAAGCAATAATTGCTGAATTCTCTTCACAGATGGTGCTACATTGTCATAGCAAGCAGCATTGAGTCATTCTTTGCTCGCCTACATCTTGAACTATAGATGGCGCTAGCATAAAGAATTTGAAAAGCGCACAAAAAATCAGTTTCATTTTTAACAATTTAGGCTTAACCATCTGGCTAATAAATATCTACTCAATCTATCCGATGTGTCACACAGCTTGCATATATTGTTTCGCCCGAGTGCACACCCATGTTACTGCAGATAACGCTGCTTTATAAGGTGTAACTACTCAAGTGAATCAACGTCACAAATACATAATTATTGTCTGGGCAGACTTCTTATATATGTATATATATCGAAATATGCATTATAGTTGAGCTGAGCATTGCTGGTTTTCAGTCTTCAGTTTAAACTGGTTGTGGCCAATTTATTGGCCGGGTAACTTAATGAAATTAATATGTGATTTGAGTGCACATAAAACCAACGCATCAATTGAATTGAATCAATTCAAAACAACACACAAAAGCGGATTGCTCTGTGATAAATAACCAAAAACAAAAAATATCAAATAACAATAAGAGACGCATGCAGATGCGGCATGCGTCCTGCTGCCGCACAGCGGAAACGGAACCGGAAACAAAGCAGCATCAAAAATGTCAGCCAATACTGCGTGGACCATTTTAGGTCAACTGGAGCCGACAATCAGTAATCTCATTTTTATTATATATAAATATCGACATTGTACAATCATCATCATTATCATCACCAGCAGAATGTGCTCAATGTACAAATTATTAAATAAAAAAATGAAGAAATGTAATATAAAAAGTGAATTAATAGCAATGATTGTGCCCCGGGGCCTGTCAACTAATTAGCCTCAAAAAATATATTTGACTAATTGCGATTGGGGCCTTACATACAATACAAAGAAAGAACTGATACCCGGTTCACAGTGTCCAGTGACCAGTGACCAGTGACCAGCGTCCAGTTCCTGTGATCCCTTCCAAATTTATTGCCTTAATTTATGTGCATTTTTATGTTGTGTTTTGTGACTGCTATTGAAATAAACCATAGGCGGATGCTGGGTTTTATAGAACAGCGCATATTGTGTATATACAGCATAAATAGTATAAATATATATATATATATATATATATATATATACATATATTATTTAGATAGTTCTGTGCTTGTGTTGCATGCAATAAATTCAAATAAATCTAATTTTGCAAGCTTAATGTGAAAACATTTTGATATATTTTCGGCTGTCAACTATTCAACTATATTCAATATAATTCAATGGTAAGTTCTATCATAAATTATATTTAAATCAATGCAAAATATAAAATTAAAATTTTTAACTACCGAAAAATGTAATGAAATATTTGGTGTTGCTTTGTGTAAATTAAAGTGGTAAATTAATTATCTGGTTTGGGAATTGTCCATCAGTTATAAAATGAATATTTCATCCTCGACTTTGAAATATTCTGAATCTACTTTATATATAAATTTATTTATATTTACACTATATATATAAATATATATATAGAACCATTCGAAGTTTGCTGATAGTAGTTTGATTGATATGAAAATAACTGTTGGTTAAACATATCTAAGTTAAAATCGACTCGACTCTTAATGATGATCAAGAATAAAAATAAAATTATTAAAGATATTCTTTCATCCAGTCATTGCTTAATTGTACCATTTTTACCATTATTATATTTCCCAGTAGAAATTGTTGCTAAATTAAAATATTAAAATGAATTGAAAATATATTTTTAGTTTTTTTTGTGTGTCAGATTTATTTTAGTAATGAATTGCTTTTTACATATAATTAATAATATTGCTTGCAATCATTTTGCACTAGCGAAAGTAGATTTATGTATATTTTAATATATTTGTGTTCTTTTAATATCCCCAAAATTATAAATCATTATACAAAGCAAATGAAAGCTTTGCACATTTGGCAACAGACAAAAGGGGCTCAATTCAAATAGAGCAAATATGAATATGAAAAAAACCATGTTATTTGTTGCATATGTATTTATATAAATATATATATAGTGCACCGTTTAGCTTACAACAAAAAAAAAAATATATAAATGTGCATAAAAAATGTTGATAATAATAACAAGCAACAATGAAATTGCAAAATTAATGCCTCTCATGTAAATATCGAGCATGCATATTTCATGACAATCCGCAAGTGCTGCACATCCAACAACAACAACTGAGTATAATCTGCTCGACTGGCAAATACCCTGTTCTCAGTTAGCTTATAGTATTTGCTTCATTTTATTGTTATCTATCTTGCAACATGAGTCAATTTAAATAGAAACCAAATCGATTAGATTAAATCTGTCCGGTTTCTTCCCGTTTTTAATTTATTTTAAGTGGCAGTAAAAGTTTAGCTTATTCAAAATTGAGAAAAACATTAATAAGATTGAAATTAAAAAAGCTTCTTTCTTTTTTTAAGTGAAATTAATTTGCCAGATCAAAGCAGCATGAAACTCATTAAATTTTTAAAAAGAGCGCATGAAACAACATATAATCATTTTCCTCAGTAATACAGAATACTATAAGGTAATAACAACAAATCAAGTTTAAACATTAGTCTTCATTGGGATTATTTATAATAGATGCGTTAATGCCAATTAAACAGATAACCAGCTGACAAGGTAAGTGATAATTAAATATTGGTTAAATTGTGCCAAACCAACCAACTTGAATCAGTTAACCCAGTGACCAGAAATGTCGGAACAGTTAAGGGTAGCACCATAAAAATCTCCAGTCATTTTCACCTTTCACCCATTTATGGATACAATGCATAACAGCAACAACAAGAAGTAAGTCAAGAAGTGAACTCGACTACGCGATACCCCATAACCAGCTATTAAATATATTATTACAGTTGTAAGGGAAAATTTCCTTTTAAAATATTTGTAAATGTGTGCAGGTTTGAAGGTGTTCCCAATTCCGGCATGTGAAAAAATCCAAGGCATAGCATTATTCATAAGCCTGAAATGCAATTAACGTATACTTAAAGCTATATACTACTATTTATAGAATATAATATTTCTTATATTTCTTGAGGACATTTTCACAGTTAATCAATAAGATTTTAATATCTATCTATATCTATTTATATCTATCTATATCTATCTATATCTATCTATATCTATCTATATCTATCTATATCTATCTATATCTATCTATATCTATCTATATCTATCTATATCTATCTATATCTATCTATATCTATCTATATCTATCTATATCTATCTATATCTATATATATTATATACATCGCTCTGGCTTTAATTGCTTTCATAAATCAAATTTGTCGATATTCAATAAACGCAGACAATTATCGATAAATTTAAATTATCTTGATTTGCGCAGAATGTATGAGCATAAATATTCCAAATTTTAAGTGTCTCTTAAAGACTTTATCTCATTTTAATACAGACAAAACATGGCTAGATCGACTCGTCTGTTGATCATTATCAAAAATACATATATAATTTATGGGGAGTTGCTTCCTTGTTACAAACTAGTGCAGAAAACCAATATACCCTATGCAGGCATTGTCAGAGTATAAAAACAGGTTTCGAGCGCACATTTAGCTTAAATGGATCGTATCTTTATGTCTCTTTTGGCTGTTCGTCATTGTATTTATGCATTATTTATATTGGTTTTCAAAATGCTTGTTTTTATATCTGTCCATGTGTGTGTTGCTTTTTTGTGTGTTGCTTTTTTGTGTGTGTGATTTTTATCTTATGTTTGTGTTTTTTTTTTACAATAATTCTTGGACAAATTACAAAATATTTATGCAGCAGAAAAATTGCACACCAATGTTTAATGATGAAAAACATTTTTCACAGCGCCTGTGAATATGCATGTTTTTTTTTTACGTATATTCTCCCGTTTGTAAAATATTTATGCAACACGTTGTAAGATTAAAAATTGGTTATTTACACTTTTTGTACAAAGCGCACACTCAGAAATCTTTATCAATATCAAATTGACCAATATTTACAATTAGCAAACGTAATATTTTTTCTGCTTATATTAAGCATCTCTTCAATATATGCATTTATATTATATGTGCATCATCTTTTATTTGTTTCTTGTTTAAACATTAATTTGCCAATTAATTAATTTATTTTGTATATTTCGCTTAAATATAAAACTTGCCCTGCTTAGAGCTAACTCAATATTTATGAGGCAGTCTCAAATGCAACTCGTTTCTCTATATTTCAGTAAGTTTCTGGCAAAGTTTATTTCTATTGTAACTAACGCTCTATCAATATTTAAAAAGTATTTTATGCTAGAATAATTCATATTCAGTTTCCATATTTTAGTTGAAATTTGCTCTGATCTGCTACAGTTACCATAATTCCATTTTGCACTGTTTGGTTTCACGCTCATTGTCTATTCGTAAGCGTATTTACGTATTCCACTTCTCAATGTTTAATATTCTATTTGAAATCTGGCTGTTCCATTGCAACTATTTCTCTTGCAACAATTATCTTGCTTCAGTTGCACAATATTTCGATGCGTATTTTCACAGAAGCTTACCAAACTACTCACGTTATATGTGTGTGTGTGTGTGTGTGTTTGTATGCACAGCTGTTTCATTGTTGCTATTGTGGTTGTTGTTGCTGATTCTGATGTTGCCGTTGACACTTCCTGTTTTTGTTTTGTCCTTTGCTGCGCTCCAGTCGCGACTGGCGAATCGCATTTTAAAGTGCAATTTTATGAGCCGTTAACAGCACATTACGTATACGTATTTCATGCAGCCAGCACATACTTGCTCTCTCTCCCACACCCACAATCACACACACTCACACACACACACCTCCACACACACACACACACACACACACACACACACTCAGTGCAGCAGCGGCACTATAGATTAAGTTGTTGTTGATTTGCAGATTTGACAATTTATTGAAGCGGAAAATTCGCAATTTTACAAATTTATTACGCCAAATGGAAAATAGGGAAAGCAGCGCGTGTCCTTTTCGCATCCGTTGGATAATTTTTTTTTTTATATTGTTGCTCGCAAATACACTTTACAGCTGCATATGTGCACGTTACACAACACTGAACGACAGCCACATTAATTGGAAACCATATCGGGAAATATCCCTACAGAATCTTTAGCTATTTTTATGTGCAACCATTTTGCATACTTCATTTCCCGGTTGAGTTCCAATGCAAAAATATTTGTTTTAATTGCTTTTCTCCCCCTTGTCTTGCATAATGTGCAATTTGTGAAGAACTGTGGAATTGTTGGATTGGTTTGCTGTGAAGCTAAATAAATATAAAAAATTTCTGTTTAATATATATTTTTGTTGTTAATTCACATTTATAGTTATATTTATTGTATTTGCACGACATGTTGTCACCCCAAATTGCAGCACAGTTGGTTCAGATGTGCCACGCCCCAGGCATTACCAACGCCCACCGCAAAGAGCGCATTTTGTGTGCGTTTTGTGCAAATTTGATTTTAATAATTGCAATTTATTTGGCTGCAAAATGTTTGTGGCCGTCCCAAAATATGTGGCATAATTTGCAGCTGCTGTGTATGTGTTTTCTCTCCGACTGTGTGTGTGTGTTTGTGGGTATTATAGTAAATTAAATTGCTTTTTAATAGCAACAGAACGTTGCAGTTTTTACAGCCTTAGTTTGCCTCGATTGATTTAGCAATTAACAGGCATCAAAAGTGGGCGACAAACAAATTTGTGCGAAATACTTTTCAAAAATTGCAAATTGCTGCCTGTCAACGCCTTCGAGTATTGCTTGCCTAATAGGAAAACGACGTCTAAGGAGGAGTAGGGAGGAGGGATGTGTGATACGAGACAAGGATGCATGTCACTTCAGCATGTCCTTGCGCCTGTCGTTCACTGTCGCTGATCGCATGTTAAGCTGACGTTCGACA
Organism: Drosophila fungiperda; assembly: GCA_035042345.1. NCBI lineage: Eukaryota > Metazoa > Arthropoda > Insecta > Diptera > Drosophilidae > Drosophila > Drosophila fungiperda. Next base: position 167,188 of record JAWNLM010000293.1, on the reverse strand, counting down.
TGAGAATGGCCCAGTCGGGGCAGCCAGAGAGAGAGAGAGAGAGACAGCAAGAGTCAGCAAGAAGCGGGAGGATGGCTAAGGACATGCAGTACATCCTTGGTTAACGTTGTCTCTTGGCATACGTCTGGCTGGCTGGTTGGCATGCGTGCTGCCAATTCCATCTTGCAATTGTATTGACTTTGCACTGAGACGGATACTTTTGTCTGTGGTCCTTTTTCCATTGGCGCCTGGCTTTTGCTGATGCGACAAATTGACAAACGCTACGAAACACATTTGACGAGCTTAATATTAATTTGAGTATAGAATAAAATCAAAATGTCAACATTTACCAAATTAAATTGGATTGAGTCTAGTTTTTGCAGACATTGATCTGCAAGGGCTGAAAACCAAATAGGATATTCGAATTTTAATGCCATTTCTCCAAGTCATTGATTATAAATAATTGTTTTTATTCAAGCCCATTAAAAAAATGCAAATATTTCAAATTAATACATTTTTTTATTATATATGCTCCAAAAATTCATTTTGTACCATTTATTTTTATGGTATTTCATATATTCAATTAAATAAAACTCGGAAACAATATGCTTGTTAAAACAGCAATCAATTGCTATTAAAAAGTAATATTTCTCCCAAAAATGCGGATTGCTATTTTTCATGTTTTTAATAAAACACGCAAAATACGAAAAAATCAAATCGCTAAAAACGAGACTGATGAAAATACATAACATTTATGCAAATATTTGAGAAGTGTGTTTCAACAAGTATGTTTGCTATGAGAGTGCTTAACTACCAGTTTAAAAGTACTTAAAATCATTTATTACTTTTTACATATTTATAAGAAATAATTTTAAACAATATTTAAACTGGTTTTACATTGCAAGTGTCAGATTTAAACCAATATTGCAACTTTGTAAAACGCTTCTGAAAATTCATATTTGACAAAAGGTTAAAATGAAAAGTCAATATAAACTGAACTCGCGAATAAAGCAAGTTTATTAAACAATTTTTTGAAACACCAAATGTTGCATAACAAAGCCTTGATTGGTGCATGCAACTAGTGTATATGAAAAGCTTATTGTTTATGACTCGCCGACAAGCAAATTGCGAATTTCGCTTGTAACTTATAATTCAATTAATGAATTTGAGCTGCGAACTAATTTGCTTGCCACACGGAACATACAAGAGGAGGGAGGGGGGAGACGGGTGCTCCCGGTCGCAGGCTCATCAGTGAGTCGCTGCACGTTTACGGGTGTATGACGAAAAAAAAAATGGGGAAAAAAATAAACAGAAAAAGGGCAAATTTGATGCGTCGAAAATCCGCCAAAAATCCACGAGATCTGCAATAAAGCCCGACAAAAATCGCGCGTGGTTGTTAAAATTTTGTCGAGCAATGCATAAAATCTACCAAGCACCTTGGTGGGGGGGTTGGGAGGAGTAAATGGGAAGCGGACGGCTTGACTTTCATTTTTTATGTTTATTGTCGCTTATCGCGACTCTGCTTTGGTGGCAGCCTGCTTGCCTGCCTGCAACAGGGGTCCTGTCATTAGAGTCCTGGCGCCAAGATGAATAAGAGTAAACACAGCGATGAAAAAACGTTAACAACTCTCTTGGGTATGCAAGTGTGATTCTGTCTGTCTGTGTGTGTGTGTGTGTTTGTGTGTGTGCGGGTGTGTAGAGTTGTGGCATGCTACGTTGGCTCATAACAAAACGCGTTATACACAATTTTTGTGCTTCATGTACATGCTTGTGAATGCCAGTATGTGTGTGTGTTTGTGTGTGTGTGTGTGTGTGTGTGTGTGTGTTTGTGTGTGACTACGTGTAACTTTATTAGCAGTACCAGGAGATTCTGTGTGTTACCTTGTCAAAGTTATGAAAACGACTGGAGAATGCCTCGTTTCCACCCCTCTCTCTTTCTCTACCTTTCAGTTGCCTGTCTTGTTTTGGCTGTGTATGAAATTAGTTTAGACGAGGTGAACAACAGCAACTCCGAACTACACTTTAAGCCTTTAATATAATATATGAAATTATAAAAATGAAAACAAAAATTGTATTCTTCAAACTGCAAATAACCACTTAAAAATAATAGTTTAAAGCACAATTTATATGCAAAAGCTTAAATTAAAATCCTTTAGTAAAATCTCGTTAAAATCTGAGTTAAATCTCTCAAACTATTTTAAAGAGATTCTGATTTACATTTACCTACTTCGAAGCATATTTTATTGTATTTAATTTTACAATTTTACTTTAGGTTGGTTGAATCGACTTAAATATCAAATTCCATTGTGGATGGATTTTTACGTTCCATTTTACCGAATTATCTGCTAGTCACTGCAATGGCAAAGTAATTTTCCAAAAAAAGGCAATCAATCAAAAGGCAAAAAATCATCGGTTGACTGGTCTTTGGTGTCTGGACCAGGACCAGGACCAGGACGAGGACCTGAAGCCAACACAGCACTAAAATGAATTTCAATTACGGGACGAAAACTCATTTTGAGGACACCAGGCACGCTCCAAATTGAGGGCGCCTCCTGGGGTGCTCCATGCATAATGTCAGGTGCTTGCTGGCTATATATTTTCTTTAATATTTTTGCAAATGACGCGACAAGAGGACGATGCTCGTTGAAATCTCAGAGAGCGCGATTCACCTCGCTTGGGTCATTTAAATGCAGATTGCAGTCGGTTGTGGAATGGGATGGACATGGGGAAGGTAGCCAGCTGGAGTGTAGGTGAAAGAGAAAGGGATAAAGGGGGCTTGGGGGCTTGGTGCGAAGGGGTGTGAGAATTGGCTTGCGTGGACTGGGAAGCATTTGCATAATGGCGGCGACACATTGCAGCGGAAACGGAAACCGAACCCCAGCTCACTTGCAAGTGTGCATGAGTCGTGCTTATGACTGCTTGAGTTGATTGTGCGTCCAGCCGTGGTCACCATGTACCCTCCTCCGCCTCCTACTCCTCCTCCTCCCCTGCCCCTCTCCAGCAACAGTCCATTGTCGTTAGCAAAAGGAGAGTATGCCGGGCAACCGGTAAGTCATCATGTGGCGCTCCAGAAATGAACATGAACTGAGCCCAGCTTCGACCAGCACAAACGTTTTTCATTTTAATTCAACTGCAATAAATAAGCTGGCTACTGAGCAAATGCAGCGCCAGGTGATAGCGCTGCATTACAATGCTCCACACACACTTACACACACACACAAACACACACACACAAACACACACACACGAACGCACACACACGCCACTAAAGAGGGTACAACAAGAGGAATCATGACCTCTGCTGGAAACTATATAATCGCAGTACCCATGGCCAATTTAAGGTCGCCATATTGTGGACACCTTTGTTGCTTCCTTTGTGGGGAATAGTTTCAAATCTTATTAATACTTTTAGCTATCTGATAACATAATTTAAATAATATTAAGACATAAATAATCATTATTATTTCACATTTGCTAATTAGCAATTAAAAAAAAAGAAATTTTTAAGCAAATAATTATTAGAAATGCATTTTAATAAATTTTTTAAAGTTTAATAAATATATTAACTAAAGGTTAAATTTTTGAAATTTTGCTAAATTAAATTTAGTTTCAATGATTTATAAACCAAAATTAATTCTTTAAAAATTGCTCCGAATTTTACGTTTTTTCAAACTGGCTGTAAAAATAGTTTGGCTTAAAAGCACATTGGAGCTGTGAAGGAGAAAAATGCAGTTGGAGCCGGTTAAAAGATTCGCTTACGGTTCAAATTGTCCATGGGGTATTATGCATTTTGAGGCTGTTGTAATGTTGGTGTTTCTTGTAGTTGTTATTTCAGTCGTTGTTGTTGGGGTTATGTTTATGTTGCCACATCGCAGCCGGGCACGCATGAAGCAGCGACGACGACGCTTCGGCTTCGATTCATATGCGATGCTGGTGAAAGGTGGAGCAGATGCGGCTGCGGGCGGACGGTGTCAACCATTGTCAGTGGCATGTGTGGATGCGGGACGTGAATGGGGCAGCAGCAGCAGCAGCAGCAGCAACAGCAGTAGCAATGGTAGCAGTTCAAGCAGCAGCTGTTGTTGCTGTGGATGTAGCTGTAGCTGTAGTTACTGGTGTGGCATAAATTGCGTTGCGGTTGCACGTGAAAATTGCATTTGGCTACCAATTGTACTTGAGTATGTGCTACTATGTATGTGTGCGTTTGTGTGTGTGTAGTGTGTGAGTGTGTGTGTGTTTGTGTGTGTGTGTGTGTTTGTGTGTGTGTGTGTGTGTGTTTGTGTGTGTGTGCATTCTGCCCCTTTTACGTGCTGTGCAAATTGTGGACTTAAATGTTTATGCGCTGGCTTGGGCCCAGAGTCACTGCCAATTGCCAACCCACCAGCAGTGGCAGTCGCAGTCGCATTCGCATCCGCACCCCATTTGGCCATTTGTTTATTAAGCTTTTTGGCCAAAATAGAAAAAGGTGTTGAATGCCACTCGCTGGCTGCTTTTTATTACCCCAAATACACACACATACACACACACACACACACATACGTCTAAGTGCAGAACCAGCTGCAGAATAAATATATATTTTTATTTCTTCTCTTTTTGCCATTCTTTATTTTGTTGTGTTGCCAAGGCGAGCGTATAAATTAAACGCGTTACAGCTGGCAACCACAGCGATTTTCTACTCCCCCCCAACCCGCACACTACCACAATTGCTCTCATTTTTTTTTTTTTGGCTCGCATTAAATCGCCTTTGCACCCGCAAAAAGCACTTAATGCAGCCCTGCCCGACAACAACGCGCCCTGGTTCAGTGTCGCTTGAAGCGTATACAAAATTTAAATAAGAAACAAATCGAAGTAATGGCATATACACCACACCACCCCACCCCACCCCACCCACAACCACTCAACAGCACAGCATGCAGATAGCAAATACCAAATGTTCAATGTACTAAAAGGCAATCAAGAAAAAAAAGAGAAAAAAATGTGAGAGAAGCGGAAGTGAGTAAAAACAAAAGACACTGTAATACTCTTAAAGACGAAGCCATCGACATAATGGAAAAAAAAAAATAAATAAGAAGAGAACACAAAAAACCCAACGAAATGAAATTCATCGAACCGTTACGCACACCATATTAAAAGGCATTAATGAAATTATGCTGTTTCCCTCAGAGCCCAGCCACTGCGAACAGATCCACCTTTGCAGCAACATTTTGCTCAGCGATCTGGATATGTGCGTGGAGTCATCTGGAATAGTCAAGGACTCGAAAAGTGGTCATATTCTAGAAATAAATAAAATTAAATTTCTAATTAACTGACTTATTTTTAGTGTCATTCTTTGAATTATAGAGAGATAGTCTAATTAAAAATAATAAAAATAAATTGCCATTATTTACAAAAAAAATAATTAATTATTTTTGTTAGCTTTAATAAATTATAAAAAAAAGATTGCCACCAAAAATACACAATTTCTGTATTTGGGGCTAAACATGATTTTGATTTTAAATAAATAATTGCCTGCGATTTTGGTGCAATGCAGCAATAATTGAATATTGTCTAAATATGTAAAATATATTTGCATAAATTACGGTCAGTGTTTGTTGGAAAACTAAGTGCTTATCGATAAATTGCAATCTAAAGCCGGCTCTAAAGAGACCGCTGTCAGCCGCAGCTGCGGTAATGATATGCTAAAAGTATCTTCGATCCACAAAGCTGGCCACAGAGTGCCACACACTATCACAAAGCGCCAGCCAATCGACGTTCAATGAAGCGCAAGGAGTAACAAAGAGCTTTGGGCCAACACTTAAATACAACGAAACGTTCTTAATCACACCATAGATAGGTAGTTACCCAGATACATAGATACGCAGGGGGGAGAGAAACAAAATTTCAAAAGCTTCACCCAAGCGATTTGAAGTTCCTTTCGACATTTCAGTCAGCTGTCAGTGTGCTCCCCCAACCCAACGATCCTTGGTGCTCCAAGTCTGTTGCTACTACTTTGGTTATAAACGCTTACAATCTGCCAAATAAAGTGCACCAGAAACAGCTAGAAGCAGCTAGAAGCAGCCACTCCGGCGCTAAAAATAATCAAACACAAGCTGCTGAGCGCTTTGCGGCCTGCTAACCTTCATTTTCCCCCGTCCTTCACTCCCCCCTCTCTTACTTATCTCCTTCTCCGCTTCTTCTACTGGCTACATTTTCATTTTCGGCTTTGCCATTCACTTGTTTCATCCTCGTTCACGTGGTTTGGGCTAGTTGCTTTGACTATTCGACGCTGTGTGGCACTTCCGTACTTCGGTTTTTTGCACTTTGCATACAAAGTACCGTTAACTACTAGCATCAGTTTTGGCCCACACAACAATCGGGCGTCGGCAGCGTGGAACAAAACGCAAAACTCCACTGGAAATTGCGGTTTTTTTTTTTTTTTGCCTTACCCAGATTTCCTTTCGTTCCGCATTTCGGCAGCTATTAAATGGTTTCCTCATGGAAATTTCATTGAAATGTTATGCCACGAAAGTAGTGGCTACAGTTAGAGGTAAGCGCAGATAGCGAGGTACTGGCAGCGGCGGGGGCAGGGGCAGGGGCAGGGGCAGTTAAATTCATTGAGCCTTGAAAGCCATCAGGCACAGATTTCTGCTCAACAGCTTGCTGCGAAACTCCCTCAACATTTTGCACCCATTATAACTTTGGCGCATTGTTTGCATCAAGTGGAAGGGCGCAAAAATTAAAGCTGACTAAAATCTTCATTATGAGTTGCATCAGTTAGTCGTGATGAGTTCCTAAATATGTCTTGTCTACTGATTCAATATTTGATTTTAAGCCATTTTCTGATAGCACGTTTAAACTTATTGCAGGTACAATCAAATTTTCCATTCTCAAATGTTTTGCAGCAATAAAATTGTGTTATACAAAGATACTTACAACGAACGATATTGTCTACAGATTCATAGATATTTTCACATATCTGGTTATTTATTTATATCTGAAGCAGCATTTGTTTTTCAACTGTCACAAAATTATGGCTTGGCGTTTAAAATGTATATTCTCCAGTTGGACAGTTATTGATGGAGATTGCATCTCATTTCTCGTCAACAGACTTTTTCTCAATCGATTTGCTTATAGTTTCGTATGCAAGAATGAATACATTGTCAATAATCAAAAGAGTCAGCATGGCAAACATAATTGTATTTGGTGTTCGATTGGCCATTCTTCAATTTCTGGTATTGCTTAAAACTCAATGTTAAAAACCAACAATTGAAATTTTAATTTAGTTTTAATTTTTTAGTGGCATGGAACACTTGATTGAATAAGAAAATACATTTAAATTTCGATATAGATAAACACACAAATCGTGTAATTTATGGTTTGTTTTCAAAACGTGTTCTAATCGAGAAAATGTATATTTGTGTTTTGAGTACCCGAACAATATTTATTGCATTGCAATTTGGAAACTTTGTGTCGGTAAGCGATAAATATATCTGGTAATTCACACATTGCCAAACGACGACCGAGTATACAAAAGTAGCTCCATAGACATATCTTCTGAAGCTGTTTCGTTGCCCCTTACCCCTCATCGCTTCTTGTCTTTGGCCTAATCGGTGGGTATTTTTTGGGTGGTCTGCCACATTTTTATGTACTTTCTTGTGGATGGGCCCAGAGGTCATAATTTCTTGTTAAGCCCACGACGCAAATGGCACTTTTACCTAAATGGACCATAAGGCGTTGAGAAGTTGTTATCGCCCCACTCGTCCTCCCCTCCACACACACCCCCCACATACACCCTCGAAATTCAAGCCTTACCTTGGCTCGGCTGGCGCAATAAAAAGTCCAAAACACATTTCGATTATGCGGTTGAAGGTTTTTTTGTTTCAGTTTATTCAGTTTTATTTTATTTTTATTTTTTAAATTTCGTTTTTACAGTTGACTTTGCAGGCTCTTAACAACAATTGAATGCGCTGGTGGCTTAAGCTAATCGAATTTATGAATTTACCGGCGCTGCAATAAAAAAATTCCCACAACAAAATAAAGTATAATTTGCCAGATAGCCATAATATGCTGCTGGGGTACAATTTTCACAATTTTCACAATTTCATTGCATTTTATTTCATTTGATTTTTTTCACAACTGTCTCCATGACTCAAATATATTCACATTGAAGTCCTCAAAGACTCAAGCGTTGTTGACACTTAGTTTTTTACTCAAAATTATTTAAAAAATACTGTTTTCACTTGTTCAAAGATGTGCGCAGGCTGCGTTTGCAGTGCTATGTGCTGGTAAGTCTCTAATTATCTGCATTTTAATAAGAATACTAAATAATACTAATTACATTTTAAGCTGCCTAAAATGGGGCATTAAGCTGACATTACTGGTGCTCTTTAGCATAGTTGGAGTGCTCCTCATTTGTGCAGTAATTATCTATTTTGCCTACTTTTACAAAATGGATGCGGAAAATAGGAAAATATTCGAAATTTATAAATAAGGTCCATAAACGATATATAAGCGTTAAAGAGTGGACCATAACACGAGTAACCAAAATGAATTTTACCACATTTATTTAAATTATTTTTAATATATTTGTATCTTTCTTTTTCAGCCAAGTCTGCAAATCAAGTGAATGGAACCCAAACAAACCTGAGTGCAAACCAAATAATCTGCGCCTAATTCTAATTTTAACTGGATTTATAATCGATTTTAACTATTGATTTGCGATATATAAGTTGTGCATATGTCTTTTAATTGTGGCTTTTAATCGTCATCAGCTCTAAAACTGAACCAAACTCAGCTGCTTCAGTTAAGAACTCAATCCTGAAATATACGCAAATAAATTTTGTTTAAGACTCAGCTCGGATAAGGCTTTAACTTCTGTTGACACGACTTAACTTTATTGTTTGTGAGTGGGCCTGGCTATGTTGGGGTTTTTGCTGCAGCTGTTTGCCGTTGTTTGCCGTTGCTGCCATTGGCAAACGATGCGTATGCGCAATTTATTTGCATATGATGACTGGCATTGCGTAAAAATTAATGAAAGGCAATTAAAAGCATTCGGAAATGCAATAAAATGCGTAATGCGCATTGTGAAATCCAACAACAATTACATGTTGTTGACTGTTGTTTTTGGCTTAATGCAAATAACACACAATAATGTAGGCAACAAAACTGTCAACTATAAGCAATTTAAAATTACTATTGCAAATAAGTGTTCTTTAGCATGCTAAACTAACAACAAAACCCAAAACCCGATTTGTTATAAATGTTTGGCCACATGTTTATTCGTATGAAAATTGAATTCGATTGTTTGACTTGTTTTTGGTGTTGATAGCCAAATTGAATTTGTTATTTTGGGCTTTATGGTCGTTGTTGTTGTTTATATTCTTGTTGTTGCTGTTGTTGCAGCTTTCATGGCTGTCGACAATCAATTGGCATGACAAATGCTGTTTGTCGTTACAAATGCCTTTGGTAATACCCTATAGAAATACCAAGCATATAAAATGCTTATCGCTTCATAATTCGTATTTATCTATAAAAATAAAATATTTGAGAAAAAAAACATATTTTGTTAGCTATACGAATTTGATTTATAGTGTGCAAAAATATACTTCAAGGCTGAAAAATAAATACATCAAAGATAAAAAATATTTTTGCATTTATTTTTGGTTTTTGAATTTTTTCAAAATAAAATATATTTAAACTAAAATTATATATCAAACATATATATATACACAAATATATGTAAGATAAATACGAGAAGCATAAATTTGTCTTCGGTCTTTTCAAAGCAATGGGCAATAATAATAGTTTTTCAAAGAGGATAACTCAAAGTTCGGTTAACCAATGACTTGCGACGCTGCAAGTTGTTGTTGTTGCATTTGTTTTGTCAAGTTTTCTTTCTTTTTGTCATGCCACAAATCGGTTGCAAACACTGCGGGCAAATTGAATGCAGTTGGACACACTGTGCAGCGTTCGGAAACTGGTGCATTATTCCGATTTTACACGTTGCTGCACTCGAAAATGTAACGGACTATAAGCTCCACTTGGCTACAATAAGTTAGTCAGCTTGTAGCTTTTGTAAGGCGGAAATGTAGATGCGGGGGGGGGGGGGAGCGGGGTGTGGGATTTTGGGGGCGGGACAGCCGTATCGTTGTCGTGGCCATCATTGCTACTGTCCGCCGCTAAAAGCTTTTTGATTATGAAAAATGTTCGAAACATATGCTCCAAATGACTGCGAAGCGTGCAAGTAACAAGAAGAAGAAGAAGAAGAACAAAAACAACAACAACAACAACAGTAAGCTTCAACAGCAGCAGCAGCAGCAGAATAAGAAGAAGCTTGCATTTCGCTTTCTCTCTCTCTCTCTCTGTGTGTGTGCTTTTACACTGTTCTACAAAAGTGTGCGTTTACGATCCCATTCTATTTACTTACATTTGTATATGTAGAACATGTACTCAACACTGTCTAAGTGAGCATTTTATTTTTTTTTTTTATATTCGCCAGGCTGCATTTTATTTTTATTTAGAGTTTTTTTGTTGTTGTTTATTTTCCTTGTTTATTGCGGCTTGGCTGGAGTTGTGTTGCTTTTGATGTTGGTGCATTGTTAATGGTTGCGCCATTTTATTTTGAAATTAATAAAGTGGCATAACAAAACAAAACTACTTCAAGAGTTTCTCATCGCCTGAGTGGCAGCAGCAAAGTTGTATTTTCCTTTTCTTTTTTTTTTACAGTTTTACGCAAGCGCAAAATGGCCAAGAAATTGTGAATTGAAGTTGCTGCAAATCTGTTTTTAATGAACCAACAGTACGACAATTTGAATAATACTAAAGTTGTAAAATAAAAAATACATAACTAATATAGCAATAAATTAAAAAGCCTTGTTGAATTTTTCATTCACTTTAAAGCTTTATGCAGTTCTTAAGATGACAATATGACTTTAATTGGGGTTGAATACTAAAAAAAAACGTAGCTTCTTGCAGCGACATCTCCACGAATAGGGCACGACGGCTTTATCTAATGTGCCAAAATCGAAGCTTTAAGTTAAGAAAGACTCAAAGTGTTCCCAACTTGACAATTTGTAGTTACATCGACAGCCGGCAGCAAACTAACAACTTTGCAACAACTTCAAAATGAGATCAGACGTACTTAAGTTGCTCGGCAGGAGACACACAAAATAACAATTAAACATCAGGCGAAACTGACAAACTTTTGTCGAAGAGCAAACAAACCCAAAAGATATATAAAGACACACTTATACAATATTTGGATACAAAGTAGGTACATATATATGTATATGTGTGTGTGTGTGTGTCTGTGTGTTTGTGTGTATGTTATATACTTGCCTATATGGCCGCAAAAGACGCGATGTAAAAGTTCGCGTCTTGGTGTGGGTAAAGGTTACGGGCTTGAAAACTTTGTCAGTGAACGTGACATGAAAATCGCAGCGCTGATGAAAAATGCTAAATCGTGACTCGAATATAAGATTTAACACAAACATGCACACACACACACACACGCACACACACACATACACCCACACCAGCCATCGTTATACAAACTTCAAAAAAGAAGAAAATAAACATCTTTGTAGCTTCAGCGACACATGGCCTATGGAGCCTAAGACTTGCCAATTGAATTTAGCCCAAAAAAAAAAAAATACATTAAACATTATCGAAATCGAAAAAACGGCCAACTCGACCCAAACCAGACGCCGTCTATTTTGTAACTCGAGAGCGCCATGTGCTGCCGTCTGCTGGCCAGTCCAAATATAGCAACTCCATTTCTAGTGTTAGACCCGAACTGGCTCTATATTTAGGCCACAACTTCTGAATCTGGCTATGCCAGCTAATGGCTTCATTTGCTACACGCCTGTCGACTCAGCCCAAATCAGTTCACGTCCCATCCCGTCCCGGTTACTTGATGCCAATGCAATGAGTGCTACTGTATGTGTATGTGTGTGTGTGTGTGTGTATGGGGAGTGTGTGTGCACTTGACTTCGCCTGCTGCGATTTTATCGTTTAAAAATATCATAAAAATAATCTCAGCGATCTTCTATGCTCTCTTCGACTCTCGCTCACTTGTGCAACTGTCTCTTTCCATTTTATATGTGCATCTCGCTCGCTCAACGCGTTGGTTTCTATAAATACTAAGTTTATTCTGCTCGCTGCATTTTTCCGGCATCAATTGGTTGTGTTCGCGTGTGTATGTGTGTGTGTGTGTGTGTGTGTGTTGTTGCAGCTATAGTTACGTGTTGCTCTTCTCTAGAGTCTAGAACCCCTATATGTTTAGCTGTAATTAGATGTCGCCTTGGGGTTGGTCTTTTTTGTTTTCTACTGTGTGACAAAGGCTGTTGCACTCAGCCTGGGGCATTCAATTACCAACGCGTTGACAAATATTTTCTCGTTGCTAGGCAAAGATTTTGAAATTTATTTACAACGAGTTCAAAGGCCCAACATCTGCACGTGTATCCCAATGAGCATTTAGATCATTTAATTGCCCAATAAGTGCCAACTTCTGTACAAATCCAAAACTGTTGGAGCTGTCTCCCTGCTTGTATTGTATTTGTTAGTTGCCTAAGTGCGTTGACGCACTGCACTTGTCTGTCGACGTGGGAGGCTGGCACATACATTATCTAATGGAACTGCTCCCTTGGAGCCTGTTAGATATCAGCCAAAACAACATCGCACTAAATTGTGTGAGCAATTAGGAGCATCGCATCTTAAAGGTACAAAGCAGATAATAACAATTCTGATGTGGATGCAAGGCTTAAGTCTCAATAAAATTATTAATAATAAAATATTATTTTGTATAATGAAAGATTTAATTTAAAACATCACCTTAGAGTGAGGAGCAAAAAAGAAAAAATTAAAACTAGTATTAAAAAACTGACTGACATATTATAAATAAAATAAAATAAAACCAAATTTAAAGTATTTATATATATACACATTTTATTTTAATTAATTTTAAAGTAAAAAGTATATGTCTTTAGTGGATACTAAAATCTAGTTTTTACAGAAGCTGGTATGACAGAAAAACAACTATCGACAATGTAAAAATTTAATTAAAATTTGCAGTAAAAGTCTTAAACATCTTTTAAATTTGCAGTAATTGTTGAATATTAAAGAAAGCTTCGAATTTGGAGTGCAAATATCAAATGTTGCAGAAAAACAAAATGATCAATTAAGTTATTTATTTTTATCCTCAATTAACTTTTATTTACACTTGTTATGTGATTTCACATCTCAACACTTCAAGTCAAATAATTTGCTACAGAAAATCTTTAAATATCTGCATATTATATAAATATTTGATGCGTAACCGAGGAGCTTCCTATTCTTAAAATATTTAAAACATTTCATATTTATATTTACGATTGCTCAAGGTTTTTTTCCATTAGATAATTTAATACTTTTGCTTAGCTAAAAAACATTTTGTCTCATGCCTCTGCATCTTTTTAAGTTGCGAAGATTCATCGAGAAAACCAAAAAAAAAACCAACACGCCTCCTTGTATTGCGCCCTAGCCCCCATGAGTAATATTTGGAATACAAATAAATATTAGTTTCCAACGCAGCCGTACACCCACACACATACACACACTACAAACAATGTTTGAGGGAGAGCAATTGTATCTAAGTATTTCTATCTCAATGGTTGTGTATGCATTTGTTTCTGCGTTAGTTGCCCACGTTTCTGATGCTGCTCACTGCTGACGCTGACTGCTGCCGTCGAGCGCATTTTATATTTTAATTCCTATTTATGTATGTGTGCATGTAAGTGCTTAACCAGCAGAGCAGAGCAGCAAAGAGCCCTGGGCAGCATCACAACCCGAACCAGAATCAACTAAAACCTAAAACAGAAGCAAATGCAGCGCCCAACCCAACCCACCCACACAGACACTCCAAATGTAGCCTGTATCCACTTGCTAGCGATTTCAAAGCGTTATTTATTTGTGGCACCAGCGACCATATTTCAAATGCACACCGCCAACCTCCACGCTTCTAACCACCAAAGCGTCACACTCGCGACCAAGTTGAAAAGTCGACAAAAATACAAACACAGCTACATAGAATGAAAGAGTGCAAGCGAGAGAGACAGAGAGAGAGACAGAGAGAGATAGAACTTGAGCGAATATCATACTAAATGTGGAATATTTTAAATGCGATTGCCAGCGAGACAACTATGGAATGCCCTAAACCCTTCTGATGAGGGTAGTCTTTAAAATGCTGTTTTGTTAAGGCTTCTGCCAAAAATATTCATTATTAAATGAGTTTTAATAGTTATCAACGAATATCTCTTTAACAAAAATAAACACATTTGTTTCTAAATTTTTATTTTAGTTAGCCAAATTTAACTAAATGGGTAAATGAGTTTCATTAGGTTAACAACGATTATCAGAATATTGTAACTAAGCTTTAACTTAGTTTAAAAGACAAACAACATGTGAAATTTTTTTTATGTTGTTTGAATATTATAAATATTTTTATAAATATTAAGAATTAATATTTTTATATCCAATATTATTCATATGAATTTATATATTCGTCAGTTAGGTTTCTGCTTCTTCTTTTTATAGGGGCTTTCAGCTACATCTTGGTTGGATTACAGTTGACGTTATTTGTTTTTGTTGTTATTGTTGCTGTTGTTTTTGCTGTCCAAAACGCTTGCAGAATTTTTCGCGTTACCATTGAAAACTTTTCGCACTGATGCCTTTTGTTGCTGCTGAGGCGACCTCTGTTCCTTTGATACCCTATAAACCCTGTATGCATTGCAAATATGTGAGTTGTGTTAAACACAATTTAATTATTATTATATTATTATAATTATTTAATTATCTATATATCCTCGAAAACCTTTAACTTTTGTATGCCTGAGCTTGTGTTTTTTTTAATCACCTTATTACAGGATATCTGCTAGTCAAGCATTCTGATTCAAACATTCGTAGTTGTTTGCTCTTTTTGGGAATTTTTTGTTTTTTTGTTTTTACAACTTAACGTGTCACAGAAAGGTGCACGAAAAGTGCATGTGTTTGTTGTGCGTGTGTGAGTGTGTGTGCTCATATCGAATGCGTGCATTGCTGGCGCTTGATATTTAGCTCTAACCAGCCCAACAACTATCTGCCACACCCGGCGACACACACACACACACACAGACACCATTCGCGGCCAGCCACTTTTTTTTGTACTAAATTTATGCGCTTTTATTTTATGAAAAACTTTTGCAATAATTTCTCAAAACGTTTTTGTGGTGAATTGAAATGCGAGAAAAACATTTTGCGGATGGCGACTAAAAACTTGAGAAAAACCTTAGCCGCACACACAAATACACACGTACACACACACACAGGCACACACACACACACTGCGGGCTTACGGTAAGGAAAAATAAATACTTTTGCAAGGCAGGCAGCCATTTTTTTTGTTTTATTTTGTTGTTATTGTTTTTATTGCTGTTGTCGCTGCACTCGGCCACGCCCACAAATGACGTTTAGCATCGGCTGCCAGCGGCAAAGTTTTCTGCGCTTCACGTCTTCTTATTCTCTTGGCCAAACTTTAATGAAAAGTTTTGTTAAGAACTTTTACGCTGGAAATTTCAACGCTTGAATGAAGGCGCCGCCAGAAAAGTGATAGCGTGAGGTGGGGGGGGGGGAGGAGGGGGGATGGTTGTGTGGTGTGTGGCCTGACATTAAATTGTTTTTGGAGCGGCGTTTGCCAAAAGTCAGTGAGTCTTACTAACCTGGCCATAAACAAAAAATGCAACAGCCACACAAACAGCAAAGACAACGAGAAATGGGCGTTGGTAAATGGTATCAATTTTTGTTATTTCGTTTACCAACTCTGCTCCACCTGCACTTGGAAATTATTTTACCTGAATAAACATTGGGTATTTTAATTACGCAGCCTTATGCGTGTGTGTATGTGTACGAATGTGTGTGTGTGTGTTTGGGTGTGGTGTGTGATATTGCGCCTGTTGTGGGAAGGCGATAACTTGGGCATAATTGAATTAACACACAATTTACGGTACATTGCGTAAACTTTTTGCTGTGCTGCCATTTCAACGAGGAGTCTGTGCTGATAGCTGACAGCGAAGCGCGGGTTGAGGGGGAGGTTTCTTAGTTGGTGCAATACTTGGCGGGTTGCCTGGTTTTTTTTCTCTTTATTTTTTTGGGTGTGACTTCTATCTTGCTCGCATATCCATTTTTGCAAAATATTGCACAAAACTTTTACGCAACTCAAAAATCTGGCACGAAATATGATCAAAGTTTGTCTTTTTCTAATTAGTTTGTCGCGTTGT
Organism: Drosophila fungiperda; assembly: GCA_035042345.1. Taxonomy (NCBI): domain Eukaryota; kingdom Metazoa; phylum Arthropoda; class Insecta; order Diptera; family Drosophilidae; genus Drosophila; species Drosophila fungiperda. The sequence continues at coordinate 150,944 of JAWNLM010000293.1, read as the reverse complement.
GTTCCGCGAAGTGAGAAAAATACGGATATATTTAATTATGTGTACGTATATATATATATATATATATAAAGAGGAAAGGTTACCTAAAATCAGCAGGGATTTGGGAAACCCAGAAAAAACGCAATCAGATTAAAAGCAAGAGAAAAAATGAATAATAGCGTAATCTACTTTTAATGCAAAAAAATCATAATAATTTTGATTCTGTTCTTATAATTACGGCATTGCCAAAGGCTTCTGTACTGTTAAATCTGAATAATAAATTTATGTTTTGGATATAAATTTTATATTTATATTAAAAACTTATTTAATAAAAAAGCCTTAAAGTGGAATGTGTATAAACGCAAAAACATATTAAAGCATGTTCAGAATCTTATTTAAATGGACATTTGCTTCTGGGCATATCCATGTAGGAATATTGTGTTCACAAACAAACAGATATTTAATATGACATCTGTGCACATGCAATTTGAATATTGTACACTATGACATTTAATTTACATAATTAAAACTGTAAAATAATATCTATGTTTTTCTGTCATATATATATGTATATGTTATACATATATATATATATATATATATATATAGAATTGTACTACTATTTGTAACTATCGATTTAACATGCAAAGACAAACATGTCAATTTAGAGGGGGGAAATTGTAAATATTATGTATCAGATATGTATTCATGTATTTATATATATATACATATGTAGTTCCGTACTTTAGTTTGAATGATTTACGTTCCCTTTAAATGTGCACTTTTTTTTAAGTTTCACTTTGTTTGCCTTTCAATTTATTTTCTTGTGTGTTTCTTTTTTTTTTATTATTTTTTTGTTGTATGAAATTGCTCGTAAATACATTGAAATTGCCGCCACTTGAGTTCATTCATACGCCGAGCCATATGCAATAATACACTACAAGTACGATTGCGAGTACGAATACGAGTTTGGGCATGAGTGTATACACACACACACACACCCATACATATGTAAATATATATATAATATATATATATATATATATATATATACTCATGTCTGGCATACGAATTGATGAGGGGTATTGGTACATGTGTAGGCATGTGGCATGTTCTACATGTGTCCGCATGCAGGGCTTGACTTCCACGTAATTACGAAACAACCAACAGACAAACGTTGCAAGGGTCCAGTGTCAGTGGCAGTGGAAATGTCAGAGGCAGCATCACAGACCTGAGACACAACAGTTTTATCACATGTGGCACCGGATAAGAGCTGTAGGTAGTCCAATAAGGGCTTTGTCCATGTCCAGATCCCTTCCGACGACTGTGTTACACATGTAAGCCGTTAGAGACAATGACAAAATGGGAGCATTGTGTTTAAATGGACCAACCATCGAATTGAATGGTGTAGCCAATTATAATAGTAAACTGTTTCGATTAATGGCGAGTGGTCAGCTTCGTAAAATTATCGATTTAAATAGATTGGTTCTTTTCACAAAAAATCCATTTCAATGTAAATGAAATAACAAAATAATCTTTAAATTTTAAAATACAATTTCCAGAACATCTACCATGTCACTTCTCATCTTGCCTGGCTTTAGATATTTTAGTGCTGAAATCAAATTATTAATCATTATCTTTATTAAAATACAATAATATAAAATTCAGCAATTTTATAATTCTTAAATTCTGAAATTTATGAGATCACAAATTTAAAACATATGTTATAAAATATAAATAATAAAAATATTACACTTGATACTCTGTTAAATGTTAGTCTATTTTCGAATAACTTAGTTAATATATTTGATACATTTCTATGCGACATCTGAATGCCCTTTAAGTTCCATTTAAAGTTTCTATATTTATGTCATCGTCAAGGGGCATAAAATCTAAAGTCGTTTGTCACGTTTTGCACATAAAAGGATTTTCAATTTTCCAATGTGACAAGCGCGCAATGCCCGCATTTGCATACTGAAGTTAAAATGGAAATCAAGGGGCAGGAGCAGTGACAGGGCAGGGGGGCAGTGACAAGGGAAGGTGCCTCAAGGAGCAAACGCAAGAGCAAAAGCAAATAAAATCAAATTTTATGTAATGCCATGAGTAAAAACTCAGGGATGGCACTTTGAACATTTTTTTTTTCACTTTTATTATCAATAAAATACATTAAATCAAATTCTGCAATTTAATTGCGATCGTAAAAAAAGAAAAAAATCTAGAAATAGCTGAATACTATGGATTCGTTTTTGTTTTGCGGCTGTTCGGCACATTATGTCTAGAACTTTATTGTGCCACAAAATGTGGCATATAAAATGCTTGAGGAATACAAACACAATACAAGGAAACAGATTTGATTATGCGACCAATGCAGAGCTGTCAACCACTCAACTTTTTATTTGTGTATATTTGGTTTTGGTTTGGCAGAACCGATAAGAGGAGTGCCAGAAAGATTCCCAATCCCAATTTATTTTATTTGAAAAACTACATGTTTTTATTATTTTGATATTTTAATAATATCAAATTATCGCTTATAGAAATATTCAATAAATATTTTGCCAATTAAATTATAACTATTTATTAAGTATTTAAAATTCAGCACAGTTATTTGATTTTTTTTTTACAGACATTCAATTTTCATTTGTATAAAAATGATTCTTATGAGCATAGTTGGTATTTGTAGACAGAATTGAAGTACAAGTTTGTGTGAGGAAGTGTGTGCGCAATTTGTGTGTACTCCTTAACGAGATTTATTTGTAGACAACAGTTGGTGGCTACGTTTTTATGGTAGAAAAGCAGCCAGAGAGAAATTCATCAACCTAACGACAAGGATGAGTATCAGCTCTGGGAGCTATTTTTGCCACCCAAAAATACATTTCATACAGGCCAAAGATGAGGAAAAAGGGGTGGGGGCGGGGGAAGCAAACGAAAAAAAAATCGTTCAAAACCTAACAAAAAAAAAAAAAAGAAACCAAAAAAATTGAATTGCATTTGTGTGTTTCTCTCGCATGTAAGCAGAGGCATCTTCAACTTTTGCTTCTTTTTCTGGCTGCATCTATCGGATGCATCCATTATGTGTGTGCATCTGCAAGTTTTTTCTTCTGTGTATGCGTGTGTGTGTGTGTGTGTGTGTGTATGCATTAGTTAAGCTTTACATTTGCACATTAAAAGGCGAATTGTGTTTGAGCTTTTCTCAGTGCGACAAACTGCAAATGTTGCTAAGCGGATTTTAAGAGGATTTTAAATCGAATCCTGTAATACGCATTTAAAGCATTTAATGCTGATTTTCAAATGATAAATTAGCGATTATTAAATCCTAGCTTTCACTTTTTTTTATATACAATTTGTGAACCTGATTGCAAAAAGGATTTATCATTTGGAACACTTTTAAATTTTATTATTATTACAAATTAGAAATCGAATATAGGAATGCGTACTTAGTGATTTCATTACATGTTGAAATTGAAATTCTATTTTTAGATACTACCAAAACTAGATGCTCGCCAAATGTTAGTGCTTCTGGTCAACACATTTCATAACTAATAAAAATAAATATAATTTAACTGTAATTGTTTGTCGAGAACATTGGCGAAGTGTAGTACCAATAATAGGGATAAACTGATCACCATTTGGATGCTTGCCAAATGTATGTGTGTGCGCGCGTGTGTATGTGTGTGTGCGCGCGTGTGTGTGTATATGTCTGTTTTTGTGTACATAAAAAGTAATTAAGCAATTCGAACGTATTTTGACATTTCCAAAAATATGTCAACTCACACTGCCAGCGACTCGATAGTCTGTGCGAAATACAAAAAATGAGCAAAAGAAATGGCAAACTGATGCCTTCCGCCGGGTTCTTAGCTATGGCCAAAAAGATGCTGCCAAAAAGCCGAAACACAATCGAATCGTAATGCTAGATCGTGTAGCTAGACATATATATATATATATATATATATATATATACTCATATATGTATATACAATATAACTGTAGCTCTATCGATTGTTGTTGTTTTGTTTTTGTGTGTTATTTTTATAGCACGATATTTGTATTGACGACGACGACGACGACCAAGACGAGGCCTATTCGAACCAGTCAGCAGTTCAACTATCTGGCGAGATCTTTCGTCTATACCAAAGCGGCTAAGTATAGACAGTGCTCAGTGTATATGTGTGTGTGTGTGTGTGTGTCTCTGTGTGTGTATGTGTTTTTGTGTGTGTGTGTTGGATGCGCCTGCGTAAGAGGATCAGTGGTGTGGATCATTTGAGGAGGAATGTGGAAGCAAAAGCAAAGCAACAACAACCACAACAACAGCGGCGAAGAAATCTTTTGGTATATTTTTGGGCGAACGATGTTAGCTATATAACAAACACTATATAGCAATAGGTACACACACATATGCGCCTTATATACATGCTCGCTTATACATATATAAATGGCAAGTGAAGAAGAAGAGATAAAGCTATAAATATGTACGAAATAAATATATACTCATACACGAAATGAAAGTTCTCGTCATCTCGGGCGCTCTTCGCTTAAGCGATGGGGTAGGGCGGGAGTTGGGGGTAAAGGGGCGATTCTCTGTTGCTTGATTCACGGATCTTTTTGGGATAGCGTTCGTTTGTTCGGTCGGGCTGCCGCCGGTACAGTTATAGCCGGGTAAAACGGGCAGCAGCAACGCGTTGGGGGCCGCCTCAACCAGCGCCAAGAATTAATTTGAGAATATTTTTTGCATCCTTTAGTGCATTACCGATTCTGTTGTCGAGCTGTGCAGATCGGCCGACTCCGGCTGGGCCTCGTCGCTTTGTTTATAATAAATTTATACAGAACATAAAATAAATAGAACGCTGCTCAAGTGTTCTAGCGCAGTGCTCGAAAATCGCTTGGAAATATTATTAGAAATTAATCAAAAATTTATAAACTAAAACTATTCAACGCGAAAGTGAACGTTTACAATGTGGAAAGCAAGAAAATTCAAATCAGCAAAGAAAAATTATTTTAAAATATTGAAAGAGTTCAAATTGTTGGTGTGCACTTTCCTTCAGTCTGTGGCTATTTATGGAGAATGCCGCAAATCGTTATAAATACGACAGCACAGAAACAGCACAGAAACAGCACAAAAATTGCCAGAGAATTGTGCATGTGGCATGTGTGGCTCTCTGTGTGTGTGTGTGTGTGTCTGTGTGTGTGATGTGTGTGAGTATAGGTGTGTGACTGCTTCAGCCTGTGGGCTGTTTAATGGGATTGGTGAATAATGCTGCTCACTTCTTGCTCATCGCTATTTTCGTATATAGCGGATATATAATGAAAACTCTTATACATAGAACCGGATATATTAAATATATATAATAATATTTAAATACTTTTATATAGATTTGAGGTTAAAAAATTATCAGAATTTTTTTTTTGTTAACTTAGTGTGCCAAGTTATATAAATTAAAGTCTGTTTTTAGTTGCATTCTCTTTGGTTGTCAACTGAATTTTTTTGCGAGTTGCTTAAAATGTGAGTTATTTCAGTTATGTAATGCACAAGATTGTACAGTTTTCTACTCGACAAAACTTAAATTTGCATACATATAATTTTAAAAAAAAATAATTTTTTCACTTCTTTAAATATTTTCTATTTTATTACTTTTTTTTTTTTTTAAATGCAACCAGTAAGAACATGTTTCACATATTAACATTAACCGTTTTGCAAAAGTAGCTTTTTAATTAATTTCAATTAAAATATGTTCACTTTAATGGCAAAAATAACATTTAAATAATTAGTTACATGACCCAAGCCGATGTGTGATTCAATGCTATTATAACTGTTATTCGTGCCACATACATTATTCCCATACCCGCTTATCTTCGCACCCACTCTCTCTATCTCTCTCACTCTTTCTCTCTCTTTCTCTCTATCATTCCATTATGTCATCCGCTTGTCATTGCGATTACACAGAAATTATAATTTAATGAAAGTGCATAAAGTTTGCGCGCAGTGCATTAAAAATGCGCAATAAAACCAGTGAGAGGAGTCTATCTGACTATGAGATACTCTGTAAAAATAACTGTTTTACTTAATATTTCTTTTTTTTAAAACTAGACACATATCAGCATATATTTTACTTTCACTCTTATAATATCTCAGCATTGCTTTAAATCCCTTCTTTTTTTTATTTATTATTATACACTTTTTTGTAGCTGGTTTAATATTTCGCCCACGCAGTAATTTGCTAATTAAAATGCACGAATGCGTTTTCCATTTTTTTTGTTCCTTTTTGTTGCTGTCGATAATGTTCATTGTAATTCGATTAATTTTCAGTGTGCTTAACGCAAAATGTTAATTGTGACAACATTTCAACAAAATGGTAATTTTAATTATGCACTCATCTATCTTTTGACAATGCGAATCCGAAATTTAACAACTCTTCGATTTCATATATTTAAAAGCCGATTAAAACCTAGATTTATTCACATTTTTCGTTAAGTAGTCCAAATTAGATTTATGCAGATATTGTTTGTGGTTCGGTGTCCTTTTGCGCCGTCGCTTCAGTTGTGGCACTTGCTTGGGGTTCTGGCTCCACCGGTTGGTGACTTTCCGCTTTTGTTTCCACTGGCGCAGTTTTTGTTGAAGCTGGTGTCATCTCTGGCTCAGTGGGTTTGGTGGGTTCATCGGGGATTACAGTACACGTTGGCACAAATTGGCATAGATCATTCTGAGCGTATTCCGGTCCCGGAAAACTTGGCTGAGTGCCACGATGGCCAACAGCGTAGGCAGCACAAATGTTCGCCGCACTGATGTGACTCTGCCGTTGGAGGTTGGGAAAGATCGCGATGTGGTAGGCCAGGCTGCCGAGAAAGGCATCGCCGGCACCCGAAGTGTCGGCCAGAAAGCGTACAGGTGCAGCCGGGCAGTGGATACACTCATCTCGTTCCGTGCTCGACAAAAAGACCGCTCCCTGTGCTCCCATCGTAATGATGACACTCTTGGCCCCCTTGTCGATTATATCATTGGCTGCTGCCTTAGCATCCTGCAACGTTTTAACCTCCTCGCGTTCAGTTAGCTGAGCAGCTTCCACCTCATTGATGCACAGAATTGTGGGTGTCGTGATCAGTTCCTTGTTGATGTTCTTGGGCATGGGAGAGGCATTCAATATGGATACCCCCTTAAATTGCCGCAATGCAAACAGTACGGCCTTCATCTCCGTCTCCAGTTGGCAGATCAGAACCTTGGAGTTCTTGAACAGTTTTTTGCAGCGAGAGACATCCTTCGACCGAAGCATCGTATTCGCACGGGGCAGCACGATAATTGTGTTCTCAGCATTGTCGGACACTATAATTTCGGCCAAGCCGGTGGACATGTTCTCTACCCTTTCCACAAAGTCCACATTGATCTCCAACATTTTCAAATGCTCCAAGTAGCTGTCGCCTAATGCATCGGTGCCCAATTTCGTTATCAGGGCACAGATGGCGCCTAGTTTAGAGGCTGCCACACATTGATTGGCGCCTTTGCCACCAAAGCAACACTCTCTGTGCATCGCCTGTACTGTCTCTCCTGGTCTGGGCCACTCATTGACATATCTAGAAACACAGTCGAATTTGCATTCTCATGATTTGCATGTGGGATGCACTTACGTAATGTAGTCAATATTTGATGAACCAAAAACCAGCACGTCAATATTGTCTTCCATTTTAGCTGAACAGAAATTTAGAATGCAAAACTTTTTTATTTCGAATGATTTCAATTTTAAAATGATTGACTCAAAACTCCTTTTGGCCTTATACATAACTCAAGCATAATCAGACGGCCAATGTAGAGACATTAAATGATATCAGTGAGAAAAGAAGCTAGTTTTGAAAATATTTTAAAGTTATAAACAAATTTTGACTTGAGTTAAAGTCAGCAGTCAACGCGATATATTTAGAAAAATGGAACAATGCTTTTCAACTTATAAGTAATGTTCAAGTTTAGATAAACTTATAATTTTTATATGAAAAATATTTAAATGCATTTAATTGAATTAATTGCTGTTTTTTTTTTTAAATTTAAATACATATTTTAAATATTAGGTTGCCGGTCTTAAACAGAGTTATTAACATTGAAATTAATTGTAGATAAATATTTAAAATTAGCAGCGGGATTATGTAGATTGAAGTCTGTAACACATGATTAACATTTGACATTCGGGCTGTTGAGTTGTTGTCAAACTGCACACCACATGGCCTGGCTCTGTCTGGTGTGCCACACTTAGGGCTGTGCCTGGGAAACGCCTGCAGTGTCTGCAGATTGCATCCATGTGCCACATCCTGCAGCAGCAACATGAGCAACGCTGACGGCAACGCCGCGTGGGTATTGCCAGAACGTTGTTCTTGTTGTTGTTGTTGCTACACTTCAAGTAGGTAAAAAAAACTACAACATATACACACGCACACACACACACACATGCGTCGGGGCTTGGACTTGACCTGTAATGCGGATCGACTGCGACGCTTCATGTGGGTCCCGAATCGAGGGTTGTCTGGGTCTCAATTTTAGGCACCTATATAAGCGTCTGTTTACAATGCGATTAGAGGACAGTCGCAGTTGTCAGGGCACGCCGTACACTTCCCGGCTCGGGATCTGTTCCTAAATCGAAACTGCATTCGTTTGTGAGTTACGCGGATTTTGTTTTGTGTGTGGCATATTTCGTGTGCGGAATGTGACAATAAAATAATAAAAAAAAGAGACGAAATACCATCAAGAGTAAATAAAATAAAGAGAACAAAAATTTGAAGAAAAAAATCGTTTAAGCGCAAAGCTAAAGCCATACAGGGAGCTCAGCAGGCGGTGGGGCTCCTGCTCTGGCCATGTGGCGCAAAATATGCGCATAAAAAACAAAGTCCAAACAAAAAGGGCGCAATTTTATTGCGGGCGCCCCCCTTCCCCTAAGGCAAACACACACACACACACATACGTACAACAAAATCACCAACAAAGAACAAAAATGAAAACAACACAGAAAACAGCTGCAAAAAAGTTTATGAATTTTTTGTGCAGGCGCGTGAAAGATGCAAAAAACAAAAAGTATGCAAAAAACAAACAAAAAAACGGAAAAAAAAGAGAGCTGATACTACGCGAATACAAGAATTGTATTCCCCGACCAGGCCCCACAATGCCCAGTCACATATAAACACACTTCAGTGCGCTTAAAAATTGCTTTATTGCAGTTGGACTATAAAAACGCACGGCAAAAGTATTAAACCCCACCCCCCCCACAAACACACAAAACCCCATTTAAAATAAAAAGTAAAAACCACCGAAGCCAACGAGAAACAGGAAAATTTGAAAGCCACAGCCGGGGCAGAAGGAACGTAAGAAGGATATACCAAGGATATAGTTTCTAAAATTGTAAAAGAAATAAAATGAATGTATAAAAAAACACCAAAAAAAAAAGAGATAGTTGCATAAGAATTGCCCCACAAAAATCGCAGTCAGAGTATTGTTTAAAATGTTTTGCAACTATTGTTGCAATTACATTCACCATCATCATTATTTAAGTGAGAAACAAGCTGGCAACAAATGCAAATTGGATGTGCAGCAACATCATCGTCATCGACCTTAAATTTAAGAGTGTGGATTTTATGGTTTTTAAAGCGTTTACTTGGCCTTTGAGAGTTCCATGCTTCCTTGCATTCAATAGTATATAAACAAGCATATGGAATGTAAAGAAGTATGGAGCGAAATCTGGCGAAACATCATAAAAAAAAAAATGACAACATAAAAAATATTATTATGTGCGTGCCGACAAGATAAATTCTTAGCTGGATGTTATGGTAATTGAAAACTAACTATAAAACATTAAATTTAACATTTTAATGTATATCGTAAAGTTCGGGATGATATTATAACAATTGGAAGCTATAAATAGCTGTAAATAAATAAAAATATCTGATATAATAATATATTTTTTTTTACTAATTTAGTGTTCATATCAAGTTTCATCAATAAACTATTTAAAGCATTTTTAATCTATATTGTGTAGCAAAGCACACATTGCTCTTTTAAATAGTCCATTGTAAAAATAATTATAAAAAACCTTATTTACAGTTTTCATTAATTTTTAATTACATTTCCTATTATTCAATGTGATTTGTTTGACCTCATGGTATAAAAGTCTAATAATAAGTTTAATAATTCTAACGTAAAATATTTCAAATATACTTCTTTAAATATAATATATATATTATATATATATAATATAATAATATAATTAAATATGAGTATGCTTTCAAAATAAAAAAAAGAAAATAAAAAAGAAAATAAAACTTTTAAATATCTCAAAAATACTTGAAGTATTTTGTTGCTCTTATGAATTGCTTATGAATGAGTCATGTTTAAATTAGCAAACAAGAAGCAAACATTTTAAAATATTTGTATATATATGTATATATATGTATGTATAAATAACTGTATATATATGTGTAAGTATGTAGCTATTGCTGTAGCTATATCTGACGCGTATCGCATTTCGTTGTATCTATTGAAAATGTTATGTTATAAATAAATTCAAGTGGATGGCAGCATTTGGAGCATGGCAACAATGGTGTTTAGTCAAGTTAGTACACCGATTATAAATAGGTATGCATGTGTGTGTGTGTGTATGTGTGTGTGTGTGTGTATGTGTGTGTGAGAGTAGGGCATATCCAGGGCTTTTAGGTTTTGCGGGCTAGCCAATTCGACTTGCAGTTAAGCACTGGACAACTAAGCCCCAAACATGTGCAGCAAAGTGGATTTACCAAGCTGAAATTATCACTGAAGCTGCAAGCCACGGGGCTATATGCCACATGTGGCGCCATCCAGCGAGTCTAGCTGGCTATAACTTAATGCAATTAATATGCAAAATCGTGACATATACACAAACACTCACAAACCCCCACACACACACACACACACGGCAACACACACCGGAACAGGCACATGGTAAGGAGCAGAACGACGTGCACAGCATGTGCGGAACGATGCAGTCAGCCAGTTTCAGGTTCGGGATCGTGTGCAGAAACAGTAACGAATCCAGCAAAATTGTGTGTAGGAGTAACAGCAGCAGGAACAGAAACAGCAGCAGGAGCAGGAGTAGGAGTCATCATCATCATCATCATCGTCGTCGTCGTTGTAGTCGGTGGAGCGCATTAAAAACAGCGAGGCGAAGGCAAAGTGCGCCAAATTGATGAGCGTCACGTGCGTTTTGCTCACTTTGTGCCACGCCTGCAGCCGGCGGTATCATTCCCCATGTGGCTATGTGTGTGTGTGCTTGTGTGTGTTTTTGTGTGTGCCCGACTGCCTGACAGAGCTGCCAAGTAAGCTGTTTATGCCCATTACTTTTGGCTGTATTATAAACATTTTATGCAGTATATTTTAATTAAAATAACTTTTTTTTTTGTATATGCTTTCTATATATACATTTTTTTACAATTTAGTTTTAAAATTTGTAGCACATTATTAATAGCAAATTATAAGGTTTTTTTTTAAAGTTTTTTTGCATATTTGTTTTATAAATATTTTAGTTTTATCTATCACTAAAAAGCAATTTATATGCTTCTATTAACAAAAGATTCTTAAACGGAATTTTAGCGGTTTTAATTAATTGCTTATTTTGTCTCTATAAATATTTAAAATTATGTCTATCATAAAATAATTTTTCAAATATTTTCGAGAAAAATGCATTAATAGGTTGCGTTAAAAGGGGGGTGGGCAGGTGAGGTAATCAATTTTTTTCCCACAGCAATAACAATTTTCCACAGCAAAATCTTATTTGTAGCTTTTTCTAGCCAACAAGTCTGATGTTGCCATTGTTCTTCTCTATAATATACCGTAATATGTTGTTGTTCTTGTTGCAGCTGCTGCAGGGGCAGGTCGTAAAAGTAAACAGAGCATGTGCTGTGCCCATAGTACAGTATCCATAGTACTCGTATTACGCGTTGTGCGAGTTGCATGCTATAAAGCACTTAATTTTTTTACGTGTGCGCAATTTCTACAAGGTGAGAAATATGGCAAGCTATACAGCTGGATAAATGGAGATGGAGTTCTGATATTCTATAGTCTCATTTTGCACCACAGAAGCTGAATAGCTGCATATGAAATGTTTTTTGGGGCATTATTTAAAGTCGAAAAATGTTTGCTTGAAAACAAAATTGACACACATTGGCTGACCGACCTAAAAGAAATGGAACAGCTGTGGCTGCTGCTGCTGCTGCCACTGCCACGCCCCCAATTACAAACTTCAGAAGTAGTATTAAATATTTTGATGGCAAATTAGTTTCAATTAAATAATGTTGTCGCAATTTAGACGCAGCGCCAGACAGCGCCAGAGTTGTGCTACCAGGGCTATCCTGTCGCACAACCACACACACAAACACACACACACATACACTAATGCATACTAAAAGGACAAGCATGCTGAGTTCATGCATAACACAATTGTTGGGGCAAGGAGTAAGATCCGCATGGCAGCACAACATCCTTGTCATCGTCGCCGTCAACACTGTTCCAGCATGTCCGAGCAATAACGATTGCGGATTCAACATAATGCCCTCATAATTACTGCACACACACGCCTCAAAGTGCTGGACAGCAACATCGTTGGCCAAGCGCAGCGGTGGCCAATGAGTTGACAACACATTACCCCATAACCCAACCACTAACCCACCCACCCCTCCCCCGCCAATCCAAAACCCCAAAGCCAACACAAAACCCAAGCCCAAAAGCAAAGCCCGAATAAGCAGGGCATGGCCAGGCTCCAGAGTCCAGTCTCCAGTCTCCGGGCTGCAATTTGCATTAAATGTACGCTTTGTGTTATTAATTTTGAGTGTTCCCATTTCTCATTAAAGTGTGCATTTATGAAATTAATATTGGTCTAGTGCTTTCGAAAGTAACCTTCAAAAAAGAACATTGAAGTTTTAAAATATGTGCAATGCATAAATTTAAAATTTATACATTAAAAGCAGTTTGCGGCAATGCTTAAGTACAGCTGGCAGAATTGTGTGCTGAATTTCAAGTGAAAACCAAGAAATATATGATAATTAAATAATAAAATAACTTTCCTTGAAGTTGTGCTCAGATGGTCTTCCCAAGATTGCAAATTTATATATTTATTCAAGCTTTTGCCTCTTGTCAGAATAGAATATTCTTGAGCTTAATAGCTGTTTTCTTGAAGACTCAATTGCAAATAACATTTAAATAGAGAAACACAATATTCCCTCGAAATTTATGTAAACCTTTTTATCAAAGAATATTTAATTTTTTAATATAAAATTAATGATATCAAATTTTTTGCAAATTAAAAATTTTAATAAATGTTGACTTCTAGCCATTATTTAGGTACGCCATTTGGCTTATAGAATTCAAAGGAAAAAATATTAAAAACCAATTAAATTATTCATAAAGTAAAAAAAGTTTTATAGAAAAAAATATTAAAAACCAACTCAATAATGAATATTTTATTGATTTTGCTTTTTTTTTATATGGCACAAAACGCAAACAGAAACAGACCTCAAACATCAAAGCTGGTTAAGGAAGGGGCATTAATATAAATAAATATCTAGAACAAGTTGACATGAACACAACATGCAAATAAGTTGTAAAAGCAAATAAACATTATGAAATAAACAATTCATGTATCTCAACTGATGTACATATTACATACATACTACGAAAGAAAAACAATGTAAGAGCATTTATTTATTTACTCGCCATTTATTCGTTGATTGTTTAACAAATTTGCATTTTGTTTTGTGGTTTTGCAATTTGCATAAATCAATTGAGAATGGTTTGTAAGTATATATGTATATATATATATATATGTGTTGGTCGAGTATCATGTTTCTAATTATGTGTGCAGCACTTTTAGTTTGTTTAACTCGTGAAAATAGTTTGTTTATTCAAATTCCCCACTCAGCCTGATTAATTGTTTGTGGCTGCTAATAATTTATTTTCCAATTTTTTTTATGAATAATAATTCTGTGTACGAAAAAAATCCAGTACGCACAATTTTAAGTGGAAATTTAATTAAGCTATTTAATGGCGCTAAATATGAGCAATTAATATTAATGTATTCGCATGAAAGCAAACTAAATGTCGCACTCGATTTAATTATAGATTAGGGTTGCAGTTTTATTTAATTTGTACACCCTGTAGAGGTGTAAAATAAATAATATGCATTTTACAAAAAAATAAATGCAATAAAAAAAATTTAATTAAATAATAAATGCAACTGATTTCAAATTTATACAAATATCTAGGCAACATAACAACTACATTTTGACTTTAATGCAACAAAAAACTAAAAAAAAAGTCCTAATGTTATCGAGATTACAGCGTAACTGTAAAACGATCTATTCGATTGTTTTCTAGTTTTATGTGACTAGTTTCGAGGTGTATTCACCGAAATATTTCAAATTAAATGCGTGTATGCATTGCATTACGTACTTAATTTAACTAATTTCTGGACATATCCTGTTTATTAAGGCTATTAAAGATGTCTACTCTCTAATGATATTGCAATTTGTGCACAATAAAAGGGGCGTGGCAAATGTGGATGCATTGTGCAATGTACACAGTTAACTCTTAATTGGAATCATCTTTTAATTGCCATATTAAGCACTCTCAATAAGTACACACACCAAGTCACACACACACACACACATAATACTGGTATGCAATAATGCATGAAGATGGTATTTAGTTAAAATTGATTGCATACAACAGACGCAGTCGATTGAGTTAGGCATGCAACATAGCTATATATGTGCTATACACATAAATGATACATAATCTATATGTATATATATATATATATATATATATATGGACAGTGAGAAACTTGGCAAATAAATGATCCATGCACTCAGGTGTTGAAGTGTGTTGTGTGTGCCATTTGTGTGTGCTTATTTGCTGTGTGTGCACGCAATTAAATACCTTGACAGTTGTAGAAATTGTGCAAGATTAGCGAAATGCATTTCTGCAGATGACGACAATTCGGTTAATTGATGAATTTTGTTCAAAACGTGTTTTCAATTCATGTTCATCTGCTCAACACTTGTCGTTCTTCAGGCATGTTTCAATTAAGTAGAAAATGTCGTTTTAAGTTCTGTTCACAATAAGAAAATAATATCTTTTTATATAAAACTGATGTGATTCGCATATCAATTCAGGTAGCTTTACTTTAAACTGAGATGTAGTTCAACGCCACAGCCCATTGAGAAAATTGGAATAAATAAATAATAAAAAAAAGAAACGCTTGAAAAGAAACATGAAATAATTAAATATTATTTGTATGCCAAAAAATTAATGCTAGTTCGCAGAACTTAAAACTGCTGACTATTAAACACTAGCATAGTATGAATTTTTGTATTTTTTATTAAAATGTTTTATTTTGTCTCATCTTAAAACTATTGAGAATCTTTCAATAGCTAAGCTATAAATTTCTAAATGCTGGCTTAAATATTTATTTATAGTTATTATGCCAAGCTGGCAGAACTTAAAATTAATTAAGATTTTCCACTGGCTAAGTTGAATATTTATCAATTTTGGCTTAAAATGTGATTGTATATATATAATATTCACAATAATATTTGTGTCATTTGTGTTTGCTCATGCCAAAAATCAGGCAATGAACCAACAAAATAATTGAGATAGCTTAAAGCATTTGAAATGTAATTTGAACTATTTGGTTAGTTGAAGAGTATGTTGAACGAACTTGTGAATTGTATCATATAAACTGGGCTGGTAAGGGGCACACAGATCATTATCCAACTACAGGCGTTGTGGTTAAACGACCTGTTAGGGGAGTTGAACTGGAAATGATTTTCAGAACGTACAAGCCAAGAAAATGTGGCAAATGTAATGCTCCATTTGCAGGACATTGCAGTTGTTAATGCAAAGCGTTCGTGAGTGGTGTGTCTGTCTGTGTGTGCGTGTGTGTGTGTGTGTGTGAGTGTGGTTGTTGGTTGTGTTGTGTATGTTTGCTTGTAATTGTGCAACATCAAATGGCCAAGAGGTAGTTATGGCCTCGAAGTGCTTGCAAGAGCTTCATTTATTACGAAATTTATGTGCGACGTAAATCAATTGTGCAAATGGATTGGAATTAATAAATGTGACTACAGCACAGCATACACTCACACACACACACACACACACACAACAACCAGGACAAACATCTCGACCAACATTAAAGTTGTTGTTGTTGTAATTATGGAAATAAATAAATGGAAAAGCAGCAAAATATATAAAAAATGACGGCCTATTATGAATAAGCTTGGCTGCTGCCAATGGCAAGCGCCCCGAAAAGTAAGCCACAATAAATTGCATTATAATACAATACACACACAAGCACACGCACACGCACTCCACACACACACACCCACATACACTGCGTAATTCGATTTTAAATGCAAGTTTATGTTTTTGTTTTTTACATTTTTTATGTTAATTAAACTTGTTGCAGCGACTTGTTGTGCACGCATCTGCTGCAGCTAACTATGTGCGTGTGTGTGTGTGTGTGTGTGTGTGAGTGCTGTAACCAATTACATATACACACATATACTGACAACTTGTTACGCTGCTTAATTTCTCCAGCTCTCCAACTTCGTTAGCCCCAACAGAGTGCAGCACTCTGCAACCCACACCGCCACCTCCCCCCTTCACCCACTTCATACGCAACCCACTCGGGGGCGCTTGTTATTTCGTTAGTTAGTTTTGACGCAACGCCACGTGGCTGCAGCGACAGCAGAAGAGGCAGCAGCAGAGGCAGCTGCAGCGGCGGCATGCTTCAAGCGTGAAATAACTTCCGTTGCGAATTTTATGTTCGTTGCAAAATTTTATTCACAAAATGCACAATACGCAGATACTTCAGTGAGTGTTTATGAGTGTGTGTGCGTGTGTGTATGTGGGTGTGTGTATCTACAACATATGAGTGGGTGTGTTTGTGGTGTAGTTTTACTGACATCGTTTGCATTTTGGGACTGTAATTTTTATAAGTTTTGTTTTTGCTGTCATTCACTTAGTCGCGAATTGGTTTTAACGAGCTTCCAATTATTATGCGAGAACTATTTGGGATGCTTAACTTATAAAAAATAGTCGCAATTGCTAAATAAACAGATAATCATGAAGATCCTCATATTTATCTTACTTTTTATAAAGGCAATTGCCACTTGAGCTTTTGATTTATTATCGAAACGTATTTAATACATAATTTATTCAACTCTTGGAATTTATTTCAATACGCAAATATTGGAAAATATATTATTCCCTGATCTTTATCCTTTTTTTCGGAAAAACAAAGTTCTTTTTACTACATTATAAGTCATTTCTTTTCAAAAATTTCAGATTAGTATTGTTATATATATTTTATGAAATACTTGTAACTTATTTAAAAATCAAGGTCTAATTCTGACTCTAAGTGAAGCTGTTGAAATAAGAAATAAGATTAACTGCGCAAAATAAAAGCCACAAAATGTGCTTAATGGCAAAATTGTACGTCCAAAAAATAGGCAACATTCAAACCAAGAGCGTTGCACGATACCCAAATTGTCGTATAAATTGCTCTTTGTGGTACCCACAAACACACACACACACACTGGCACATCTTCACCTGAGTGAGTTGTCGTGCAACGTTGCCACTGGAGAGAACAATGCAACCAACAGAGTGAAACTGCCTGAAGTCAGACTGTGAAAATATATTTACCAAAGTGTTGAAATGTTGCACAACTTAAATTAAAATGACTTTGTCAACTTACTTCGCATATCTTTCAGGTGCTGCATAGACCAACCCTATGTTTTACTTTAAACTTCACTTTTGTTCCTAGGGGTACTCATTAAATAAAAAATAAATAAAGAGTTGCACATACTTTAAAGACAATATTTGAAATACCCTGTTCATAAATCTGATTGCAAAAATATAATTGAATTTTAAAAACTTTGTAATAATCTATCCAAAAACCTGTGTGTAAAAAGTTCTTTTATTAATTATTTTTGGGGCTGACAGGGTATTTTGAAAGTTGTAAATTCTTATTATATTTTATTGTGGTTTGCCCCAGAGTTTGTAATTATTTTCCGTCTTCGTTTGCCACAAGTGTTAAAATAAACACAACTTTTTGTGTGAAGTCATTTTCCATGTTTCTCTCTTACATCATCTTCCTCTTTTCTCTATATACGTATTCTTTGCGTTTCTCTTTTTATATAGTCTTGAATAATAATGGAAATAAAGTTTTTTATGGCTGCGCATAGCGAGCGGTCAGGTGAGAGGGTAATCTGAGCTATGCATTAAATATGTATAGAAAATTTTCTATATTCATCGTGTTATTTTTTAGCTGTATAACAGTTTGTGGTTGGAGTCCACACTTAATTTAGCCAAGACACGCAAGTTATACGAATCCGCGACCATAAAAGCGATCAAGCAAACACCGCAATTTGTTCGGCAAATTAAAGCGATAGAGTGCAAGAGAGAGAGTAAAAGAGAGAGAGAGAGAGAGAGAGTTTACTTTTATCAGTTGTTGTGGGAAGCAGAAGGAAAGTGGAAAGTGTACAATTTTATCAGCTGCTATCTGTAAAAACCGGATTTTCAGAGAGTGCTTTGACCCACCCAACATTTCACTTTTAAACAGTGTTCAGTGCAGACGTGGAAAAACTACAACTATTTTCAACAATTCTGAACGAATTTAGGTTGATGGCGCTAAATACTTATTTTTATAAGGTGCGTGGCTATCATCCCGGAATATTAACAAATGTGGCACGTGTCTTATTAAACGCTAATTGCTCTTCCCCAGAGCACACCATGACGCTCACTCAGATACGTGGTAAGTACTAAGATTAACAATTTATTGGCTAGATAAATGTCTAATTTTGTTGACTTTTGATTGCAGCTGGCTACAGGGAACTGACTGAAGATAAATTTACCAGCATTGCTGATCCCCGCGTTGAAATGTTATTTCTGCTCTCAATTCCATTTGTCGCTTGTTTTACCAATAAACATGGCACGTTTCATTTCTACATACTTCGAAAAAAGGAGTCATAAAAGTCGACACTGGGACTTAATGGAAATATATATATAATTTAGTGCAATTTTTAGAAAGTAATTGATAAAATAAAACAAATAAATATTTATATTTGAGAATAAATTGATTTCATTAGTCCTTGAGGGTGGGTCTTTTATTTCACTACAAATAAACTCCTGTCCAATAGCTACCTAAAATGAATTAAATTCTAAACAAACGTGGCTGTTACTATTGACACAACTGTCAATGGCAGATGGGGTAATGAAATCAATGGCAATGTCAGAACAAGCCACAATTCGAAAAACCAGACACAAACTGACCAAGAGCACATCAAATCGAATGAATATGCACTGGCCAAATTTATATATATAAAGTAACAACAAATGTGACTATAAAAAAAAAGAACAGAAGCAAACAGAACTGGACAGGAAGCTAGAAACAAAACAAAAACAAATAAACAAAACTAACAACAATAGTCAAACTGAGCTAACTGAACGAAAAACCGAGTTAGCCACACTAAAGGGGAGGTTTAATGGTTGAACGGCAGGAAGGAAGTAAGTTAGTTTGTGGGGGGGGGGGGGAAGTGTGACGGGGTCAGACTAGTTCGGCCACGCAGTCGCAATGGAGTCTAAATGACATTGAAGAAACCCCAAAACAAATTCATTACGGAACTGCACCTCGGGGGGTGATAATTCGATTCAACGAAAACTTTACTGATTATTTATTGCTTGCATGCGGATTTGCTCTCTCTTTTGCTCTCTCTCACTCCCTCTCTGTCTCTCTCTCTCTCTGTCTCACTGTCTCTCTCTCTATGTTGACTGTGATGCTGAAGTAATCCCCGTGGCGTTTAGCTGTTAGTGT
The DNA here is from genome assembly GCA_035042345.1 of Drosophila fungiperda. NCBI lineage: Eukaryota > Metazoa > Arthropoda > Insecta > Diptera > Drosophilidae > Drosophila > Drosophila fungiperda. The sequence goes on along the minus strand of JAWNLM010000293.1, from coordinate 131,099 downwards.
CATAATATGTTTTGTGGCACAAAACTGGGCACTGGAACTCATTATTTTGTTCATTAACACTTTTTGCTTTCTGGTTTGGTTTTGCTTTTTGTTTGTTTTTATTGTTGTTTGTCGTTTTGTTTTCATACACTTTGACAGAGGGTATAACACTTGTTAGGACTAAGGGATTCATTTTGGAATAAGATACATAAATATTCTATTCTATTTATGCATTAAAATTATTGTTTAAAAAAGCTTTTAACTGTTTGAAAAAGATACATTTAAAAACAATAAGATGTAGCAATAGCTCAAAAAATAAATTTTCAATGGGATTGAATATTCTAAAATAGTATTGCCATATTTTACTATTTTTGCATATAAGTCAAACAGTTTAAAGAATTATTTAGTTTTTATTTGTTGATGTTTGGTTTATTTTTAGGCCTTTAACTATTTGATAAATACTTTGATATATGTTTGGCAACATACAGCAGCAATTAAATCAAGAGTATTAAGACTTCGACATGCCATAAAATATATTTCTGTCTTGTTTGTGCCATTTTTATTCTTGTTTTGTTGATGTGGGTGCCAGAGTGCCATATACAAAATTATGCAACTTTTGCATTTAATATATATCCTTTTCTTTTTAATTTATTTTGTTGTTAAGAATATGAGTTATGTGCCTAAAAATAAGTATATGTGCGTTTATATCCAAATGAAAAATTATTTTTTGTTTTGTTTTATGGCTGGCAGTTTTGGGGTTTACTTTCTTGGTTTTATGCAAATGTTCCTTATCTTTAATATTTCCACTGTCTGTCTGCTTAAGTTTTATTAGCTGTGGCTTTAATTCATTAGTAAAAGTGAGGGAATTGTGGCCCAGACTCCGGCTAGAATCGGCCTGTGGGTTCCGGTGCTTTTTCGGCAATTTCAGTGGGTTATGGCACTTTGCTGAGTTATAAAATGTTATCGACAGCGCAGGTTTTAATGTTTTGGGGAGTCAGATAAATGTGTTTATTGGACATTTTTGGCCAAGTCGTCGGTCGCCTATTTAATTTGTTGTGTTCGTTTATATTGTTTGGAGCTTTTTGTAGCCACCAGCAGTCCCAAAAGAAGATAGAAAACATGTTTACGACACGCATCCGTAGAACAGGCAGATTTGTCCAGGGATTAGTGACCCGAATGTTAAGAGTAGATCATTAAGTAGCCGAGGGAGTGTTTGCTACTTTATGACCAGGCCTAAACAACAACTCTCAAGCCAGATACTGGCCAAAAGCAGTTTTGTGAGTGCCTATGTGTCATTAACAAGCTGATCAAGTAGCTGATAGAATATACTTAGTTGGTCTATTAACTTTGGCCCGCTCTCTTTGAGATTAGGACTCCAAAGTTAGGGGATTGTCTAAAGAAGATTTTAAGGGTTTTTTTTTTTATATAAGGGAAGAGAAAATGACTAGCTTTTTAGGAAGAAAATTATTATTAAGTCAGGTATGGCTAAGATCGAACAATATTCAATTACGTTTCGCAATTCAAATTCGAAACAGCATTTATATTTAGATATTTAAATTGACTATCATTTAAAATTATTATATGAACGTGCTAGATAATTAAGCTTTTTAGCAATCGAAGTGTTAAATATATATTCAGCTAACATTTTAAAGGAGAGCTGAGAGAGATACCTAAGTCAAACACAGTTTGAAAGAATCGAAGTCACACAGATCCTCAGGTCAACAGATTTGCGTTCCTCAAGACTCAAAAATCGATACTTCATCCAACTATCTATCTATCTTTTGAGGCAAAAAGAGAACTTTTACGTTATTGGAAAAGTCTTTGATATTTATCTATATCAAAGCGCTGCATTTGCTGGCTGCTGGTTGCTCGTTAAACATGTTTAAAGTTAATTTATTTTGAAATCCCTTAACTAAATCAAAGTTAAACATTTTATTGGCTGGCCCAACGGAGTCACAAAGCAAGTTTCAATTAAATAACTCGGGCCCTGTTGCCAGACACCCGGGTACTTGGACACCCTACTTGTGCCTCGGCCAAGTTCTATTTGCAGTCAACTCCTTGCGGAATTAGAGACGTCAAACAAAAGTGCACCCGGCGCACAGGCCATGAATTCATTTTAAAATTGTAGCTGCAAAACAAAAGGAAACTGCCATTGTGCAATTAAAATTGTATGGCATTGGGGAGCTGAAGTAGCGAGCCGAGTTTAGTCTGGGTTGGATTGGAAAGGGGATCAGCTGGAGAGCAGAGGCAGCTGCCTGCCGATAAGAGAAATTAAAACAAACACACGTCGCACTCTGTGTATAAATGCTCTACAATCTCTGTATAGCCTCCTCCAAAGTGGTACTGTGCAAAGGCAAACATAACAGAAAACAACACACATCTGCACACACACACACTTTCGCACACACACACTTTCGCACACCCACACGCGTAGCACAGTCTGCTTCTTCTACAGACAGTTAGCCAGCGTTCAATATGTGTCCAAAATCCTCCAACCAGTCTGAGATGCTCAGCGGTTCCAGCTACAGCTGGCCTTGCTTACGGCATATCATGACAGTTGCTCCCGCTCCCCTCATCTTCCTGGCTCCTCTCCTCTAAGTACATATATATTCTCCAGTTCTCTATACATTAATTTTTTTTTTTGTTGTTTGGTCTGTTTTCTGTTTTTCTTTGCGTTTGCTTTAAGTTGTCACAGTTGTTCATGTTGTCGAGTCCAGCTTAATTCGGTTGAGTCTCCCCAAGCAGCTGCACTTGTCGTGTCGCTTAAGTCCCCAATGATATCGCATAAGTTTTTCAATTTTGTGCGTTATTAGAAGCGATTAGAGCCAAAGTGCGTTACAGTTCGAAACGAGACAGCAAAAAGCTACTCGACAAACAACAGCAGCCATAAACACTTCACACCAATTGGCAGCTGGCTTAATTTGCTGTGAATATAAAACTTTTTATATATAGCACAAATTTCGATGTCAACTCATTTTGCTGCCCATTTACTATTATTTTGTATAATCTTTTCAGTTTTAAACTAAATATATGTTTTAATATGGCAGGCCATACGATTGACATCTAATTGACCAAGATTTGAGACCAGCTGTTATATATATAGTATATAGATATATAACTTTATCTTTTTCTTTATTTAAAATAAAATTTGTATTTGTATTTGTGCTTTTCAATTACTCTCATTTCTATCTCAATTATATATTAAATTTAAATTAAATTACGTAATTTATGCCAAAGCAGAAAATGTTGCTTGCAATTTATGTTGCACTCAGATATTTTATTTATTTATTAGTTTCTTATTAAATTACACATGTGGAAGTGGCTAATTTCTTTTAAGTTTAACTCACACATGCAATGAAAATTTCTCAGAGCTTAGCCACCGGAGAAAATTATGGCCAATTAGGGTTGCCACAAGCCGTAAAATGGATTTGCAGATGGAGGCAATGTGTCAACAGGCGGTCTGCTGCACAGGATTGTGGTTGTGTGTGTGTGTATGTGTGTGTGTGTGAGTGTGTGTGTGTGCTGTGAGTGTTTACGTAATGAGGCTTAATTTGTAAAATTCCATGGATTTTAATTGGCATTTGGGCAGAAACCACAAAGCAATGCAACTTTCTGGGGCAAGTGCATGCCGTAATTATGTGGTCAAGTGGTCAAAACTGTGAGGCCAAGACAAATGTGAGTGCTTTTTTGGCCCACACTGCTCGAACTGCAGTTAGACAATTCTTTACAAGAATTTAAGCAGCAATGCACTTTGCTTTGCGTTGTTATTGAGTTAATGTTATTGTGTTGCCAACTCGTTGTAGTTGCAAAGACCGCAAACTGCATGGCAAAAAATTAAGTTGCCACAAAAAAAAAAAAAAACAAAAATGCAATTTATGCAAATACATAAAGCAGAAAATAGCAAACACTATGCAACATAGCACAAAAAAAGCAACGTGGCGAGTGTCACAACGGAAACTTATTTTTTTATTACACAACTTTGTCCTTTTCGCAACGGGGATGAGACAGGAGAGGGGGGTGGGGGAGGGGTGTGGTAGCTAACGCATATTACACTGCACTTTCGAGCAGACCATGCGTTGCACGAAAAACTTTTTGGGGGCCATTGTTTTGCTGTAAATGGCCGACGCCCAATAGTTTGTGCGCGTTGCATAATCCCCGCTTGGTTCTTGCCACTTGCCTGTGCATTGTGCACAGCGAGATCAACTTTAAGTTGCAGCTGCAACTTTTTCGGGTACTGCATTCGCCCCTGACAAAGGGAGGGGGACGTCAACTTTTGATGTCAACTAGCTGACATCAGATGCCGATGGGTCCTGAGGAGGTATTAAGCAATGGTGCGTATTTTGCGTGTAATTGCCACTGCAATTTCCTTCTAATAATCGAAATGAACTTTGCATAATGTCAAACTGGTGTCAGATATTACGAATTTCAATTGTCCCATTAGGTTTTAGCCCACAAGCTTAAGTTAGGAAGTAGAGAAATTGCCAAATCTTTTGTAAGTAGAAAAAGTCTCTCTGAATTTTTAACATTTTGATGCACACAATTATTAGAATATGCTAGAAATTAATAATATATTGACGTGAGTACTACATTTATTTTACATATAAATTTATATTTTAAACAATTATTTTGATGTAAAATTGCATAATATTGGGGCTTCTCTAAAATTTCCTAGAAGAGTAGGCAACATTTTTTGTTGCCATCGTTTGAATTTCCAACTCGTTAGCTACATGCAATCGTTGCCCCTAAGACATTTGAAGCTGTTTTCATAATCCTCACTATCAGAAGGAGTAACAAAATCAACTACAACGACTGTGACACAAAACTGAAAGTTAAAACAAAAACTTTGTTGCTCAAGTTGCCGTTGCCGTTGGCCCCGGGGCAGCGTTAAGACCACAAGTAACATTTGTAAAATGCACATTTAAAACTCAACAAAACCCGAGGACACACACACACACACACACATACATTGAGGGAGAGTGAGCAGGAACTTAGGAGCAGCATTGGCAGCTCAAATGGATAATAAGAAACGCCTTTGCCTTGCCTTGACTTCAACAGCAGCAACAGCAGCAGCAGCAGCAAAGCTGTGAAAACTTTTCAATTTATTGTTAAACTTTTGCACTGAGGCGCACAATTATAAAGTGTCATTTAGTATAGGGCACCCCAAAGGCGGCAGCTGCAGTGGCAAAAGCAGTGGCAAAAGCAAAAGCAAAACCAAAGCAAAAGGCGGCACTGTCAAGAAATTATGAACTGCTGGACGGCAGAGACACTTTCGGCTGTGTGGCTACTTCCGGTGTGCGCCAACACACCAGCAGCAGCATCGTCATCAACAACGTCAACAATGTCGTCGCCGTTGGACATTTTTGGGGCAGCCTCTGCATTTTGGCGTCAGCTTCAGCTACAGCTACAGATTTAGCTTCGGCAAACTGCTTCTGTTGAGTTGACACTCAAGTGCAAGCGGGTTTTCATGCGGCGCATTCAAGTACTGTTCCGCTGTGCCCTGCAAAGTGTCACAAACACAAATAGAAAGAGACAGAGAGATTTGTGAGAGGGAGAGGGGGAGAGACGGTGTCGCACTTGGCGCTGCGTGATTTACAGCGTGCGACTTCTATTTGAAGTGGGACATTCATTTTACGCTAAAGTGAACCTAAATCAACACCAACGCAGACGTCTTACCACATCTTCGTTGCCAGCAAACCAGCAACCTGCTCAGTATTCCTATTTTTTGGCAGTTGCCTTTAACTTTTTTGCGGGTGTGGGGCGGTATGGGGCATCTCTTGTGGCGGCGCGTCTTGATTGAAATGCCTGGTAGGCCAAAGCGATGGCGGCAACAACGACGACGACGACGACGACGACAACGCTGCACTTAAGTTGGCTTAATTAGTTTTTGAAAGTTATGCCAACACCACAGTCACGCCCACTTAATGGGTAACTGGGTTGTACGAGGTAGGGGTTGGGGGGAGTATCGCTGGTGCAACTGCTGCTCAAAGTGATTGCTGATGCACTAAAAATAAAATGTGGAATTAAGTTGGGGAAAGGTGGGGGGCCGTGCAGTTGGTAAGGAAACCGACCAAGATTCCGCCCAAGGCATCTGCATCCTTCTGCTGCGGCTTGTTTCTGTTTTTTGTAATTGTTGTTGTTGTTGCTACTTTCCAGCTTCATCAAGCGACAGCTGTTGTTGTAATGCGTTTTGTACTTGCCCCATTACAAATAATGCCATGCAACATCTGACTACACTTTTAATTAATCAAAGTATTGACTTGAATAATCAAAACTCTTCATAAAAGCTATGCAAATATTGTAAGCTGAAACTGAGTCAAAGGAGTGAAAATGTACATTTAGCAAATATATATTTAAATAACTTGTTATCTTTTGCATTCAAAGTAAATTAATCTTTATTGAAGTTTGTTTTCCAAACAGCAAAGGAAAATTTGTATTGCAAACGAAGCATTTATTTCAAAAAGCATTTAATCTAATAAGACTTGAAGAAAGACTGAAAGACCAACGCTTTCAGTACTAATTTATTCTTGAGGCAAGGGTATTAAAGTTTCAACTTCCACGAGGTGGCACTCATTCATTTAGGAACTCTTCTTTGCCTTTGTAGTCTTTCTTGGCCCACAGATTCTTTCATAAAGTTTTCTTTGAGCATTTTTTGCGCTTAAAGTATTTTTTTTTCTTTTAATTTATTAAATTTTACGAATTTTTGCGGCATATGGAAATTGAGTAGGCGCATTCATCAAGTTCCCTTGCGGAAAACTTATTTTCCTTTCTCTATTTTTAATATTGGCTTTGTCTGTGTAAAGCATTCCTATAAAACGCTTGTGGAAAGCGTCAAAACCCAAAAACTGCTAAAAGCCAAATTGGACAAATCTAGCTATGGTGCAAACATACGCTTTCAGACACGAAAACCCATCTCCACTCGGTTGCAGAGTCATCAAACCGAAACCAAACTGCTTTTATACCTGCTAGCAACAAGGGTGGTGGCAGGGGCATGGACTGTAAGTGGTAGAGTGCCACACATTCAATTCGAATGATACTCATTTTGCGGTGACACACGAGGGCGAGTCCAGCAATCAACATCTAGTATCCTGTATCTAGTATACAGTAACCAGTAGCCAGTAGCCAGCATGTTATCCTGACAGTTGGCTTTTGGCTCTTTTACAGCTAAGCGGTTAGACGCAGCCAACAACCACATTTTGGTCTAGCCGGAGGGGGAAAATCTAGCGGCTTGCTGAAATTAACTTGACTACTGACACCTTGACAAGTTTTTCTTTTTTTCCCTGGCAATATGACAGGAGCGCAGTCCGGAAAATAGGCTGTAGGCAATGTGACATTAAATAGGCAGCCGCAATTTTATATATATATATATATATATATATATATAGAGAGAGAACATGACATTTGGTACTGCGTGTGCTGCATAAACTGAACCGCTCTCCCCTTCCCATTTAGCCGCCTGGGGAGGCCTTCATCTGTCTTTTAGATGGTGGAAGACAAATGTTGATTTTGGCAGCAAGCATAGTGAATTTTCAATTTTATTTGCAATTTTTGTGCTGCATCAGCGCTGCCAGGGCGCAAGTGTCAGAAAAGCGTCGACGTGCCAGCTGTCAAACGTGACCCTGTCCGATGTGGTTAAAAGATTTAATAGAATTTTCCAGCTGCCAACTGAGGTAAAGAAGAGCCTATCTCACACACAGCCTGCCATCAATGCAGTTAGTTTTAAAGCCAAATGCCAAAATGGCCCACAATGAAATTGCAATATTCGCACAAAATTTGAGATGTTCTGCATTTTGCAAACGTTGACATTAGAATTAGATAATTTCAAGCTTATTGCGATATAATTTATTTATATTATTTATTATTATTGAAAAAAACATATAAATATTGTTTTGGTTATATCTAATTATTTATAAAATGTTTAACTCATTAAATCAATTCACAGTTCACAATTAGCATTTTAAAGTCCATAAATCGAATTATTTACTGTATTTTGAACGCATTAAATCTGTTTGGATATTGATTAAAAGCTTTGAAAATTTAATAAATAATTTAATTTGTTAATTACTTGGTGAAATTGAGATGAAAGCATATCTAGAAACAAAATGTGCTGCCTGAAAAACTGAATATATTCATATATACATATCATATGCGAACGGCCAATTGCCATATCGATGACGTCAAGAGAAAAATTATCTGCTTTTTTTTAGTGTGCTGTGCCCTACCCCCTCAGTCGTCTGGTGTTGATGCTGCAGCTGCCTGCCGCTTGACGTTGCACTTACTCATTCAAAGGCAGCACCAAATTGCGCTGTCAGCAGCGGCTATGAATCAATTTGAATGCGTATACGATGCGTATGCCAAACTAAAAGTAGTTTTGTGTGGAATAGAGAGAGAGAGAGGGAGAGAGAGAGAGAGTGAGAGATTGTGGGTGTGGCAGCTGCTGAGTGCTGGTTGCTCCGTTCGACGCCTCATTCATTATGCCAACGCCAGACGCTGGTACTTTTAAAGAATTATGCAATAAGTTAACTTTAGATGGGTTGAGTTTTGACTGCTTTTTGCTTGCTGCACGTATTACGTGTTGCGTGTTGCATATTGCATGGCTGCCTGATGCGAGAGATGCAGCTTTCGAGCTTTGCCTCCTTATTGTGTTGTGCTGTGACAGCTGTTTGCTTTTCACTCACTTCTGCTCTGCTCTTCCCCGCTCCCTGCTTCACGCAACGTATGCGTTATTTGTTAACACTGTAGCGACAACAGGTGCAACTAACTATGCACCATACACACACACACACATACTCACATATACACACAACTTGAACTTCATTAAATGCATATTTGGTAGATACCTTTTAGACAAAATTGCATTGTCGCAGCTTAGAAAGATTTTCGTCAGCACCATAGTAAATTGCCAATTTATTTGCAGCAGTTTGTGCCACATATTTTGTTCATTTATTTTTTTTATTGACCATTGCACAAGAAAGCGAACAATTTTACACATGATGTGGCAGCTGTGATGTCGAATAAACTCAGCATATTTTATGGCTCAGCTGCTTCTTTTCTGCTCCATTTTAAGTCCTTATTGCATATCAAGCACAAATAATTAAGAAAATTCAATATTCATAAAATATTCACTGTACGATATTTTTGTGTAAAATTTTCTTGCATTTCATTTGAATTTTGTTTTAATCACTACAGCTCGAATGCTGCTCCAATTAATTTGACTTTCAGCTAAAAATATTACATCAACACCAATTGTGTTGAATTGAAATGGTTTGGCAATCGAATTTCAATTTTATTGCAGACTTTATTTATATTCTAATTGCCTTTATTGTGCAACATATTCGTTTCTCGTTCGATTTTACTGAATTAATTCAGCTGTATGTGTTCTAAATTTAATTATTTCAGCTAAGGCGCCGTAGCACAAATTTACAAAAAATAAATCATATAATAATATTTATATGGGGTTTGATAATATTGATTTAATAGCGTTATTGATGATGAAAAGATAGTTTTTTTTATGAAAACATATATATAATTTTATAAACATTTATTATATATGCTATCTGCTGAATTTGCGTCAAAGAGATTAATTCGTAGTAGCCTTAGAAATATTTTAGCGAAACATGCAAACCCCAAGAAATTTAACTATTTAATCTGCGCAAAAATCTGGACTTATTTACGCCAAAGGTGAACAATAAATTCGACTATGTCCCCAAAAAATAAGTGTAATTTTAAGTCAGTTAATTCATGCAGTCATTTCTGTGTTATCTTCAACATACTCAAAATAATAGTAATTTTATTATTATAGTTGAACATATAATGATTTTTGTTGTGTACCTTTTTTAATGGAGCCATCTCATGAAAACCGCAAATTAGTCTTATTTTTTACAAATTGTATGGAAATGGGTTGGCGCCATTTGAGCAAACCGCATCGCTGGGTATTGTTTTGGTGGCAGCTTTCGCTCAGATGCCGCAGGCTCAGTGTTTAGCAACTGTCATTATCTGCACGTCCGCACTGAGAGCACAGAAGTGTGCGGGGTGGCAGGTGGGGCAAGCATCTGTGTTAGCAACGAGTCTGGTTGACTAAACGTAATGCGCATACATTAGTCATATCAGAAACGAGCAAATGAGTGTGTGTGTGTCCTTGGGGTCCTGGGGCGACTGGGCGCATCCGGTTTAGCATAAAGGAGATATGTACGCGTAACGATAATAACCGTAATATGCGAGTCCTCTAATTACGGCGAAACACAACAATGTAAAAAAGGGGCTGGCAACGGACATTAAAAATTTCCGATAAGCCACGATGTACCAAGAAACTCGGGAGGGGAGGGATCTGGGCTCCACTAGGAATCTAAATGTGTACAATGTAGAATGACAATTATTCAGCGCGGCATGCGTTAAACTTTTCTGGGATGGCACTCGTAATTTTTATTAATTTTACGCCAATGTTTTTTTTTTTTTTTTTTGCTTTTGACCTTTTTCTTTTGGCTTAGCGGCTGCTTACAAGCGCTTTGCGTTGTCCAAAATTATAATAAAAAACTTTCGAACTGAACACAGAAAAAGGACATAAAACTGAAATTTTCTTTTACTTTGGCATTGCTGCTTTAGCGGATGTTGCCAACAAGGGGGGGAAGGAAGGGATGGGGGATGCGCCTGGGCCGTTGTGGATTTCCGTTTTAATTAGTCGACTGCGGGAAGGAGCTGCGAGCACCGGAATCTGAATTCAGAAACTGAATATCATCAGCCAAAGCCCAGACAATGGGTCCACAGAGTGCTGGCGAAAGTTGCCCATAGCCAGGCTATAACTGTAAAATGCGCCTTGACACAAAGTTTCTTAAAATTGTATATGGAAGGGGGGGGAGGCGGTTGTGTGGGCGGATAAGTCTTATCTTACGTACTGCTATCATCTGTGTCTTTTGTCTTCGCCGCTGTCTTCGGTTTCATCTGCCGTACTGCGTCTTACTGCCACTCCCCACATTCCCCACACGCCCCACACTCCACATACATTCGTTGCGGCCAGGAAGTTCAAGTGATGTGCATAATTTAAATGAAAATGTCAACGCGGCTTTTGGCAGCCCGTTGCAGTTACTTTACTTTAACTGTGTTTCTTACTCTCTTTCTCTCTTTCTCTGTCTGCTTCTTCTTCTTGTTTTTATTGTTGCTGCAATTGCGTCAACTTGCGGCGACTTCCTGTCTTATGCATGGGAGTGTGTGTGTGTCTGTGTGTGTGTTTGCCGGAAGTGACAAAAGTTGCGTTTTATATATGCGCTGTCCGCATCAGGCATAAGCAGCAGCAGCTGTGGTTGGCTTTAACTGCATTTAACATATCAAAAGTAATGCGAAAAATAAATAACAAAAATAGGTAAAATAACTTTTTTCTTTGCCGCTAAGCGATGCTTTTGAGCCATCTGCACAAAGCTGGAGCTAAGCGAATATTTTATGCTTTAAATTAACTTAAATTTTAGCTAAGCGAAGTTTTTATGCTTTAAATTAACTTAAATTTCAGCTTTGCAGTAATTTTTATGTAAAGAAATGTTTCAGCAAAATACTAAGAATTTGAAATGATTGCTTTTAATTATATTTTTTATATGCATTAAAAAGTTGATAATTTTTATGTAAAGAAATGTTTCAGCTAAATACTACAAATTTGAAATGATTGCTTTTAATTATATTTTTTATATACATTAAAAAGCTAATATTTTTTATAGAGTTATAATTGAAAAGTTGGCTTTTTTTGGTAACACACAAATTTGTAAAAATAAACTCTGAGATTTAAAATAAATTTAAATTAAACAAAAATATATATATTTCCAAATATTTTTCATAACTAAAATGCAGGATGAAATGAGTTAAAAATACCAAATTCAATTATGTTTATGCCGAACAAAGTTAGTTCTGATTATTATTTAAATTGGTAATCATTGCAGTTTGCAAAAATAAACGAATGTTTATATATCATATAGCATTGAGCATAATTCATTGGGGAATGCCAGCCATTATTTTATTTACTTAATGGATGCATTTATTCTTTGCAAATTGTTATTGTTGTTATGCATGCGTTGATAAATGCATAAATTATGACAGAGAAAACAACAACTTTAAATTGCGTTAAATGTTGACGCTTAATAAAAGGCTGTTTGCACAAAACTTCAACAGCAACTGGGAAATAGTTAACGCCATTTTTATTTATGACATAAATACAATCCAGCATATTTCATGGCAACTACAAACTGATAGATACAATGCATTTGCAAGTGGCCCCAATTTTATTCCCCCTTTTGTTTTTTTTTGTTTGTTTGCATTTTATTTATTCGACGCCTGTCTGCCTGCCTGCCTGCCTGCCTATCGCGTCCATATGGATGAGGATGAGGGTGGATGGGGATGGAGCTCGGACTTGCGACTTGCTTTTGATGGGCGCCTGTCAATGCCACCAACAAAAGCAAAACGCTGAAAAATGTGTATAGCTTCAACAACTGAGCAAAAAACCGAGCGAGATAAATTTATATGCAACCACAACAAACACACACACACACAGTGTGTGTGTGGGATTGAGATATGGAGAGGGAGAGAGAGAGAGAGAGAGATGGAGATACACCTACAAGCATAAGCCCACATAAAGCACTCAGAGAGTTGAACGAGCCTGCATTTAACAATTTATCTGCAGCTGTCAAAATTAAAACCCCATACGGAGACCCAGAGCCGTGGCCAGAACTATGCCTGGGACAGAGATTGTGGAGCATCAGTAGCAGGACGACGCCGGAGCAGTAGCAGAAGCAGCGGACCACGACGAGTCAATACTGGTGGAAGCCAGAGCTGTGTGTCCAGGACATAACCCAGTGGCAAGTCAGCTGCAGGCAGCATGGATTTGGAAAATAAAAAACCAACTAGGGGGAAGGAAAGAAACAGAGCCACCAAAGTATTGGACGGAACTGCAAGAAAAGTGCAGCAGCAGCCGCCGCCGCCGCCGCCACCCAAAGGGGGGTCGCACAATAAAGCCGTTCACAGGATAAGCAAGCTATACCAGCCACAGGCCAGATAGGGGTAGGGAGAGGGGTATGGTAGGGGTGGATAGGAACTGAGGTACAAGCGGACAGTAAGACAGTCAATAGCATCGGCTGGCTGTAAAAAACGGAAATGGGGCAATCATAAATTTACACAGATATGCAAGTGCCCGTGTATATGGATGTGTGTGTCTCTGTGTATGTGTGTGGGTGTGCGTTGGTTGTTTGTGTTTGTGTTTTCTAGTGCCAACCCTCGCCTTACCCAGCAACCTATAACAACGAGACACAAAGACCACTAGTAGCAAAGAGCTGCAAAAGGAAAAATTAAAAAATAAAAAAAAAAAACTTTAGCAGCCCAAACGGAAATCTCATGGAACTGGAGGCCCTGCATCCTGGTACTAGAGATGATCTCGTGATTAGTTATAACGAAGTTTGAATTGCCTGACAACAATGACAATTGTATGATAAGTAAGTGATTTTAAAAGTTAAGGAATATGTTCAAAATACTGGTAAGAAATTGCTAGAAAAAGAAAGTTGCATTCAAAAATGTTTTTATCTTTATAATATAATTTCTTTAGTATTTATAGTTTCTTGTGTAATAATAGTACTTAATAGTTATTGAAAATACTTAACAATTTATTAATAGAAATAGCATTTTAGCTTTTGGAAAGGAATTATCTTTTTACGAGATTTTATAAATATTTAGGGGGATACAGAAAGAAACTGTCTGTAAGAGGTTATTGTAAGTATTAAGTATTTTAAATATTTAAAATTAATGAATACGAAATAATTGTAAAAAATGCTTAAGATTACAAATTAGTTAATCTAAGATAATCGAAAAAGGCTCGATTATTTTTCTAGCATGTGAAAATAATCACGAGTGCAACTCTGGTTTGTAAAACTGGTCGCAAACAATTCAGCTGCCAAATGGCAAGAGTTGAAGTGGGTGTTGGGAAGTGTGTGTAGGGGTGTGTGCGAGTGTGTGTGGGTGTGTGTGGGGTGTATGGCGTGGATGAGAATGTGCATTCACGGGAACGACTTCGATTTAATGCGAATGCGATGCGTTGCCCTTTGGCTGCCTCCTCGAATATCCTTGTTGAATATCCTGGGGCCACAATTTTATTTTTTTTGTATGTCTTTTTCCATTTTCCATTTGCTTTGCTTTGCTTTTGGACGCAGCGCAGCATTCGCTGAGCTGAGATTTGTGGTGCGGTGCAAATAGATTTCTAGCGCAGAACATAAATAATTCTCATACACACATACATTTTGGGTTGTTTGTGTGTGTGTGTGTTTGTACTCTGCTCGTTGCCAGTTGATCCTCTGGTCGGCATACAAAAAAACGAAAATCAAAGTGTTTTTGCATTTGTTCGAATCGCACACAAAAGGAGCAAACACAACGCATTCGTTGTAAAATGGGAGAAGCACATCGTTTTTTTTTTTTTTTTTTTTGCTTTTTGGGGCGTAGCCTAACACAAGGCTATTTTCTGTGCCTCAGCGTTGCATGCAAATGTTAGCGCTCAGGCAAAATATTTGACATTTGCCTGTCTTTCTCTCTGCTTGAGATAATGTGCCTTTGTTTGGTCTCCTCATTTTCCTAACCCCGCACCGCTCCGTGCCATCCCCTTCGTCCGACAGCTCTTCGGTATCTTCCGCTTCTTTTCATGTTTTGCTGGTCGCATATTTAGCAATGGGGTTTGGTCTCGCATAATGATGCCCAGCACTTGTCTTCTGCATTCTCCAGTCAGGCCAGGCCATGCCCTGCCAGGCCAGGACACTGGCCATGAATGCAGTTTGCATAACGCTGGGTCAAACTGCAGCTGGAGTCGAATCTATTTGTGTGCTTGACTTGGCAATTTAGGCGTTTCGGCAACGTTTCGTGACAAAGGCATATTTTTGACTACCCAATAAGTGTCATTTGAGGTGTAATTACAAGTTCAGGCAATGCATTGTTGTTTGCATATTCATTTTGGGTCCATCTAGAGTCATTTTGCCAAACATTATTCCCACTTTGTTGAGCAGGAGCTATTTTAAAGCAGAAACACAAAAAGCCTCAAAATGAAAATGAACGTTTTAATTACTGTATTTTTTTATTTTATTTTGATAATTAAAATTTTAGTATGCTTGCATTATGCAAATGTTAAATATTACACCAGAGATATTAATTTAAAAATGTTGACTTATCTGTCTGGCAAGTGCCGAGGGCATTGAATTTTTAAAGTTAAACAGAAACTGACTGGCAAAATGAACTCGACCCGAGTCAACTTCAACAACAACTGGAACTCCAAGTTGAGCCCCGGCTGCAAACTCCAGGTGAAGCTCTTGGTAATCCCCAAGTGCTGCTGAACATTGGAATAACACACATAATGCATATTTAAACATTTGCTGATAGCAAATGACAAAGGTGGGGCCCAGCAGCAAGGCTGTTGTACACCAGACCATGGAGACCAATACTACTACTCCAGGCAATGTAAAGGTGGCCTGTTGGCAGTTGGTAGAGGAGTTTGGTAAATGTTTGGCCAACTTAAACCTAAATCAATGCAAAAGTTTTTGGGCTAATCGCTCTCAATTATTCAAGTGAAACGTGGCATTTAACAACTGTATGAACAGAGACAGAGACAGAGACAGGGACAGAGAGTGAGGGAGAGAAAGACACTCAAATCATAAGTGGCGCAGGATGTGGCTTTTGTGTGTGTGTGTGTAGTTGTGTGTGAGATCAGCGAGGTCCTTAACGAAGCCTAACTTTCGCTCTCAGGTAGGTTGTTAGTGGATGCTTAGGCTGGCAGCGTCTGGACTCTCTCAAGTTGAGCCTGGCTTTTGAATGTTAAGTGCCACAGTGTTGCCAGGGTTAATAATAATCATATTTAAGTAGAATGCACTGGACCAACCCCAACGTACCGCTACGCCCCACCGCCACACCCCCACAGGACATGCTTAAAGCGGCAGGACAAAGTTGCAAACGGAAACGGAAGCAGAGCTACCAGCTACCTGGTCATCAGGTTCCACAGCGGACACAACACACTGTCTGTGTGTGTGTGTGTGGGTGTGTGCGACTGCTGAATAAACCTTTTGTAACCATAGTCTGAGAACGAGAGAAGAAGAGTGAAAAGTGTGAGAGAAAAGGATAGAGAGTGAGGGAGCGAGAGGAGCAGTAAACTGTAACTGGAATTACTGAAAACTATGCACACACAAAAATATTGTTCATGCAGCACACACAAAAATTGAAAATTTTCTACTTTTCTAGTTTTTCCAGCTGAAATCGGAGCGTTGCAAAAAAACTTTGTCTGCTTGCAACAACGCTAACAACGCCAACAGCGGCAGCTGAACAGGTAAACCGACTCGCCGGCTTTGAGGAATCAGAAGGATTCGGTTGAGCTTTGGGTTCGAGTTGGTGGATGCTACTGCTGCTGGTGCTACTGCTGCTGGTGCTGCTGCTGCTGCTGTTGCTGCTGCTGCCTGATGAAAAGTCAGGAAGTAAAGTTTTACGGTTCACATAAAAGCTGAAATGTTCATACAATCAGCATGAATTATAACTCGGATGTAGGATTAATAGTTGCCCAAGTGTGTATACATATGTGCCCCGATGTGTGTGTGGGTGTGTGTAGTCATAAGTGTGGATTGCTCTGCGCTGTCATTGAGTGTGCCATTGCTCCTGGCTTACTGACAGCCTTTCTAGTCAGTTTTTTACTGACTGCAAAGCCATGCAAAAAGTTATGAGAAATTGTGCAATTTACCTTTTGGCTGAATTTATGTAATTACCATTTCCGAAATGACATTTAAGTCAGGGCTTCTTAATTAAAGAGAATATATTGATAAGCAGATCACTTTCAGCAGCAGAACTCAGATTGTCAGTCGATTAAGAAAAACAAATTTTGATGATTACATAACATGATGTAGGATGTAAACAAAATACCATCAACTGTTACACAAATTTCACAGATATTAAAAAAATAATTTTAGTGATGATGAAGAATGAAATATATATTTTATTTTGAAAGACATTTTGGACCAGGAGGAATATGTTTATCGTATTTAACTAATAATATTACTACTAGATTTTATTTACCTGGTTTATATATTTACCTGGCTTATATATAGAACAATAAAACTTATATATGCATTTTTTGATGTTTCACTCTTCAGTGCCTGTGCTTACCATAAGAAATGAGTGCACTCTGAGACCTGCTCACATTTGAGTGTAAAACTTTTTGATGCGAAATTTGCCAATAAAATTTGAATATATATTTTTAACAGCTGAGCTCAGGTTATATGCTTGTGGAGCTTACTCAATTACAGCATTCTTAGTTGTCAGTTGTAAGGATATATAAATATATTTGTCGTACCACAACTGCCAACTGCAGTCACGATCATAAATTAGAAAATGCTGCGTTGACCCGACACGAAAAAGAATTCTAGCATCAGCAAATATTTGTGGCACGTATTTCGTTTACATATCAGCTTGACAAGTTTTGCATTACGATTAAGATGTACAGCAACCAAGTTTGCAACAACAACAGCAACAACAACAATCACAACAACAACAATCACAACAACAATCACAACAACAATGACTAAAACAAGAACAATAAAACAACGTTATCAACACCTTTGCAAACAAAATGCGGGCTGTGTTTTGGGGGGGCAGCTAAGTCCGAGCCGGAGCCAGAACCGGAGCCGCAGCCAGAGCCGTAGTCGTAGTCGTAGTCGGAGACCAAGTCATGAGTGAGATTTATGTGTTTTGCTTGGCTGCGATTTGGCCTCCTATTGTGTGTAAGTGTGCGTGAGCGTGTGTATATATATGTGTGTGTGTGTGTGTGTGTGTGTGTGTTTGTGTGTGTGACAATGAAACAAAACAAAACTTGCGATTAGATGACAGTTGCGGGGCTTCACTGTGTATGCTGTATGGTTGTCGGGAACGGGGACGGGGCTGGGGGTGTTGTTGTTGGGGGCAGCTTACAGAAGACGTCGCATAAATATCAGCCAAGCAAGCCACGTTGGCAAGCGTGGCAAACATCGAATGCCAAATATTTTGACGTATTTCAATGGGCAACGCCACACACACACAAACAAACAATGGTCATTATGGCCGCAAACGTTGAAATAACAAGCAGCCAGTCCTGCACCTCCCCAATCACCTCGCTCCATCGAGCTACTTGCCACATTGCAACTTATATTTATGAGTGGCCCTCGCGAATGCTGCTGCTGCTGCTTTTGTTATTGTTGTTGTTGTTGATGATGCTGGTGAGTGCGTAGGAATTTCGCCTTTGGCTCGTTAAGATTTACGAGGCAGTAACACACACACACATACACACACAGATAGACGAGAGCACAGGAAACCGAAGCGTCGTGGCACGTCGCTGACTTTAGAAATTAATTGGCCCAACTAAGAAATTCGAGAGTAAACGTTGCGCTCATAAGTCCTGGCATCGTCCTGGCATCGCCCTGGCATCGCCCTGGCATCGTCCTGGGCAGCTTGCACATCGCTAGCTGCTTGTGGTTTCTTTGGTATTTTTTTCCTTTCGAACAGACAAAATTAATTTGTTATCCTCGCTTGTTTAACGCAGCTATAAATTATGATGCCCAAACTTTTTGGCCACTCAAAAAGCAACCGGCCAACAACAACAAGGCCCAGTTCTCCAAAGTGGCCAGCACGTTGCTGGGCAATTATTAGCTTTTGTTACGCACACTTTATCACTTGCCATGTCGATATGCATCAGCATCCCCCCTGTCCCCCTCCCCTACAGACCACGCCCTTGCCCAGCACACAGAGTTTTTATATATGGGCCGCGTAATTGGTGGGCACGTTAATCAACACTGGAGGCTGAAGCTTTCGTTGCCCCAATTAGAGAACCAATGGCTGCACCACCTCTACGATGGAAGACGGATACAGATGAGACTCCATCCTCAGCAATCTTGGCTAACTGATGTGTTGTGCCTGAGAGGCCAACAAATGGTATATGCAACTATCCAAGAGCTGTTATTGCTATTAGTGTGTTGTTTAGTAAGCCCTGTTCTTGATTAGCTTTGATTAGGCCTGGAGATGAAGAGCCAAACATTAACTTGGCTAAGTGTTTTGAAATAAAGTTTACCTAACAAATCAGTCAGCCAGGAAATGGCTTATTATCCTTAACCCCATACAAATGGGTAAGAGGAAGAATGAACCAACTCATTAGTATAAATATTCTTGATGAACAGCAGAGTCGATATATATAAGGGCTAGAGACTTAAAATTTTGAATATAGGTTCTCGTAGGCGCAGATACAGTTGGCTTTTCTTTTTTTATCGATAAGTGTTAGCCAGCTAGGATCAGTTCGGGCATGGAATAAAAATATGCGCTGCATTTTTTAATATATCGTTAAATATTTAACAGCTGGGTTCAGGGTATATCATAGTCGAGCTCAGTCGACAACAACACTCTTACCTATTTTTTTAAAATATTTTTTATTTAGGCTAAACTAAACTAAAATTCACTTATATTATTTAGTACTTTAAGTGGCGCTTAAGAAACGTTTGATTTTAAATTGAAATTGGAGTGTTGGATTATAAATTGTTGAGATATTTCTAAATTGTATATGTCAAGAAACGTTCACATATTAATAGTCATGAATAATTCGTTAAGTTTTAAGAAAAAAGAAATATTCGTATTATATTTTCTGCTATGTCGAATCCACATAATAGTTTATCTGCACAGCTAGTTAAGGGTTTCACTTGTGCCGAGCAAAAATAGGTAGTTAAACCAGCTGCTAATGGTTGTTTTTGGCTTGTTACCGTCTACTTTCCGGTTTAATCCTTGTATTTTTTTTTATTATTATTAGCATATTATGTGCATACCTTTATTCCATTCGCATGATCCCTAATTAGTAAGCTAAAAACGGAGTTAACTTCAATTGGCCCCTTTGCACATTGCTGTACGAACCGAGCTGGATGCGGATTCTGTGCTACGATGGCTCGTTTCAAAAATAGATTAAATTTTTTTCTGTTGTTTCCATTGCAACGTTTTTATTCACATCTATCTCAGTCGCACTCGTCTCGCTCTGTCTTTCTCTTGCTCTTGTCTGTCTGTGTGTGTGTGTGTGTGGCAACGATGTCGCCTTGTTAATTAAACGTAGCACACACCGTTCAGTGCGGAATTCCGCCTCGATTGCGATTGACACAATAAATTGTCAATTACAGTGCAATTACGTATGGAAATCGTCGCAAGTTGTGGCGCAAAAAAATACACAGACACCGAAAAGATGGAACAAAAAAAATAAAATAAATACGTATATACATTGGATATTGTACTTGCCACAGCAGCAGCAGCCGCCGCCGCTTGATTAAATCGATAAAAATCGAGTCGCTTTTTAAACGCAGTTTTAACACACACACACACACACATATACACACCCACACACACACAATAGAAACGTGCAAATTTGCCACCAAAATCCCTGCGCGAGCGAGACAGCAATAGTCAACTGCCAGCAATGGGGGACATTTAAAAATGGTCGAAACGTTATCAACTCACAGCGACAAAAATTCGGTCAACATGGCCACCAGCGGCATTTCCAAAAAACAAAAAAAGGGAAAAGTGAGGGGAATCAGCACGTTAGTGCATTGGGGTTGTTGTGGAGTATTCGTATTTGGGGCCTTTGGGGTCGCAATGGTTTTCCGGGTAACCAGTTTTCGAGTGCCTCGCGGCAGATAACTGCGCGAGCAACAATAAACAACAAGTAAATAAACGAGCAGAGGCAGCAATTTAATGCCCCACAATCTCTGAATACGACTTCAAGTGTTTATCTTTTTGTTCATTAACTATAAAAGCCCTTTGTGAAGGATGGAGGACATTGCGGGAAGGTAGTATCAAGAAACCACTCTTTTTTTTAAAATAGTTTGCGGAAAATAATGAGTGCCATGAGCAAAACTATTTTCGCAATTTTATTTTATTGTTTTGTCTTTTTAATTAAAACTTAAGTTGATTTTGTTGGAATAAATGTTTAAGCGTTACAAAAACTAATTTCAGTAAGCGTACTTTTCAACGCAATCGATAACAATCGATATTGATTATAAATTCCTTGTAGATTGTCATGCAAGACTAATTCCTGGTTAAAATCGACAGTTTTCTTTTTGCAATTAGTATGACTTGCAGTGTCTGTTGGGTAAACACAGACCGCGTATTCCTACCTACCTAGTGGTGCTCAACAAAGCGAATGGCCACAACATGTGTCTCAAATGCAGCACAAACTGTGTGCGTTGTGCGTGTGTATTTCCGTTTCCGGTTCGTTAATAGAGTTAGTTACACATTCTACCAATGCAGCTGCTGCCGTTGCTGTTGTCCCAAAAAACAAACGCGGGTATCTCACTCACGGGAAATGGAGAAATGGGACATTGCGAGAGAGAGAAAGAGAGATGAAGGGAGGTGTAGCGGAGAGGTGGTGCGACAGTGCGAGTTCGAGTCCATTGGCCATAGGAGCAGTAGTTGGCCAACTATGGTGTGCACTGTCCTTGATGTTGTTTGGTTTTCTTGCTGTTGTTTTTGACTGCAGGTGGTTGTTATTGTTATTGTTGTTGTTGTTGCTATCATTTAACTATTTTCGCATTGGCGTTAATTGGAAATGGCAATTTCATGGCGCAACGTGCCAACATTTCTCCCCTAGCGCAGCACTGGCAACAAATTTTGGATTTTTTGGAGGAGAACATTTTTATTTTATGGCATTTTCGTTGCCACACACACACGTACACAGTTGCAGTCATGAATGCATTCACACACACACACACACACACACATACACATACATAGTGGCACACACTCAATCTGTGGCTGTAGCACATATTACGCTCCACAGTTCAATTCGAGGAAAATACTCGTATCGAAAATTCTAAGCATTTTTAGTTGATTGAAAAATTGTGCAGTTGGTTGGCAATTTGACCATATGTGTGCAGCTACCAGTAAATGTATGTGCATCTGTATGCGTGTATGTGTTAGCAGCATTCGCAAAAAAAAAAATGGGAAAACTGTGTAAGCTGAGTTTAATTGGGGAAAAATGGTCGTTTTGTTCTGGAAAGCGGATTAAAAATGCGCTGACAGTGTGTTGATGTGCTTGCTCATTCATGTGTGTGTGTGTGCGTGTGTGTGTGTGTGTGAGTGTGTTTGAGTGTGCCAGATATAAAATAGTTCAATGGGTAATTCTTCAGTCAGTCGCTTTGCCTGTTAAAGCCATACGAATCAAACAGCTTAATGCAAGCAAATTTTGTTTTCCCATAAATGGCATTTTTATTTCAAAGAAGAAATATGAAGCAGACATTTTATAAAGATATTTTTATCAGAAATAATTCCCGAAACTTAACTTAAACAATTCAATTTATTACCATTCTTAATATTTGATGAATTTTTAGCAATATAATTTATTTTTAAATTTAAGCCATATAATTAAAAATACTCAAAATTATCTACCATAAAGCTGATTCAGGGCAAACATTTAATGCGAAAAATATTTATGCATTTTCCAGCTAAAGTTTAGGTTTTCATGAAAATCGACTATCTATAATTATCTATATCTATAAATAATACAATAGCTTCACCACGATTAGAGCAACAAAATATGTAATATTACATTTTAATATAACATTATCAACCAATGCCGAAATTCAGCCGCGCGTTGAACAAAACGCAGTGAAAAGTCAACTTCCACCCAAAAAACTAATTAGAATTTCGGCTGCGTTTACATGTGAGATAAGCACATTCAAAATAGAAAATGAACATATATATATATATATATATATATATATATAGTATTATAGTGAACATTATCTGTATGTAACTAAGTGCATATATTATATATTCGCATCCAGGGCAAACTCTGCAGATTCAGAACTAATTAAAAAACAACCTGCAGCGCAAGTTGGCAAAAATATTTTCGTATTTCGAATTGCTGACAAAAAATTAAATTAGAAATGAAAATTGAATTTGCAACCAGTGCAAAATAACACATTATCAAATGAGTAATGTGTGTGAGTGGGTGTAATTTATGTGTGTACCGCTGGTTGTGCGATTTAATGTAGTTAGTATTTATTTCAATGAAAAAGCAAAAATATTCGATATTTTTTCTACGATAAAAGGAAGAAATGGAAATGCATTTTTAGCTTCTTGCAATTCAACTTTGCCGTTCAACTTATTTGCATGTGATTTGCTGTAATTGAATTGTGCGTTGGAGGCAAGAGGCAAGAGTCCTTCCAGTTGTCCTGCTCAGAAGACAAATGTGTGTGCCAACAGTGAGAAAATGCCCATGGCAAAGGTCCTGCTGCTGACTATGTCACTGGCTGATAACATTTAATGGATTGCGTAAAACTCCCAGGCGGGTTACACGATCTTGCTTGGGGATGATGATGATTTTTGTTTTTTACTTAGGCCTCGCAATGAAGTCATTAAAATATTAATGTGCAGCATAAATCAGCACAACCAGCACAAAAGGGGACGATTATAAAATGGTTTGCAGCTGAAACTTGCCGAGCTTAGCAGACGTATTCTTTAATTTGGAGACGTCTTCAAATCTCAAAAAGGATAATAATAATTTAAATAAATTGACATTACTCTTTTGGAAAAGCCATGCTAAACTGTGTCCTGAAAGGCTTGTCCTTCTCATAGTCATTTAATCGTCAACTTCATCATCATTCAAATAGTCGAAATACACGGGAAAAGGATTTTGGAAACACAGCAACATAAAATTCAATCTTAATTTCCGTAAAGTGTATCCCTGATTCAGTTTGTGTGCTTGTCTTTTTTCAAAAACAAAGCACTTTTCCACTGTCTTCGTAGGTCTGCCTGTCTGTCTGTCTGTCTGTCTGTTTGTCTGTCTGTTTGTCTTTCCTTCTTGACTGCTTGTTAGTGAGCCTGCCAGTCTGCGATATGCAAAGCAGCTGATGGGAGGCCTGCAAATGAGGCCCATATATATACTACTTAAAGATATATACAAACTACAGACAGTTGGGAAGTCAACAGACAAATTAATTACAGACTGTCTCAATAGTTGCCACATGTATCTACAAGATACAATTTACGCCTGTCAACAGGGCTTAGCGACTATTCGCCAAAATTAAATGCAAAACTCATTATGACAAAGTTAACAGCGAGCAGCTGCTGCCTCGCTGCCAACCCCTGACCCCCGACCAATTCCCCCTCCCCTTCACATCACACTCTAAGCTACCCGCTGTGCTGTGGTTTCACAAAACATATTAATTAGCATTAAATAATTAAAATATGCCCGTCGCTTAACGTCATTCATTTTAATCAGTTTTAATCCATCGCTGCTTTTTAGCAGTCACTGTATAAGTTAATGAGCGCACCCTCTCGTATGTGTGTGTGTGATTGTGTGTGTTTGACATATCAAATGTTAGTCATTAAGAAGTTATGATACATATGTAATTACAACAATTAAATAATTGCGACAACTTTAAAGACTCACACAAAAGTTTCGCACAACACTACAAAATACTTCATTATAAATTCCACTGGTGTCGCATTTCATTTACTCACCGATTTATATTCAAGGATTGTTGCAGTCAAAATAAAAACAAGAAATGCTTCGAGTTGAAGCAAAAATTAAAGTAAATTTCTGTCCACTCCCAGTAAAAATTCAAATGATATTTGTTTACAACAAATAAAGTTTTTAATCTATATATTTCGCATTCGACCCTTGTAGTTTGCAGTAGAAATTAATTATTTGGTTTTTTTTATTATATTCTTGTAAATTTCTTACAACATTTAAAACTAAAGTGAAATCACCAAATTTCGAAATCAAATATCGTTTGTATTGTGCACAACTATTTTTTAAATTAGCTAACTGGCCAATCAAGCAATCCGTTCTTGTTTCTGCTGGGAGAATAATCTAGTCAGGAAACAACAGTGAAAGTGTAGATTGCCAACTGCATAATGCATACAAAAGATGTTTTGGGTCTCGACATGAATATTTCTATTCAGATGTTTGCCTCTTTTTCCCATGGACAGCTCCTTCTGTGTGAGTCATGACAAAGACACAGGTCAAACAATGGCCAAAACAGGATGACAAATTAGAGCTTTTTTTTTTTATAGAATTTGAATGTCATTCGCAGCCTAGAGTCGCCTTTGCACTAAATTTGTATAGCCAATTGTGAAATGTTGTTTACCAAACGAGTAAAATATAAATTCGAGAATTTGGCAACCGACTCTCGACTCTGTGGCACTTAGCTGGATTACCAACACTGCAGACTACGCCTGCAATTTGCTTAAAAGTATACAAATAGTAGCAATGGAAATGACAGCTTTTGAATTTGGCCAACAATTGTAAACATAAATGCGTACCATGAACTGCAAATCGGCTGCGTTTATTCGTTCAAGTTTAGCAAAAACTTTAGCTTACAAAAATAAATTTATAAAAATAAATTTCTTACGACAAAATTTCAACATGTTTAATACGTTTTCTGAAATGTTTCTGTCTTCAGTAAAATCCGCACCAATTTTAATTAATCCACAAAATATTTGTTTAAAATTTAGATTCCAAAATTTCGTTTTGTTTATTTACTGTTCGCATTGTAAAGTACATTCAAAGTTCATTGCAGCCGCATCCAAATGATAAAATGTTTATGAAACGTTGATTTAGAATTTGTGGCCGTTGGCAAAAACAATTTAAATTTTGTCTCTGCCAAGCAAATGAAAATAAAATAACGACAGAGTTCGCCGATGCCGATGTCAAGCAAATCGAAATCAAATCGAAATGTAATCGCGCGCGCAAAGCCAATGCCGAAAGCAATCGCATTATCGCCACATTGGCGTGAAAGTGCCACGCCCACAGCCCCTACACAGCCCACACCTCTTTCCGTCGGCTGATATTTATAGTCGGCTCATATTTATGGTAACAATATTTGCCCTTAACCGGAAATCGATGAAATTTGTATGCCTCCACCTCCACGGACCCCTTATTTTTATTTATGTTTGTGCGTAATTCTGAATGTGTTAGCAAAAATATTTCAACCCCAATGTTTTCTCTTTCCCTTTTTTTTTTATTATTATTTGGCATGTGTGTAACACACATCAGCACACACACACACACTGCCATTCGTGCCCCAAGCATTTACACTCAGCTCGATTTTCCATTTCGCTGTTTTTCTCTCATCCATCGAATTTAGGCAATTTAGCGGCTTTACTAAATCGCTTTCGGTACTCGGGAATTTATTCGTTTTGTTTGTGCAGCGCATGCACAATTTTGTTTTGCCCGATGAGTATTTAATATGGATCTCAGAATCCCAGCAAACCTACAATCCAGCTGTCCTAGACTTTGTAGGTTCGGCTGTCCAATTACCTAAATTTATTTTCTCAATTTGCACTCTGATTTATATATTAAGATAAAACTGCTTACGACCAAAAAATTATAATTTATATATTGTTAACAATTCGTATTTTTCCAACAATAAAAACTAACTAAAAAGTTAAGAAAAAGTTGTGAAAAGTGGCAAAATTATTGCAGCAGCTTTTAGATATGTAATTAAATGGATATTTCATTGAGTAAGCGGTCCACATAACAATCCGTGGCAACTAAATCTGTGGCAACTATATAGCTTAGTATTATAGTTCTCATGTCCGTGAAGCGTAAATTTTCCACAATTGCAATTTAGTAGTAGTGGGAGAAGGGGCATGCAACGGAGCAGTAACGAGCTAATGCCTGAACAGTTGTCGATGATGATGAATAATACTTGAGCGTAAAATAGAAAAAAAAATAAAAATAGCTGTAGTCGAACTGGGCCAGGCCAAGGCACGTCCTAAACTGACTGACTGGCTCAGAAATTGGGCGACCCCTTTTGGAGATGTGGTATGGGAAGGTTGCAGCTTTTCCAAAGCTTGCATCCGCTGCCGAACTTGCCGCAGTTATATTTCATATTTGGGCAACACTCTCTGGTTTGGGATTCATTGCATTCACTTGTCCATTTTTAGCTACTGCAGTTTTCTGAATTGGTTTCTCGCTTTTTCATGGCTTTGGCTGCAATCTTGAGCACAGGAGCAGAAGAGCAAAAGAATTTTTACCTGCATGGAATTTCAAATGATGCGAAGCGACAGCAATCGAAACCGGCTGGTCACGTAAGCAGTTTTTCTATGGCACACACACAGACTCACACATACACACACACACACACACACACATTAGGAGACGGTCTCAAACAATGGCTCTGGGGTTAGCTCAATCATTTACTGTCATTTACTGCTGCCTGCAGTTGGATTAGCTCAACGTATTTGTATTTGTATTATGTGGATATTAAAAACGCTCGTGCCTCATGCACGACTGCGCTCAGTCCATGTGAGCGGCATCCCAAAAAAAGGCGAGCATTGAATGGTGACTAGAAAATATGTAGAATAATGTTAGTTGGAATTTTTGAGCAGTGCACACGTAACGTGAATCAACAAAAAAGCTAAGCAAATAAATTGATTTTTATGTAGGTGCAGTTAAGTAAAAGACAACAGCCAAATCCTAAACAATTCTGGCAACGACTGTAAAACGTAATTAAGAAACTACCAATCAATATTTTTTTTTTTTTAATATATTCGAGATAGTTTGGCTTAAACTAAATTACGCTCCATTTTTTGTTAAATTATGTAGAACCAGTCTTGTTATTTATCCAAATAATATAAGTTTTAGATAAGGAACTTATGGAGATACTTTAAGATTGTATATTTTTGATTTATCATGCAAGACAAATAAATCTCAGAAATTGTATTTTATTTTGATTTGGTGGAAAAAATATGTTGACATATTTGCATTCCAAACCAAATCACACACAAACAGAAAGACGTAAATAGAACAACACAAATACAAGAATTGTAAATCGAGTTAAGGAAGCGGTAGGCGTGGCATCATTTTAGCGTCTTGCACAACAAGACAGAAATGCTAAAACCAACTCAACAACGACAATAGGTCGGAAGTTCAGCAAGAGGCAAGGGGCAAGATGCGTGGATCTAAAAAAAAAGAAGAAAAATATTGAGGAAACGTGCTGATAGCAAAACTTCGGTTTGTTGCACCACAAACGGTTGCGTTGCTGCTGCTGCTGCTGTTGTTTTGGTGGCTCGAAATGAATATCTAATTCGAGTTCCAGAAATGTCATTTAATCCAATAGAGAACTCACAATTGTTTTTGCCTTAAAACTGCCATTTCTTTAACTTTTTTCAAGAATACTTATTTTTAATTTTTTTATGTAGCATTAATCTTAATAAAATGGCCTGCATAAAGCTAAATATAATTTTAAAATCACTTTTGGCGAATATCTAAATAGTTCACATGCAGATGTAACGCAGCCGGAAATGGTTCGCCTGGCCCTTATCCACTCTACCCCGCTCTGCCCTTAAACCACATATTCCTGCCTCTAAGCCTTGATTCTGGGTACAGCTTCTTGGCTGGCTTCGTGGCTTGCCTGTGGCTCACTTCATGCTGGGCATGCAAATGTGAATCTAATACAATGCCAAGCGCAAAAGTGCCAAAAAAAAGAACAACAACAACAGCAACAACAACAACAACAAAACCAACAACAAAAGCAACAACAACGATAACAACAGCAATAATAACAATAACAGCAACAGCAACAATAATACCAAAAAATGCCGCTCACATACATACATGAAAAACAGGAAATTGAATTTTCGACTTTGCCAAGTGCGTGGCAGGAAGAGGAAGAGGAAGAACTGCTGCAGGAACTAAGGGAACACCAACTTCATCACATGCACAAGTGTCGGCTGTTGTTATCTGGTGTGCTGTATGTGTTGTTGTGTGTGTTGTTGTGTGTTTCTTGGCTGCTGCCTGGCTGCAACTATTGCGAACGCAGGACGTGAAGTCCTGACACTGCCGGCGCCTCATTTTGCATACCAAGCAGCTGGCAAACAGTGCAAACGGAAACGAAATATTTTACAACAATGCTGCCAACGTGCAGCTCCAACTCCTGGCCCAATAATTAGATGGGCGTGGCAAATATATATATATATATGCAAGGACTTCAATTTTAAAGTGACGATGACACCAACTGCAATTTGCACTTCAAAAATTGCATTTGCTTAAGTTTTTAGTTAGTGAATGTAAAAAGAAAATGTTATTTTCCTATTAGTTACATTTTATTGAATAAAGTAAATACGGCTAAAAATATTTCTTAGTATTAAGTTTAAATAAATGTAAATAATATGTTGAATAATGTGTTTTTTGTGTTATATTGGAAATGTTTTTGCTTATTGATAATGATTTTTAACTTCTGCCTAAAACTTAAATCATAACATATTTTTGTATTCAAAACAAACTTAATCTAATGCTTAACTGTCATTTTCAGGCAATGTCATTTGACTAACATTTTTCATATTTACTTTAAAGTGTTCAAGTTCTAGTTGCAAATTAGTTTTGAGACCGGATCGCAAATGCAGCTTAGCTTATTGGCTTATCAGAGATAAATTACAAGTGTGCTGATTTTAGCAAATAAAACACACACACACACACACACACACATACACATACCAATACACTCCCACGTAGTCAGACATAAAAACAAAAGTCACACAAAAGTTACAATTTACGCTTGTAAATTGCTTTAAAAAGTTGCCTCGAGCTGCTGCTACCAGCCCCAGTTACAATTTTGCTAATTAACTCAACGCGCAAGTTAGCCAAGAACTCACTAAGAGCGAAACCCTCGAACCCAGCCACACCCCTCCCCTCCACAACGTCCCTCGGGTTGTCGCTAATTTGGCTAATCAAAGTGTGTGAGGGGGAGGATTGGGTAGAGGAAATAGCATCAAAACAGGAATAACTTCGATTTTATTAAACGGAAAACATGAAAAACAACAACAGCAATCAGTTGGCCAAAATGAGAGGGGGTGTTGTGTGGGGGAGGGTTGATGGTATGTTTTGTATCGGAAATTTGAAAAGGAATCTTTTTTGCAGCCAATAATTTTTTGGAAAAGCTATAATAACAACGGCAATAAATGTTCAACTTTTGTTTCGTTAATGGGGGAAGCGTACAAAATTGTGTTGGGCCACCAAGGGAAATGAGTTTTCTGGCCTCCCCACAATTCGCCTGATAATTAGGCGCGTTCTTTAAAGCCGTTTCAGACCCTTCCCCCCCCCTCAGGCAACACCACACAGCGAGGCTCGCGGCATTTGCCTGTGACAAAAAACGCAGAAAACTTGATAATGTTTGCCACAAGTACAACGCGGCAGTGGAGAAGGGGTGGGGTTGGGTGCTGGTGGTGTTTTGGGGGCAACAGCAACAACACAGCATGTGTAGCAGCCATCCTTTCAGCATCCATCGCCAAGCTAATAACCAAAATTTTGGGCTCGACTCGGACTATCGTCGAGCTACCCGAAAAATCTCATAAAATGCAATCCATTGACTTTTTGAAATCGCTTCAAGCTTCATTTCGATTGCGCGACCCAGTGCGACAGGGTATTTCCCCACCCCCCCTTGAGCAATACATGCCACCCTTGGCAGCCGCCCTCTGGTGCGCTTTTTTGGCCCTTTTGGCCATTTGAATTTGTTGGCTGGCTGACTGGCTGGCTGGCTGTCTGGCACGAACTGTTGGCGCGTTGTTTGGCCATTTAAATTCGTTACGTTTCCATTGCCGTGAATATGCAGTCAACTTTATGAAATTTATAGTTTAATCTGATAGATAGGAAATTGCTTTGTTTTCCACGCAACCAAATTGGCAAAAAGTATGCATAAAGTGCTCGTCGAGTTCGCAATCAACTCACAAGCGGGTCGAAAGAGCAAAGGGGGAAGGGCCATGTGGGCGGAAGTCAGCACTTTAAAGATAACAACCGACAGCAAAAAGATAAAGCTCAAAATCTATATGAATATTTATATATATCGAAAATGTGCAGTTCCAATGAATGCGGCTTGAAAATTCTCAAAATTTTAACTGTGTTAAAAGAAGACCAATAAATTTATAAAATAATTAACTTGGCACATTTTCTATAGAGAAAGGGGAAAAAATTTAAATTAATTATACTCCCAAAGAATGATGATTTCTAAGTAGAAGAGTAATGGTAGAAGACAAACTGTTGAGAATTAATGAGCCGCAATTTTACCTAAGTGAATAACAATTGATTGCGATTAATTTAAAAGGCAGCTTGTTTATTTGAATAGACTTCGCAAAGACAATTAAATTGGATGGCATCTAAAGTTTAACAATGGGATTAAATATACAATAAAATAGCAATTTCAATTTTAACTACTTTAAAGTTTGTTGTTGTCTGCTGCATAACGGAGCAAATATGCCCAAAAAGATTTCTTGGTTAGTGTGTTGCATATAAATAAAGATATCATCGCGACCAAAAACACTTAACCCAAAACTTGTTTAGTTAAGAAGTCAAAAGGACCGACTTTATCCTTGGACATGTGTGGGCTTTCTTGCCAATTGCCTAATTAAATTTTATAACAAATATCGTAAAACGAAAATTTCAATAAGCAGACGAGTCGGCATATAAAAATAATGATTCTCCTCCACTTCCATAACCAGCAACAGCACTCAGCAGGCTTAGCCACAAGGGGCAGGGATTGGAAACTGACAAAGAGAGAGAGAGTGAGAGGGAGAGGGCAGTAAGTATTTTCCACTTGACATGGCCAGAAGATGTGCATCTCATCTCAGCGAGGCTTTAGCCAGGCCAAGTTAATAACACGGCCAAAATATTTGGGGCTGGCCGAATGAGGAGAGCATTAAAATCATGCGGTTCATTGAACGACCGCCTGACCAAATTCACGGGAAACAGTCATGTTGAGCGCTTCGCTTTCAATATCAAAAGTGGAAGTGAAATACGAAAATGCCACACGAGGCATGTGGCATGTGGCATGCGGCATGTTGCTTGTTGATTCAGCACTGACCGCTACTGCTGCTGCCGCTGTGACGGGTAGTTTGACAAGTGGCCTCATTGCTGTTGACCAGGTTGATGCTGCTTTCTGCTGACTGCTGCCTCTTGCCAGTTGGGTCATCGTTGACTTGTCATCGCACATGTGTGTGCATCAGCTTCAACTCCCCCTCACCCTCACACTTAAAATCCACCTTCAGCATGAATATATATGTCAATGATGCTGCCTGCGAGCCTGAAGCTCAGTTGAGAACCAAGCGCTGTTTGTTCTTCTCCTTCGGCACTCATATAAAGTTTGTTTGCGGATTTGTGCAGCGCAATATGTCATTGCCGTAGAGCTGAGGAGGGGAAGTGGGGAGCTCTCAGAGGATGCGGGTTGGTTGCGATGGGAGAGCAGCAGCAGCAACGACCACGCTTAATGGCAATGTACGTTCAAGTAAATACACACATGCACACCCAGAACACATTTGTATGCTGGCGAGGGTTGCACAATCATTATCCATCCATATTATATATATTAATAAATAAATTAAATTTCTTAAAATATCACTTAATCACATGTCTTGCATATAAATCAACGATCAGTTTAGAAATGCTTATTTTAGGAAACTTTGCTTTTCTATATCTCATATAAAACTGCAAAAAAAACAAAGTCAGCAATAGAAGTAAGTTCTAAGAAAATAAGAAATATCTTTAATCATTTTACTGTTTAATAAATTTCACTTTCATCATTAAAATGTAGTTTTCGAAGAACTTTTCGTACCAGCCATCAATATATGTGCGCAGTTGAGTTCAGTTTGCAGCGTCGACTAACAAATCCTTTTGGCATTATAAACATTATTAAAATTTCATGTTTCTTGCTACAAGCCACAACCCACCGACCACCGATAGCCAACACCCGGTGATGCCACCCAACCACAACACACACACACCCCGCACACCCCTCGCCCACAATAGCGCCCACTCAAAACGCAAACGTAACGAAACATGAAACACGACTAAACATGGCACAGACTAAATGGTAGGTGGCGTGGGGTGGTCGGATATTTTAGGGGGAAGGTGGGAGGAACTCTCTGCACTGGTACACATGGCTCAGCTACTGTTGGAGTCTAGTTTTGACCAGAACACCAGCACTCTCCGGTTCGCTCATCCTTAAGTATGTCTAGCCTTACTTATTTGCAGCATGCTTCATGCTTTATGGTTACTTGGTCAAGGGCCTTTCATGCTTACGCACACACACACACACACGCACATACACACGCACTTACACACGCACACACACATGCATACACACGCATACACTCACGCACAAACAGTCACGCATGCAAGCACATACAGTGACAAGTTTGTTTTAGTACAATGCACACACACACACACACACACCCCCACTCACACACAGATAAAATGCATGAAATTTTCACAGTAAATCGTTAAAATGGTTGATATTTAAGTAAATATGCTAAAAGGCTTTCCTACAAGCATTGGCATTGGCCCCTGTTATTGCCCCACACCCGCCCCCGCCCTCGACCACGCCCACGCCTCACTTTATAACATGCCTGCCCCATCCTGGGAGTCTCCTCACTTTACATGAATTACAATTTAATGTAAAAATTTAAGAATTCACATAAAAATAAGATACGCTTTTGTCTGTAAATATTAATAAGCAGCTTTGTTCTTCTTTTTTTATGTCCGTATACCCATTAAATGCAGTAAGCACGGGTATAATAGAATTTTGCAAATTTATGTAGCGGAATGGGATTTCATATATTTTATCTGTTTTATTTATTTAGTTTTTTTTTCCACAATTACTTAACTTTGTCTGCTTTGGTTTTTAATACCTACTTTCCAGGGTATCTTTTGTTCGAGCTGTTTTCAATCGGAGTACTTAAACCATTTATGATTTGAGCTTTGACATTTTGACAGCGTCACGTGTCGTATACGTAATATGTTTTTTCCAACCCTCTTTAAGTTTTTACCTTTAATTCCGACATTCTTTTTCGCTTATACTGTGAAGATATTTGCTTATTGAACTAGGGGGGCAATCCGCAATAAATAAACGAATTCCAAATCAAAAGCAAATTCATCAAATTTGTGCAAATCGAGCATTTTGTTGAGTGCAATAAGTGAATACGTTTGCAAATCGATCGAGTTGTGTTAAAGCAAAAGATTCATCCATTAAAACTGAGCTGGGCTGCACTCGGAAAACGCTGCTTTATGTTAACCAAACGAGAGGAGGAGCAAGGTGCTCGGGGACGTTGTTATGGCAAGTTCTTGGCTACAATGGCTTTGCAGTTTTCTTGGCAGCTCAAAGTTCAGCTGTGGCACACCAACTCCTTTGCTAACTAGCCTGGCAAATGCCAACCCCTAACCCCTAACCTCTAACCTCAAACATTCAACATCGCTTGCCACACCCCCTCTGCTAACCCTTCCATAGCCCATTGCTTCTACTTGACTGCTTGGCTAACCCAAACGCACTTAACACTTGCGTCTGAGTTTAGCGCAACTTTTGCGCACGGCAAAGGCTGAAAACTATTTAATTTTATTTTATCCGTATTTTTTTTTTTTTTATATTTTCTGTGTGTTTTTTTTTTTTTTACCTATGTCGAGTCGAGCAGTGCTTGGTGGATTTTACAGAAATCTGCTTCAGTGCGTCACGTAGGCGCTTCAAAAGTTTCTCATTTTTTTTTTCTTTTCTATTTTTTTTTTTTTGTTCTTGGATTTCTGCAAAATTTACGATTTAACGTGAAACTAGAACAAAACAAAGAGCCTTATGGAGAGACAGTGTGCATTGCTGGGTCATGTACTACTTAAAAGAATGGCAAACTTGGAACTTTGGAAAACACGAGACCGAATCTCCCGCTAAGTAAGTGAGAGCTAGGTGGTTGGAAGGAAGGAAGGAAGGAGGGAGGGATTCTAGGCGGGGTTCAGCTGCACGTACTTTGGATTTTGTTGCGTCTCCGTCTTTATTGCACTTAAGATTTACTCATCAGCAGGTGTGCCCACAGTTACAGCCACATTCATCCACCCCCCACCTCCACTCCTCCCATCAAATGGTCGACCGTGCACAGTGGATGTACGATTGAATTTTAAACAACCCAAGCCAGCCGCAGCAGCAGAAGAACCACCATCGCATCCACCATCCACTGACGGCTTTTGCAATTTTTATGTGCAATTTTGTATTTTTTGTCTGGTGGAGCCGTCAAGTGACGCTAGTCGCCTGTCGCTCGTTAAGGATGGGTGTTATCCTTGCTTTGATTTAGTGTGCACCACCTGGCCAACAAGCAGGAAAGGCACCAGCCGAGGCACCAGCCACCACCCAACACCCGCTGTCGCAAATACAATTTAAATTTTTAAGCGGCGTCTACTTTGGCAGAACTACGACCAGGACACTGGAATTCGTGTCACGCAGCAGCTCACCCAACGACGCAGGGTGGCAGGGTGGCAGCGTCATCAGCATCCACATCAGCATGTTGTCCTGCGCCTGCGATTTGACTTGATTTTTATCTACGCTCGCCACTTTCCCATCTTTTTTTTTTTGCAGCTCATCGTTGAATGCTGCAATTTCAACCCGTTGATGGATTTGATGTGCGTCCTCGGTATTTTTTTTTTCCGTTTGTGGCTGCTGCAAAATCAGCGCCAAATCAGTGCCAAAAACAGCTGATGAGCGGGGTGGGGTAGCGGTTAGGTGGGTGGATGGGTGGTTGGGTGGGTGATGCTTGCATAACAGCAGACAAACTTGAATTGATGACACCCGCAGCATTAGTGCTGCCTGTCACCGATACTCACAAATGCGTTTACCCCCTGTCGTTCAATCCCAACCAGCCACACCACCAAAAACCAACCATGCCCCCCTCCTCCCCCTCGCACAACACAGTTTACATGTCGCAGGCACATTAATGACGCTAAACTCTGTTGATTAGATGCCCAGCGAATGCGACACTCGTTCCTGACACCACCGCAGCTCTGCCGAGTTTGGTGGGGTGCAGTCCATTAAGTGAATGGGGGCGGAAGGTAAGGGAATGGGGTGTGCGAGGGGTGTGCTCACTCAGCTGTAAATATTCGCCTTTGCGTGAGAGTTTGCTAGTTTTTTGTGCACGGACCAAGAATACTTTGGTGCCGAAAAATCGATGAATTTGGTGATAATTGCATTTCGGAATGACAGGATTTAAATTCGTTATCTGAACTCAAATAAGTAATGTGCTGTTTTATTTATAAAAGCTTAAAATAGTTTTTAGTAAAAGCTTGAAATTCATTTTCATTATTTTATTTATTTTTTATTCATTTATCGCATGTTATTTTTATTGTATTTACATTTGTATCTGAATCTGTTAGGAATTTATCAATTTAACTTTTAATCGCAAAGTTTATTGACTTTAAGTTACCATCACTTATTAAAATAAAATGATATCTTCTACATTTTTAAAAAATTCGTGCTTTACCCAATTTGAAGTTGTTGGCCTAATGGGATACGAGTTAAAGTTTGTCCATTGAAATGCTGTTTTTAATGTGGGTGTTAACGCTGTGGCCTAATTGAAAAATCAACGTTTAACTATCAAACGCGAAACGGGTAAATTGCAGCAGTGGCAACACTCAGCCGTAACATCAATACACACCACACACACACACACGTGGCAGATGTGGTAGCCGTGGAAAATGCACCAGACTGTGTGTGTCATATAAATGAACACAAGTATTTTAGCAATACCACACACACACCTACACACACACACAGGCAGTTACACACACAAACATGCGACCAGTAAACCACCCAATCACCCAAACCTTCTATGCAAAATGCATGCTAACAACCACTTAGCGAATACACACACCACTCTGCAGCACCACCCAGCCAGTGCCAGCTCCGAGGATGATGATGATGATGAACAACTATTAAAGAAATTGCGGGCTGATACCCAAAAAGCGGGCGAATTTTATT
Organism: Drosophila fungiperda; assembly: GCA_035042345.1. Lineage (NCBI taxonomy): Eukaryota > Metazoa > Arthropoda > Insecta > Diptera > Drosophilidae > Drosophila > Drosophila fungiperda. The sequence continues at coordinate 94,359 of JAWNLM010000293.1, read as the reverse complement.
TGCAACAATTTGAGGCAAGCGGAAATGCATGCGGGTGCGTTGAAAGTTGCCAAATGTCGATTTCTGCTGGATCCCCAAAAACTTCTCCAAACGCGACAGCCTGTGTAAATATACAAAAGTGGAAAGTGGAAATGCTAGAATATGCTATATATAATATGCACCCTTGGGTTACCAATCAAAGTTCCCATATAATAATAGTATGCTGCTGCAAAAGCCAGTGTGTGGGGGGGGGGGGGGGGTGCATAAAGTTTCTCGCTGTTATTTTTGCAACTCGTGCAGAACTTGAACCCAACTCTTAACCAGCAGTTTTAATTCGCGCGCTCATCTTAACTGAATTTATCTTGAACAAATAAAATGACTACGCCACTAGCTTTTTCGACTTAATGATGTGGTTTGTCTGTATGTTGCGGATCCAAACTGGAAACTGTGCAAAGCAACAACTCTTAACTGTGAAATACACTTCGTTAATTTGTAACATGCCAAGATAAAAGACTCAAGTAAAATTTCTTAACCATTTTGATCAATTCAAAATACATCAATCCAAAACACCTACTTAATTAGTCGAATCTGGGTATAAAACGAAATCTTTGTTCAACTTTCTTAAAAATTAAAAAAATACCTTTTGTATTAAAGTGTAAAAATCGGTTGAAGACAAGCAACAACAACAACAACAACAGCGCCTGCCATGCAACCTGAGTCAGCATTAATGAATGCGAGCCACGAGGCGCTGGTTGCAACTTAAATTGCTGCCGCTTCCGGCTGCTTTAAATACCATTTTGTCACGCACACACAATGTTGCCGCAGCCACCTTCATTTGCGAAGCCGCAATGTAGCCGTAGGTGTCTTTAATAGGGTCGCCGCCAAACATTGTCTTAGTTGTTGGCCAATTGGCTGGGGGCCCGCTCAATATGTCTGGCTAACTGACTCAGCAGTTTGATTGCCAGCAGAGGAAGCAACTTTTCTATTTTACCTTTTGCTGTTTACTTCCGTTACCCCTCACACACACACATACACATGGGGCAACTTCAACTTTGGCGTCATTTCGCGCACGACGTAGCTCAAAGGGTTTTTGGAAACGGTGTAGAGGATGGGTGAGGGGAGGGTAAGTGGGGAATGGAGTTGGGGATGAGGTCATCCGTAACACATTCCAGCTACTGAAAACTACACATAATAAAACACTTGCGCACTAAGGTTAAATTTCTTAACTTTGTCGGCTGTGCCGGGTTTGTGCTGACACCTCGCTGTTCCCTCTCTCTCTCTCCCCCTCTCTTTTACTCACTATCTCTGTCTCTTTCTTTCTCTTTACCTCTGCAAATTAAAACTAAAACGTTGCAACATTTTTGCGCTATGTTTTCACTTTGTAGCACTCAGTCTCAGTGCCACCTCATTGGGGGCTTGTCACTTATTGAAGAACCAGCTGGAAAATGCTCTGGCCCCCCTCTACCCCTCCACTCCCCCCGGCTGCTCAACCTGCTGGCGTGTCGTGCTGTGCTGTGCTGTGTGTCCTGTCGCCATTGCGCCTGTAAAAGGTGTGCTTTTAATTGTAGTCGTCGCTTGTTGGCCCCGCAACATCGTCTTCATATTAAGCACAAATCGCCCGAGATCCAGCGAAACTGCAGCGAGGAGCGGCTCCTGGCACAAATAGTTGCTATTGTTGTTGTTCTTTTTGTTGTTGTTGTTGTTGCTGCTTCTTGTTTGACTGGTTGTTTTGCAATAATTTAGAAACTTTCGCTGAATGTGTGTTTTTGCTTTTGTTGCAAGCAGCGTGGAGTGGTGGATAGCAGGCAGGCAAGGATAGGTAAAGGATTCCTCGTCGCGTGCGCAGTTTACAGTTAACGGCAAAAGTTCATGCACAACAGCACACTAATAATAAACACAAAATCCTGGCTTTTTGTCTTTACAAGTTTATGAACCGAAATCGATGCGTATACTTAATAACAGTTGGGATTTTGTTGCTTATTGTGCGGTAAACTCGTTGAGAGAGAAAATTCAACTCAAGCAGGATTTTTAATTTAATAGCATTTTCATGTATAGAAATTAAGATTTACAGTTAGGCGGAATTTGCCGTTAGACAAACGCTACTTTTTATTTATATATAAATTTATATATAAATTATTGTAATTTGGAGAAAATCCAACTCAAGCAAAGTTTTTCATTTAACAGCATTTTTATGTATAAAAATTAAGTTTTACAATTAGGCAGAATTTGCCGTTAAACAAACGCTTTTTTTATTTATATATTTATTATTATATTTTGGACAAAATCCAACTCAATTTTAATTTAGCAGCCTTTCTATGTGTATATGTATTTTTATGTATAGAAATTAAGTTCTACAGTTCAACAAACGCCATTTCTTTATTTATATATTTATTATTATATTTTAATTTAATACACGGTTTGTCTAATAAAGTAATATTGATAATATAATAGATTTTTATTGATTTTTTCTATTTGATCAACCAACATTTTTCACTCCTACTTTGACTTTATTTCTATATTTTGTCTTTTCAGAAAAGAGTTATAAAACACACAACAATTACAAGTCAACTTGCACTTATTGCGCCCACTGTTTGTTTTTCGTATTTAAGCAGTGCTTGAACCCCTTTAGGGCGTGTCTCTCTCACTATCCCCCTGTTGCTCCCTTTACTGACACTCCCCCATTTAAGACTGCCACCATTCAAAGTCTTTCGCCTTTGAGATTTGCGTGTTTCGCTTAATGAAGAAGACAAATAATCGCGCAATTAAAGCCTTTTAGCTTTAAGCGCAAGTAAATAATTGCTGTGAGTGCAAAATGAAACACAGACGCAGACATACACCCACACACAGGCACACACACACACCCACACACACACACCTTATACACATTCACATACAGTCAGCACTGGCTGCACTAACAAATGGTAAATGTATTCAAACAACAAATCTTAATGGCACGCTAGAATGAATAGTAAACGAGCTCATGGTGCGAGAGAAGATTGTGGAGGGGGAGGGGGGAAGGGTAAACAGTTGAGGGTTGCAGGTGGCACGTTAGATAGGAAGACGACTGACTGCTGTTGGCTGGCTGCCTAGACGTGCCCCACATTTGGCGCCTAGACACTGAAAAGGGTTTGGGACTAAGAAAGCGAAGGCAATGTATTTCTATCTCCCTCGCACACTCACACACACACACACACACGTACACACAGCTGAGTTGACTTGGCTTCCGTGCAAAATTCTTAATTGCACCTGTGTACGGCGTTTTCCGCTGACGCCGCCTGGGATGGAATATCTGGATAGCAAGTCGGCGCTTGAGCTTGATGGGTTAGATTAACTGCCTGACAAGTAACCTCATCCTACACACACTCTCGCACGCACCAGCACACACACACACATACTTGCAGACTTTGTTGCTGTTTCCGGACGACTGTCAGTTGAATGTAGCAATCCAAGAACGCTGTTGGGGCGCGTCTCGACTTGTAATTTTTTCACGGCTTATCCTCCCTTCAGGGCCCCAGGCCATCCGGCACCCCCCACCCCTCTCCCACCCCCTTTCCCCACACGATTCGTCGTCAAGTGCTCTTGACTCACGTGCTCAGCACTCGTAATTATTTTTCTTATTGTTCGAATTAAATGCTCGAGGATTTATGTGATTTTTCCTTACGCCCAGCTAAGATCCAACACACAAAAAACAACAACAACAATAACAATGAAAAGAAAAGTTATTAATTGACGTTGCATGCAACGGGGGTCAAAAGGTGCGCCAAGCTGCAAGCTAAAAGAGACGAGCAAAAATCGGGCTCGTTGAGATTTATTATATTTTTTTTATCGTTTTTGTATTTTTTTTTGTGGTCTATGCATTGACACTTGGCATAATTATAGCAATCGGAAATTGAATTCTTCAACGGAAATTGATTTCATAACCATGCTGAGACGGCGACAAAAATATGGCCACAAATTTAGTTTGTTAATCTTACCATTTGAAGTGGCTGGGAACGATTTGTGCATCAATAAGAAGAAAGTATTACTTTGTCATTTTAAGGGGTAAGTGAATAAATAAAAGGAGGAAGAAATTCATTATATATATTTATTTATATATTTTCTTGACAGTTAAAATTATTTACACACAAATTAATTATGGTGAATGCCAAATCGTTTTGTAAATCAAATAAAAACCATATTGAAATAATAAATTTTCTTTAAACTTAATCAAAAGTTGTTATGGATTTATGGGTTTCAGTTTGGCCATAGCTGAAGTAAACTTTAAAACTAGAAATCTTGAGCATCCATTCGGAATATGGTGAACCATAAGTGCGAGAACACATTATTTTCAAAGTTGCTTGATGGCCCTTTGTATGTGGTGCCGTGTTAAATTCAAATTTATTTGTTGGTTCTGAAATTGATAACATAACTTTCTTCAGGTTTCCGCATCGTTAGCTCGTTATGCAGCGGAAAGTTTTATATTTCAACAATTTTACAATTTCCCAATGCTGCCTACCCCACACCCCACACTCCACACATCCCAAGCATCCCCCGATCCAAAAACTTCATCGCATGTCTGTTCTATGCAAGTCGCGGCGAAAATTGTGCCGAAAATTGTCATTTGAAAGGAGGCGCTGAAGCCTTGGTTGGTTTTACCACAGCTTCTGGCTGCTCGCTCCATGCTCCACTGCCAAGTCATAAATTACAAAGCGAGTCATTGGAAAAGCAGCCACCGACGCAGTCAACGCCAGAACGTAACTGCCCTTCTGCTCCTCCTCCCCTTAACACCGCCCACCCCTCCCTTCTTGCTGTGGCCATTGAAGAAGTTTTTAGCTACTTTCTGGCTAGTGAAAATTGTTAAATTTATGCATGTATTATTTGATTTGTGTGTTGCTGCTGATGTAATTTATTTGTCTTGACACTCGACACTCGACATTCAACTTTAACAATTGTCGCTGCTGAAGTGCGTACCCTGAACTTACCAGCACTTTGGCTAAAAGTCATATAAATGTTTATTAGACTAAACAAATGTATTTTGTCCCCCCTCACACATCCCTCTCCTAACAAAAGCACACACTCTCAACGGAGCAGAGAGACACACCAACTTGTACACTCAATTTGAAAATATGACAATTTCTGCATATATATTCAATGCGTTCAACTTCGCCCTCTTCCCCCCTCCCCCCAACATGCAGTCAGACAAAGGAAATGAATTTAGTTTTGGCCAAATGTAGCTAAGGTCCTCAAAAGGTACAACGCCAGCAGATTTTCTTATCAAGTGGATGCTGCAACTATTCATAGCAAAAGGGCCAGAGTTGATGCCATATTGGGTGGCAAGTTGCTTAGAACATCAGAAACAGAATCATATTTGGCTAACATCAAATATGGGGTGAATATTTTGTGCAATGGCTTGAACAATAAAATATCCTGTAAGCCTTTAAAGTGACCCCAGAAAGCTATGAATAATTAATGTGTGATAAGATTTTACTAATTAATTTTAAAGGGATAAGTAAATTTCCATCATAAAATAATTTATTTTAGCATTGCTTAACATTTTTGTACAATACAGTTAAGAATGGTGTGAAGCAACCCTTTGCGTTATTTGGTTTCTATAGGGTATGAAATTGTCGCGGTTGACATCTTAGCACCGGCAGCATATGATTCGTATTCACATATTGCGACCCTTTGCTATGTCACCAGAATCAGCAACACTGGTGCCTCCCCCCCTGCCACCACACCAGTCAAAGCATTACTTTTTCTTTCATTTTTCCGACTGCCACAGTAAAAATTCAATTGAACCAATAGAAGAAAATAGCCAAATGTTGAAGCATTCGCTTTCATTTCGCTGCCACAACTAATTCGCACACCATAACAACACATGCATGTGTGGGTCTGTGGGTGTGTGTGTGTGGGTGTGCTTGTTCATAAACATGAAGTAAACAGGATAATAGCAATAAAAATATAAGCGCCAGTCGCGCAGGATTCAAAGAGAAATTGTTACCCCGCTTGGCTTGTGGCTGAGGTCTAAGGGGTTGTGGGTGGGGGTTGGGGGGTGGTTTGGGGATTCTCGTCTAGCTTCGACTAGCTGCGACTCTTCTTGTCACAACATAAGTTTGTCTGTTTTGGCCTCGCATTTTTATGACTCGTTCGCGCGCTTCTACACAACAATAGCAGTTATATCAACAACAACAACAACAACAACAACAACAGCAACAACAACAACAACACGAAACAACAATCGTTTGCATTCCTTCAAATTGTTGTTGTTGATTTTGGTTCATTTTGTCTTTTTGTTATGTATTGCGGGCTCTTTTTTTCGAGGTGGTTGCTGCCATTTGATGTCACTCCTCACTATTCGAACGTGAAGGGGGGAATCCGACAGCAACTGTGACGTAATATGCCCAATAAGTATTTACCGAAATTGGTTTTGTTCCGTCAGCTGACTTCGCCTTTTCTGCGTCTTTGAACTTTTATTAAAAAAATCTATGGCTGACGGAAGTTTTATATTGATATTTTTATAGTTTTGCTGAAAACAGTTTTATTCGAGTTTGATTTGGAAATGGTTTGAATTATAAATCTTTAGTAATACTAAAACAGTATTTAATCTTTGTCATTCACAATTTGTTCGTTGTATCAAATTATAGTCATCTCATAAACGTATTACGAAAAAAGTGCCACTTTTATTAATTAATCGAAATAAATTATTAAAAGTATTTGGCATTAAAAATTATTTAGCGCTAAACTTGCCTTTCACAAAAAATAAATAAACAATCAGACAAACTATTATTAATGATCAATTAATTTGTTGGCGTTTTTAACTCCTTTTTTTTAAAGTAATTTTTAATTATATTTGTAGTTTTGGATATACAATTAATTATGATGTGCAGCCATTGATATTGCCAGCTAAAAGCATTTTACAAATAATTAATGTTATTTGAAAAAAAAAAATGTAAAACAATAATTTTGTTTCAAATGGTTATTAAATATTGAAGTGGTGTTTGTTTTGCGCACCGATGACTCAATAAAAATTGCACTTTTATCAATTTAAGGACGAAGCCGAAAATAAAAAACAGCCAAATGGGAATTGTGCAAAAAAAAAAGGCGCATGAATTATGCCTGCAAGCAGAGACCATAAAAAATATAAGAGGCTGCACAAAATGAATGGCTTACCCGGGAAAGAGGAGCATAGAGCTATGGGCAGGCCCAGTATCTCGTTCTTCCATATGTAGCGCCAATATTTACTTTGGCTACATTTGCAAATGGAGCATTACGAAAATAAACAAATTTTCATAAATGACAAGTACAAAGGGTGCATCAACGGAACGGGGTAGAGCAATCGCAGATGGAGCAACAGCAGCGGCGGCATCCGCACAAAGGATGCTTTGCCTGAATGTGTGTATATATGTGTGTGTGTGTGTGTGTGTGTATGTGTGTTTGTCTACGAACAATTTTCAATTTGAACGATGCTTCAAGCTGTGGACGGGGACGGGTCTGCAATTGGGGCATGTAAATTTGTCGCAGCATCAACAGCAACAGCAGTCACCACCACCAGGATGAGGCAGCAGGCAACGACAATGGCACAGGGAAATCCTTGATAGTCGATATTATTTTTCTTACGGCGCTCCATTTGTTCCTTGACTGCAATTTGTCAACTTTGCTCGCCGTTTGCCATCGTCGTCGACGTTGCCGAATCGATTTCCATTTTATTGCCAAATAATGTATTTTTTTTGGTTTTTGTTTTTTTTTTTGTTCACTCATAGATTGCGTCATGTTATTTATAGAGGCACGGGACGCGAAAAAAGGGTTGTCGCATGCAGTCACAGAATGTAAGGTATGAATTGCATGTCAAAATGTTTTATTGGCTAACCATTTTTTATGCAATTTGATAATCAGATGCGCAATAAATTGGCGCCCAAGGTGTATGCATGCAATCGAACTGCTGCCAACTTATCGCAATCTCCAAGAAATTGACTAATAGCGCCTTGAGGAAATTGTCCGCCACCAGGCAAGGCAATTGGGGCACCTTTCTGTGGCAGTCAAAATTGGCCACCTGGTCAAACTAATTAAGGGTCAAACAATGGGCTCAAATACATAAATCAATCAAGCACAAAACAACTTGACGAGTTTCATGTTACACACCACCACCCCCCTTCCCACTTCCCCGTTCCCCATCTCAATCACTGTGCACAACAAAGCGAACCCGAGCAATGATTAATGACACTGCACGAAATACCAAATGCGTTTCAATACCCTTTCCGCAATTACAAATGAGTAATAGAAGAGAAGAATGTTTGCTTGACCAAAAGGGGCACAGAAGATCCTAAAATATTAGGGAATAGGGCAGGCTTAGTGAAGGATTCGTTAGATATATTGTAATTTTAATGTAACAAATGCGAGGTACTACTACATTTATTCCTTAGGCTCATCGGAACTAAAGTCTTATTAGAACCCACTTGGAATATAATTGAATATATTTTTTGCACATTGCTTAGGTGTTACTTAAGCGTTAATTCAGCGATTGATTGTTTAATCTATGACTTCGGCAGGGCTGGCTGCACAAATATTTCAGAAATTAAATATCTGGATGATACCTTGTCATGTTCTCTTAATTGGATTCGGCGAGGGTAAATTAGCAACGACCCCTTTTCAGCTTTTGTTTTGTATTTCAAATGCAATTTCACTTTTTGAGCATTAAGGCTAATTAGCCGAGACCCAGATCCCAATCCAGATTCTGGCGCGAACGAAGGATGACTTCCGCTCCAACAGTAAGTTGGCGAGACTTTTTCCTGAGAAATGTATTCAGGAATTGTAAATAACTTTAGAGCGCATTATTTGGTGGATTATGCTCACGCCCCAGCGGTCGCCACGCCCACAGCGCGAGCAATACGCCCATTGCTTGTTTACTCTTTGCCATGACAAATGCCTCGACATAAATCTCAGACGACGGACCACTGATTCCGCGAGGACAAAAGCCTCCATCGCTGGTCAGGCTTGGCACCAGCTCGACTGGTTGGCAAAAGTTAATCAACATTTCATTAATTAATTTCTTTAAAAGGGGACTTTTCTCGCCCTCATTCCGCCTCCTCAACGTTGCTGTTGTCCTCCGAGGCGCACAGACGCTTCAGAAAACTGACTTTAGCCAGGACGAGGCGACTTGATAGCGACTTGGATGCGACTTGGATGCGACTATCGTCTAAGACGGTATTTAGCAAATTATGTAAATTGGTTAAAAGCTTTTCCGGGTTTGAATTAGCAGCATCATCAGCAGAATTACGAGATATTTTATTTTTCACAACTTTTCTGAGTTATTTTCTCCATTTTAGTTTGGACAGGGATGTCAACCAGGGAAGTTCCAAGGCTAATAAGTTTATATTTATTTTTTTGCAGTGGTTCAACTTATCGACGGAACTAAGCAATAAATTTAAGCTTTTGTAGTTTATTAATAATAATTATGTAGTTTTTGAAATAATTATCGTCTATTAGTCGCATTTTAATTGCACGGAAAAATATTTAATACATTTTTGGAATTTTATAGTTCTTTTGGATATGATTGAGTACTCATTAAATTTTATTTATATTTTAATTGTTTATGCGTCAAAGGAATATTTTCAAATATTATGCCGTAGCAACCGCCAACCGACGCCGCATTATTAGTTAATGTATTTTGCATTTGCAGAAACAAATCGATATAATTTGCATTTTCGGGCATGTGTGCTAATTAGGAATGCAGCGTGAAACTGCAGAGAAACTGGATTCAATTTAATTAAAGAACGTGATTAGAGTCAGATATTTAGAGACTTGACACAGAAGGCCTAGAGGAGCAGCAGAGGTTGTCTGGACAATGAGGGCATTGGGAGTCGACATTCAAAGTGCATTTAATTAAGCACGCAGAGCTGCAGAGAGAATTTGATGATGATGAAAATAAGGGGAGGAGGGGAGGAAGGGAGCTGGAGGTGGTTGGGTGGATCAAAAAGAAATGAATCAAAACAATTGTAAATACCGAAACACAAAAGCAATTAGTGACACACAAAGCGGAAGTGCAAAAAGTGAAGCTGTTGAAAATAATTAAACAAAACAAAATAAAAGAAGAAAAGCAGGCAATCTGAGTGTGGCCGTTTGGTTGTTGGAGGGGGGGGGGGGAGTTATGGTTGCTGTTGTCTATGTGCAACGGGGGCAATGAGTGCGCAAGGCGCCAAAATAAACAAAGCGCACTGTTTGCTAGGCTTGCAGCATGGATGAGAGAGAGAGAGAGTGAGAGAGAGAGAGGGGACGGAGTGTGTCGAGTGGGTGGGTCATGGTGTCGGAAATGTGGCAGCCGCAACTGAAAAGTGGCCAATGTAAATCTAATTAAAAGCAAAACAAAAGCTACTCTCAGCGTGCCACTCAAATTATAATGCATACACTCTACGAGTAGCATAGAGGGGGGGTGGCTAACGGGGCAGCCGTGGGGCAGTCGCAATCAGAGCGAGAGAGAAAGAGCAACTGAGGCGCTGACTGGTAAACCTTTGGCAGGAAGTGGTTCAGCAACAGCGTTAAAAATTTAACAAATATTTTAGTTGACTAACTTTTAATTATTTTAAATAGTTTTACACTTGAAATGTTTTTGTAATCTTAAAACTGTAATCTGCATTTAAACATAAACCAGTTAGTTGGATTAGCCCCTTTTAAGCCAGGACGTAGATGACGTCATCAAACTGATACACTTAAAATGTAAACTAAAAAGAAATTAATATTAATAATTGATAAACTTAATTAATTAAATTTTTCTTTTCCACACTTGTCCCACTGTGCGGGGCATAGTACAGCTCGCTTAGCTGTCCACAATGAACCAGCGCCAAATGCCAACACGGAAGTGCATAGAATTTCATGGAATGAGCCTATAGAGATTTCCGTGTACCACCTCCTTTCCCCTCCCCGGCCCCATTCTCATCCGCTATATGCTCCTCAGGCGAGTCCGAAATGGCGTTCGTCTGCTGAACTCGAACTCGAACTGGATGCGTCGCTGGCCTGGCCAGGACTTGGCGCTGGCATTTGGGGCCTTTGGCACGTGAAGCGACGTTGTCGCATCGTTTGCCAAAATCCGCATTAAATTTATTCAGTTTTGTTGCTCGACAAACGTAGCTAAAACTGTCAGAATGGGCATTTTCTTAGGCGATGCCAAGCTTTTTGGCCAGTGCCTGCTGCAGCTGCCTCTGCTGTTGTTTGCTGCTGCTGCAGCTGCTGCTGCTCCTGCTGCTGATGACGGCATTGACGATGATGTTGCTGGCCAAGTTTTTGGCAATTGCCATTGGTTCATCCGGATCAGGTTTCCGCGCGTTTGCCACTTGGCAAGGTGCCTCAACGCAATCAGCCAAAGGAAAACAAACACATACCACAACAAACGACTCTTAAAAAAAATTACTCACACTCATACACACACACAACACACACACAACACACACAGAACACACACGCACACAGACAAAAACGTTTTGGTCATTTTTGGCTGTGATTTTGCAATTAAATAGAGTTCAAAATAGGCAATGGGTTGGTCAGGGGCAACATCAGGGCCTGGGGCAGGGACAAGTGCTTGCGTCTTGCTCTGTGTTGAGGCGAGGCGAGTTCAATGACAAATTCATGTACATCTGCAATGGGCAGAAGCACACATTTGGGGCCGACTATTTATATGCCGCCTTCTGCATTACTTGCAGTTCATTTGGCCCGCCTCTGAAGTATATATATATCTATATATATATATAACGAGAGTATTTTCTATACATATTATTAGTAATAGTTTCCTTTCTTTTTCGTAATTTATTTGTAAGCACTTCGAAAAACGAACTCCATGTAAATGCCGCTGCATTGTACCTTTGTACATTTTATAATGGCACATTTTTTTTTTGTGTATTATTAAACAAAATTTATGGCATCATTTCCTTAGTCAGAGGACATTTAATATGTTGCTCAATTGCCAGTTTTGCTTACATATATTTCAAAGACTTTTGAAAGGGGTAAGTAAACTAAGTTAAAAAAAAAATATATTTATAGCCAACTTTAGCTGAGATTCGGTTTTTTTTATATTCGCAACATCAATTTGAAATGCAATTAAAAAATTTTACTTCTCTTTTTATTTCCCAATTGAAGTGTTATTTGACTTTTTCTTTTTCACATACACAAATATTTCACAGTTTGTCTTTTATATATTTTACATATATTTATTTATATATATATATGTATAAAATAAAATATCTTATTCAAAAATTTTGCCAGAGTACAAATGTCAATGGAACTTTTGTTGCTGCTGTTCATTTGTGCCACACAACAAGAATAATGAAATTCAAGCTGAATCGGTTGGTAATTCAAGACTCATCCTATACGAATTGGATTGTATTTGTCACTGACAATTGACTCTCGGGCAACGAGCAACGTGGCATGGCAATATAGTTGGGGACTACAGATACATTTGCTGTGTGTGTGTGTGTGTGTATGCGTCGAGGCACATTTTTGTTATGCCAGCGGGCACATCGAAGCAGTTGAGTGAATTTATTAACGCGACACATATATGACATTTGACACATTGTTCAAGTTCCGCTCTGTGCTTAACTGCGTGTGAGTGTTGCGCGTAGGTGTGGGTGTGAGTGTAGGTGTAGGTGTGGGTGTAGGTATTGATGTTTGTCAGTGGCATTAGAAGTTGCACAGCACGTGTTACAGTTGCTCACTTTATGCCCCGTTCGCCCAAACGTGCCCCTCGCTGTTGTCAACATTCTGCTGCTCATAAATCGCAAATTATACACGCAGCCACGCCTACGCAGCGACGTCCGAACTGAGTTGCGTTTGTTAGGGTTTGGCTTTTGTGCATAAGTGTGTGCGAGTGTGCGAGTGTGTGTTTGCGTTTCCATTGTTTTCACCTTACTCCCTCTCACTCTATGTGCAATTCGACGAGCTGCACAATTGCAATCTGAAATTCGAACGTTAAACTTCACACATTGTCTGTGTTTTATTGCATTAGTCGTATTTGTTGTCTGACTTGTATTGCACTCTTTGTGGAATTTGTGTATTTTCTCTGTTGTTATTGTTGTTGTTGTTGGGCGACCATTGATATAAAACTGCGCTGCTTTGAGCTTGCAACAAACGTTTCTGTCTGCATCACTTGCGATAAACATTTTTTTTATAGTCAGTTAAAGTGCTTAAACAAATTGTAAATATTAGAATTAGTCCAAAACTTTAACTAAAATATTTTTTTTTAAGTACAAATTTTCTTAAAGTATTTTATTACATTTAAATATATTATTTAAGTGTTAATAACAAGTAATTAATTTAGTTAAGGTTTTAATTTTGTTTCCTGTAGAAGTTGATATGTTTGAATACCCCTAATGTAGTACTTAGTAATATTTTTTGTTTGCCATTTACCCATATTTAATAGGTGTCAAAAATCGAAATGTGTGTTATTTGTAAGAATTCAAACGACATTTGGCTCCAATATACCAATGACAATTGCTGCTGTCATTCTTCATTTTTATTTAGACATTGCGTAGACAATTTACCATTTAGCAGCAATTTCATATGCAGCACATTTTTGAAATCGCAATTTTGATTTATCTATTTGGTTGTCTTTATATTTATTTAAGTGCTCGAACAAAGTTGGCCAAGCATAATGCATGCCATGACTTACACCGCGTATGCCCAATATGGAATTGGCTTTATTGAAAATCGTATGAAATTCAATTTGCCAAGCGTTCGGGCTTGCTGAGCGCCATAAAAACCAGATCTAGCCCCACTCTCAATCACCCCAAGCTCAACGAGCAGTGCGCACTTGAATGGCGTTGCACTACCAAGAGGAGTAGTTGGAGTAGTAGGAGCAGGAGCAGCATCAGCCGCAGCAGCAGCAGCGATTTGCTATCAATTTTAATATCACATAAAACTAAAGGCAAGCCCAGCAATCCAAACTGGCGCGAAAAACAACAGAACCCAAATGTCGGGTGCGATGGGGTTGCAGCTATTGAAATTTTATCAAGTGCACATAAAACTCAAAAAGCCATGATGATATTGTATGGGGTGCGGGGTGCGGGGTGCAAGGCGTGAGGCAGTGTTAGTGGCAACGATTGCTGCCTGCAACTATTGTAAAGCATTGACAATTTCCGTCACATCTCTGGGGCTAGTGCAAAATGGCAAATCAATAAAAACAAATTGAACTCGAATTCAATAATAAAAAAAAGTATATATATATATTTATATATGTATATACATGCTCCATAAAATGGGGGATGGGGCAATGGGATATACGGATGCGAAATGGGGCATGCGGGTGGGGATGGGGATGGGGACGGGGTTATGGGGGTTAGCACAACTATAGCAAAACTTTAACAATGTTTTTAAAAAGATATACTGCTGTGCATGTTGTACGTGATCCCACGCCTCCTTTGCAATGGATTAGGGCAATTGAAGCTGAAGTGGGCATTGATCGGAGGGGGATGGCAGAATGGAGGCAACATTGGAGTCAAGTCAAGTGCGACTTGGCAACTTCTGCGCTGCGGCTGCTCGAGCTAATAAAAGCCAAAATCAATGCCAATAAGTGTGTATGTGCTTGTGTGTGTGTGTGTGTGTGTGTGTCAAATGCGATAAAATTTGGTCAGCATAAGGTTCAAATACTTTTATAAGGTGCTGTTGAAATGTATTTGTTGATTGCTTGGGTTGGTTTTTATTTACAGCTCGTTGTGCTTTCTATTTTCCTTTTATTTTGATTTTTTGCCTTTTTTGTGGTCAACTCGTTCGTAGCCAGGAAATTACCAAAAATGTACAAAACAAGCCAACAACAACAGCAACAAAAAAAAAGGTCAAAAGAAATGCGGTTCTTCATATGGCTTCAATTCGCATATGTTCCACATCCACATTTACAGATTAGTTGTTGGCTGCTCCACATATATATATATATATATATATTGCCGTGCAACAGCTTGGGAAAAACTAAACCGATGCTTTCATAAAAATCAGCACATAAAAAAACTTAGCCAAATATAAGCAACCACATCAATAAACCAAAATTTTAATATAAATAACTCAAGTTGAATATTGTTCAAGTTCGAGTGAGCGAAGACTGATGCATGATTGCCCTTATTTTACAAGTGTATACAATGTATATATATATATATATGTGTGTGTGTGTGTGT
The DNA here is from genome assembly GCA_035042345.1 of Drosophila fungiperda. NCBI lineage: Eukaryota > Metazoa > Arthropoda > Insecta > Diptera > Drosophilidae > Drosophila > Drosophila fungiperda. Next base: position 79,255 of record JAWNLM010000293.1, on the reverse strand, counting down.
GTGTGTGAGGGTGTGTGTGTGTCTGTGTGTGTGCTCGTGGGCATGCCATGCGTATCTTTGGTTTATGAGTTGTGTGAATTGTTGACCAGCATAGCATTTGAATAATTGTTTACATTGATTTGTTGCATTCCAAAAGCAAATTAATATTTGCTAATTTTATGCTGCCTACTTCGGGGCAAGTGCTTTTAATCCTCAGACATCTGTTTGAAATGAATATTTGTTTTATATATGTTTCTTGCTGCGAAAATGATTTTGCATCATTTTTATATACTCCGCTATATATGAGTATAAATAAGCCGTCGGGCTACAAATTCAAAGCGTTGACATATATCTGGGAACATTTTTTTTCAATTGCTAACTAAACATAAGAAATTACAATTTACCCATGTGTAGATACAACATATTTTGTACGAAATTAAAGCCAGGATACTCCATCAGTCAGTCCGTTTGTTAGGGCTGCTGATTTAATACATTTCAAGCATTTAATTTTACTTTCTATGGCTGTAGCCCAACACACAAAAAAAAAAAAAACGTCCAGGAAAGCGAACTAAATAACACACAAAACAATTTTTTTGTTCGCTTATGTCTTTTAAGTTTCATCTACTGCTGCTGCTTTTCTTTCAGCATATATACATTTTTTTCCTTTTTTTTTCATCCGGTTGCCTTTCAGACACATAAATAAACTTGTCACACGCAGGCAGCACAGATAAAAAGCAAAAGAAAAAAATGGGGGAAAAAAAAAACCGAAAATGAAGAAACTTGCTTAACTTCAGCCGGAAAGGACGCTGCGCTTTGAATGGAAGTCTTAGGTCGCCCCTCGTTGTGCTCATTAAGTGCAGAAAAAACGCCTTTTCACTGTCATTGATGTCATTCACGTGCTGGCAAAAAAGTTTGCAATCGCCAGACATATGCTATACGTATATCTATATCTATATATATACAGAGTTAAAGCAAGATGAACAGCCAGTGGGAAAGGGGAGGGGGGGCAAAAAAAAAGAGAGGGGCAGAGTTGGTGACTGTGACAGTCATTCGAGTTTCTCGCTCATTAACCGCGTACGATGCTGACACGCATGAGTTACTTTCAATTAAATGTCGATGAAAAGCTCGCGACACACTCGTCTAGAGAGCACACACATAAATACATAGTCTATGTGTGTGTGTGTTTGTGAATGTGCATAAATTAAAATTCAGCGATATTCACATTTGGTGTCCTCAATGATGGCACTCATAGCACGCGCCTATCCCACATTATTATGAGCAATTGTCTTGCAACTGAAAATATATAAATAAATGAAAGCCACAGAAAAATGATTAAGTACGAATACAAAAATGAAATGCATTCGTATATACAGCAGCAGCGGGCACATTTAATCCCGCCTGACATAGAAGCATCAATCCTCGGAATAGGCACATAAGCACAAACTGGGCCAAAATGTGCGTATCGAATTTGTGTTGCTTATTTCGGCTAAATTCGTATAAACTCTGTTAATTTCCTGTGACTTGATTGATGATTCAATTGATTTAACTGCCATGACGGGAAACATTTGCTAAGAGTGCGCAACGGCAACATTTATTATTATCTTAAGTATTTATGACAGAGTGATTTTCTATATAATTTATATATAACATTTTCTGTGAATTCAACTTGTGCGGTTAGATGTAAAAAAATTCTATAAATAACTCAATGTTTTATGTTGCTAAAGTGGCTTGAGTTGTATCAAGAAAGAAACAAGTAAATTTTAATTATATTTAATCAATTAATGTGTATTTTTATTGCGGGTTGATTGGTGCTTATTATTTATTTATGACCGCTTAAAGAATTACAGCAATATGCATGTTAGCACTATTTAATCGGTGAATATATAATTTACTTGGCGTATGCGTTATATGAAAAATGAGTTAATTTCCTACTGCATATTTGCAGGCAGTTATATATTTTTTTTTTTAGCTACCCGTTGGCCAATTATAAAATTAACTTGTTTTTACCCGTGTGGTTGTACAAAATGCAAAAGTTACGCCCCCTTCAGCAGCAGCGAACGCCTTTTGCATGCGCGTAATTTATTTGTAAATTTCATGTAATTTATGCAACGCACACACACACTACACACACGTAGACACACGTTTACAGTTGGCAGCTGGGAACCCTTGGGCATTGCTTGTTTGTGTGTGTGTGTGTGTGTGTAAACCAATTAAATGACCGTCGACGTGTTTTGTTTGCTTTACAGTTTTGTATTTTTCGCTGTTTTTTTGTTGTTGTTGTTGCCGCGCTGATTTTATGTTGTTGTTAAATTTCATTTTGTTTTCTGGAATTTTAGGTAAGGGGCGTCTTAGATAATTTGTCTAACACACACACACATAAGCTGATACCAATTTAACGCTTGGGTTCGGTTTTAGAAAAATTTGTTGTGGCACGTTGGTTTATGCAAAACTGAGCAGAGATAACGCTTTCCGTTTCGCCGCTTCCTATAGGAGTCCCCCCCAAAAAATATATCCCCAATTTTAGCGGCACACACTAGTCAGGTACTGACTACCCTCCCTGGAAATCCCTCCCCCCCTCCACCATATTGTTTTGACCATGTTGCCGGTGATGATGTTCTTGTTTCTGTTCCTGTGCCTGTTTGTTTTGTTTTGTTGGCTTTTGTTTCGCTTTGATTGTTATCACGATGTGTTAACGAGAACTGTGGCTGTTAGTTTCGCGTCGTGTTTACTTGGCTGTCAGCTTGCATATATATATATATATGTGTGTGTTTGTGTGTGTGTGTTGTGTTTGTTGGATGCTTGTATTGCGTGTAGGCAAACAGTACCCTCATCATAATCACCATCGTCGGTATCATCATCAACATTGCATTTAGCATGTTGTCGCTGAGTTTCGTTAAACATTGCGCAACCGTTAAGTGATCTTTGTCATTTTGGTGGCACACACACCAACACACACGCACACACACAAAGCCACACTTGACGCACGCTGTTTAACACGAGTGTGTTTGTCGGCGTATTTCCAAGAGCCTGCTGCCACTTCCAGATAATGCTTCAGCATTTTAAGATATACCCCAATTCCCAAAACTACAATTGAAAATCAAAGTCGTTAAGTCTAAACTTGTTTAAATCTCAATGAAATACAGACAAATCAAAACCAGATAAACAGCAGAAAACAACTTTCGTATTTTATAAAAAGAAAATAAGAAAAATAGTATATTTTTTATAAACTCTTACCAAATTGTCATTTTGATTGGTATACAAAAGCCGCTGTTATATTTTCAAACAAGTTCAAAAAAACTCGAGTGCACTTTATAAAAAAATGTTGATGGCTCTTGATGAGTGTGAAAATGCAGAAATTAAATGTGTGAAACGGGTCTGCCTCGTCCACAGAACTGAAACTCAAATGAGATATTAATTCAATGGGAAGTTTGGCAAATTCTCCAACAGTTCTCTGTTGAATTGCGGTTCGCCTTTAAGGCCACGCCCAAATAATTATGTACTGTAAAAGCAAGCGTAAGAATAAATAGAAATAAGAAAGAAAAAAAAAAAACGAATAGAAAATGCTGAAAAACGAGGCAGCCAATTTTGAGCAGACACATTTGGTACTCAAGCACACACACATAGACACTAATAGCAACACACACAGAGACACACTCACACACACAGAGACACACACACACATAGACTAGATACACGCATAGAAGACACAATAGGCGGCAGAGAAAGAGTAGCAAAGGAAGCGCTGCCGGCGCTCGTGCACATTCTGTGTAAGTAATTTGCATACCGGATCAATCTTGAAAAATTAATGGCTTCCCAGACAGATAATGGTAGACCACACACGCAGCGGCACACGCAGAGGGGAAGCCCGGGCCACAGCGAAATGACGACGCAACCAACCAAGAGAAACAGCAGTTGAGGCAGTTGAGGCAGTTGAGGCAGTTGAGGCAGCAGCAGCAGCAGCATTTGAGGCAGCAAAGCGTGTTGCGCTGTGTGTTGCCAGAGTGTTGCAAATGCTGAAATATTACACATACGCAATGTTGTTGCGTCTCTTTGCGGTGTTCGGCAATATAGCGTAGTAGCCACAATGCGTTGCCTCTGCCGCCGTCGTCGTCGCCGTCGCCGTCGTTGTGGTTGTCAGCGTCAGCGTCACGAAACGATGGCTACGACAATTTCGAGTGCCTTGGCAACGTGTGACTTGCTCTTGGCTTGCGGTTAGCATTTTGTGGGCGTGGGCTTTTTCCTTGGATTGCCGGTTACGAAGCGCCCATGTGTCAGGCGGCTGACTCTCACCCCTTTTCATTTCCTTACCCCTTACCCCATACCACGCCCTGCCTTCCTTCCTTTGCGGCACTGAGCGGCGTAAATCTTAATCCTCACATTCCTGGCAACACGCTGGCATCGCCGGGCGTTATTAAACAACAAACGAGAAAAACAACAACATTTTCCGGGCCAAAAGTGCTTAAAGCTTGTAGCGCTCCCTTAATCCTTAGGCTCTAACGGCAAACCTTGTATAAAATTATAAGAAGCTACAAACTAATAGCTATTAAACAGTTGTTGTATATTTCTAGCTTTATAAGCTGAAAATATGCTCAATTAGAGATATTTTTGGAGCGGAAATTTAGTTTAATGTTGCATTTAATAATAGATTTAACTGTTTTATTTAATAATAGATTTAAATGTTTCATTTAATAATAGATTTTAAAATAATATAGTGCTGTTGTACAATAAACTTAAAAAAAAATTTAGTTTTAATACACAAATATCTCTCTTCTAGTTGTTTAATTATTGGTTGATTGGTTTACTTTCAGTTCGTTTGCATATACTGACAAGACAGACAAGTATTAAACATTTATTATGTCTCAATTAGCGAATAGTTTGTGAATTATAATTCGAGTTGTGCAACAAACAAATGAAATTTTGCATATGCATTGTTGGCCACAAGACTACAACTTTGAGATGCAACTTAAAGTGCACACACACCACTCTTAACTGTAAAGTGTGTGTGTGTGAGTGTGTTTTTTTTTTTTTTTGTAATAAAACTTTGGTATGCAAAACAGAAATAGTGCAACTTTAGGATCTACTCGCCGCGAAGCGCTCATTTAGCATTTCAACCATAAATTCTGCAATTCCGCCTACCGCCTACCCAGAAGGCACTTCACACAGAAGCTGGCTGTGGCAGCCCCCCACCCCCCTGACCCTGCGTCGCTGCTGCATTTGCGCAGATAACTCATCAGACTAAGGCAAACAGATTCATCTGAACTCCGCTAGCCACTTTCATTTCATGCTCGCAATGGAGCTGATGTTGGGAGCGCACACACAAAACTTTCCACATAAATTCTGCGCAATTTATTCATGGTAAAAAAAAATAAAAAAAAAAACTCTAGAATAAGAAGAAGACGATGAAGAAGAAGATGGGGGAATAAAAAGTCGACTAAAGCAAAGGTGCGTCGCCCGGTGACTCGGACTTGCAAACAATTCCCTGCTCCCTGCCAAGTTGTACAGTTCCCCAGTTCGCTCAAAGTTTTTTGCCAGAGACGACGAATGCGTCGTAGCAACAGTGACAACAACGGAAAAGACAAAAGGGGAGAGAGGAATGTGGAATGTGGAATGGGGAATGGGGCATGGGAAAGGACACATCAAGTTGTAGCAAGATTGATATAAGACTTTTATATTCAGGCATTTTGCAAAGCTTATTCCAGCAGATAAACAACTACACAGAGTATAAAAGTTAAAAATATGCTAATGTGTTGGGTGGCTGTGCCCCCACTGATAACAAACGTAGTGAGAGAGAGCGTGGGAGAGAGAATGTGAGATGGACACTGGTCCTTTTGGGCAAATCCGTAAGGAGCTTAGCAACAAATTAGATGCCCGGCAATTAGTTAAAGTCATGGCTCGAAGCGCTCAAAGTCGTAAAAAGCCCGAGCAGAAAGTTTTCAATTTGCTTGGAGACAAGCACTTCACCTACTTCACGCTTGTTGGATTTAATTTTATCGTGACATAACCTTTTTCGCTGGCAGGATGTGGCTTGGCAACAGGATGGCGGATGACACAACGCAGCACGAGTCGACTCTCTCAGCTGTTGCTTCAACTCGATTGAGTTGCGTTGAGTTGAGTTGAGACGACGCGTTGTCTGCTGCAGCAGTAAAACTTATTTTTATAGCGAGCTTATCTTTAATTTTATGTGTGAATGCGGCAACTGTGCGACATTAGCGGTAATTGGCAACAGCCATCAAAGTCAGCGAGACAGATCGACAGACAGACAGACAGACAGACAGGCAACAACAACAACAAGCAGCTCAAAAGTCAATTTGTCACTTTGTTGATTGTCGCGTGTCGCCCACAACTCAAACAATTACAAATTTCCTTGCCTCGCGCGTTTTAATTGAACTGCACGCAAATTGCCCATGCAAATTTAACAGCAACAGCAACAGCAACAATCAACTGCTGCGGCGTTTGCTGTTCTTGTTGCAACTGCAACTGCAACTGCCTCTAGCCGGAAATTGCATTGCACTTGACCTGTCAGCGCTCAGTGCTCATTAAGGAATTTCAATAAAAGTTCCCAGCAGCACTCGCATAGAACAAGCGTTGCCACACACCCAACACCCGATCCCCCCTCTCCACTACCACACTCTGATGACCGATGCTGCTGCTGCAGCTGTTGCAGCTGGCCGCCTGCTATATCCGCTGACGATGATTGGCGTGTGTGCATTGCACGCGTTGCGGTTGCGGCGGTTGCATTTGCATCGCCTTTGCACATTTTTCGGGCGTATTTTGTGACTTATGACAAATGTCCGCTGTTGCTGCCACTGCCACTTTTAGTGCCAATGCTAATGACATCACGTGCTGCTCAACAAACACACCTCTCCACCAATCCCCGCCCCCTCCCGTGATAGATTTTGACTGTCATCAATGTGCGCAACATGGCCCATGATCAAAATACGTCAAATGTCTGCCAATGTGTCTTGTCTGTCTTGTGTTACGCGTCCTGCGGCTTCTGTTTTGTGCCATACTGTCTGTCTGTCTATCTATCTGTCTGTCTGTCTGTCTGTTTGTCAGCTTGGCATGTTGTTGACAGCGCTGCTCAAATGTTTGTGTAGACCTCATCACAGGCCACCGTCCAATCGACGGTATCCCATGAGATTTTTCATTAGTTGCTCCTCTGCTCGCAGCTCACATCTCGATACATTCATACATATTTATTGATATACATGAGTTGTGTGTGTGGCAACCTGCGCGTGTTGCAAGATTTCTACAGTGAGTGCCAATACACAAGCAACATTGTTAGAGGACATGTTCATAAACCAAGTAAGCTGCTTCCCAGACACCACGTTGACCACATTGTTAGCTCATTTGGCTGTGCTCCGGATATATATATATATATATCCAACTATATATCTATCCCTCTCTATCTTTCTCTCTTTATCTCTCTTTCTTCCTAACACTCACTTAATCTTGTCATCTTATTCCCATTTTGTAACTATTCTTTGGCATCATGTAACAAAAATTCTTAATTTATTTAGTTTTCTTATTAAAAATAGTAAATATTCAATAAAGAACATAAAATAAATTAAATTTAAAATTAAACTTACAAAGTAAATACAATTAAAATTAGGTAAAATTATAAAAAATTAAAATCAAATAAATATAAAATATAATTAATAAATACTGCTCTTAAAATAAATAAGCGCTATTTATATGTCCACATAATATTAAATTTTTCTTATACAAATATTTCATTCATTCATTTTTTAAATACACATGAATATTAATTTTCTTATATTTTAAGTTTTCTTATAGTTAATTGACAAAAAAAACTTTTAGTATAAAATGATTAAAATATAAAAATAGTATGTCTGAAAGAAAAAATATGTATTTCATAAAAATAAATTGTTGAAATTTAAGTCCCAATTGTGTGCTCTGATTTCGAAAATTCACCATAAGAAAAGTAAATAACCGAACTGAACTGGTAAGGGGAGGTGGGGGGGGGGGATTGGGGGAGAACAAACAAGATTGTACCTTTTCAACCTTTCAATACTCAATAACTCAATTTTATATAAAAAGCAGAGCGCAATCCCAATTCGGAAATCTTGAGTGGTTAGTCTGGACATATTTGGACACTTGAGCTGAGTTTTGTGCTGAATGGCAGAAATCAATTTCTTTATCGGCCTGCACTAATATGTCAAATGTATATTTTTGATGGTTGGGAGCGATGTGGATTCTTGAAAATATCCTTCAACGCACAGAAAGCGAAGGTAAACAAATAAACAAACAAACTGGCTCTATGCTCATTGCCCAAAGTGAAGCAGAAATTGGGCAATTGATTGATAGCCAAGGACCTCAGCGCAAATACCCCAACATATCTTTCATATATTCCATATATACACACACACACACACAGCACATATACACACACATTTTGAATAGAAAGAAATTTCTTTATTCATTAGCCACGCCTGACCACAAAATTTATTTTTAATGACTGCCAACCAGGGCATTTCTCACAAGTCGCTTCAATGTATTTTTCATGAGTTTCTAAAGTGAAAAACTTGGCTGTGCGTGCAAATAACTCATATTCATTGATATTCCTTTGCATGCTCTGTCCAAAGCACAGATTCTGCGTTTTTTTTTCATTCTCCAACTCCTGCTTGGGCCGTCAATGACTTTGGCCATATTTTTTCCAGTACAGCGTAATTGCCATGTCCTGCACTAAATTCTTGTCTTGTCCTTAAAAAATTGGGCCCCCAGCATCCATTGCGTGCACTGCTCATAAATACTTCTAGTCAGTTCAGCCAAAAAATTAAGAGAAAAAAAAAATGATATAAGAATATAGGCAGAGAACAGGAGTGAAAATGTTAAAATTTGCCGACTGCGAAATACTTTGTTTCTAGCGTCAACTTAAATCTTAAGGCAATTCTCAAGTCAAAACTGATAAAACTTATTTAGCGAAAATATATTAAAAAATTATAGCTAAGAAAAAATGTTAAAGATATTCACAAGTCTATTCCGATATACCATTTAATATACCGATAAATAGTATATTAAATGGAAAATTTCTTTTACATTAGCTATTCTCGTTGATGCTTATTCTCTCCAAAAAGTAGGCGTGTCTCGTTTTGTGCAGAATCATCGCCAAGGTTTGAGTTATTTATGTCCGCCATTCAGCCTTGTCCGCCCAGTCCTCCCCAAGTCAAAATAGAGGCCACTGATCGTTAATCATAATCGACGCGTAATATTTTGCAGCTTCGAGCGGCATTCGGAACAAATTTATTTGGAAATGAGTTAATTTCCTCGAATTGTGATTTTGTGCTGATTTCATGGCACTGCTCTAAGTAATTACAGAGCACTTTAGATCTAATATCGTCGTCCCAACGATTAGATGCAAATTTCTGATCCATTTCTCAAACCATAATTAATTGTGGTAATTTTATGCAGGTAAATAATTGCCAAATATTCAGTTTAATGGGAATGAAAACATATTGGGGCAGCAACAAAGCTTTCATTTATATACCAAAAGCCAAGCAACGAGTGTTTTAATGGGATCTAAAATGATTGTGAAGATGTATTACTAAGAATTTCGTTATTGAGTTAAATTTTGCGATTTCTTTCTTTAAAAATACCTATTTTTAGAATTTCGCTAGAACTTAATTTCTTATGCAAATAACTTTAGCGCAGGTATTTAAAAGCTTATCAAATTAACAGAATATCAAAGAAGCGAACACAAACAGCTCATAAAGAAATAATAAATTCTGTTGACTTTTTTAAAGCGTTTTTTAAAGGCAATAAGTGAAAGTTTTGGCCAGACAGCGAATCTGCACGCCCCTTCACCCTGCCTGTTCGTGGCACTTGTTGGGGGCATTTGGCAGACATAAGGTGTCCAATACGGAAGCTGTCAAAATAAAGTTTTACAATTCACGTTTTCACGAGTTTCATCGCCGCATCCGAAGCACCAAAGGAAAAAAAAAAAAAAACAGAGCTAAGATAGAAAACGTTTGGCTAATTTGCGCTTGACACTTTATGTGAAATGACGGCAACAACAACAACGATGCCCACATCAATGACAGCAACAACATTGCCACAACATGAGACCCCAATCGAGATACATCCTGCATATAGAAATCCCCTCCCCCAACCCTCTGCTGGCTGGCGAGGCGACGAAGCATTCGTCAAAGCCATGTTTTGGTCAGCAGCTGTCAGTCACGTCAGAAGCAAGCCCCCAACCGTGAAAAGGTAGGAAACATTTTTCTTTTATAATTATACTCTATAATTGAATGGAAAAGATGGCATATTCGTTTTGGGCAATATCCATCAGACTCTATTTAAACAAATTCTCATTTGTTACCTCGTTTATATCTCATTTTTTGTACTCTTCAGAATTGATTTTCCATTTTATAATTATCCAATATACACTGCAACAGAGTATTGTGTAGTTGTATACCAACATTAATATTCGTTTTTATCTGCAATCAGAAAAAATGTTAAAAATATATTTGTTCGTAAACCAAAAACGAAACATGAAATATGCATTTTGTTTGGGCTTCATAAATTGGTCGTTACAAAGGCCACATTTTATGCCAGTTTTAAACTGCCAAAAGACAAACAAAATATGGCACAAATAAGTAGGCTATTTTCATTTCAAAACTTTGGAGAGTTATACGACTAGGTAAAATCACCTTCAAGCTTTATTATATTTACTGACTGATTAGTAATTTTCAATAGAATTCGATTAATAGATTTATATAGTTATATTTATATATTAAACTTAATATATTATTATCTAATATGGTTACAATGTGTATTTCTAGATACGAAAAAGCGAAGAAATTTGATAAAGACACGGAATATGTAAGAGTCTTAGACTATAGCCTATTTACACAAATTTCAATGGTTACAGAGTAAAAGCATTAAAAACTTTATCTTGGAGCATTACGTTGTAGAGCTATAGATTAACATTTGCTGCATTGGCGATATTTCTGTTAGAATCGTAATAAAAAAAGTTTTCTGCATCGTTCCGTCCAGAAACACCTGAGGCCCAAGGAAATTTTCAATTGATTTTCTAGCAGTTGTCCATGCCCCGCCCCGTCAAATCCACTCAAGTTGGAAAGCAACATTTCGCTGACAGATTGTATGCCATTTTTTACGAAATGTTTGCCAAAGTATCGAGAGAAACTTTGAAATGCGAGGCAGGCCAGCTGAAACAAGCAGCTGAAAAATAAAAATTAAATCTCGAAAATCTCAAAAAAAAAAAAAAAAAAAAACTTTGCACAACTCGCAAAACTTTGGCTGCCGTGTGACATTACCAGGCGGGTTAATGCTCAGAGTCCTGGCGACAGTGTCGCACTTCAAAGAAGCCCAATCCTTTTTCTTTTTTTTTTTGAAACTTGTGTAAAATTATAAATTACAAGTCAGCTTTCAAAAGTGATCATAAATTACAATAAATGTTAGCACAACAAATTGATGCTGGTCACAATTTTGCTGAAGACTAATGTTCCTCAACTAAATAATGATGCCCAGCGGCCACAAAGCCTGGGGACGAAGGGCCTGCTGGACTCTCGCCATGGGGTCTTGCAACATTTTGTGCCCTGTGTCCAGTAGCGCGATTTGTTCTGCATATTAAGTTCCCTGCTGGTGTAGAGTCGTTTTGAGGTTTGTCATTTAAATGGCCATGAACCACATGTCCACATGTCCACATGCCCAATGCCAATTTGCACTCTTGGCCAGGTCTCAAATGGGTTACTTAACGTTTCTAGAATATAAACTTTTCTTCTCGTCTGTGCAATATAGAAAAAATATGCTTATGGACGAATAAAAAAAGTACAATTATGCAAACATCACAAAAATGGTTCAGTAGCTAAAATGTTAAAAATTTTATTGAAAATAAAAGCTACGATTTATTGAATAAATGTTTTTTTTTTAAGTGGACATGATTAAATTTCCTGGGTCTAGCCTGCATTAAAGACGGGCCCAGCTGCAATATTTGAAAACATCAGTATTATTAATTTATTCTATAAAATATAGAATATACATATATATAATATAAATATCAATATATAACTTTCAAATTAACCTTTAAGCTTATTTAAGTCGCTCCATTAACCCTTGACATATGCCTCCCAAAAAGTAGTATGAATGAATAATTTCTGCCATTTACCTCAGTGAATTTAAATACAATACACAAAATAGGGCTCGAATGCCGAGACACTTATTCGATTTAGCATAAAGTGTGGAGAACTCCGCCCCTGTAATTTTGGTGCCTCCAGGCGTGGCTTACTGCCACAGCAACCGCTACTGCCACTGCCACTGCCACCGCTGGCGGAGCCGACCCCCTGCTAAGTGGTACTTTGCTTTGTAATTTATGCAGTTGAATGAAAAGCGTTTCAAACAACATTTAATTAAGTTAAGGGGCGGGGCGCGAGGCGTCACAAACCAAATTCAAAGTTAAACTAACGAATTAAAAAAATACACAAAAATAGAAATAACAAGAAAATAAATATAGAGCGGGCAGCCCGAGGTATTTTGCTCTTCATTCAAATGGTGCCCATTTTGGCCAAGTCATTTAAAGGCGCTGCCTGCTCTCATATGCCAAGCAGACACCTAACCTTATAGTCGGAATTTCAAATACCGCCCACCCTGCTCCCTGCTCCCTGCCCGCTGCTAGTCCCCAACCAACCGGGTCCCTCGGGGAATGTGCGTAAGGCCAATGATTTTGGCAGCAGTAGCACGGATGGAAAAAAAAATTGGGTCGTCTTCGTTGGCTTTTAATGTCTTTTGCCTGGCACTTTGTTGCTGTTATCAGTGGCAGCGTTTGGAAATCTGCACAGCGGCCAAAAAGTTCGCTGATAACAGTTACAAAGGCCTAGGCCAAAAGGCAGCGCCGCCAACTGCGGCAGCGGCAGCGACAGCGACCGTGGCAGTAGCAGCAGCGCAGCAGCTAATAGCTCAGCCGCTCTGTAATCTCTGTCAGCAGTTTGCTATTGAGTGTGCGCGTGTGTGTGTGTGTGTGCATGCGTATTTGTGTGTGTGTGGGAGTATGTCGCTGTGTAAGTAGGGCTAGAATATGTGGAGCAAGTTGCGCTTTGTATAGCTCTTTGCAAGTTTCTCTGCCGCAGTCGCTGTCGCTAGCAGTGATGCCGCATTCGCTGGCGCAGCTGCTGCTGCTGCTGCTGCCGACGCAAACACGACGAAGCTACGACGATGTCTGTGTCGGAATTTCGTGGCATTTTTTGTCCGCTGTTCTTGTATTTGTTGTTGTTGAGACGCATGCGCTTCTCATTTGCTGAGAGAAAGTTCCACGGAGCTAAGCAAAGGCAATTTTGTTCCATTCCATTTCGTTCACACTTCTGCAACTGTAACTGCAATTGTAAAAGACACTGTTAAGACGCTGTTAACTCTGCTGTAATCTGAGGCACAAAGATATATTTTTGTTGGAGTGAAAAAATGATCAGGATAAATTGATAAATATGTTTCACAATGACTCAAAAAATAAAGAAACACGTCAAAAAGCCGGACATTATTGCAGATATTTCTTGTTAATTCTAAGCAATTGTTTTTTGATTCATTTGAGATATTTCAAATGGAAACGCTTCGATTAATTGAGTTAAATATAATTGGTATGCCAGATACAATATTAAATATAAATTAAAAATATTAACTGTTAAATTAAATATACAATTAAATGCCAATATTTTACTGTTAATTATTTTACTATTAGTTATATAAAAAGAAGTTGATTGAGAAGATTAGCATATTTCGAATACGATTTTATAAAAAAAAGATTTTTCTTTGATTTAATCCACATTCCTTAACAGATTCCCAAAACTATTGTTTCAATTCCAAACGTTGCTCCAGGAATAGCCAAGGAGCAGTGAATGTCTCGTTCCATTGCCAGTCGCATCATCATCATCAACATCAACAGCAGCAGCAGCCGGATAAACGGGACTCTGTTGCTGCTGCTGCTGCTGCTGTTGCTTGTGCATTGAGCCAACAATTGTACAGCAACAACAATAACAACTTCGGCACAAAATGCCGATCCGCTACGCAAATTGCAAGCTTCACTTAAATGGTTCGTGGCCCATTCTTCGTCCTTCGGCTCTCACCCACTGGCCAGGTTGCGCTCTCGTGTCGAGATTTGCTCATCGTGCGAGTTTCAACAGTGACTGCTGCTTTCTGCTGCTGCGACGTTGACTGCGAATGGTGACTGCGCTATTTGGCTGCCATCGCCATCGTCTGCCTTGATGTTTTTGGTCCTTTGGCAATCGTTCGTTCAGTCGTCGTTGCGTGTTGTAGGTGGTCTGGTCTGCTCTGGTCTGGTCTACGTAGCTGCTCCCCAAACTTTTGCTGTCTGCTGAACTGCCTCTGCTGATGCTGATGCCGCCGATGTCGCCGATGCCGCTGCTGTCTATCGCCGCTGCCCAATGCTGCCACATCTTCCACAATGACGACGACTAACCTACCAAAACTCCTGTTTCAATTGCTGTACGCGACGCGACGCGTTCAGTCAACGTTTAAATGCGTTACGTAGTGCAAGAAAGTGACGCGTAATTTTCAGTTAAACTTTTGAAGTTTGAGTTTGAAGTTGGCGTTTTAAGATTTGAGTTTGAGTTTTGAATTTAAGGCAACACGACAATTGGCCTCGTTAGACCAGGGCAAGGACTTGAATTGACTGCATGCCCAAACTGCCAGCCTGTCTGCCTGCCTGCCGTCCTGTCTGCTGGGCTGTCCTCATCAGAGTCAGTATAATGATCATCAACTGTCGTCAGGTGTCAAGTGCCGAGTATGTGTGTCAATTAAAATATCTCAGCTCAGTGAGTTGCGTGCGTGACTGTGTTTAATTTTGTGCCACACGCACCACAGCGTGTATGTGCAACATGCGCCTTAAGCAAATAACGACCACCACGGACCAAGCATAAATTCAACTACCACACATGCACAAACACTCAGCAAAATCCTCTTAGTGTGGCAATAACAATATTCAAGTGTGCTTCACAAATAAGCCATATTTTTAATCTCGGCAAATATTGAAAATTGCGGTAAGTTTTTTGTTGACAAACATAATATTGATATATTGCTTATAGCTGTCAGATTCATTGAATTTTGCAGCTTCAACAGTTTTGATTTTTAATTAATTAAGTTTGCACTTTGGTCAATTATAGCCAATAACTAATATTTAATGAATTTCATATTTTGGTCGCGTGAAATTTCAGTTCAGTGATTTGCAAAATTTGATTTGCTTTTTATTTTCATATGTGGTTGTCATTACCAATTTAGTTTGGCTAGTTTTATTGCTGATAATTATATTTTGTGGATTTGTGTCGGTTTTGAATATAAAATTATAAATAATTACAGAGAAAATGTGTGAATTTATATATAGCTGGGATTATTTAAAGGGCGGAGGGAACTTGATAAGCTAGAGGATTTATATAGATATTCAGAACGGAATTAAAAAATTTAGTTATTAGTAGTATAAAATATGTGAAATGTGTTGAATAAGCTGGATATTTTACAAGATAAGTTTTATGAGAAGTTTTTGATATTATAAATCAAAGTTGTCTACTGATATTTATTTTGGAGTAACTAATCTCATGTATCGTATATCTTGGCGATAACTTAAGTGGATTGCTTGGTCGAAAAAACTTCTTTTTTTAAATTCTGCTTGATTAAAATATTTTCTCTCCTAAATAAATTTTATTTAAATGTTAGTTTTATATTTTTTTTAAATAATTATTAATCCTTAAAGTAGTTGGTCAAAATTTCAGCCTGTTGTTTTAAATATGTATAAAACAAATATAACTTTAAATAATTGTAAGCTAAGAACTTAATTTAAAATATAAGAAATAAGCTTACATATTTGAAAGAAATTAAGCGAAATTAATCTAATAAACGTTTGTTTAAAATAATTTGAGGAGCTTTCAAATCTCGATTATCAATGCATTTAGTTTGCCTTAAGCCAAATGTTGGTTTTGGCTTTGACAGCGGTTCGCTTGGCTGCACATTAAATTATGCTGCGCATAAATCAGCTTGGGGCAGGTAATAAAACCGAGCAGACGGAAAGGAGCACAAAAAGGAAAACAAAATGGAAAACAAAAGGAAAAGAAAAATAAATTAGAATACATTACGCATACGTCAGGTGTAACAAATGTGCTAAAGTGCTGAAAGTCCTCATGACTTGCTATGCATATAAATTGATAACCATATGGCTTACCCCCTTATCTCCAGTTACATTCTCTGTTTAACCAGTTGTTGCTGTTGCTGCTGCTTCTCCAATTTAATTATAAAAATCAACGCCATTAAATGCTGCGCAAAGTGGCAGGCTGCAAGCCGTAACACATTCCTTAGCTGTGGAATGTCCTTGTCATTGTCGCTGCTTGCCTCAGTGGGTGCCTGTCCTGTTGTCATTACATAGAAAATTAGATGGCAAAGGCATTGCCAACGTCCTGGCGAAACTCGTGTCGAAATGTAAATAAAACAAAGACTGTGAGACGTTTATAAAAGCGAAAGCTGATGGTAATGTACAAACACACACACGCACACACACTCCCACACACACAAACACACACAGAGGCACTCACATCCAAGAATGTATGAAAAATAATAAAAAGCGACATTTACGACACATAACATGGCAGCATATTACAGCAGTCAGCAAACGTTTGGTTTGCGTACTCCAAAATTGCCCGGGAGAAGAGTCGAGTTGAGTTGAGGCGAGGCGCGTCGCGTTGAGTTAAGTTTAGTGTGGCACATACGTGGCGTATACGCATTACAATGTTTCGCACTGATTCTGTCTGTGTTGCCATGCAAATGTATACAATGTAATTATATGCACATGCCAGTTAGAGATGTGTGTGCGTGTGTGCGTGTATGTGTGTGTGTGTGTGTGTTAATAACGTGTGTCTGCTGTGCCAGTTGTTGTACTACAACTCAAATAATTGCTAAAACAGCGGCGGCTGCTTGGCAACAAACAGCAACAGAAATGTCTTTTTAAAAACAGCAACATACAAGCAACAAAAGCAACAAACAGCAACAACAAAAACCGTGTATCGTATTAAGAAAACAACTTTGTTTGTTTTGTTACACAAGCATCCTTGCGAGCACACACACACACACACACATACACACGCAAACACCATTGTGTTGTTGTAATTCTGAGATACTCTTAAACACAACAACAACAGCAACAAACAAATTTCAATGGCAAACAAAGTTTCATTTTGGGGGCATACGCCGTGAATTTTCATTTAATTAGACAGCGCATCATCAGCTGCTGAGAACCCACAGCAGCTCCAGCAGCTCCACACCAAAAAAACAACCACACAAACCAACTCATCCTTTTGATGGTTAGGCAAATTTGTGAAACGTCTCACAAAATACAAAAAAAAAAAAAACAAAATAATAATAAAAAATAAATGGAAGTTAAAAATAAGTAAGAAAAATATAAAAAAAAGTAAACATTTTGCTTTACTGTGTTTGCTGTGTGATGATGCTCTCTTTTTTTTTGTTGGTTCTCTGTGGGGGTGTGAGTGGTGAGTGGGGTGGCAAGCACTTTCAAATGATTTCATTTTGCGTGAAAAACCGCACACAGGATATGCAAGAGCTTGGACCTAGCTGTAATGCTGACCAATTTGTGGATCCTTTTTGTCCCTCTGCTTTCGCTTGCTCCTTCTGAGCAAAAGACAGAGAGAGAGAGAGAGTTCCTGCACATCCTGCCAGACATGGAAACCAATTAATTTTAAATTGTCTGAGAGTTGAGCAAACCCAATAACCTACACCCCACACAAAGAAAAAAAAACTCTTTGTTGCAATTGGTCTTTTTCTCTCTCACTCTATATATATATATATATATATATATATATATTTGTCCAGCACTGTTTGTTGGCCTTGTTAATAAAAATCCAATTTGTCAAGGACCGTAGACAAGGTGCTGATAGCGATGAGGTTTTGCCATCTATTTGGGTCCCCTAATGGCTGCAATCCCTATGCAAACCACAAAGGGTCACTCGAATGCCCAAGAAAATTCGACACAGGACACTCACAGGACCAATTTCAAAGGACTTCACTTTGATAGGAAATTTTCACACATGATTTTTTTATGGGCCAATTTGCACACATTATAAGTTTGTCCAATTTTTCGAAAAGTGGCATGCCCCAAAGGCATACACCAGAGAAAACTTGCTAAAATTTTTTCTTTCTTTAGGTAAGTTTCATTTTGATTTTACTGACATGAAAGAGTTGACTGGCTCAACTAACCCAGTTAATTGACCTGGTACTGCTTATTTCTGAAAACTGTTGAAAATAATATTAGTTCTTTTTCAATAATTAAAATTTTAAATTATTTTATGTGCCTCAGAATTTAACATATATTATTATGTACGTATTATAATCGGAGAATTTTTCACTATTTTAAAATGAACTACAACACAAATAACAAATAAAAATAAAATATAAAGATATAATATAAATATTTAAAATACATATAAAAGAATTAATAAAGAAATAAAATGAATTATTCTAATTAGCTGTCATTCTAATTTTGTTTTTAGTTATACAAGTTTATACACTGAGTTGTGTAAATGGTACTTTATTATTTAACTTAATAATAGGAGAAATTGTAAGCATCTTTATGTCGAGATGCCGTCGCTTTTCTAATGCTCTATTAGTTCTGTGCTGTGCTGTGCTGTGCAGCTCCTAAATACATTTTCTATTATGCCAAAAACAATTTGGAAAACAATTTTAGCGAATGCGGGTAAAGTCGTTTACCAAAAGCTGCCAGCTTTGTCGAGTGGCCATCAACTGAAATATCTCCAACCGAGTGGGGTGGATGAGAATGGCGGATGGCGGATTGGGAGAAAAACACTACAAAACAAATAGCATGAGGAACAAAAAACCCAAAATAACTGTAGTAAATGGCGCCTTGTGTTTGTGCTTTGGCTGGAAATCCTTTTATGTTATCAACGCTTACGTAGCCAGCAATTATTTGCTACTTTCGGTTGCTTTGCTTGCGTAAATTAAAGCTTGCCGGAGCCCAGATAGATAGACAAAAAGAGAGAGAGATAGAGTGGGAGAGGGAGAAGTGCAGGGGGTGTAGCAGCAGCCAAACAGCTAAGCAGCCATCCCTTTGGCTCCAGAGTCAACCCCTCAGTTCCACAGCGCAAATATATCTTGTAACGTATGTTAATACAAACGTTTTGCGTATTCCCACGTTTTGGCTGGTTATGTATGTGTGGTGTGTGTGTGGGGTGTGGTGTGTGTGGGGGGTGTGTGTGTGGGGTGTGTCTGTGTGGGAGCTGTGTAAGCTGGCCAAAGCATTCGCTTCCTTTTTCGCCTAATGTCTTTATATATCTATGTGTTAGTGCCATATATTTTGTGGCAATCCGGGCCAAAGAAGGACTCGACAAAACGAGAGCCTGGCAACGCATTTGGGTTCCCTGCTTAACCGCAAGACCATAAAATTAAACTAGTGCATAATTAAACACTCGCAATTAGGCGTAATTTACTTTGCGTGTGTCTCTGCTTCAATCTCTGCGGGTGTTTGTTGTTGTTGCAACTCACCACTTTTGCCCCACTCTGCCCCCGCTCTCATATTTTCGCAACATTAGTTTTTAATTAAAAAATGTTCATCACATGCGCAAGTATGTTGATGGCTGCCTGCCACTTGCCACTTGCCACATGCTACATAGCTGTAATTTTATTTAAGTGTTTTAATTGTTTTGTGCGTTCAATTTACTACGCAATGAGGCAAACAGCAGCTGATCAGCTTTGCCACACTTCTTTTAAGTCTTCGGTAAAAACCACTGTTTAAACCAAAAATAAATATTCATAAAAGAAAGAAAAGCTTAGGCAAAGTATTCAGCTAAGATACTTATGCATAAACAAAAAGTAAGCAACAACTGAAAATGGAAATGCATTGTAAACATTGCCAAGTTGTAATAATTAATCCGTAAGATTTACAAAACACAACTTGCGCATCATTTTCAAGTCCCGGACAGTCTTGCTTCCAAGGTTTCATTACTCAAAAGTTCTGGCGGAGATGGTGCGGGTGAAGGAGTGTTTGCTTCTTGCCTTACCCAAAGGATCAGCGCTGTTGGCTGACTGATAATTTTCTTTTTTTTTTTCTTGCTGCTGCATGCCACAAGAGCAAACAGCAAGTCGCGTCTGCAACGCGATAAGATGCAAAATCATTTCTTGCAGTTGCCTCATCTTATTGTACTTACGATGCGGCAACTGACTCACTGACTGACCGAATGCCAGACCGACTGACTGACTGACTGACTGACTGACTGACTGACTGACTGACTGACAGACTGACTGACTGACAGACTTATGCTCATTCAATTTACATTTTGCTGCGACTGCAAATTGAAAGACTTCTCAAAGCCATTATTTTTGTTGTTGTTGTTGCTGTTGCTGTTGCTGTGGAGGCGTTTCAGCATTTGCCAAGTCAAATATTTATGTTGTTGGTTAGGATTTGGATTGTGGACTCGCTAAGGATTCACTTTGTACACTTTGGAGCTCAAATGCAAAGCAATTGCAAGTAAATTAATTAATGAAAATATTCCAGATAAGCAAAGCGCACACTTCAAAAAGGGGTTCGTTAATGGGGTAAAGTGAGGAGGAGGAGAGGGTGTACATCTCAAGGTGGCTAAGTCGCGTTTAAGCCGCTTTCAAGCACAGATTTTGCCAGCTGGCAACGCAAAATGGTAATATGCAAAAGTGGGCTGTAAAAGCATTTTGTGCTCGGCGCGGCGTGTGAGATTTGCATAGTTTAAACAGAAGTCAGCAAATTGTTTCTTATTTGTATTCACATTTAATTGACAGCTAACAAGTTGATTATGGACCAATTAGTGAGCTGCTAATTGAAATTAATGTGCGAAGCGCTAGGACAAGGCAAGGCAACTGATCTAAATTTAATTTAGGTCTTAAAAGATGGCTAAGCAGTCTTTACTTGTAATTATAAATTATGTCTAAAGGCATTGGAAATATGCTAATCAGACTTATTATAAAATCAGCATCAAATTGTCCATTTATATAACTAATATGTTCAGGTCAAAATTCAACTGATTATAACCAAATATAAATGTCAACGATCATATAACGAGTTGGCAGCTGTGTCTTTTATTTATTGTTATTTGGAGTTTGGTTTCATATATGCCAGAAAACTCAATCCATAAATTGTTATGTACACAACAAACAGGCAGCAAACTAATGCAACAGCTTTGATTAATTGCAACAACTTTGCATATATATTAAATGTTTGCTACCTGAAGAGAGAAGGAGAGAAAGAGAGAAGGAGAGCGAGAGAGAGAGACAGGTGGAGAAAGAGCAAGAAGCAGAGCTATTGCAATCATTTGAAAAGTCATTTGTAAATAACATAACCGAAAAGCATTAAAAGCTAATCCTATTTGAGCCAGCAGCCAGCAGCTGAACACGTTCCATTCCTGGCTATTTGGGTTTCAGTTTGTGCTTGGAGTTGGAGTGGGACTGAGTTGGGCTTTTGTGGGTTGATGATGTTGCCTTGCTGCCTGGCTGTGGCCTGTGGCATCAACTAGAAATCCATGGCACAAATCCACGACACTCGCTGCTTGGCCAATATTTTTCCATTTTCGTTTAGCGAGTCGCGTTGCATATTTATGTGATTTATTATGGAAAGCTAGATACACCCCCCCCACACCGCACACTCTTCTCGTTTCTCCCACAACTACAACAAAGACTGCCACAAACTCACAAATCCTGGGTAAAGTGACCCCTAAGCTTTCTGCCAACTGACTCGTTGCCAGTATTGGCCTAAAGCGACATTTTTCCAAAGGTTAAAAATAAAAACAAAAGCAGCAAGAACACAAATAAAAAGAGAAATACGAAAATTAGGTTTACCCTGCCTTCACTTCGAACTACAGTGCCACACCCATTTTCCAGGTGATTCCTAGTATATGGCCAGGTAATCTGGCCCATTTTCAACTGTCTTTGGCTTGGAAGGTTTGCTGGTTTTTTTTTTTTTTTTCGGGCCACTGCTTGATTATTAGCCACTGGCCTTGTTTCTGATGCTTATAAATTTGGTTCAGTTGAGTTGAGTTCAGTACAGGTTTTTTCTTCGTTTTTTTTTGTTGGTTGGATTTTTCAGGGTGTGTTCAATATGCCGGACACGGACACCCAGCGAATAATCTTTTAAGGCTACTTTTACACCGACGCTGTTCGTGTCTGACTGGGCAGCAGTTGGTTATCACCCCCTGCCTCTTCTGCCACAATTTGCTGTTCGTTGTTGTTGTTGTTGTTGTAGCTATTGCCTTTTAAATGTTTTTGCCAATATTTACATTCCAGAGGTTAGGCAGTGGCACCCAACACAAAAACAAAAAAATTGTTTATATATATTTGATTTTAACACGGAAGTAAATATTGTGGGGGACTTCGTACCGTAATCTTGATAAGCGCACACTTTGATAGATGGTTCTAACGGCACCTTATTTACGTGCATCTGGCCAAAACATATTTTATTCGTTGTTCTTGTTGCTTTTTTTTTGGTAGCAGTTAATTGAAAATTCTACTGCAATCATTCTTGTAGCATACTTTTTGGGGATAGGAATGCGGGCTGCAAATAATGTTCTGCTCGATGAAGCTTAACAGATGCGCAGGCAATAATTTAAGAATCTTTAAAACACGAGTATTTTTTTTTTACCATAAAACGCAATGTGCCGTTATTATAGCGACTCCCCGTCGTAAAATGCATGTAATTCCCGTAACATTGTTTCTATGTATAGAAAAAGTGCTGGATGTTTGTGCATAAAACGTGCTCGGAAAACATTCCACCTCGGCATATGGCAATCTGCGGTAGTATTTATGTAAAATGCCAACATTGATGTCTTCATGTGTCTCCGACTGACTGGGCGACTGATGGATGAGAACTGTCATGTGTCTGTCCATTTTCCGTCGTCCTGGCAACGCATCAGCTGTCTGCCAAGCGCTCGACGCGACACAGCGAAAGATTCATAATTGTTACACACACACATTCACACACATTCACACACACACACGCAGACAGGAAATGCATTGAAACTACAGCTATAATTATTACATTTGTTTTTGGTGGAATCGCTGTGGCAAATAGCTTACACAATGCATACAGGCAAAGCCATACTTCATATTTCATGTTCCCACTCGCATTTCCCTAGGTGATCCACCCACAAAGGACATAACTTTAATTCATTGTAATATTGTCAACGCTTCAACGTGTGTCTGTCATCCCACGGTGGATGTTGTGGCCACTCTTGTTGTTGCAACAGCAGCAGCAGCATCATCAGCGCTTCAGCCATATTACGTATTCGCAATTTATACCATTTACAATCTGTGCCAGAGATGCGCCTCACTTAACGGCTTAATATATTGTTACGGCAGCTGGCGCCGCATAATCACGCACGCACACACTGACACACATGTAACACACACACACACACATGTAACACACACACACACCCAATGCACACACACTTGAGTGCGCACCGCGCGTAATGAAAGAAATGGCAAAAAGGCACATGGCAAAAACCAATCCAATTCAAACGCACTCACAGGGAATATTTATTAAAGCGTGACACACATACAGTTATCAGCTTATGTGTGTATTTGTACTTATGTGTGTGTGTGTGTGTGTGTTGGCTTTCTGTAATTTAATTATAAACTTTGAAAAGTTTTGAAAACTGCGCAGCTGTAGTCTGCAGACAATTGCCATCTGTCTTGCTTGTCCTGCGAATAGGTAGCTACCACATGTGGCACCACCAACTCCAAACAAAAGTGTCAGTTGCAGTCGGCAAATTATAGAAAACGGGGCAAACTAGCCCACCCCGGCTTGCCTAGTTAATGGGGCAAGTAGCCCCCGGCTTGACTAGTTTATGCATGTGCAGCATATTGAAAAGGCAACGCGTTGGCTTTTTTTTTACCATTTGTCAAGCGCGAAACTTTTGTAATTAGATGAAATACACAAAAAAAAAATACACATTTGTGTGGCAAAGTTTCGACTGCGTATGCTACAAAAAAACTTGAAAAAATAATGAGTTTTGAGGTTTAGCTTTTATACTTTAAAGGCACATCATTATTGTAATGGGACAAGAATTTAATTTGTTTAGATTTTTATTCATTGCAAGACTTTTTATCTATAATTAAGTCAGCTCAAAAGTTAAATTCGGATAAGTGGGAGCCTTTTAGCTTTCAAAATCTTAATTTAGCTGCTTAAAAGATGAAGCACTTTTATTATAATTTTTGTACTTTGTAGAAAGTTGCATACTTGTGTAATCTGATTTGTAAAATTGTTCTTTTTATATTTTCAACGAGTGAAAATTTTGCAAATTTTCTTAGAAGACAGCTTTTAGTAGCATTTTTCATAAATCATGACACTGCAATCCAATACGAATGTCAACTTAAACAGCCAACGAAATGCCGTAAAATATGCAAGGCTCACAAAAAAACCAAAAACCAAAAAAAAAACGGAGCTCAACTAAATGACAAGCGCTGTGGAAGGCTGCCACTGGGAGTGCATTTACTTCTTATCAAGAGCAACAAGAGCCAGCGGCAGCCACGGCAGGTGCCAAGACAGCTCTGAGGTAGAAACAGCATCCATTAGGAGGCAGCAACAGCAACGGCAGTGGCAACAGCAACATCAGTGGCAACAGCAACAGCAGTGGCAACAGCTGCAACAGCAGCAGCAGCTGCTCACCTGAGCGCACAATATTAATGGAGTCTCTCTCCGGGTGCACTACACGTTAAATAATTTTTCTTGATTTTTTCCCCCCATTGCCGTAATACTTTTCCTTTATTTTTTGCTGCCTTTAGCTGACTTTCAGTTTTTAGAATATGTAAATATATATATTTTTTTTGAAGTTCAACTACTATTTTTTTTTTTTTTTTTTTTTCGTATCTCCGGCTTTTGTGATTCGCTACGCTGAATTATGTCGCTGGCAAATTATATTAAAACTGCAGGCACTCAGCTTGATGAAGTCGCCAGTCTGAAGCTCTGGGTTAGATCTCATCGTCTGGTTCCATGATAATGCTTGCCAATTGCATTTGCTTGGTGGCAGCTTATCTGCTTCCTATTTCACCCAACCTCTTTTATCTTTAGTTTTGCCACACTTTGCGTCTCTCCTGCCACACGCAGCGAGTCTGCCCTTATCGGCATCTGCATCTGCAGCGCTTGTAATAAATCAGCTCGTCGCTTTACTCACTTCCTGTCGTTTCATATATTTTTTTTTCTTTCTTCTGTTGCTGTCTGTTGCAAGTTAACCTTTCACACACACACATACATATTGCTGCGGCATCATCCTGTCAATACCTTGGCCTGAGCTTAGTCTTCAGCGCTATATTTTCGACACATCATTTTCCTTGTTGAGGTGTGGGAGAGGAGTGCACACAAAAAGAATTTCCATTATTTTTTCCTCGTCATTGATAGAGCACTATTTGCCACCCCCCCTTACAATCTTGCCAACTGTTACCTTCTGGCCTTGTTTGACGTGTAAAATATCATCAACTTAAGTAGATAGTACTTCTCCAGGAGCAGGCACAGGCACCTCAAGATTTAGTTCAAAACGTTTTGATAATGTGTCAAGTTTGCTGGCAGACTTTTGCCAAAACTCTTCACTCGACATTTTTAACAACTGATTAGCCTGTAAACTTGGTTATTGCTGCAGAACTCCGAAAGTGAGAAATTGAGATACCCGCTAAAATTTTAAATATGGTTTTCTAGCTAAACTAAAGAAATGAAATGATATTTTAAATAGATAATAATTTGAATTTGTACAACATGTATACTTAATGTACAGAAAACCAATACATATATTTTGTTATAATTGGATACAAAGTATTAGTATACAGAGAAAAGGCGATACATATATATATATATATATAAATATATATATTTATAATTTATATTTGAGTGCATTTGTGCGTATATTGAAAATTAACATAATCACATAATGTGTTAGTTGGCTTTTAAGGAAATCAGATAAAAATGCAATTAAAGGATTTAATGAAAATGCCAAAATGTCTGTTAATAATTCCAGAATGTGCAACTTCGATAAGACAAAACCGACACAAACACACGCACACACACACGCACACACACACCCACACACTAACACACACATACGCAAGAAGTGCAACAAAAGTAATTAAGGCCAGCAAAACTAATTAGGTGGCTTTTTGCATATTTCTGCCAACAATAACAGGCAAGAGACAATGAGAACTTGTAACATATTTTGGTGCACAATGCTGGTGGACTGCTGTGGCAAAGACCAGCCGCAGGCCACATTTGCTTTTTGGTCTGGCATTCCACTTGAAAATCAATCAATCACCAAGCTTTGCTCAAAATCTGTTGCAAGTTTTATAAATGCTGAGCGAGTAGCTTGGCTCATGCTGCATTTTATATGCTTGTCATCTGGGCCAACAATCCGGCTCCCGCCGGACTGCTCAGTGCGCCAGCTTGTTGGGATGTCTCTGTGTGTCTGTCTGTCTGTCGGGCTGTCTGTTCGTTTATTTAACACTGATTGCCAATGCACACAGAAAATTTCGGCAACGATGAGTTTTGCTCGCAAATCGCTTCAGTGCAGCCCCCTGATACCCAGCCAGCT
Source organism: Drosophila fungiperda (assembly GCA_035042345.1). Classification (NCBI taxonomy): domain Eukaryota; kingdom Metazoa; phylum Arthropoda; class Insecta; order Diptera; family Drosophilidae; genus Drosophila; species Drosophila fungiperda. The sequence continues at coordinate 52,682 of JAWNLM010000293.1, read as the reverse complement.
ACAGATAATCTTGTCTATATGTGGCCCGGCTAAGGTTTGCTAAATAAACTCTGAACTGTGAACTCTCAACGGTAGTGTAATCAATGCCCATTGCCAAGTGTCTCCGAAGTTTGGCTCTGTATCTACTATTTAACTGCTACTATTACATACGAAAATGTTACGGTTAAGCCCCTCTGGCATTGCTTTCAAGAACCGAAACCAACTGAAATTTCATTCCTCTGACGTTTGTTTTGTTTCGATTTATGCATATCTGAGTAAATCCCGGACATGACACTTGGCCACAGGCAAATGCTGCAGATTGTTTCAATTAGCAGCATCAAAAGGATCTTATTTTTTATGAAGTTATTAAATTGACAGCACGTCGTGTTCAAAATGATATCTGACACAAGTCAAGAACTAAATTTAATGTAAATTAATTCCTATTATTGCTGTTAGTTATATTGTTACATTTATTAGCATTAATTATTTTTAATTGAATTTCATTTTATTTCTATTGAATATAATTTTATTTCAATTGTAATAGGATTTAATAAGCGCTTCGAATTTATTCGATTTATTTTAGAAGCGGCTTTTGTCAAGGCTTCAGAACGCAATTATTATATTGTGAAAGAAAATTAAAATTAAAAATTGAAAATATGGCTTTTGCCTTAACAAAATTATAAGGGTTGAAAATGTACAAAGAAAATTAGCTAAAATATGACACGACCCTTATAATAAATTAAGTACCTATAAAAAGCGATTTTCAATTAATTTTAAATTGCCACAAAATAAACTGTGGCACAAAAAACACCAGGTAATTGAAATTTTGAACAATAAAATGAAATATAACCAGCTATTGGAATAATGTGAAACACGTTTATTGTTGCGCCATTTTTGGCACATTGAAATAATTACGGTTATTTATTAGCCAGGTGCAAATAAATTGCGAACGCAATGAAAAAAAAAAAATACTTGAACTCTATATATAAATATAAGCATGTTTAAATGCTTATAAAGAGGTATAAATTACGCCTGATTTCACGTGCCATTACCAGGGGGACACTAATGAAAGTAAAGTGCAGCAAAGTGTGGCATAATTTATGGCGTACAACCGACAATTTCCTGCCATAATAAGGGGGTGCGGCTCAAAACAAGGGGGGGGGGGGGGTGTGTGTTGGGGAAGCTGGACAATATTGGGTGTATGAGTGAACACATATCACGTAACTGACAGTATTCTGTATGTAGATATGAATTGCTCACATATGAAATGCCATCGTAAAGCAAAATTAAATAAAGGTATTTTATTATTGTGTTTATTATTTTATTATATTAATTTAAAAAAAAATAGGAAAACTTCGGCACAAATGCTAATATTTATGTGTGCTTATATTACTCTTAATTTTATGCTGAAAAATACACCTAAGTTATAATTTTATTAAGTCGTTTCTTATATAATAATATATTGTAAATGCCAATTATTATTTTACTCAATCAATACTCAATCCACCCATATCCACGACCTTGTGTAAAGGGTATGAAAATGTTAAGTCAAATGTGTCCAGATCCATTTAAAACTGTTTCCATTCCTGTGCTCAGCTGCCAGCAGACAGTGTTTGTTATTAAATTGAGACCCTTGGCAAATGCAAAAGGCAACAACCAAAGGTAAATGTAACTTTTCGATCAACTTGAGTCGGGTTCGGGTCATGCCAGGGGGGGGAAGCAAGGTGTTGGGTTGGGATTGGCAGCTGCGAGTTAAGGATTCAAATTGCAGGCGTGCGGCTGGTGGGCTAAGGGCAAATACATCATTTTGCCAAAGAGTGGCAATTTAATTCTTTTTCCTCTCAAGGGTTGTTTACCCGTGCAGGTGCCGGGTGCAAAAGGGTGGAGTGTGGAGTGTGGGGGGTCCAGCTATATAATATCACCGGCGTTAAATTCAAGCTTCAGCAGATTTGTCGTCCCCTTATCGTCACCACATTATTAATAGCTGAAGCCAAATGCTAATAGAAAGATGGCAGATTATCAGCAGAAATTTCCCAGCTGCCATTTCATATTTACATAACATAATAATACTTACGTATATGCAAAGTGCAAGTTTTGGACTGAGATGAAATTGCTTTCAGCTAGATAAGCAATCAGGCAGTGAACTACTCTCTCAGCACTTAGCTGATGATGCCTTAGATCAACATCCATCAATACCGGCAGCAATGCTGTAGCACAAATTGTTTGCCCCTTTTGCTGCAGCCACAGTCACAAGTCGTCCCAGATCCACTCTGCACTCCCCTTGGCCACATTCAGGCAGCCAATTATTATGCAAATTGCATGCTACTTGTACTTCGACTTCAATCCTCAAATACAGACATAGAAGCAAATTTCAAATAGCAGCAGACAAACCAAAAAAAATTAAGGTAAAATTGTGTGTATCCGATTAGCAAATACACTGTTATTTGGCTTTTGACTTGAGATCAAGAAATTATTATTTCTCATGGATTTCAAGCTGATTTCTTCACAGTTTTGTGATACTCTGCCAATATATTATTTGCTACAGGGTATCAGGAATAGAATGCAAGGCGAATAAAATATTCGACTTGGACCTTGGCACAGACCGTACTAAATCAATACATGTTTGCTCCTACTGCTGGTCCGCGTCTGAGTCCTGTCCCTTCTTTTGTTGCACGTTCTTCTTGGCTATTGGGCGTTGGGAGTTGCGCGCTGAGAATTGCGGTCCTGGCAACAAATCAACATTTGACTTTTGCATAAATTCCAAGTAGCAACAATATTGCTACAAAAAAAAAAAAAATATATGCGATGAAGAAAAGTAATTTTCTCGCTTTCGCTTGCAAGTAGAATAACATTCAACGCCCACTGTTGATTATGCGCTGCTGCCATTTGTGTTGGTTGCTGATGCGTTGCACTTGTGTCTAGGGAGCAGCAGCAGCAGCAGTTGCATCATGCCACCAGGTGGCCACCTGCTGGTGCCATGTTTGTGCGGTTAGATGCAGATTCTGTTGTTGTTTACTCATTTCCCGAGCAGAACTATCTAAGCATCCTTGGCCAACACAGAAAATTGGCAGCGTCTTCATTGCGCTTCACAAAACAATGATTGCTACCTTGATTTACATTTCAAAGAGCTGCTCGACTTTAAGATCTTAAAATTAACAAGTGCCGATTTAAGACATAAGACTTTTTTGTTCGTCACACAAAACCCGTTGAAATCTGTGGCAGAAAGCCGTTGCAAATCGAGCTGAACCGATGTGCAACAAACAAAAACAGGAAGTGGACATTGTGTGCTTAACTTTGTTTCCGCTCTTCGATGGCGACAACTGAAATTCGATGCGTCCTGGTTGTGTCGCTTGTGTCGTTTGAATTCCTTCTTTTTTTTTTTGCTGTCCTTGCAACTGAAACTCCATGTGTGCGTGTGAGTGTGTGTCTGTTGTAGCTGCAAATGCAAATTTGTTCAAAGTTTATTGAGTGCACGTGACGGCAAACAAAAGTGCAAAGTTTCCATGGTTCGTGCCTCCTAGGGGGAATGTTCACACAGCTCAATGGGTACGAGAATTTACTTGTTTTTCACTTTTGTTTTCCATTTTCCACAGCCTGCCCATAACTCTGTCAGCATTTTTTTATTGCTGTTATAATCGTTATTTTCAATGTTTAACTTTTCCCCTGGCTATTGGTGAAATGACACTTTAAGCTCACTTTAATCTTAAAAGAGCAATAAAAGTCATTTTGAAAAATTGTGAAAATCTTGCTTAAATAAAACAGCAGGCTTATGATTTAAAAGTATTGTTCAATTGTTATTTCCTTGGGTCTTAAGCACCTTACGAATATATTGAGTTGATATGTGGTTTGAACAGTGCCTATGCACTTTAATCTCTTTTTAAACCTCATATTTTTGACACTGAATATGGAATTTTATTCACTGGCAATAAGCCCAACAATGTTATTTAACTTACAATTGTCCAACAAAATTTCTTAATTCTGAATTTACCGAGTGCACCTAAAGTCACTTGACAAAGAAACAGCAAATGCATAAAAAATAAATATCAAAATTTAATGGTAAAATATTTTGCATCATTGCAGATATTCCAGAGCAGACGCAACCAAAGGCAAGAAGGCCAAAATCGAAGCATACACCAAAAATCAATAAAAGACTGGTAAGTACTAGCCAGGAATTTTATGCAGTAAATGCACTTTTTTTTTGACTTCGTCCTGTGACAGAGGATATTTTTTATTTTCTGTATTTTTGTGTGCAAACAATTTAAGTGCAGAAATTTGGATACTTTTGACTATGCTTATGGCAAATGCTTTTATAAATTTTATGACTCAAAGCATTCCATTGTCGTTGGTCGACGTTTAACCCATCTTTTCCTTTTACGAGCAGCCAAGCTGAAGTCAGCTCGAAGTTGCAACTGCAACTGCAACTGCAATAGCAATATTAAGCAGCCACATCCTTTCGAATCTAACTAACTATAATTTTAAAGCAACAAAATCCCAGGGGCGGTATGGGGTTGACAACGATGTTGGGCGTGGCTATAAGCCAAATTGTACAAAATTGAAGCTTGAATTTTCAATTCAAAAGCGATGTTAATATGTAAAAATCGAGAAACCGAAGAGAGATGGATACTTCACAGAGCAAGGATGTGGAATGGATAATTTGTGAGTCCTGCTTTTAAGAACATTTGAAAAATTCAACAGCAACTTAGCTTTTTTACTTGCAAAGTTAAATTTAATAAGACGAACTCAAACTATTTTTATTTTCTTAAAGTTAAATATCAAAGTTGAGCGGCAGCAGCTTAGTTTGCTTTTGATTTTGTTGTAGTTCACTTGCAGGTTACCGGCGAATTTAGAAATTCCAATCAGCTAGCGCCGCACTCCTGTCCACCCCGCCCGCAAAACCACCTACAAAAAATAAAACGAAAATAATCTGCAATAAAAATGTTTTCCTTTAATAAAAATTCAATTTCCTCGAAGCGACACATGTTGGAGAGTCCACGACGACGATAGCAGCAGCTGCCAGTCGAGTCAAGAGGCACTGCGCCGGATGCAGTTTAGGTAAAAGGCATCTGCAGGGCTTTCTCTCCAGTTCCCATCTCCCAGTTCACAGCTTTCAGCTCTCAGCTCCACTCCCCCCTCAGGTTGTATTCCATTGCCTTTGGGCTGGACGCTTGCGCTGGGAATGTCTTTCAATTTATAATGACGACGCTTGTCGAGTCAGTTTTGCCAGTGTGCGAGTGTGTGAGTGTGCGAGTGTTTGTGTGTGTCTGTGTGTGGTGCACAGCAGGCAAGCGGATAGCAAACACAGGATATGCGTTGCGCGTGGCAGGATCGAGTCAGACAGCCGCATCGATGATTGCATAGCTTAAAAAGTAGACTCCCCACACCCCCTGCTGCAAATGCAACATTAAAAGGAACCGCGGCAAATACATCAATTGAAAATGAGGCGCTGCCAGCAGCAGAAAGCTTGCTGAACGTGGCGAAAAATTTAGTTGATGCTTGTGGCATGCCTTGGGATATTCTTGTCTTCTGCCTTTGAGCAGGACTCGGTTCGAGAATACGTATCAGACTCCGACTCCAACTCCAACTCCGACTCTGACACTCTGTTGCTTTTTATTAAACTTCAGCTGCTCAGCATTTATCAGGGTTTATATTAGGTTGGCATCAGTTGTTTTTGACTACTTATTAAATTTGTGTTAATCTTAATTCCAGCAAAATATTTACGGAAATCTATTCCATATTCTGCTTTAGTTTCCACGCAACTCTTTGTAATTTTATATATAGATTTATACCAGTAATAATTCAAATAAGTTGCAGTGAATACATTCAATCAGTCTGATAACCTTCTGGGCAGCTCCAACGAAACATCAACAACCCAGCTAGGAAATGTCCACAAAAAGATTGTGCAGCTTGTAAAAAATCTATCGATTTTTTATTAGGTCTCTTTGCCATTCAGAGCAAAAGTATTTGCAAATAGGTCAATTATAAAATATTATTTCAAACTTCAAATTTGCTAAAGCTCTTTGCAACTCGACAAAACTGTTCAAGTTAGTTTCAAAGACGCAAACGTTTGAGTAATTTAATAAAAATAAATGCACACATTTGCTTTTTTAGTAAATAGTCAATTTCCCAACTAAATTCACAGGCTTTAATTCTCTTAATTTTATGAAAACACTTCTTTAATTAACATTGCTCAAATAAAAAGCCTTTGAGCATTCAAAGTAAATTACAACATAAAATCTCAACTAATTTCTGTGATTTACTACAGATTTTTATCTTCAAGAGATTTTCTGAGCCCTTGCAAGTCATTTAAAAGATTAATGACAATGGTTTCATTAAATTTCCTACCATAATTCACTTATGTGCAAAGCTTGCTGAATTATTGCAAAACATAATCCTCCAATTTCTAAATCAAATAACATACGTTTATCTTGAGCCAAGTAAAAAAAAGAATTGTTGGCAGCACTCGATGGAGCTTAAGAAGCTACTCTATCAATCCTCCCCAAGGCTAACTGAAATGATTGTCTCAGTTTTCAAGTTGGACTTGTCTTGTCGCTTATCTTGTGCCGACCCCCATCGCCTGACACAGATTAATCCAGCAATAGGCAATGGATCGACCTATTGCAGCATCTGTTGGCTCATTCAGCTTCAGTCTTAGCCATATGCCTGGACAATATATCACGCAGCCAGCCAGCCAGCCCTCAAAGCAAACAAATAGAACAGTTTTTAGTGCCTTATCGGCAATTTGCCACCATCCACCACCCTCTCCACTCCACCACGAGGACGAGGAGTGTGTGTGTGCCAATCAACTTGGTCTCTAATACGTTTAGGCTGCTCATAATCACGCTCCGGCAAGCGACACATCAATATGAGATACGAGACCACATTAAAGTGGACATTGGCGAAAAAGCTGTCTCAGCTGCAACAACAACAACAACAACAATAAGAACCTTGTCTTGCCTCTGCTCTTTGTACAGCTTCATCTTTGTGGCAGACATGGCGCTTATTGTTCTTATCTCATTATTACATTTCTATTTACTTTACAAGCCGCTGCCGAAGCGCGCGCTTCTTGGCCATGTCTCTGTTAGGGTCCTGCTGCCTGATTGGGTCTTTGGGTCTGGGTTTGGGGTCTCGGTTTGAGTCGTTGCCATGTCAGCGAGTGGCTTATTTATATGCGCTATTTGTCTTAGTGGTTCGCCAACTAATAGCGCTGCCTTATTATGTCCCTCTATCTCTCACTTTCTCTCTCTCTCTCTCGGTCTCTCTCTGTCTTTCTCTCTCTCTGGTTTAGCGTCTTGTATCTTGCCGCAGCCCATTGCAACTCATTGTCCATTGGCTTAGCTGGGTATTATTCTCCACCTCCCAACTGCAAAATGCAAGTTATTAGTTGGGTATACTTTGTGGGCCCTTTCACCAGACACTTCCGTGCCTTATCAAACGTAACTTCCGACTCTGCCAGACACACACACACACAAAGCATACACACACAGAGCATACGCACAGCGGAGATTACAGAGTCTCATCTTGAGCAGCAGTCTCAGTACTACTTCCGGCCATTTAGATAGCCATCCTGCTGCTGGTTGCAGCTGATTTTCAACGACCACTTCCTACTACAACACACACAACAACACACACAACAACAACACACACACACACTCGAACTCAAAGAGAAAGACACCTGCAGGGAATTCAATTTGCCGAATCATTAACACATTTTGTAAATAAGCTGTTGTTGTCAATACCCCAGAGATGGTGGCGCATCATTAAAGATTATTATTCATTTTTATGTAATTACCCGCTTTACCCAAAGTGCTCAAAGAGTACCATAAAATATGCTTTGGCAACGAGGGGGTTGCGAGGGTTGCTACGGCAGTGCTCTGAACTGAAACGTGAAATATTTTTGGCTGCATTACGAGAAGGCCTTCGCTCAGTTGGCCATCTACTGCGTGCCAATGGCCCGATTGTGCCAGCTGCCTCAAACTGATGGCTTTAATGTATCTGTCCCTAACAGCAAGCACACTCTCCAACACACACACACAAACTCTTTCGAACTAACATTAAATTACACTGTGCAACAGCAGTTGAAAACATTTTTTTCTTCATTTTTTATTTTATATTCTACACAATTGATTAAGATTTCAATTCTAATTAATAATTATTATAATAAATAGGAAATAAATTAAATGAATTATTATTTTAAGACTTTTAGGGTGTTAACATTTTCTTATTAAATATAAAAATAATAACTTAGTTTATTTAATTAAAATTTTTTTTTTTTTTATTAAATATCTCTTTCTAAAAAATGGTTCTAGAATTTTACAATTAAGCAAATAAAGGCATACCAAAAAACAGTTGGTTTATAAACTTAAGTTGTGTTCGGTAGTGTTATCTATAAATAGCCTGGTAAAAGCATCCTAATGCCCATATATACTAACGGGCCATGAGTTATGGCCGCAACGTGTGGCCCTGGCTGTAGTTACACTTAAGAACAGTGCCCCGAATGTGCCATGTGTGTGTGTGTATTTCTGCATGTGTTTGTGTATATTTATATTCACTTATGTACATACATATATATATAAATATGGGTGTATGCGAGTAAACGAGTATATTTAATGCAGAGCACACAACAGCAACGCCGTCTGCAAAATGGCAGCCTGGGCAGCACATCAAAAAAAGAAAAAGAAAAAAAAAAAATGGGCGCATCATTTAAGTTTACTGCAAAACAGGCCAAAGTGTGTAGCTGTGTGTGTGTGTGTGTGTGTGTATGTGTGTGTGTTAGTTTCATAATGTAACCGGATGTGCCAACACAATGCTCGCACATCCGCTTGCCAGACAACAGAACAACAGCTGTCACACACACTCACACACACACACACACACACACTCACACTCACACACACAAAGAACGTGTGTGCAGCTGCGCTTTTGTTTGCGAATCCTTGTTAGCATTTGGGTTGGAGAAGTAGTTGTCGTCGCCTTTGTCTATTGGAGGCGGCTAGCATAGTAGCTGACAGTAACGGGCACATTATTAGAAGCAGCAGAGCATATAATATGGGCATTCGCATAACAAGAGGCGTGAGGTGCCACACATGAGTCGAGGGAGTGACATAATTATTAACTGCATATAAGTAAATATAAAGGCGACCAAACGACCAAAGATAACGATGCTCATTGTGACTATCTCCCTCTACCTCTCCCTCTCTCTATTCTCTATCTCTCTTTTTGTCTCTCTGTGTGTGTGTGTGTGTGTGTTTGTGTAAGTGCTCTATGAAAGGAGTTGAGCACATTTGTACATTTCGTAGACATGTCACGTGTGAGGGTCATCATTTAAGTTTAAGTTTGAGCTTAGCAGCAGCTGACCAAAACTTAATTGATTAAAAATAATACGAAGAGCACAAGTCACGCATATTAATCACAATGCTAGATAATTATTGTAAGCTGCATATTAACTTGGCTAAAAAGAAACTCTTTAAACTGCTGCAGCCTTAACTAAAAACTAAAATATTTCAAATTATTTTGCAATAAGTAAGCCCCTGATAAATATTTATATAGCTAAAGATTTATTTAATTTATGCGGATTTCATCGTTTGTAATATTCCATATTCAAAGTAGCAAAGCAATTTTCTTTGTAGCGCACTTATTTACATGTACACTACAAAATACACTTTAGGGTATTTTCTAGGCGAAGCAATCTCGCAAAAAATGCACTTGTGCTTGTTTTTGTGTGTTTTTCTTTTTCGACTGCTGTTAATTATAAACTTTTTAAGTGGCTTATTGGGACTTGCGGTTGCCCAGCCACATGCCCCCCCCGGCAGTTCTTACCCATAGCCTTACCAACCCCTCCCTCCGCACCGCTCTCCGCTATGGCCTGCGGCAAGTCATCAAGTGCTGCTCAAGTTTCAAGATGTTGCCATTTTTGCTTTGTGCCTTGTGCCTTTCTCTGCCTTCGGGGCTGCATTTAGGGACTTTTTACTTTCCAGTCCCTTCATCGCCTCGTTCGCTCTCCAAATGACTTTCCCCAAAAGGCATTTATTATTTAAGGCACTTGCTGTAGTTGTTGTTGTTGTTGTTGTTGAAGTAGTTTTTGCCTTAAATATGCAAGCAACGCGCTGAGTATTGCATTTTATGTGAATTGATAATGAAGTGAGCTGAAAAGTAGGCAAGCATTTTTTTTTATATATATATATATATATTTGAATTTAAGAGATAGAGAGAGATATCCCTTTTTATGGTCTTTAGGCAAACATAAAGCTTTGATTAATGTTTAGACAGTGGAAATTTCAACCTTTTCTCTTTTTAAACAGTTTATACACAATGTTAACGCCTTATCGCCATAAATCAGCATTAATGCTATAAACACATCTTCCGACAACTGGTTCGTTGTCCCGCCCTTATTTGGCCATTTTTAACAGCCATGCTCATAAATATAAAATTATACATAAATGCGCTACAAAAATCACATCAGACAAGCGACAGGCAACCTCTGCAACCCACCAGCCACTCCCTCTGCGACCAGGTCGCACTCTGACTTTAACTGACGGCGTCAGAACTTCGACCTGCACCTCGTATATGACCATATATAGCATAGTTGATGGATCGCAATTCGATTTTTAGTAGACATTAAGCTGTGTGCAATCTGTTTTATGCTTGATGCCACACCTTCATCCTCCTACATCGCCGCCTCCTCATTTCTTTTACACTCTACTTTTACGGTAAAACAAATATGCGCATAAAACTTGTTGACGACGCAGCAGGAGTCGCAGAAGCAGCAGAAGCAGCACCATCAACATCGGAAACATTTGCACCTACAATATACGAAACCAGAGCAGGAGGGTGGAGTCAGCGGGAGGAAACTGCCAGAAGGTAGCAGTTGTGCGGTGCGTCTATTGATGGCTCATGTCAATAAAGTTATGAGAACAAATAGCGAAGACATGCAACAAGCAGCTGCGCATCAAAATCTGAAGTAGCTTTTAATACCCTAACATTTTTAATGGGATGAGTACAAAGTGTTTAATTAAGAGTAGATGCTGCATTTTTATAGTTTAAGTGCACCTCGATTATTAAATATCCTAACCTTTTTAATAGAACGAGTACAAAATGTTTAATTAAAAAAAGGTGCTGCATTTTCATAGTTTAAGTGCCATATTAAATATCTTTTAAGTTTCTGATGCTTATAATAAATGAAATTTCGTTTTAATAAGTATAGATTAAGTTTACCTAGAGTATTAAGTATCATTACAGTTTCTGATGCTTATAAAAAATTCAATTTCCTTTTAATAAGTAGATTAATAAAGAGAATAACAGATAATCAGATGAATATAATATTAAATGTTGACAGCTTGATTTATAGAATATTCGCAAGGTAACAGTTATTGAATATTATTAGCAGTCTGATATATTTTTATATATATAATACATATGTATAAAATAAATTAATTATATAGTCTGATCTATTCATAGAGCAGCACGAAGTCTAGAAATATTTTTTAACAAAAAAGGCGTTGACAGATAGATTTATTGGACATATATGGCAAATGTTGTTTAATGCCACAGTCTGATCTATACAAAGAGTACTTAATTTTTAATATATATGCTTATGTACAAAATTGTAAGCACACTTTGATGTGATCCCAGTGAAGCTGTGGCAAGTGTTACCTGTTTCCGTTATTGTAATACAAGACCTATTTTTTCTACGCTGAATTTACTCTGTTTATTGGCCATCAATTTTTGTTGCACCAATCGCGACACGCACACTTTGCCAGCCTAAATGTGTTAGTATGTGTGTGTGTGTGTGCTTGTGTGTGTTCGCATGTCTCGCATCTGGCAGGCCATAAATATTTAATATGCCTTTGCAGTGTGCAGCGCACATGATGATAAAGTGCGCTGCCAGAGTTGTCTTCATGCGGCAGATTAATCATACCAGTTGCAGAGGGGGATGGGGTGGGAACAGCAAATGGACGCACACTCGCACACACACACTGGCACACCTTAATGCCGCTATGCTGTACCAGCTGTTGTCATTTGACATTGTCATCTGGTAGGTGAATTTTTTTCTCTCACATTATCAGCATAAATTCAAATAAAAAAGAGACGTAAAGAAATGTGTGGTGCCCGCAGTGCTAAATAAATGATGTTATAACAAACAGGCAAAGCATGGACAGAGGCGTTGAAAAAAGTTGACAGCATGCAGGACACAATGTACACACAGGACACACAGGACACACGGGACACACGGGACGCACGGGACGCACGGGACACACGGGACGCACGGGACGCATGGGACGCACGGGACGCACAGGACATAGACGGAAAGCCAATCATTTAGACGAGTATATTTTATTTTTTGGCTGTTCCTCAACTTTTGCCAATTTTTCTTTAGCAAGTTGACTAAGCCAGGACACGTTTTTGGAGCAGACGGCAGCAGCTGTCGGTAGTAGATGCCAAGCAGAGCGACGCACATGATGAAGCCCATCATCCGGTGCAGCAGGAAGGAGAGGGAATCTAAGGGAAGGGCGAAGAACTGTGCAGAACAGCCACTGGCAGCAATGATGAGATAAAAGCTTAGCCAGTCGCAGCGCTAGCAGCAAATTTCATCACAGCAGTCTTAACCAAATGGAGCAACAAAATGGCTACACACTCACACACAGACAGACAATTCCTGGATTCGTTCGTCGCTCTGCATGTCTGAGCAAAAAAAAAAAAAAAAAATTGAGGCGTGATTGATTAATATTATTCTCGGCTAATCTAACTTAAATGGGCCGCAAGCAACAACGCACAATGCTCACAGCAGGAAAATGTAACTTATTCAGCAAGTTTGACAGCGTACAATCTGCGTGTCCACATCGGTATGTGTGGGTGTATGTGTGTATGTGCCTGTGTGTGTGTGTGTGCGTGTACGAGTCTCGTTGACTACGCTTCATACATAATAAACACGGCAGCAGCGTGTTAAGTGCACAACAACAGCAACCATAATACAAGTTGATCAGACGTGAAGTTTAATGCAGCCCCAAACCCGCAAGAAAAAAATTAGAATGCTCAGCCAGGGTTGGCGAATTGGAAGGCGGACCTGTTAATCTTGTTAGGCTACCTCATAAAGCTGATGAAATGCCGACACGCATCTACAAATTTGTTATGCATACAGCGAACACACACAAAACGAGCCAAAAGTAAGCCAGAATTATTTTAGCTCAATTTTATTTTATTTTTTTTTCTTTTCCTTTTCCTTTTTCTTGGTTGTCAAGTTGTCAGCGCAAGTTTGCCAGTTGGCATATGAAAAGTTGCTGATAGATGAAGAGTTGTTATCAGGTCTAAAAAGATACTAATTTGACTAATTGAACAGACGCTATGCATACAGAACACGAAGAAAATAAACTCGAATCTATATATGATTTATGCGGCTGAACATTTATTTTATATCGTTGAAAAATATTCTTCTTTAGTTTGAATTGACTTGTTTAATATGTGTTATTAAATTAGGAATTTTAATATCACATATTAAACAAGTCACTTCAATTAGGAAAGTACATTTTAATATCTAATTAATTTTTGCCATGCTTATAAATAAAATCAACTTAATTATGCACTCAAATTAATGATAAAGGCCTTGCTCAAAGTGTCTCACAAAAGAAACAGCAACTTCAACAATAGCAACGGAAAAAATCGAACTGATTCCTCATTTTGTGAAATCATCAATAAATGAATTTCATTATTAATTAATGTGCAAATGACGGCTATGACTGCAATAACAACAACATAAAGGGAACTGCCATAAGGCTCGCAACTTTTTGACGCAAATTGAACAATTGTCAGCAACATGTTCTTTCCCCCGTGCTTCATCCCTCGCCAAACCCCTCAGCATCGATGAACGCTACAGGCAAATGACATTTTGCTCATTTGCTGCGGTTGTCATTTTCCACCTGGCAAGCAACAATTTTTCCCGATTAATTAAAATAATAAATGATTTTCGTTATACTTATTTTCATCCTTACTCAATATTGTTGACTATAATTAATGGAGTTGCCTGAAGATACCACAGAACTCGGAGTATTTCAGTTCAATGAGAATATTGAATATACAGAATCAGACATTTAATGATTCTTTATAGTCATTATCATTATGCTGAGGCTGGGGCAACTTTATTATCAATTACCTCAATTTTGAAGTAGCTTAATTTACATATTAAAAATTCAAATTAATTCAAAAAGTTCAGCAAGAAATTCGACTCAATAATAATTTTATTTTAATATAATCAAATAAGTTTAACAAATATTTATATTTATTTTAAATCAATCGTTTTCGATTTATTTTAACTCAAACTATTAATAATTTCTTTTAAAAGTTGCACTTTGAGTTAAACTGTTGGAATCGCAATCAATGTTTTTCCGCTACATAGCCTGGGTAAAGAGTATTCTTCCTCTTAAGTCAATTGCAGGAATGTACTTTGTTAATTGACTTTCGGTTTGAAGCGGCTCATAAGAATTTTAATTAATTTCTACCCACACATCTGAAACAGACATCAAGCGATGGGTTCTGTGCCAGAAATTGTAAGTGTACTTTGTATTTGTATCTGTGTGTATGTATCTGTGTAATCTATGATTTGTGCCCCACACTGCAATCATAATTGTTGTTTGTATTGCCTTGGCTGCATTTTCATTAGTGCAGCACAGAATGCCGCACAAAGTTAAAAATTGCTGCACAAATAACAGCAGTGTTGTGTGGCCGTGGCAGATGGCTGGCAACCTATATTGTTGGTTGGAGGCATTGGCTTCATTGGCTTCTGCATTATTTGAGCAACCTGGTTGCAACATAAAAAATGCACGAAGAGCCCACGAACTCGCAGCTGCTCCTGCTCCTGCTGCTCCTGCACCTGCTCCTGCTCCTGCACCTGCTTCTGATCCGGCTGTCAGGTCCTCGCCACACAGTTGGCAAAGGGCAACAACAGCAACACCAAGCCAAAGGCCAAGAGGTGCAGCATGCAAAAATACGGGATACGGGAAGGAAGCAGGTGGCATTACGTGGCTCCTGTAGAAAGGGCGTGCCAACACGAACATTCGAGAACAAGCCACAGTATTTATAGAGCTGCGGCTGGCAGGCGACGTGGGTGGGCGTTGACAGTTCGTTGAATGGATGGGAGGGGAGGGGAGGGACGTATTGCACATGGGTGGCCGGGAGGTGCAAAAGGTGGGTGTGCTGTTTGCCATACCACGTCTGCCCATAAAACACAATGAAGCGGAAAAATGCAGGGCGGCCACTTAACCCAACGACAACGACTACAACAACGACAACTGCAAAAATAACAACAACTTTTTTCTTGCTCATCGCGTTGTTTAAATATTTTAAAATGTTTGCTTAGCTGTGGGCACTGCAGCTTTTGTTGTTGTTGTTTGTGTTGTTGTTGCTGTTGCTGTTGTTATTGTTGTTATGGTTGGTGCTGTTGTTACAGCTGCTTATTTGCTTATGCAAGTATTGACGCTGCGTATTAAAATTGAATGAGTTTAATTGCAGTTTACACAACGCTTCGTATGCGCAACACAATTTGCAGCGACTGCATTAAACGTTGCGCATACGCAGCGTATACAAAATTGTGCGTATAACTGCCACGCCCCAAATATATATAACAACCTAACTCTCTAGCTCTCTCCCGATCTCTGCTTATATATTTACATATTATGTTTGCCATTAGCTAAAACATGGTTCTCATTTTGTTGTCAGCTTATTTTTGCTCGCTGTTTAATTATTTCTTGTTGGTTGCATATCATTTTTGGGAAACTTACTTTTGCCATGTGAAATGCTGCTGCCACGCTCAATGCTTGTTTTTGTGGCAATCGTTGTTTTGATTTCTGCCACAGAGCACACACAACAAATATAGAATATTATGAGAACCAAGCTGGAAGTAATTAAGCTTTAGCTGGAGTGGAAAACACAGATAGATATATAATATTTACTTGAGTTGCTAATTCGCTCCTTGACGACGAGTCCCGTCGGTATTCGAGACTAATTTAAGTATATACAAAAATCATTCGACCAACCAGTCAGTCAATTAATAAACAATTTTTCACATTTAATAAAAATGTATATTTTATGTAGAAGCAAAGTTGTCGAAATACTCCAAATAAGCTAAGCTTTACCCTTTGGCGTAATTTAATTTTTCATAAAAAATATGGTTTTTTATAACACTCTTTCATATATAAAACCCACACTTAATGTTAAACCTTTTTAATCTTCATTGCTATTATATCTTTATAGCTCTCTTAATGTTTGCTTAACAGCCATTCCAATTAAAGTTAAAATCAATTCAAATACGGCCAACTACATTTTCAGAAGCAGTTACATTATTTTATTTCCTTTTTCCTCTTCGCTTAAAATTGATTTTTTAATTGCATTCTCTATCTGACTTTAGATTTTTCTATTTGTCTTTGACTTCTACCAGCAAATAAATTGCTGTGCTTGTTTCTCAACATTAGCGTGCATTGCGTTTTCTATGTATTTTAAAAGCAATTTAATTATATTTATTTTATTTTATATGCGAAATGCACTCACAGCAGCACACACATGAGCATACTAAGCGCTAAAATCCCAGAACATTTAATTTAATGAAATAACAAACAAGTTCTGAAAACAATGTCAGAACATCAAAAACCAACAAACAGAGAGAAAACTTGAGAAAGAGATCGAAAGAGAATACAGAGAGAGACAGAGAGATGGAGAGAGAGAGAGAGAGAGAGAGAGAGAGAGGGAGAGAGAGAAAGGGGGAAAAGTCAAGATAAACAGCAACACTAATGCTAACTTTAATGTTTTAAGGCAACCAAGTGTGTGTGTGTGGGTGGGTGTGTGTGTGCAATGCTTGGGGCCAGCCAAAAGGATGCGCATAATGTACAAAGTTTGCGACGCAAACTAATTTCAAAGTAATTACGTAGCACAAAAGTGTTGATATTAGCGTGCAGTGCAGCATAGAGTGTGGCAGAAAAATGGATAGATACGTCAGGGAGTCTTTCCCAGACGACAACATAGCAAAATGTCATCAGCAGGCACTACAAAAAAATATATAAAAAATTACGCGCTCAAAAGCAAAAAAAAACTTACCAGCTTTTTTTTATTTGTTGCATGCTGCAAATAACAACGTCAGCGCAACATCATTGAGTAAAACAATAAAAAATCAACCTACAATGCAATAAAAAGAATTTTGTTGCAATTCGATAAAAAAGAGAAGAAAAACACGTCTCTGGTGCCACATCTTTTGACTTTAATTTGACTTGTGGCAACGAGTGAGAGCGCTTTGGGGGCAAACAAATTAAAGGCGCTGAAAACTTTCCGCGCCCCACACTCTCTCTGTGCCCCATAGCGGCGAGTTGTCTAAGTAGCTGGCTTTGCGGGTCGCACACTACACAATTTTCTATTTATTTGTGTAATATTTTACAAGTTTATAAAGTAAACGAAAGCGGACGAAATATGAAGCAAGCTTCCAGCGTTTCGAGTCTCAAGGCGCAAAACAGGAAGGCAAGCACTTGCACACTCTCACACACATACACACACACTTGCACACACACACAGGGAGTGGGGAGGGGGTTAGAGTTTGGCGCAATCGGAAGCTGACACAACAGCACAAGGCGCACGTAGGGTCGAGCAAATACAAAGGAAAAGCAGCTGCAGCAACACAACTGAAAACAAAACAATACAAACAAAAAAGGAAACACAAAACAGAAACGCAGACAAACGCTTAAGTTTTTTTTAACAACAACATGCAGTGTCTGTGACTTAAGGCTCTGACTTTAAGACAACAAAATAAAAACCTTTCAACGCATTTAGTGCACAATTTAAGGGCAATAGCAGGGAAAATCATAAAAGCAGCTTACGAAAAAATACCCCTCATAAAATGCTTATTTTTTCATCTGAGAGCCTCTCCTGCTGATAATTAATTTTGTAGAATATATATATGTTTGCAATACATTAAGAATTTATAAATATATTACTAATATATATAATATTATTATTTATTTTGTAGAATATAAATATATGCAATATATTAAGTATATATATAATAACCAATTTTAAGCGCCTATATGCCTGTTTACTGGCCAAAAGGAACTGCAGGGTATTTCAAATTATTTTCGTACATATATAAGTAATAAATAATGCAGACTTGCATTATCGTATATTTTAAAAAATTCATTAAGTGCAGCGACTACCAAAAAGGGCTTGGCAAAATAAGTTACGGTTTGTGCCTTGGTAGTGAACATTTTTATAGCGCACTTTCTGGGGCAACTGCAAAAATATGCAATTAAACAAATAAATTTTCGAATAAACCAACCAAAAAACGAACAAAAACACACCAATAAAAAATGACGTAATTTACCTCAATTAACACACCAGATGCGCCAGGGTGTGTATATATATGTGTGAGTGTGTGTGTATTGGTCGTGAGTTTAATTGCAGCCAATGGTCAGCATCGTCATTTGGCAGCAGACAAAACCGTAAACGTTAACGTAACCGTAACCAAAAGTCCAACCATTGCACAGCATCCGGCTGTTTATTGGCTGCAAGTGGAATGGGCAATGTGGCAAGCCGGTGGCTGGGTAGCTGGCTAGCTGCACATGCCCCAGCTGAGTTTTATCGCTGCTCTTAACGACACTCCAAGTGTTTCAGTGCCCAAGCCCCTGTTCAAGCTGCCCATTAAAATTCAACGGCCCAGGCGACTTGAACGTTTTGGCAGCCAAATCATATCGAGTCATCCAGTAGCTGAAGCTGACTCCTTACTCCCCACCTCTCCTCTCTCCTCTCCTTACCACATGCCACTGTCTCGTCATTTAATGTGCATGTAAATTTGTACAAATTCCCCAACTATGAGCCAAAGAAACTGGCCATTAAATTTCACTTTATGCGCCCCCTTTCTAAATAAACAAAAAAATTAAAAAAAAAAAAAAAAATACAATGGATGCGACAGTCCAGTGGATCTGCTGGACCTGCTCATCCTACTCCGCCTCCGGTCACTAATAGCAGATCGGCATAAAAATGCTAGTTCCACGTTCTGGTATAGATAGCACCAGTTAACAATTAGAATGCAACTCGACTAACAGATACCTCTCAATAAACATTATTTCTTTTACCTAATCCGCATAATTAGTAGCTTTAAACAATAACCAAAGTCATCAAATGGAATCCTTGCAATATGGAAATCAGATCCTTTATCAAGATAACTCTAAAATTGGGGGCGTGGTTAGGAATATATATGACGTTTTCCTCAAAATTATTATACGCGCAACAAACTTAAATTACTTTGTAATAAACAATAATAGTAAGCAGTCAAAAAAAAACTTGAGAGATTTACAGTGCAGAATAAACCATAAATAACTTTTTCTCCTGGCTGGGTTGGATTTTTCTTTTGCGGTGCCAAAGATGAGTTTCCAACAGCTGCTGTCCATGGGCCATAAAACAACTGTTTATGAACGTGCCCCGAATTTGTAAGTCTTCGGTCTAATGGCAGCACTGGTAATTTCACAAAAGTTTGATCCTTTAAAAAATTGTTCAAAAACATTTCGAAATACGCAAAAGATTTAATGGAAATACACTGTAAATAACAATGTGTTCATTTAAATGAAGGAATATTCTTTTATGTTATTGGCTTATTTGAGCTTATGGAATCCAATAAAAATCTAATCAATTTAAAAAATTAAGTTCACTTCCAAAAGAAAAAAAACCGCTTCAATTTTAGTTTATTTCTGCAACTGTAAACTAAAATCCAATTCGAAAATCCTCTCCTTCAACTAATCTGTGAGTTGAGCTGCTTAGACACGATGCTGCTGTCAGAAAACTTTGTGCTAAAGCCAATCTGGCTCCAAGATCCGCTTGCTTATGGGCTAAACAAGGAAAAGCGCAGACAGAGAGAGAGAGAGAGAGAGATAGAAAGAGATAGAGAGAGAGAGAGATATAGCAGACACAAAACAGAATGAAAGGATGGACTGTATATCGTCTAAAACGTTAAAGCCTAATTTGTAGGGCCTGTTAGCCTAGCGGGTGCTAAGGCTGAGGCAATTACAGTTAAAGGCAGCACCGCCCCAGCCGCTGCCCCCGTTGTCAATTTTGCCCCCCCTTTTCTATCTCTAATCGCATAGCTGGCTGCAATCGACTTTTGTGCTGCTGCCGCATCCTGTTGATGGCCTCGTTAGTTGAGACTTAGCGTCTGACGCTCAGGGACAGCACATCGAGCACGATATAATCAACACACACAAACACACACACACATACACCTACACTCACACACACGTGGCAGCTGGGCAATAAAAATGAATGTCCTGAAAAAAAAAATACAACCACAACAAAGCTGAATACAAAAAGGAGGCCAGCAAAAAGCTCTCAAGTTTTGGCTGTCATTTTAAGCATTTAATGCGTTACAGCTTCTTCAAGCCCAAAACTTTGGTTAAGCCCAGTCGAACAACAGCAACAACAACAACAATATTAAATAAGAACCAAAAAACTGAATAAATAAAGTTTAAAAAATGGAGAGTGCAAAATTAAATTTGGGCTGATAGCTATAAACGTTCTTAAATTTAATTAGAGGCAAAAGGAAAAAGTTTTTCTCAGGTGAGTTACTCGACTCGTTTTGGCCTGCATCCGTAGCTCAACTTTGTTGCAACTAGTTCTTGTTCTTGTTATTGCAACTAGTTGCACAGCTTGCAGTTTAATGGTTGTTTTCATTTAATAGCCATTTTAAAGGCGTAAATCACAGGCGGGCAAACAATTGCATTTTACTTGATTACGGCAACAAAGCAAAAGGAAATGTGCCACAAAGCTGTTGCAGTTGCATTATAATTCCTACAGGCAACATAATCAATTCCTTGAGGACAATTAAAAAACTGCTCAACTGCTATTAAATTGCAATAAACATGCCAACCAAGTCAGAATTCGCGTTTAATTGTTCTTTTATTATTATTCTCAGTTTCATACAATTAGCCTTACGTATACAAAATTAACTTGTGTCTTGAAGGCCACTTGGAGTCTTAATTCTGCTGTAAATCTCATTATAAAATTAAAGTCAACATTATATAATTACTAGGAATACGTTTGAATATAAAATATTTATATAGAGCTAAATTGCATTGCTTGAAACCCTTTCAACATGGGAACTAATATCAACTGTGCATATTTGCAATAATTACAAAATCAATGAATAAATTATACAACAATTAAAAACAATTAAAACATTGGCACAATTTGGACTATAAAATGCTGCTGCTCGAGCTGGGCAGACAAACAGTCAACATGAAGCCCTCATTGCGAATCCACGATCTCGTCGCGAATATTAACAACTGCGCCAAACTGCTGGGAGTGGAGATATTGGTGCCACGTCTGAGGATCGTCCATCGCACCTTGATGACAGCGATGGTGCCTGTGATCTATATTACTTGTTGTGTCCGCTGGACGATTATGGAGACGCAGAATGATTGGCTGGATGGCTTGAAATCGGTCGTCATGATCGGTGGCTGCATCAATGGCACTGGCCAGTTAATTACCATCCTGCTGAGGCATTCGGAAATTAAGCAATTGTTGAACCACATAATTACCATCTATGCAGAGTATGAGCAACGCGGCGCGGACTATGTGGATGCACTCAATTTGGGCTATGAGCGGATGCTCAACATACGTCGTTTCATTCGGATTGGCTACCTGGTTTCGTTTATAGGGATGTGTTCGGTGCCAGGAATATTATGGCTCTACGATGGCACACGTGTCACGATTATGCAGTACGAGATACCCGGTCTCTCAATAGATACCAACATGGGATTCACACTCACCTATGTGCAGCATTTGTTTTCGACCATTCTGGGTGGTGTTTTCTTCTATATGGGTGATTTGATGAAGTTGCTCTCGCTGATGCAGATTCTCCCATTTGCGCACATTTTTCAGCTAAAATCAGCCGCCCTCAATGATGCGCTGCATCGTAAGGAGCAGTCGAGATATCGATCAGCTGTGGGTGCTTATGTAGAAGGTGACGTGGATGCACTGCTCTTGGATCTACTCAAGTGGCATCAGTTGTTCACCAAGTAGGTTGAAATGTATTTATTGATAGCCGAGCGTAATTCAAGTTAATCCTTTCAGCTATTGTCAGACTGTGGAGCAGACCTTTGATGTGATGATCGCTGCTCAGGTGCTCTCCTCGGCCATCTCGATTTTGGTTTGCTTTTGTGTAAATCTCATCGGATTTCATTTGGTATCCACCATGTACCTTTTGATTAGCGTCTACTTCATGATGGTCTACTGTATTGTGGGCACCCAGATCGAATACGCTGTCAGTAATGAAAAAATTTAACTATATTGAAAGATAATTCAATTAATTTCCCTCTCGGCAGTACGATGATTTGTATGAGGTTTGTGGCAATATTAGTTGGAATGAACTAAACTGCGCTCAGCGAAGAATGTTTCTGCTGATGCTGAAGAAGGCTCAAAATATGCCAACAATTGTCATGCTGGGCATTTTGCCACTGAGTGTGCGCACTGCGTTGCAGGCAAGTTTTACAGGGTATATGAAAGTGTCTAAATGCCAGCACAACTAATGCAATTCCTTTGCAGATCAGCAAACTCATTTATAGCATTTCAATGATGGTGATGAAAAATAGCAATTAAAAGAATATATAATTAACTTTACTGAAGATTTCATCAAATGATTTACAGGCAAATAAATTGAAGCATAATTTATTTTCTTTACAACCTGGCCTAAAGCTGCTGCTGAGACGCAAAAAGTAGTTGATATGCGAAAAACAAATAAATCTCTTTCCTGTAAAGACAGGATACGCAAAGGATGAGAAAACGCAACGTGTTTTATAACTAAGGTTTCATTAGGACTCAGCATAGAGGAGTCAAGTCAGAGTCGAATTAGGGCTTCAGTCTTTCAATGCAATCACGCAAAGCTCTCGGAAGCATTTAAGTGCACTTGAGTGGATTTTAATGGACTCCAACATTGCATCGGAGTGTGTCTTGTCCCTCTAATCAAGGCTTTTGTATGTGTCGCCTGCTTTTATACATTTTGTGCGTAAGAATCCTTGAAAGCAGCATCTTTCTCCCTTCCTTATCTTATCTGCTCTTGCAACAGACAAATATATATATATATATATAGAGACATTTTGTACTGTTGTTATCTGGGGGGGGCGACGTCTTAATGAGCTTTGACTTTGCAATCATGTTGCAATTCTCTAGCAGCCATTTGCTTTTCGAACAAAATGTCATTTACAATTAGTAGAACTGCAAGAGACTTAAATTGTCAAATGAATTTTGTAAATTTCTTTTTCAATTGCAGCTCTTATTGGAATTTATTGCTAGTCATATAAAATAGAAAATTTGTGTAAGTGTTTTAAAGACCGAATATATCCATTTACTAAGAGACATGAAAGCAAAAAAAAAATAGAAAACAATTTTCTCAAAAGGTTTGCGATTTGGTGTAATTATTTTATATCTTGACAGACAAAATCTTATAAATTATATAGACAATTTGTGATTCATTTAAGGTCCTTGGCACAATTTAGATTTTAGATAATCAACGCATGAGGGAGGGCAACATTATCATTTCAAGCATCAGTGGCATGAACTCAATTCCCCGAACTGGTCTCAACTGGTAATTACACACTAAGTACACACACCATTTGCTGCGTCATGTTTGAAGCGTTGATGCGTGGAACTGGACGAGCTGGGCTGGGCAGGGCAGGACAGGGCAGGGCAGGAGAGGGCAGCAATAACAAGCTCTAAAGAGAGAATTGGAGCTTGCTTCTGGTTTTATTATGCGATGCTTATTGAGTTCTTATGCAAATAAACAGCGGTAACAAAAACAACAGCAACAACAGCAACCAAAACAACAACAATTGGAATATTGTACGTTGAAGCACAAACACGAGCAAAGTTCCAATAACAGCAAAACACACAAGTTAAACCACAGCAAGGAGTCTGGGATGTTGGCTGGTTGGTTGTTGGTTGTTGGTGGTTGGGTGGTTGGGTGGAAGAAATGTTATAACTTGTAAATAGGCCAGGATTTCTTGTTAGAAATACGGCATTCAATAGTAAACGAGTGCGGCCCACTCAATGGCAGCCATCGCACTCCTATGGCCTACTTTATTAATATTTATACAAAGCGAGTTTTTCCACTTTCTATTCTACACATATTTTCAGCTGCTTGCTCGTCGAGCCTTTGAATTTTTAATATGCGAATAACAAAAAGCAATGGTTTTGGCTTTACAACAAATAGTATAAGTTGATGTCTGCCATGTTTCCCATTCCCCATTCTCCCCTCTCCAGTTGTAAATGAACTATAAATATGAAAATCGGGCAATATGAGCGTTGAGTGTCTGTGTTTTTGTGTTTGTTTGCTCTGATTACGCATTGCTGATTTTGCATTTACCAAATGAGAATTATTTCAACAACAACAACAAGGATGACGCAAATCGAGAGTGCGACAGAAGTATATTTTTCTGTGTAGCAGCAGAAATATATTTTATACAATATATGCATTAAATAATTTGAGATTGAATGGTAATTGTATTACCGTTTTTGAATACTTAAGTAGTTTAGACATTTTGATTTAATCAGCTAAAAGTTTAACAACTTCAAATGGTTTTTAATTATTGCTTGTTCTGCAATTTATATATATTTACAGACGACGGAAGCGTGCAGTGGAAGATTTAAACTGTCATTATGAAATGCAAATAAATGAAAAGATTATAGGTAAGTCAATAAAAAAAGCTAAGAACCGTAAGCTTTTAATTAAATATTTAAAGTTCTGCTGCATTTCAATTTTCTATCTCATCGCTCATCTCAACCATTCCATTCGTTTAAAATCTAATTAAATCAACTTCAAAGTAAGCCGACATTTCATAGACGAATTTATTGCTAAAAACGAATACATCTCTTTCTCTTTCACTCTCACTCCGATTCTCAGCCTCTTTTTCTCACACTCTCAATAATTCACTGTCTGATTTTTCGGCCATGTTTGCCTGCACATGTCGCACAAATAAACAAGATGAAAACCGTCGAAGCAGAAAATTAATTGCCAAATTCTAAAGTGCCAAATGTTTTTCAATGTGACATGAAATTCAATGAAAAGTATCAGCTGCTGACGAAATTCATATCATTTGTAATTTAGTTGAATTGACAGCTTAGAAACGATTTACACAAATTTCCTATTTCTATTTTTGTTTAATTTTCTGATTCGACGGTCTTCTAATTCACATCCCACGAAAAGCAACTGAGCAAATTAAATTTAACATTGCGGAAAACATAAAAAAATCTATATTTGATAATACATTTTGTGTATATGTGAAAAACTCTTATATAATACGTAATATTGAAGCTAAGTATGAGTAGACTTTTTATTTGTTAGAATTTATAACTGGCAATTTGAGTGCAGCTGTTTAACTAATTGAACCTCCAACTAACTTGTTTGGTGTAGAAAACTAATATGCTTCACGCAGCACAGTCGGGAACAACACGAGACCACATTTGCCCCCTTTTCCAAATGAAGTTAGAGTTGATTTTATGAGTTCAACGTGGCAAGTGACTGACGCATCAATGTTGTTACTGTTGGACAGTTTGCAACTGCCCCACAACCTCTAGCAAAGACTACTCTTTGTTGTAGTAGAGTACTGGTTGTTGTGGTTGTTGTTGCTGTTGTTATTGCATTTGTTGTACATCTTTGTTTACTTGGTGCTCATGTATCCCCCCCACACTCTGCCCAGCCGGTTGCCCTTCGACAACGTTGTTGTCCTCGGCAAGGAATTTAATTTACCCGCCTTCATAAAACAGGATGGCAGGATGGCAGGATGGCTGGATGGCAACTTGGTCGACATGATACACACGCCTCTGCAATTTTGTTTGCACCGAAAAATTTGTTTGCACTTTGCTTTAAAAGCGCCAAGCAGAAAATGTTCACAATTAATTTGTCATTTCGCAGTACAAATATTTAACCTACCCTCCAACTATGGACAATACCTGGATACCTGGATTCCGCAATT
Organism: Drosophila fungiperda; assembly: GCA_035042345.1. Taxonomy (NCBI): domain Eukaryota; kingdom Metazoa; phylum Arthropoda; class Insecta; order Diptera; family Drosophilidae; genus Drosophila; species Drosophila fungiperda. The sequence goes on along the minus strand of JAWNLM010000293.1, from coordinate 26,721 downwards.
CTTGGAACTATGCACGAAATAAAGTTTGCACCCGACTCTGACCAAACCTTAACTAAATTAATGTTTGCTTGGCTGAGCTTTTCCATGGAAAACTACATATATATATATATATATATAGTTATATGCTGAGAGTAATGTTAAATATTAACAAAAGTTGAAAGCTTGCATATGCTCTACTCTAATCCTTGACTTTTACCATATTTGCCTAGGATTTGCACACACACACAGACACTAACACACCTCTACTTGTGTGCATAAAAAGACGGTCCACAAATGCATTTATTCATGAGAAGATTTTGGTAAAATTGCAGCTGGCAAAATGAAAAGCGTCACTACAAAAGATCCAGCGTTTTACCCAGAAACATTCCAAATAAAAGAATATCTTGTCTTAATTGTATAACTGTTCAGACAAGCAGAAAGACAAGTTAAAGCCTGGACAACAATTGAAATGAATTACCAACACAACAAAGGCAAAAATATTATTATAGCTTTAAATTGCAGTAACCTGTTTCTTGAATAATCCAAAAACAAATAAATTAAACATTTACTATAAGTCATAAAATCAAAACAATTTTTACGCTTGTAAATTGTCGTATTTGGAAAATGCCTTTTATCCGTCTTAATCATTGAAATTCAAATGTAAATATGGCCGAAATTAAAAAAAAAATAGAAAAAAAAACTTTACATTGTATGTTATTTATTTATTTGTGATATCCTTTAAATGCTCAACAAAATTGAGAGCTAAGGCAAATTTATTTATGCACGTGCGCATTTTGGAGCTCTAAGCCCAAACAAAGATGAAATAGAAAAAGCTGAAAGATTTATCAAATTTGTAGCTTTTGGAGCATTTTTGCCGTAGAACACGCAAAGGCAATTGCTGAGGATGAAACCAGGTCTCGTTGGTACAAGGGATATCCATGCTCATGTATATTGTACAATAAATATTTGTTGCACATTAAACCAAGCCATGGGACAGATGTAAGCCGGCCAGGTCAGGACTTGAGGTCAGCAGGCAGCTGGACCTACCTACAAAGATCCTTGCAGTCTGGGGTAAAAAGCCGAGCCGGGATAAGGCAAGGCAAGACAAGACAAGACAAGACAAGACACAAAACAAACAGACTAATAAGCCCCTTCTGAGTGATGGTCAAACTGACAACTGTCTTCGATACACCCGCACACACACCACACACACAACACACAAAAAGTGCTAAATTTTTTGTCAGATGCCTTATTTACATATTTGCTTATAAAGCTTTTGACTTTTGCTGGAGGATAAAAGAAAAATAAATGACAAATAAAATAAATTTCACATATGTGTATGTGTGTGTGTGCCTTTGTGCGTGTGTGTAACGCATATATGGTAACAGTATATACATAAGCCACATCCGGGACAATCAGACAAAAGCCGCAGGCAAACAACAAAAGACCAACTAACCAAGCGGCCAACCAATCCAGCTGAGCCACATCCAGGCAGCCAGTGCAGTCTCCATAGGCATTTGATTATTCTAATATTTTCTAGCCCAGTTGTCCAGCTGACAGCTACACGAAGCAGCTCTGAATTTGAATCTGCATCTGACACTCTACTCCAATGCTCCAGGTACAGGCACTGGCTACGTGACTATGACACGACCAATTAGTGCTGCATACTTGCAGTGCATTGTTAGAAGCAGGCACACACACATCGCACACACACATCGCACACACACATCGCATACACACACTCAAATGTTGTGTGCTGGCATTGAAATTAAAGATTTAAACCTCTTGCAAATCCTTTCAGTTGCAGTGAACTGCAAACTGCCAAATGTAGACTGCAAACTACCAACTAACATCAAATGCCTGTTATTCAAGACACACACACACACTCACACACACACAAGCTAAAGTTTGAGGTGTTGAATTCAACACATGCTTACGCCTTCATATTAAGTGCATAACACATGCATACAAATTATAGGAAGCAGAATGCTGATGCATGTTATTTGATGATTGTTTGACATCCTTTTGAAACGAGCACATTAAAATTCCAAAAAAAAATAGAGTTAAGCACAAGGAAGGTTTATTTTTCAACACAGCCCCAAATCGTTTTGTAAGAAGAAACAATTTAAATTGTTACCTTCATGTCAGTAACTAGATACAGAACATAAAAAATTAAAAAAAAATGTAAAATAATAATGTTACGAACTCGGTACAAATTAGTCTGAAGAAACGACATTTTTGTAGGTCTATCAAACTGAATAAACCTTCAAAGGAAAATAAGTTATTGAGTTTAGTTAGCCTCCGTTGGAAGGGGGGGCGCCAAACTTCAAAGTGAATAAAGTGGCAGGCAAAAAAAAAAGGTGCCAAAAAAGAAGGCTAAAAGTAAACAGCCATTATGCACTCCACATAAGCGATGGCAAGTGGGACAGAGACGGAAGTGTTGTGGAGTGTTGTGGGGGGAGGAGGCATTGGGTAGTTGGGCAGCATGAAAACATTTTACTGCCAAATACACACCCCAAACGCAACTCTAGAAATATAAACAATTTCATAAGATATGCACAACAACAATAACAACAACAACAAGGGGAACAAGAAGCGTTGAAAAATATCTGAAAATATATATGTATATCTATATATAAATATGTATATATGTAAAGTGCGGTAAGAAAACAGCAGCAGAGGCAGGAGGCGGCAGCCGCAGGGCAGGCAATAGCAGCATTGGCAACAACAACCGCAGCAGTAGCAAATAATGCAAAACAAACGGAAAACGTAACAAAACAAGACAGTGGCATGTGAACAGGGTGGAGGGGAGGGGGGGAAGCTAAGGCTAAGGGGCGACACCAAGCGACGAGACACATTGCCGCCAACGCAAATAAACCCCAAATAGTGAAGCAGCCGGGGGAGTTGACAAGAGGCGGAGAGGTAGAAAAACTGGCGACGTCGCTGGCCACTCAGCAACGTTTGACAATTGACGCAAGGACAATGTAAGGACAATGGCGTCAGCGACAAAGACGAACGAGAGGAAGACTGAGAGAGAAGGATATCTCGCCATGGAGGCTGTGAAATGCGCACAAGAAACAATAATAAAAAAATATACAAAAACATTTCACATATATAAATATTTCAATTTTTATACAAAAATGCCGTTTTTTTTTTTATTTGTAACGCAGAGATAAAATATTGGGGCCGGCATAAACCAAATTAAATCCACACGCAGAGAGATATGCACACACACACACCCACACATACACCCACACCCACACACACACACATACCCCTATAAAATTACAAAGTGCTGATAAAGCGAGAAACTGGCACGCGAAAAAAAAACAGATGCGGGTAGAATCCGCCCTAAATACTCGTAAAACGTATGTGGATCCGGAGCCAAAAGACAGAGAAAAACTGTCGCACATAAATTTCAGCATTTTCAGTTTGTCAATGGCAACCGTCGCGGCTGAAAAAGGAAGCCAGTCAGCTTGGGTGTGGTCAGTCTTCGCATTGACATTCGACATATGATTCACCTTCTAATTTTGTACTTGTGGAACGAACTGTCAAAAAAAAAAGAGAGAACGTTGAAAAGCTTTTTAATCGAGTAACACTTCAATAATTTATTATTCAGTAAAGCAACTAGATCAGTAAAGAAGAAAACATATTTAATAATCAACATTATAATATTCTATGAATAAAAAATTATTTAATGCTGTTATAAAATTAAAAATGTTTAAAAATGATTAATGAATTGACAAAAGTATATAGAAATTATATTTCAATTTCTTTTATATAATTAATAGCTGGTTTGAAGGTGACGAGTTGAGCTCTCTCTATATTGATAGTTAGCTATTTTCTATGTGGATTATTTTACTGCTCCTATTTTTTTTTTATTAAACTCAATGATAATTCAAACTGCCACAGTCTAGATTTATGGTTAGCTTTGCTAATTTGAGCTAAGCACTTCATTTTCAATATTAATTGAGGGGCAATTAGCACGTCACATAAACAGCTTAAATCATCATTTAGAAACAGAGATAACCAAACACAACTGGCCAAAACACTGGCCAAAAATGCCGAATTACCTCATAATTCACTGACAAGCCTTGTGAAGCATTTCTCCCACATAGCTGGGGGAGTGGCGCGGTTGGGGTTTAATGTATGCATTAATTGAACTGCAAACAATGTATGCATGGAAGAAAAAAAATACAAATAGAATAAAATAAAAACATGGCATACAGCAGATTCTCTTGTTCCCAGCGCTCTATATGCTAATTTGGAAAATATACTAAGGATCAAATCGAATTCAGTTGCCGTTTTTCGGGGCATGCAAATTAAGACTGGCTGCCACACTAAGCAAATATGCCAAAAAACAACAACAAAAACCTGAGACAATGGGAATTTCTAAACGAAAAATGCCAGAGGCCACAAAATTAGTCAGAATAATAGTTGTTGACTCCTGACTCTTTGGGTTGGTCATAGCACATATGATCAATTGATTCATAACATAACAGCAGGAGCAGGAGCAGGAGCAGCTGAGAAAAAACCATATTATTCGGTTTTATTGGGGTATCACACATCTAGTATCTAAATGTTGCAGCTGTATTTATGGAAACGGCAAGTTTGATTATGCAACAACTGCAACAACAAGTGCAGCTGCGGCTGCATGCAAACAACCCATCAAAATGCACGCCATGAGGAAGAAACAAAAACAACAACGAGGCAACGGGGCAGCGGGGTAACCGCAACATGGTAAACATGAAACCGAAACTGTAACTAAAACTGCGAGCTAGTCGAGGGTGTGTATGTGTGTGACTGTGTGTGTGTGTGTGTTGGTTGTGAGGCAACAAAATTGAAAGCATTACCAGCACTGCAAAAATTTGCATGCATATATACAAACTTTTTGGGTGCAAAGTCAGCAGTGCGTTTGGAGGGGGTTTTGTGATGAGTTTGGAGTGGGGTGGGTGGTGGAGGGGTACTAGACAAAAACTCACTAAACTGATCAAAACTCAGGCAAGCGAATAGTGCAACACCCAGAAACACCCAACGATGCGCCTGTCGTGCCACATTTGCCACATTTGATGTTCGTTTTTGCAACTATTTGCAAATGCAAATTGCAAACATGCAACAGGGACATGTTGCGTAAATGTCAATGCTGCTACACACACAGAGACTGTCATGTAGTTGTGTGTGTGTGTGTGTGTGTGTGTGTGTGTGCCTACTCAATACGCGCTCTGCTGTCCACGCTGTGGCAATGATGAGCAGCGCCTCCAGCTGACAATGCAGCTGCATTTGAAGAATACAAAGCGACTCCTGCCCAACTGATTGACATGGGAGTTGTTGAGCACTTTGTACAACATCTTGGCAGACATGTCAGTGGGTGGGCGTGGCAGCAGCAGAAACTGCTGTTTAGCCATGCACAAAAGGCATAGAGAAAGATTGAGAAACAAGGAGCAGCAGCACATCAAACTGCGGATAAAAGCGAAATTCTGATGTTGACAGACAGCCCAAAGGCAGCAACGAGCAAAAGGCGTATTTGCAGTTTTCCTGTTTCCATTTCAAACCAGCAATAAGCGAGTTTGGCGTTATATTAGATAACAAAAAATACTAAATGTTACGCAAGAAATAAGTTATTCGAAATTTTCAAACTCCGACCAACAATTGATAAGTCAGCAGATTAGCTCCAGTCTATCAGGAAATATAATATTTGACGTGCCAAAGATAAGAATTGTTTCCTGATTGACATGGTACTCAAAACTCAAATGATGGTATCTATGTCAGCTATATGATATTGTAGTCGGAGCCTGTCATCTCCAAATAATGTAATGCCTTCGGCAAAAATACATATAAATTACAAGTTTCACCAAGTATGCTTTTAAACTGAGGGATTTTAACGATGGTCTACAAAATTATTAGAATGATGCTGCGCTTTGCTAAATATGAATATTATTTGTGACCTTAAAAAAACTGGCATATGCATAAAACTAATTAAGAAAGTTTAACAAAAACAATGACTCCTCATTTCTGCTGAGATATTTGCTTCAAGTAAGGCAACGCGGCATAAAAGTTATTCAAGCATAAAATCATCTACTAAAAACCACAATTAATGTGAATCCAGCACAAAAGTTGGCAAGTGTAAACTTTATAAGCCAGCAATATTTGCAAGCCAATTAAAAACTGTTAGCACCATTTTGCAAATCATTTAAAAATGTTAAGCTCAAACGCATACGGCAATTACATGACAACTTTTCTCAATTCCACCTGAACATTTTCTCTTTGAAAAATATTAGAGATCAAAAATTTAAGGTATAAAAAAAAAAGATGTTTCAGCATGATGTAGGAAAAGAAAATCCAGTAAAAGCCACACAAAGAAAATCACATCCCAATTTGGGAAGTACCATGCACAAACAAGAATGAAAAGAAAGAGAGGGTGACCTGAGGCAGAGAGAGGGAGAGAGAGAGAGTGATAGAGTGATGGAGGCGGAGAGGGGTAGTAGCATGAGTAAGTGCAAATCAGAGGAGTGCGTTAAATTTTGCTGACTTAACAACATACAAATGATGTAAATGAATGAGTACATGAGCAAGTGAATGAAGACTCACTCACACACACACACACACCCGCACACACACACACACAAAGGGCAGCATGAATAAATGCATGAGCTGGGAAGATGAAAATGAAGTTCGCCATCTGATTTTAGCATGTAGAACTCAATGTTGAAAGCAGCTTACTCACGTTTGTGTAATCAGTGTGAAACCAGCGTTAGCAAAGAAGCCAGTACCCAAAAAAAAAAACCCCCCTCAATCCACACACACAAAAAAAACTTCTGCAGATTCCAATATACATAATGATATGAGGCACTCGAATACAACAGGAATCGGCTCCTGCTGCTGCTGCTCCTGCTGCTGCTGCTGATTTGCTTTCTGTCATCTCGGGGAGACGAGGTGATGAAAATGCCTTGTGACATCCACTGTAAGAAATACGTGTGTGTCGTGACACGCCCACACTGTCACACGCAAATACCTTTATCGTATGTCAACGTGTCAAAGCCAGAGTCAATTTGACTTGTGGTTGGCGTTGACAGTTTTTTACCTTTTTTTTCTCCTGCTGCTGTTGCTACTTCGAATTTAACCCTGGAGGTGTCTGGTAGCATCGTGAATTGAATGGATTCCACAGTTGTTCTTGTCGCCGCAAGTTTGTTGCAACTTTAAGCCAGAGCTGCACATAGAGACTTAGCCAGTAGTTATTCTCGTACAATCAAAGCAAGTCAAATGGGCCACTGCCGCAGGCATTAAAAACTATTTAAAGAGCAATTAAATGCCATGCGACCCAAAAAAAAACTCAGAAATAACCCCAACCAAAAGCCAATTCAATTGCATTTATCAACATGCTGCCAATTAGAGCGAGGCGAATGCGCAAATGTGCAAGTTGCCACAACAAAAGGGCAAAGTCTGTAAAAAATTATGACAGTAACTAACCCCTTCAATGCGGGCCATTCCATTTACGACAAAGCACTGCAAAAGTTTTCCTGCTCAAAAAAAAAAGAAAACAAAAAAGAAACTGTGCCACAATCAGCAATTGACATTTGAAAATAAAGTTTTCAATGCTTTTTAAGTTTTCAAAAATAGTTTCACTTGTTTAAGCAAAAGAAGTTTTACAAAAACAGCGTCTTTCGATGTGTTTTTTGATTGGAGAATTATTTTAAAATTCACATTTACACCAGCGCACCAAATTGCTTAATTGCATTGAATTAAATTATATAAATAATTTTGCATACCATTTAAAAACTAAGAAATTTTATTATTATTTAAATCAACAGCAATTTTTAAAATATTTTCAATTCTTCAGTATTTGTTGATAATACGTAGCTGAATTATTAAATTTTATATTTTATATAAAGTATATCTTAAGATATTCAGCATAGGGTATCCTCAAGTCTAGCATTCAATTAAATTTTCTGTATTTTTGTATTTACTGTTTTTTGCGGTGTTTCAACATTAACTGTTTTTGTGGCTTGCCAGCTTGGCGCCGATGATGTTGAGAGTTGATTACGTTCTAATGGCCAAGGCGTTGCACAAAGTTCTTACCGTGCTCACTTACACACACAAACACACCAACACACAAACACACCAACACACAAACACACACACACAGACATTTCTAATTATATAATGGTCGCTTCACATGCAGTTTTGTTATGTAAATGTGCCGCCTGCTTGTGGCAATGGTACTTGCCAAATATTTATGGCTGGGTCGTCCGCATGCACTAAATTTTTTGAACGCAACTGCAAAGCGAAACTTTCCAATCATTATTGCATGCACACACACACACACACACACACTCACACACTGGCACAGTTGGCTAGGCACGTAATGGCCGCTGCGCCTTTGTGCAGTGATACGTGCAAGAGGCAAACAAAAGGCCCCAGTGAGAAACGGAACAAAAGGCGTTAAAAATGCAAAAAAAAAAAAAAACACAAAAACAATATAATAATAAAATAAAAACAATAAAGCAAAACCAGTAAAGTACTTAAAGTGCAGCGTGCATAAGGACACTGGGCGTTACCCATTAAATAACGACGACGACAAGAGCGAAAAAATTCCAAGGAAGGATTGCATTTATTTTTTAAGCAATTTTGCTTTATTGTTTTTACCAAGGCGTGGCTGGCCCACGCCAATTTGATCAGATTTGCGCATATCCAGCTTAAATGGAATTTCTTTAGCCAGCTCATTGACATTATAGCAATTAATGTGAGCAAAAAAAAAATGAGAGTCACAAGTGGACACAACGCTAATTGAAATTCCACAAAATACCAATAAAAGCAGCAACGAAAAAAATGAAATTCCACTGATGGAAGGCCGTGTCTATAGGAAATGGTTATCAATGCATCCGGCAACAGTGGTTGCTTCCGCTGCCCACACAAAAAGTGAGCAATGGACTCGACAAAGCTGACTCGTTGGCTCATTCAATGAGCGAACAGATTAGCCGCTCCTCCAGTCACATAACGAGACGGGACTAACGAAATAAGAAAAAAAAAAAACAAGAAAAAATAGTATAGCATGAAAATGGCCGAAAGCAAAGTCCGTAATGATGCGGAAGCTAACAAAAGGCCGCTACGATACAAAAGGAAGCGACGGGCGACAGTGGCCAACTATGGATGATGGCCAAGGACGAAGGACAAATGTAGGGGGTAGGGTAGAGGGTTCCCTTCACAGAGTCAGTGGAAAAAGCATTCTAAAATTGCGGTCAATTGAAATGGCAATCAAGTTAGTGGCACGTCCTCGCCATGGCCAATATGCGCACTATAAAAGCCTTCTCACACACAGAGAAAAACACAAACGGACGGGTGGCGATGGGTGGCAAGGGGTGGGGCAACAGCAGCCATTTGCTGAAAGCTACACCACACATCAAGCAGCAGACCGCTGCCACAGCGAGACATCACAAAAAGCGCAACGAGCCAAAATAATTACAATGCTCAAAATGGCATTCGACTTTTAGGGGACTTAACGAAATGAAACTGAGCCAAATCACGCAGAGTTGACAAACATTTTAGCGACAAAAGGCAAAATACCTTAAGCATGATAATCTGAATGACTTCAATTATTATGCTTCATTTCACTAGAAAATTGTTCATAAAACAAAATAGTTTGGCAAAATATAAAAGCATTTAAATTTTAAATTAAGTTTTCTATTAAATCAGACTTAAGTAAAATTGTATTCCGCTCGACTGGTGCACTTTAATCGCCTACGGTAAATTCGAAAGAAATTTATAGAAAATTAAATTAAATGGTCAGTCGGGCGTTAACAGTGCTTTAAATATTAATATCGTTCTTGCGGGGAGAGAGTGGGAGAGGGTAAGGAAGGCAGACACCACAAGCGACCTGAATTAAGCCAGACATTGTGGCGTGCCAGCCAAACACGAAAATATAAAAATAAAAATAAAAATAGTACAGGAAATGTGCGAAAAATAAGGAGAAAACTGCAAAGAAACAAAATAAACAGAAAACGGAAAAATCATTTGCGGGCAGGGGGAAAATCCAGTTCAACTTGACGCGCCTGTTTGTAAGTGGTAAATGCATTGCCTACTTTGAGGCGCCACACAGCACAGCAGTTTTCAATTTAGTTCGGCCATCGGCTCTTATCGGTCCACAGAGTGACTGGCAATTTGTGCAGACAAACTGCAGACACCGCAGCAAAAACTTGCAACTTGCTGCAAAACTTACTTCAAATCAACGCCAACAACAACTCCAAAAACAACAAACAGCAAACTTGCAGCACTTTGCACTGAGCTGGCCACAGGCCTAGAAATGCCTCAAAACATGCAATTGTTGTTGTTGTTGTTGTTCAGCTTTTATAGGCCATTTGTTGTTGCCAGCAGCGGCAATAGCAGATTTTCCGTTTGGCTTTCATTTGATGGCCTTTTAAAGCCATTTTAGCACGCTCTTCAGCAGTTGCAGTTGCAACTGTGAAAATACGCCGGAAGCTTTGCTCGCGCGGTTACCGCACTAAAAAATGAAACGGAAAAAAAAAAATAAAACCGAATAACAAGACAGAATAGAAAAAAATAAAATAGGAAAACAGAGGAAAAACCGCAGAGTATTTTCGGTCATGTCGCTGCTGCTGCATCTCTGCGGCAATTGTGGCAATGGGCGTCGTGGCAAGCACTTTCTTCCTGTACCAGTTGCTAAAGACCCACCATTCGGTGGCGACATTAAACGTTTTTCACACATTTCGCCTGCAGTTTGTGTGCAGCATTTGTCGGTGTCTGTTCATGATTTATGTTGTCTCGCCCCCGTTCCCAAAAAAAATTTTAAGTGGAACTTGCAACCAGAAAGTCGCATAAAAATGCACTTGTCTGTCAGCCTAGCCAACGCTTGAACTTGTTCTTGTTATGAACTGAAACTGGCAAAAAGGAAAAAAAAAAAAAAACTAAAAAAAAAAGAGCGCTGCAACATGCAAAGTTGATGTTTGTTTTTGCTCTTCTAACTGCTTGTTTGTTCAGCCAACTACTTTTGACTCGGTTTTTTGTGTGAATTTCTATCTCTTCTCCAATGTTATTTAAGTGAACCTAATGGCTCTGATATAGATCTATACACTGATGTGTGGGTGTGTATATGTGTGTGAGTGTGTTTGTTATCAATAGCTACACAAAATGTTCAATGAGTTTATTTGTTAGCATGTTTGTCTTTTTGGCCGAAATTGTTTTCTTTGGCTCGTCGCCTTGACTTGGTCAATTCAGTTAGCAAAAATTATCGACTGTTTGTTCGGTTCTTGAGAGTTTGCATGCCTAAGGGGCACTCAACACACACCAACAGCAACACCAACACACACACACACACTCACACACTTATCCCACCAGCTGATAAAGATAAGTGCAAGATAAGCAAATGATTTGTTGGATCAATTTTGTCTAGTGTTTGCTAATCTCTTTTGTATCCCACTGACTCAAATTTAGGTGTTTTGTGTCAAGTGTTGTTAGAGGATTACATATTGAACCCATTGGGTTTTTCTTAAGGTGATAAATATTAAATAAAATAATCAACTTATATTTGTAGTGCTTGGAAAATGTAAAGAAAACAGAAAAATACTTATAAATGAGTTAAGTAAACATCTACACCAAATCTACTACAAATCGAGCCCTCCAATTTTACTTAGATGATAAAAGTAATGCCATGAAACTGCATAATAATGTTTTGGCAATAAATATGCTAACTTAAACCAAAGTCTGCCACCAGTAACTAAATAACTTTTTCTTTATATTTGCAGAGATGCTAAATCTTCATGTGGAGAAAATATGAAAATACAAGCAAAATACAAGTTTCAGGTAAATTGATTGTTATTACTTACCCAAGATACCAAATCAGCAACATGTAAAATTATTAGTCCAAACAAGCTGTCAGGGAAAAGGAAAAGAGGGGAAAGGGTTGGTGGTATGTAAAACTTATTAATGGCAACAAATATGTAAGTTCATTAGCAAAGTTGCAACAACAACAATATTTCAAATAGCTTAACAAAAACGACAACAATAAACTGCGTTTAAAACACAATTGGTTTTTTGTTGTTGTTGGTGTTTTTGTTGTTGTTGCAGTTGTATTGAGTTGGCAGTTGGCAACTCTGGAGGCGTTGGCCATCAATCAAATCAACAAATGGCCAACTGTCTGCACAAAATTGTCACTTGGCAGGCAAGCGCAAGCAGCCATTGGCAAAGCCAATGCCAAGAAAATGAAATGTAAATTAAAATGCACAAACAGGCAAGGGGAGGTGGTGGTGGCATGGTCGTAACTTTGGCCAAGTGGAAGACCACACAACAGCAGCAGCCACTGCGACTTGGCCATTGCCAGTGGCGCCGCCGATGACATTATCACGTGAGGCAAGCAGCCGAGCAGTCAACGAATCTGGCAACCAATCAAGCGGCGTGTGACATGCAACTGATGCGTGCGTGCCCAGAATGCTGCTCCTGCTGCCCGTCATGCATTATAAAGTCACCAACCAGGTGGACAGGAACAGCACACAGACCGTTTAAGCTCACAGCAGGTTTAGCAAAACTTGCACTTAGAACAAAAATGTAACCATGAAATTAGTAGCAAAAAATATTATTTGATTTTTTGTTGCTCTAAATGGATAAACTCCAAATAAAAAAAACATTTTAACACATAATTTTCCATCATTTACAATGTTTAAAAATATATAAAACAATTTAATTTATGTATAAAAAAAACTCAAAGAGTTTAGAAAGTTTGAAAAATCGAACCCTTAAAAATAGTAATCATGATTTTCAGAAAATCTGTACCATGAATTTTTTAAATTCATTTGCCAAAATTGTTATTGAAATGGCAATTTCTAGTGGGAACACTTTTTTTTATTAGTGCAGTTGATGAGACACTGGAGAAGGTTGACAACTGAGCAACTTTTCGTCTAGTTTGTATGCAGCTTCGGTGCAGCTTGTCCATTTCACTGAATCGCACACATTTGCCACATGAACAGCAAGTGACACAGTATAGCACATCGAGAAGAGCCACATCAACATCAAATGTTCCAGACTACCACAAGTTGAGCAGGACACCCGTTCCGTTCCGCTCCTGCATTTGGCGACACGTCAATGCTTTCATCATTTAATTAACTGTTTCGAGTGCCGTGCGAACGGGTTGAGTACCTGACTGGGCTGCTCTGGTCAGGTGTGCTCAGCTCAGGACAACAGACTAGTAGTACACTACTAGAGTACAGCATGTCCTGCTTTGCGAAATATGATGAAAATCAAATTTCAATATGCAAGAGCTGTTGGAGCCGACAACAGCACAACAGTATCAGAGGGTGGAGCCAGAGAGACTCCTTCGTTGCACACATTGCATGCCACTTGATTGATCGCTTGGGCTTGTTGCATCTAAACGGGAAATTTAACTGTCACTCGACCAGTGCAACACACAACAACAACAACAACAACAACAACAACAACAACAACAACAACAACAACAACAACAACAACTGCAACTGCAACCGCTTCTCCTAGGTAATTGGCCTACACTTTAAGCACGTACTTAATAGTTCCACTGATAGATAGACTTGAGACGTGCCTTGCATCGATATGACATGTGACGATGACAATGACTATGGAAATTGAATACCTGAAATAATAGTTAGTTCAATCACTCAAAATTCGAACAACAAATTGAGCTGCACATAAATTAGAAGAGGTTCAAGTTGAGCAACCTTAACTGGGAATTGATTGCATTTCTAGCTTGTTTAAGTTATATCTGCGATATATATTCGCCCTTAATACAACTCCACTCAGCACCTAATTGCATTTGTTTGTCAAAGAAAATTCTTTTACATACTTTTTCCCCAATAAAATTCAGCTCGAACATATCTGCAAAGCTTTTCCCATAAGCTCTAACAAATCGCATCAATGTCTCTTGTGGCTTTGCTTTTCATTTTTGGCAACAAACAGCAACAACTTGCGAGGAACAACTAAAAGCTGCAGCGAATACTCGCGGCTATCAAATTAATAGATAAAAACTTGTGCACGAGCGGAGGGGCAAAGGGCGGAGGGTTTGTGTTTTGGGTTCCTATAATTTATCGCTGAAAATCAGAACAGCAAACAGAATTGTTTACTACTGAGTAAGAGACAGAAAAGAATATATCCAAGCGTTTGTAGATTGAAAAGAAATTCAGCGAGATATTTGCGGTGATTTATGTATTATTTTCGACGTTATTTGAGTTTATATATTTAAAACATTAGACTATAAGAACAAAACGGCGAACACATATAGATAAAAACTAAAACTGCACAATGGAAAAGTACTGGGAAAAATATCGAGGCGAATAGTTGGGGCAAACGATGTTGAATTCAGCCAACAAACAACCAGCAAAACAGGCAGGCAGACAGACCGACAGACAGCCAGACAGACAGACAGACAGACGGACTGAACAGTCCTTCGACCGACAGACAGAAGAGATAGTCAGGAACGGTGAGACTGGGTGGGTGAAATAGATAAATTGCAAAGAGCAGACAGACAAATAAAGCGGAAATGTTAACGGCAACGAGTAGCGGCAATGCAGCTGAGGGCAGCCATTTTGTAAAATGTGTGTTTGTCTGTGCGTGTGTGTGTGTGTGTGTGTGGGTGTGTGCAGGGACTATAGTTTAGGATGATTTTCAGTTAGTACACACATATTTGAGGGTATTTTGTTACATGATTTCCGCTTAAGCACATATGTAAGCTAACCATCCCGGCTAACCCCACATTGCCCGCATTGAAATTTATGTTACAATTTATATTTTCGTACAACATTTCGGAGCAGTCGACCAATTTAAATTGACTGCCAGACGAGAGTTACAACTTCAACTGCATTTATCCCTAGAGCACTCACAATAACTTCACCAGATTCAAGTATTTTTTTGGGCTAGGAAATGATTCAGGGCGAACGGGGCGTGGCACTGCTTACAGGCAGCAATAATTGTTGACATTAATGCCTGGTATAATGGGCTCGATGGGTGGCATTGTAAAGCACAGCATTGCAACTGGCAACTAGCAACTAGCAGCGTGCAACCGTATACAGATACACATTGGACAGATGCTTGGAAACAGGCTATTCTGAAGATAGAGCACCAGCAAAAGCAAAGAAGTGTCACTCACAATGGCACTGAAGTGGAGGCACTTGCTCGCACGCTCCCTCATAGCGCACACAAACACTCAAATAGAAATATCTGGAGGAAATTTCAACAGTCCACTGGCTGCATAACTCTAGAGTCGAGATAGCTTTAAAGGACCTTTTAAGAAATATCAGATATTTTCGTTCTTATTTCTAAGACATTCAAAATATACACATATATTTTATTAACTGAAATAACAACGCTTTGCACTTCAAGTTGTGCTAGTCTTTAGTATATAATAATTAATTTATTTTAATTTACCAAACACAAAATTCTTTATTATTACCAAAAAAGAAAAACTGCTTTTAATTTCAAATTCAGTCCCAAGAGTTAAAGATGCTGAAACTATGCGCTGTTCGTAAAGAAAGAAGATAATTTATTTTATTTTTTTTATTATTTCAATTTTCTGTTTTGTTTTCGGTTGGCTTGTTGTGTTTTCTAGAGCCGCTGGGCACAAAAATAACAATTAATTCCGGATAAACACACTTCCTAATTAAAAAATTCCTCTTTCAGCATGATGAGCTGAGTCAGCACAAAAACCAGCAAGAGCTAAATGAAATTAAGTGAAAGCAAATATACAAAAAGGACGACAAGGGAACAGCTTACAAGGCTGACAGGCCAGTGAAAGAAACACACTCGCACACACAAATTGCAGAATATAAGAAAGAGAAACAAAAATGTGCAAAAAAGAAAACTTTTAGACAAGCGCATAAAATGTGAAAATTCTATGAAATGTTGAAAGGTTTAGGACACACCAGCAGGAGTAGCAACAGCAGCAGTGGCAGGAGCACATTGTCAGTTAACACATGGCGTATACGTAATGCGATTTCAATGGTTCGCAATGTGTTGCAGGCGCTTTCAATTTCCCTCAAAGGCCAAAAATTTAATCATCGTTCACTAAGCTGATTAGGGTCGCGTATGCAAGCAGTCCTCTCCTTACCCACCCAACTTCCTCCCATTCTCCATCTATCTCTCTGTCTCTCTTTTGCTCTATGTATCTCTTTGGGTGCCTTCGCTATACGCACTAATTTCATCTTGGCTTTTTTTTCCCTATATTTCCGTGAAAGTAATTTATTGTTTGTGGCGTAATTAACCCGCTTCGTGGTCGCATCTTTTGGCTTTCACACTTTACTCCTATTTGCGGCCGCCTAATGATGTTATTTACATTAAATTATGCATTCTTACCCCCGTGGGGTAGCATGATCAAAAATCTGACTTAATTTTTATTATAATATACATTTATTATATTACTATAGTTCTTATTTAATGAAAACAATAGAAAGTTCAAAATACATCCTCATTTTTGACAATATCTTAGTATAGATATATATATATATATGTTTCGTTACATTGGCTCATTTTGAACTGGAGCTAACATTTAAATTATGCAGGGTATATGCTGGTCAATCATTTGTCAGATTAAGCATTTATTTCTTATCATGTCCAAGCCCCTTTGGCAACAGAAAAAATAAAATACAGCTGTTTTTCATTTAGGTGATTTAAGTCTTATCTGCGTGTAAAGTCGCCAGCGTAATTAGTTTCATTTCGTCTAAACTGTGTCTGCATAAATTCAACCCGACAACCCGCTTTCCCCCATTACCCTTTCAATGTTGGCAACCTGAGCAAAGTTGCTTTTTTCGCTTACATTTCACAAATTGTGTGCAGCTTGGCCACACTGAGAAAGGTTATGAAAGGGGGAGGTTTGCGGAGATAAGTTTGGTTGTGAACAAATGACAGCTGGCAGTTGGCAATGGGCAAATGTCAGCTTAGCCACTTCACCTGCTCCTGCCTGCGTCCCTTTATCGCTGGCGTTGGCTAAGTGAAATGACAGGCAAATTAAACTTGAGTGGATGACAGGCAATTTATCGGATATGCCCCTAAAAAGATATATACATGTATACATACATTTAAATGTACACGATAAAGGTATCAAAATAATTGCAGTCTTAGATTTAAATAAAAGTACAAATTTTGTGAAAAACTTTTATACATTTATTTCATTAAATCTAAATCAGATATACAACAATTTAAAACATGTATTCATATTGTAACGTGTCACATCTCTAGCAATTTATTAAATTTTTAAATATTTTCAGGTCATTCATTCTAAACCGGAACAGTTGTTTGTGCTGTTTGTTTTTCCTTTTTCGTGAAGCATATCTAAAACATATTATTCTATCTTCTTCTGCAATGGCCAGTACTGCGTCTAGCCGTAAGCCAAGCATCAATCCCCTGAAGTTGAATCTGTGCACCAATCGGCAGCCGACCAAAGCGAAAGATGCCTCCAAAGATAAGAACAAAGATAAGGAAAGAAAATTAAAATCAATGAAGCTGAAGCCAAGCGTTAATCTAAAACCGTACAGCAAACATCCCCAAGTTGCTGAACCCGTGCGTGCAACACCAACTCTACCATCCACATCAGTTGCAATGCAACCAGCAGCCAAAGCTCCATCGACTGAGCAAAACGGGGTTCTATCCAAGCACTTGGAGATGGCACAACAAATCAAGCAGACACGCAAGCCCAGGCTCGATGGCGCTGTGTCCAAGATAAAGGCTGATGAATTTCTTATGACCAGCAAACAACTGAAGGAGAGCAAATCACCGGCCAAAGCGGACAAAGCTGCACAGCTCTCGACTCGAGACATAAATCAAAATCATAAATCAAAAGTCTTCTTTGATAAGTATCTGAAATTTGCCTACGATCTGAGCAAGCCGGATGGTGTTCGTCAGCTGGAGGCGCACTTCTTTCCCGCGGAGCACCAACAAATCAAAAAGAACACAATTAAGAGCGATTCGGGAGATTCAACAGAATGGCAATATTTACCCGATGAGGGAATAACAGGCAGAAACAAGCACGCAGACGCCGTTCGTCAAATGATGCAGAAATCCAAATTATATGAAAATGTATTTTTTTAAAAAAATAGGATATAGTTTATTTCATATGTTTTTTTTTCTTCAAAATTTTATTGTTTTTTTCTGAAATTTTAATTAATATAATGGTATGCATCCATCGAATGGCAAAGTTGCGCTACTCTATTTATTGTTTAAATGAAAATTGAATAATAATTTATATATGTTTCAGTCACAAAGCTGCTAATCGCTCCCCTTAGACGAATCCCAATGGGATTCAACCTATATCGGAGTTTATAAAAAAAGAAAATTTATGAATTCATATTTTTAGCTTTTTAAATGCAATAATTTTCACATTGGTACTATTTTATTACAATTTTAATTGCCAGGGAATTCTAGCTGATTGCTAATTACCTTCCGGGCGCATATAGGAGTAGGCCAAGGCCTAATGAGCGTTAATAGCAACACCCCCCCCCCCCCCCCCCCACCACTCATCACAAAACAAAAGCCAACACTTTTGCGCACAATTTTGAATTAAATTTATTGTATAGCTGTGCACTCTACATACACACACACACACTAAAACACATTCACACCAAAATAGCTAAGCCGAAAGCTCATTCAGCGAAAGGCAGACAACAGCAGACAAAAGCAACGCATTTGGGCATTGTAAATCATAATCAAAACAATAGAACAAATGAAGCTAATGTTGGTTATGGAAACAACAGAAGCTACAACAACATGTGTGTTAGGGAAAGTTAAGTGGGAGAAGCGGCTGTGTGTGTGTCTACGTGTGTGTGTGTAAGGGTAATAACAAACTTTAATATACACAACAAATTAAAATCAGCAAAAATTTTACTTCTTATCAAATTAAATTTCAACATTAATTCTAAAAACTAAATTGCACATGTTAAAAAATTAGAATAATCCCGTTAATGATCTTATTTATAATTAAATTATATTTAAATTAAAATGCTTATATTATCACAATGTTACCAGTTCGCTAAGTAATTTTGTTTTGTTCTTCTATGCAGGCAATGGTGCAATTATTTTAAGGCATATTTAAAATCATTTTCAATACCTCATATTATCTATCTATTATTATATAAAACCTATTATCGTGATAACCAGCAACATTATCCCAACCAGGGATATAGTCTGCTCTTCAGTTATAATTTAAGCTCAATTAAATTCTTTAGATATTGTGAATAAATAAATTTATTGATTATTTTATTGTAGACTGTGACGAAACTTTGTTATCAACTAGGTGAATCAAAGTTTATATATATGGAGCTAACCTCCCTTTAGATTACGCCCTTAATCGAATAATACTACATTTTTCATAGTATTTATTTAAAGTGTATACAAAAATAATTACAAATATTAAACAGTTTCATAGTGGTATTTTGGTGATTTAATATGAATACAGTGAAATTTATAACGTTTTTGCCATGTGCAACAATGGCACGCAATTAAAACAAATTGATTTACGCCGCATTGGCATTAATAACAAAATTATTGATAACTGAGTGCTACGGCTGCCACATAACTGATTCAATGTCATGCAACCAAATGTTGCACAAACGTGCTCAATGAAATCCAAACAATGTGCAATTTAATTCAATTCAATTAATATACAAAAATAATAAATAACATAAACAAACAAACAAAAATATATATACATATCTGGTTAATTTCAATTTATTTACAACGCTGTATGTAGCTGGTTGACATCGGGTCAGATCTATTTATTCGAGTATTTGGTCCCCTTCAACCAGCTGTATCAGTGGTTGATGCCAACAAGTGAACTTCAAAAAATAAAAGTGAAACAAAAAATATATCCAAAAGAGGGTAACAAAAAAGGACTCTTTGTGAGTCATGCTAATATAAACCTATTGTATTTACTTTCTGCAATACAGAAACCAACCATTATGCACAGGAGATGGTTCTAAGAATCTAAAAGTAAGCCCAAAAATTTGTTAAAAAATTAAATTTCTTGTATACAGATGTCGCTTGCTTAAGAATAGTAAATTAAGTAAGTAAATTATTCTTATAAGTAAATTATTTATGATATATTTTTATTTTGATATCCAATCTCATTATGTGTCTACAAAATATTTGGCTAAAAGCTATATCAGAAAATGATATATATAGAAAATTGTTAGTCATATCGGCTAAATGAATTTTATATCAATAAAATACGCCTAACTAAACAGAATGCATTTGGAAACTATAGCAAATAACTGAAGTAAACCAAAACATAAGTAACTGAAGTAAGTGCAAGTAAAGCCAAATTAATTTTGTCGAGTGAATTAAGTATTTACAGCTTACATTTATATACATATGTATATACATATTACTTAGGACATATGAGCGTGCCTTATATGCAAATATTTGCAGTGGATTCCAAAAACATTTGATGGAGAATTTAGCCAAACATTGTAAATTATTGAATGTAAGATGTGAATTATGTTGGAAAGCGAATAAGTCAAACAAAACGAATTTAATTAATTTGATGCCCGTTGGGTGGTCAAATTTCGATTGGCCCTTAGATTTGCCACTGGCTGCGATAACTAGTTTATAAACTGTGCACTAATCAACTCAAACAAAAATTTCTATTAAACTTATTGGCTTAAATCAAGTGATTTGCAAATATGCCCCAAAATAACCCTCAAACGACAATTAGCGATTCGAGCTGAAGATGGCCAAAACGATTGAAGTCAAACACGGCTCTTTAATTCGTGCGCATGTATTATAAATTGAATAATCCAATTCGAACTGAAAAGCTGATGGGAAATAAAGTTGACTCAAAGCTGCACTGGGTGGAGGCAATGAATTATTCACTTATTCGAATTCATCGAATAACCTCAAAGATCAAATTGCAATTGAATTCTAAATGGGCAGCATTTAATGAAGCTACTGCAAAATGGAGCAGAAACAGAAAATCATCAGAGCATCTGTGAATATACAAAAAAAAATATATATAAAAAGAAGAGGGAAATTTTCTCTTTTTGCCCTCGACTTTCCGTGGCAAACGAAATTCAATTTAATGTAGATTTACATGCAGCCAAAAGCGTTGCATGTTTTTTTCTCCTTCTTTTTTTTTTTTTTGGTTCCATTTTGGCCTTATTGAATGCAAACGCTTGACAAATCACCGCAAAGAACACGCAGGGCACAGGGCGACGCACAGGAACTGCCTGCGGCCGTGTCATGAAATGAAATCGACATGAAACCAACGTGACCAACGTCATTAATTATCGCCAGCTACGTTCTGCACAGCTAATTACGACACGGCCATGTCCTGCCAGGATGCAAGAGGGGCTCGCACAGTGGTGGGGAGGGCCTTGCTGCCTGACAGCGAGTGGTTCGTGCAAGGGGCACGGGGATTGATGCCGGCTGCTGCTGACTCTCGTTACTCAACATGATGGTGCATAATTTGCATTTGACCACGTTTTAAAAGTAAGCGGCTGGCCGCAAATATAATATGCAATCCGGGTACGGGGCAAAACAGTACAGAGAAGCCAAGCTAATTGTCATCGGCAGGTTGCAAAAAAACATAAAATTAAAAAATTAATTGTGTTATTGACTAATTGGAAACGCTGGCAAGCGGCATGAAACACCTACGTTTTCAACATCCGAGTTGATCTAACCATATTCCTCTGTTATTCCGTCTGTCAAATGAACTTATTGTCTACATAATGTCGATGCTTGCATACCAAATATATTTAATTTTTTCGATAATTTCAACTGCTTAGCGAACATTGGTAGAAATCAATTTTTGATTGTAATAAATTTAAACGTATAACCCATGAATTGTCTGTCATGAATTGTCTTAAATTAGCTCAGTTGTTAGTAACATGAATTTTAATTGTAATGTCAAATTTCAATTTAAAAAATCAATAGCACAACCAATTCTTCTTTCATTGTTTATCTACTTTTTATAGTTTATTTTTGCAGTACAACTAAAATTCATGTAATTAACAATTAAGGCTATCTTGTAATGAAACTCACTTGACTATAGCATTTGTACTTGTTTTAAATAAGCATTAAAGTGGTATTTTGTTTATCTGTGTGTATTTTTGATTCCTTGGCTCTCTTTCGCTTTTATTATCAATAGGTTTTTTTCTTATTTTGTACTATTCTGTAAAGTATGGCTTCCTTAACAACTTCAGCTCAAGTCCTCTTTCCATTTTTCTCTTTCGCTTTATTTTTTATTGTAATATCTAGCCAACCATTTCGACTGATTTTAGCTTATTAAAAATGTTTAAAAATTGCTCTGGTTGAAGAGAAAATTATATCTAGCTATAACAACCACTTTCGACATATCTAAAGCAATGTATTTTTATAGTTTTTGCTTTAACTTATAGTAAATTAAATGTGTATTTTTTAAATGCTATTTATAAGATTACTTACAAATAATTTGTTCGCTGTCCAAAGCAGAAGAACACTCCCAATTTTGAAACACAATTACTCAATGTATTGACCATGTTCGTTCAAATGTAGTTGATGCATTTAACAACATTTGTAACCGCTAACTGCCGACTGAGTCTGAGTTATGATCCTGACAATTTTGGGGATTGCATTGTGTTTGGAAGTCAACCGCTACTCGATGTCCCAATGCATGTTGGCGTAGTAAACTTGACGAAAAGCTGATATTAAGATAAGAATGAAAATGAAGACGAAACCCGGAACACGAAGGACGACAGACGACAGTCGACAGTCGACAGACGTAGAACGTAAGACAAAATCAACAATGCAATACAAATGGTAGTTTGAGGCCAGGGAAGCTGACCGCACATTCATTTTGTCATTTTACAAACAAGTCGGTGCAAAAGATAAGTAGTGCCAAGTACGAACTTAAGCCACTGAAGCGAAAGAAAACACCAATAACAACAACAACAACAACAGCAACAAGGCTCCATTGTGAAAAAGCGACCGCAACGACAGCAGTACAAAGGACATGCCAAGGCAATTCCCTTGCGGCCAGTGGCAAAACTGTCTGATGGTGGTGGTGGGAGCTGCACTGTTGCAGGGGCACTTCAGAGGAACTGCGGTTGTAACAATACGATGACAATAGGATATCCCACGATAAGCTGTCGCGTGGTGCTCGATTCGCTTTTGGCCAGCGACAGCGGCAAATGGCATCAGCAATGGTCCACAACCAAAGTGTTTGCAACTCAGTCGTGCTCTGAAGTGCAAGCTTATAAATAAAATTTCCAAATAAAACATTAAAGTTAACATTCCATCAAAAACACTACTTCCCTCCGTTCCTTTGCAGTTTGAGTTCAATCAATCGAATTGTATTGGCAAGTTTATAAATATTTCACTTTAAAGCACAGCGCATTCTTTAAGTGGACGTAATAAGAAATAAATATTAAATGTGGTTCTTAGCGGTTTTTCTTCTAACCATTAAGAAACTAATAAATACAGAATCATAATAAAACTTAAACAAAAAATAATAATACTCTAAGAAGTCTCATTAAATATGGTTCTTAAGGTTACTTCTCATAACAATTGCGGTTACTGGCTTTTAAGCTGCTCTGTATGCGTATGTAATTTATGGATGAGGAAATTTTATGAAATTTAAAAGGCTCAGATGTTTAGATTTCACATGGCGTCCCTAAAAATAAGTCAGTCATAAAAAGAAATCTGTGTGGAGACAGAAAGTTAAGGCACCGTGCAAATGCAGTGTAGCCCAGGTGAGCTGGTATTTTTGAGCAGGTAGCCATAATATGGGCCATATTTCTGTTGGCTGACAAGGGCAAAAGAAAATAAAAACATACTCCTTGGCGTTCCTGCTGAGAGGCTGTGCATGCGGCTGAGACTTAAGCTGAAACTCGAATCTAAATCTGAATCTGAGCCTGCGAATGTCGTTGTTATTGGACCGGTGGCGGAAATACGCTTCACGTTTTACTGAATTCGAAATTTGAAAATTATTCATGAGCATGTGGAAATTAAATTCACGTCCACACAAAAGAGATTTATATGTCAGCCATCCTCTCAATTTATCTATGCGAAATGAAAAGGGCGACTGAAGAGATTACAAGATTGTGCTGCTATCTAGGAAAATATCGAAAGCAAAATACCCTTTATTTTAATAATGAAAATTAAATCTAAATAAAATCTGCAAAAAAATATACTGTGATTATATTTTTGAAAAGCAGTGTAGGAGTGTTTTGAGTAAATAATACTTTTAAGAGTTATTTCAACAGTGAAAATTTCTTTAACGGGGCCATAAAGGCAACACTTCCAGCCAGTGTAATATAATATCCACAAAAATAGCGAATGCCCGATTGAGACAAGGGAAGAGGTGGAAGGTTAAAAAAAAGCGAAAAACGTCGATATATCCATTATTTCCGAAGATATGACCGTTTTAAAAATTTAAACAAAAAAAAGCGAAAAACGTCGATATCTCCATTATTTCCGAAGATATGACCGTTTTAAAAATGTAAACAAAAAAAAGCGAAAAACGTCGATATCTTCATTATTTCCGAAGATATGACCGTTTTAAAAATTTAAACCAAAAAAAAGCGAAAAACGTCGATATCTCCATTATTTCCGAAGATATGACCGTTTTAAAAATTTAAACAAAAAAAAATAGCGAAAAACGTCGATATCTCCATTATTTCCGAAGATATGACCGTTTCAAAAATTTAAACAAAAAAAAAGCGAAAAACGTCGATATCTCCATTATATCCGAAGATATGACCGTTTTAAAAATTTAAACAAAAAAAAAGCGAAAAACGTCGATATCTCCATTATTTCCGAAGATATGACCGTTTTAAAAATTTAAACAAAAAAAAAGCGAAAAACGTCGATATCTCCATTATTTCCGAAGATATGACCGTTTTAAAAATTTAAACAAAAATAAAGCGAAAAACGCCGATATCTCCATTATTTCCGAAAATATGACCGTTTTAAAAATTTAAACAAAAAAAAAGCGAAAAACGTCGATATCTCCATTATTTCCGAAGATATGACCGTTTTAAAAATTTAAACAAAAAAAAAGCGAAAAACGTCGATATCTCCATTATTTCCGAAGATATGACCGTTTTAAAAATTTAAACAAAAATAAAGCGAAAAACGTCGATATCTCCATTATTTCCGAAAATATGTCAGTTTTAAAAATTTAAACAAAAAAAAAGCGAAAAACGTCGATAGCTCCATTATTTCCGAAGATATGACCGTTTTAAAAATTTAAACAAAAAAAAAGCGAAAAACGTAGATATCTCCATTATTTCCGAAGATATGACCGTTATAAAAAAAAAAAGCGAAAAACGTCGATATCTCCATTATTTTCGAAGATATGACAGTTTTAAATATTTAAACAAAAAAAAAGCGAAAAACGTCGATATCTCCATTATTTCCAAAGATATGACCGTTTTAAAAATTTAAACAAAAAAAAGCGAAAAACGTCGATATCTCCATTATTTCCGAAGATATGACCGTTTTAAAAAAAAAAAGCGAAAAACGCCGATAGCTCCATTATTTCCGAAGATATGACCGTTTTAAAAATTTAAACAAAAAAAAGCGAAAAACGTCGATACCTCCATTATTTCCGAAGATATGACCGTTTAAAAAATGTAAACAAAAAAAAGCGAAAAACGTCGATATCTCCATTATTTCCGAAGATATGACCGTTTTAAAAATTTAAACAAAATAAGCGAAAAACGTCGATATCTCCATTATTTCCGAAGATATGACCGTTTTAAAAATTTAAACAAAAAAAAAGCGAAAAACGTCGATATCTCCATTATTTCCGAAGATATGACCGTTTTAAAAATTTAAACAAAAAAGAAGCGAAAAACGTCGATATCTCCATTATTTC
Organism: Drosophila fungiperda; assembly: GCA_035042345.1. Taxonomy (NCBI): domain Eukaryota; kingdom Metazoa; phylum Arthropoda; class Insecta; order Diptera; family Drosophilidae; genus Drosophila; species Drosophila fungiperda. The sequence goes on along the minus strand of JAWNLM010000293.1, from coordinate 926 downwards.
CGAAGATATGACCGTTTTAAAAATTTAAACAAAAAAAAGCGAAAAACGTCGATATCTCCATTATTTCCGAAGATATGACCGTTTTAAAATTTAACAAAAGCGAAAAACGTCGATATCTCCATTATTTCCGAAGATATGACCGTTTTAAAAATTTAAACAAAAAAAAAGCGAAAAACGTCGATATCTCCATTATTTCCGAAGATATGACCGTTTTAAATATATGAACAAAAAAAAGCGAAAAACGTCGATATCTCCATTATTTCCGAAGATATGACCGTTTTAAAAATTTGAACAAAAAAAAGCGAAAAACGTCGATATTTCCATTATTTCCGAAGATATGACCGTTTTAAAAATTTAAACAAAAAAAAAGCGAAAAACGTCGATATCTCCATTATTTCCGAAGATATGACCGTTTTAAAAATTTAAACAAAAAAAAAGCGAAAAACGTCGATATCTCCATTATTTCCAAAGATATGACCGTTTTAAAAATTTAAACAAAAAAAAAGCGAAAAACGTCGATATCTCCATTATTTCCGAAGATATGACCGTTTTAAAAATTTAAACAAAAAAAAGCGAAAAACGTCGATATCTCCATTATTTCCGAAGATATGACCATTTTAAAAATTTGAACAAAAAAAAAGCGAAAAACGTCGATATCTCCATTATTTCCGAAGATATGACCGTTTTAAAAATTTAAACAAAAAAAAGCGAAAAACGTCGATATCTCCATTATTTCCGAAAATATGACCATTTTAAAAATTTAAACAAAAAAAAGCGAAAAACGTCGATATCTCCATTATTTCCGAAGATATGACCGTTTTAAAAATTTAAACAAAAAAAAGCGAAAAACGTCGATATCTCCATTATTTCCGAAGATATGACCGTTTTAAAAATTTAAACAAAAAAAAGCGAAAAACGTCGATATC